>CM061132.1:108499048-109185719 GCA_030789695.1 Scilla litardierei
CTTTAAAATAAAACAAATCTAGGCCTTTTATTGGCTTACAATTCAACACTTTTTCTATTCCACCCGATGTGGTACTAACCTCACCCAAAAGACAAACTCTTAAACTAAATAAAAAACTCCAAATAACTAAAACTCAAAGTAAAATAAAAATAAAAATAAAACTCTTGATCGTATTCGTATCAGTTGCAATCAATCAATCAAGGAATCAAAGAATAAATAAAAGAGAATTTTTTTAAAACCATTGAAAGATTCCCTCCTTTTTGGTGAGATTCATCGTAAACCCTTGGTGAGAAGCCAAGAACCCTAATCTATCAATTTTTTCTCTAAATCCCCCACCAAGTCCCTGAATCCATACCGTCCTACATCAAAGTTGCTTGAGCATAAGGTCAGAATGAATGGTTGGCTCGTATGATTGATCGATCTCTGGGAAGAGAGGCCCAAAATCATGTTTTTATCCTCTAGTTTAGAAAAAATATCCCCTAATGTAGTTCTTCCCAAGTTATTCCATTATAAACTTTAATCCCCTTCTGTTGTGCATTACTTCCACTTGTTCTCTTCTTTTTTCCCCACATCCTAAAAACCCCACTTGATGAGAAACTATATCATAAGATAAGGTGTAGGATAAGAAGTCATTGTTACTTGTTCAATTGAAGTTAAGTTTGGTCCACCCTACCTCAAATTGGTTATCAAACCTGACCACGTTAGCATACTTCTTAAACACAAAGTCACACGAGAACAGAAGTGGTTGGATGTATTCATATGTATGGATCTGAATGCAGCGGACTCCCCCAGTATACCCATAATGGGAGACCATCTTGGATACTCATATGGAATCATTGGCAACCACCTTTAGGCTTAATACTTGCTTCTATTAAAAAAAGTCTTTGTCAAAGTATTTGCCTCATTCTTCTCGTTGTGTATTTCTACAAGTTTCAACAACTTAATGCTAATCATTTCTTATGTTTAATTATATCTCATATCTATATGCATAGACTTGGACTGGAAGCTTGAATTGTTAGTCAAGTGAATAGAATTTTAACTATCATAATGCACTAGATAATGTTTTTGCATCATGCCAGGCTATTTAAAGAATTGGTTCATCCTCCATGCTGATTCTTTAATGAATCACTTCAATACAACATCTTCTTACTAACCTTAGTAACAGTTATGCACATAATGAATAATGCAATATACTGATCTTACGTGGGCATCATGGCATTGTTCCTCCTACAAAAGGTAAGTATTTTTTGTGCATGCTTTCTAGCATCAAAATCACAGATAATTTTATCATCAATGTAATCAATGTGGAATCCTAAAAATTTACTTGTGGTTGATGTTATAGGTGATTCAATGGATTATCACTGTTAGAAACTACCCATTCTGTTGTCTGATGATATGAAGATACCGAAAAATTCACTGGTGGCTTCCTAATGTTTGGCTTCCTAATGTTTTTTATTTTAATTTATAAGGAATTAATTATTTACAGTAGCGACATGTAAAATGTCAGGGTTCGTTCTGTCAATAACATACATCAGACTAAAAATGGCTAATTTGTAAGTAACATTCTTTACACATTCTCTCTTTTGTACTTGAGGGGCATTTTTGTCAAACTTAACTATTTGCTAGCCACGAATCAACTGGGTTTGCTTTTTCATACCAAACCTTTGGAACCCATTTCTAACATGAGAATGATGGCTATCATTCGCCATATGAGAGCCTCTCTCATACGCTTCTCAAATAAAGCACCCAAGTACAAGCCCACATGGTTGTACTTGGGTGCTTTATGTGAGAGGGCATATGAGAGAGGCTCTCATATGGCGTCTGATAGCCATTATTCTCTTCTAATATACTATGGATAATTATACTTTTTCCTAAGAAAAGATCACCATGCTAAAATTTGCTTTGTTGATCTCAAGTCTTTCACCGCGAAAAATCTTATTAACTCTCCAACAACTTGTCAATTCTGACTTTATCATATCCACCAACTAACATATCCTCAACATAGAATAAGAGAATAATAAAATCATCGTCAAACTTCTTAATGAAAATACAATAATTTGAAACCCTTCCTTTATTTTTGATTCACCATAAATAAATCAAATTTTTGTAACATTGTTAAGGAGCTTATTTGATACCGTAAAGACTTTCTTTAATTTGCATAATAAATCTTCTTTTTAACTTTGACTTCCAAATTTTTGTTGCTTGGTGTAGCGCTCTTTTAAATCACCGTGAAGGAATGCTAATTGCTCGTTTTTTGTTCATGTTAGTGGTCATACCTAACATAAACTACGTCGATGGAATTTCCACTATTTATGAGCAAATTGCGTTGAAGCCATCACCGTTTATTTATTTTGTCTAAAACCATTAACAAATAAACTTGTCTTATAACTTGGATGTGAACTATTATTCTCATGTTTCAAATGAAACACTTATTGTTTAGGGCTTTCTTGCCTGCTTTACCAAGACATATGTAAAAAACATCAAGTTTTTCTTATGTAGCTTTAGACCAAACTCACATGCTTGATCGTAACCGTTCACTTCCATTGATAAGCATAATTTGTTCACTATTAAAATACCTCCTTTGACCTTAGTTGCTCTCTAGTAATCCCGAAACTTGTGGTGCTTCATTAATGCTTTGCTCCCCCGCTTCTTCAAGACTAATATTGAAAGCAGAATATGAAAAGGATTGAGCATCATCATTTTTTAGTTTTCAAGTATTTGATCTTCACAAAAGACTACATTTCTATTTTTGTCACTTGTTTTTGGCTATAATCCATTATAACCAAACTCAAGCTATGAGTACATCAAAAGATGCATTGCTTTGTCATTTCAGAAATCTTGACCCAACCATCTTTGGATCATGGACAAACATATGAAACTCCAAAATCCTTCAGTGAACACATTTTTCCACTCGACACCGTTTTCAAAATATCACCATTCAAGGATGCTATCAGAAAAATGACTAAATTCCGTGTCCTTCTTGCTTTTCCCTCGTATGAATTGTTAACGATCAGAGAGCGAAATACAAGATATCACTCACTTCAATCCTTTCGAAACGGAGCATACAGATGTTAAAAGATATAGCTTTTGTGGAAGTGCAAAAATCTTATTTCTTAATTTTATGTCAAATGATATAATGATTGAAAAAATTTATTCTTCTTGTTTTTCTTGCTCTTCTTTCTTTACGAAGTACAAGACTTAACTCTTGTTCTTCTAGGGTTTTGGACTTTACTTGGTTCCATATGGTTCCTCTGAGAGTAGGAGATTTTTGACTTATTCTATGGTTTTAGGATTTTTCTTAAGGGAGTACATTATTTGAAGTTTTTCTTCAATACAACGAATATCCATAATATTTATAAAGGTTGTCTCTATTCTTCATGCTTTGCTAAGATTCCTAAGACATGTGAGTATACACCAAATCATTTTGGAGATGATCACAAAGCTTCCTAAAAAAATTCTCCGATATTCGAACTTAAAACATAATGGAAGTAAAGTAATTCAAACTTGAGTTTGAATTGCATTAATATATTATGACTCCTCTGACTTGTTTGGCTCGTAACTCCTCCATCGAGTATTTATTTTGCTCGATATTAGACTTATTTTAAAGCATATGAAATGAAATTTCAATCTGTCTAGTTTCGTGCTCAAATCCCTGATGCGCTTCTAAAGTAACTCTGAAGTTAATTTTTCCTTAAATTAATTCGGTAAAATTCGAAATATATTGCTTTTCTTTGATGCCTAAAGGTCTTCATAGATCAGTCTAAAAAGATTTGGTTAACTTGGCACTTGAATGCATATATCTAATCTTCTCAATGGTTGGCTAGTTTACCCTTTTCACAACAATCTATAATACATTTTGCAACATTCATCAAATAGCCTAATGTATTATCACCAATGTTCAATAAAATGTGGTTGAAAGATTTCTTTTTTCTGATTGGCCTTTTGTTACATATTTTCAAAAAACCTGAACTCAC
This sequence comes from Scilla litardierei, assembly GCA_030789695.1. Taxonomy (NCBI): domain Eukaryota; kingdom Viridiplantae; phylum Streptophyta; class Magnoliopsida; order Asparagales; family Asparagaceae; genus Scilla; species Scilla litardierei. Next base: position 108,503,023 of record CM061132.1, read on the forward strand.
TAGCAAGTCGTAATTGCACAAGAAAGAAAATAGTAAGAAAATAGCAAAACAGACGACACAACGAGTCACGTGGTTTGATATGACATATGTTCATGGGTAATGATAAATCGATGCATTACTATATCAGAATGGGATAAGTACAATTACAGAATAATTACTAACTAATCTCTCAACCAAACCCACAGCTGGAATCCCAAAAAAACCCTCAAGTTTGTTATACAAGAGAAGATTAAGGCTATACGCACACTTTATGACTAAGCTACCATACCGCTCTACTTCTATGTTACTTCACTATCAAAGAAGAACTAATATCTCCCTTTTACAGAGGTTTCCCTAGGTATGTCATTGTAGAAAAAATTAGACAGCTCAATCCCTCTTCAAATTTGGCTGCAATACCATATAAAATGCTTATATATGCTAGGTATGTAGAAGGTCGAGTCACATCCCCCAAACCTTTCAATGCTTGCATGAACTTGCTTGACGGCTTTGGGACTGTATCTTTGCTCTTTAAAGCATAGCCAACCGTTTCGACTATGATCATCCATAACATAACAAAATTTTAAGTTCCTACAAAAAAAATTTCCTTCATAGGATCAATCATATACATTTAAGTGTACCAAATCTAAATTATTTGACTTCCTTTATGAAGTTTTATAGCAAAACAATTGTATGTTTTTTCATATTAATCACTGAGAAAAGTATTAAGATGTGCAGATTGGAAAAATAGGTAGGCATTTCTCATCCATATAACATGGTCATTAAGCAATTCGTCAGTGTTATAATTCCATATATCCTCTAATTTGTTAACCCCGCATATACATAATTTTGCTTGCATCTTGCAAAGAGCACAACATTTTTACCTATTGTTTTTATATGAAATCCTGTGGTGAGCTTCCAATAACTACTACCAAATGATGTTTTCATCTTCTTTATTTAACCTTTCAACCTAAAATAATTAAGGCAAAGATCCAGTACATATTGTATATCTTGAACGCTAAATTATAGCCAAGATTATTTTTAACAACAGAACCAAGTCACCAACGACTTCTCTCCTCTTTTTTCTTACCTCTTCATTTGAAGCAAGCTCTTTTTGTGTGCCCAATCTTCTTGCAATGATATCATGACGCCTGCCACGTCGGCGGTGACCTGCGTGGCAGGGGTTTAGATATTTGTAACCGCAAGCGCACGGTGTTGTAGTGTGGCTTGGGGGTCGAACACAGGGAGGCTAGGATGTGCTTGTGTCAAGGAGGACCAAAATCACCCCGTGGGCGAGCTAGCCCGAATCGGTTGATGGGTTGTCACGGAAAAGAATGCGAGGTATGAACAATAAGAAAATAAACCCGGGACTTTGGTTCCCACTCCAACGAGCGACTCTCGCCGATACGGCCTACGGGTAGGATAGCGATCGGAATTAGGGTCTAATGGTGAGGCGTTGCCTCTGAAAGTGGTACCGGCATCTCATGGGCCCGATATTCCGTTCGGTGCCCAGGATGATACACCGGACTTCCCGGATTCGATCAGTGGGCACTCCCGTGTCCATTAACACTGATCGATTCCGGGAGCACTAAGCTCGCAACGATAACTCCCAACGTCTCATCCTGCCGCTCCCGCGCGCTAGGATTCGGCGTCTACGCTAAAGGCGTGAGCTATGGCTAGGGAGTCAACCGCCAAGTTTATTCCCCCTTGGCCCAACGGTCAAAGGCGGTCTTTTTCCCGCCGATGACAATGAAACACCCAGCGTAACCGTTAGAATCCTAATCCCTATCGATTTCCTAACCCTATGGATGCATCGGGAAGAGCCCCCGAAGGGGTTTCCGCCAAAATCCCAGATTTGGGAACTACTCACAAAAATTCATTAAAAAGCGATCTAAACGAAAATGAACCGTTGAAATCATAATCAGGCGATTGAAATGCAAAGGTAGTAGAGCAAATAAGATAATACTAAAGTTTAAGAAAGATCCAAAAACTTACAATAGAAAAATAATTACAGCCGTCACAATAGGAGAAAACAGTAAAAACTAGCAGCTCCCCCCGTTTCTGGAACCCTAGGGGTTCTATTTATAGGCTCTCGTATCACCCGATCGGTTGACAAGTCAACCGATCAGGTGATCCGTTACAGATAATAAACAGAAAACGACGAACGTTCACCCGGTCATATGAACCGGTCGGTTGAGTTCTTAGAGTGACCGGTTGGATCTTGGCGCCATCGGGTGAAGGGATCGGTTGGGTGTCCGTGTCTTCGGCTCTTCAGCATCAGCTACAGATGAACCGATCGGGTGAGAGTCACCCGATCGGTTGGAATTTGGCTTGAGAAGACAGAGAGTTGGCCCCCGTTGAACCGGCATGTGAACCGGTCGGGTGACTTCCACTTGAGCTCCGGCAGAGACCAGGTGGTGCACGCGTGCATCACCCGATCGGTTGGAGATGACCAACCGACCGGGTGAGGGGCTGAAAGATGTATTCTTCGTCGTTTGACCCCCCCTGGATCACGCGTGACTCCTCCCGTTGCTCCGGAGACACATGATATCATCGTTAAACGTCCCCTACGCGGGCAATCTCCTGCAAACATGGAGAAACAAAGAAAAGTGAAAGAAAACGAGAAAATACGAGAAAACGAATAAAAGACGGCGGAAAACACGGAGAAACACAAAAGAAAACGTGCGTGAATATATGAAATATAAACGCACGTCAAAATCCCCCAAGCTGAACTCTTCCTCGTCCTCGAGGAAGACGAGCGAGAGTAGGAGCTCGGAGGGGAAAAATAGAGAGAAAGAGAGAAAAAGAAAACTCTATATCCTAGATCGTCCGTCAGAGCCAACAAAAATAAAAAACGACACACCAAGCAAGCAAACATCAAATCACATCACTAAACCTAGGAAAACGAGTCCAAATAAGTGTTGTGGGCCCACGCGGTGAAGCGCGAGTGAGTGTGGTCGTGTGCTAGCAAATGGTGTCGCTTTCTACAATGTGCTATGAGCTCATTTACGCAAATGCAGGAAATGACCCAAATACCGATTCGAATTTGAAATTTGCGGTGAATATCAGTTCAAACATGCATGAGAAGAGTATAAGAATAGAAGCGTATCATGCATCGGGGATTCCACAACTAGGGTTAAGGAAATCACGCCACTATAGCCTAGATACTAGCTAAAAAGTTCCTAAGCCAAGTGTTTTTGAAAACGATGGGGGTTGAGATAATGTGGAGTAGAACACTCGGTGCAAATTCTCGCCTTCCCTTTATTTATTCTCGGTAGATAGGAAAAATATTCACACTTGAAATTTTTTTGGGTTTTGGGTATTTGTATTTTTTTGGCTTTTTGGCTATACAAAATTTTTCTTTTCTTTTCTTTTTGGGTTTTTCTTTTCTTTTCTCTTTTTTTTTGGACTTTTGGGTTTTTGGCTATACACATGTGTACTCTCCCAAGTGGGAGAACGGTACACGACGAGGGGATTTGCACCAAGTAAAACAAAAAAGAAGTCGAAATCTAAACACTTGGGCAAAGGAAACTATTCTCGCTAAATAGAGCATAGGCTGAATGGGTTATCCTAGTCCTTAATTGTGGCTTCCCGACACATGCGAATTGAAATATACGATATAAATATAGCATGCATATAATAGAAGCAAATACCGCATATTCAAATCGAAGCATGATAATCTAGGGTTCATTCCTGAACAGGTATATAAAGTAAAATCACAAAGTAGAAGCACACCAAACAGCTAGGCACGACGCATGACTCACAAAAAGCCAAGTGGACCCACGATGCGTGAAATGCAAGAGAACTTGAAATCCTAGGGTCAGTGAGTGTGATTATCGATGCCATGCTAGGTGTGTGTGATTTTGTGGCGATTCATCATAGGTTTCATCTCTAGGAGAAAGAGATAAAAAGATGAGAAGAGAAAAAAAGAAAAAAAAAGAAAAAAAATACTATGAAAACGACACAAAAACGAAAAAGAAGGACTCAAATGATGCACACAGTGCGACTCCCCCAAGCTGAAGCTTGCATTGCCCTCAATGCAATATGAGTGAGTACGGGAGGGCAATGAAGATGGGGGAATACGCACCGACACAAGAAGAAATGAAAACGAGGAAAACACAGAGATGAAACTGAAAATAAAGAAAGATCAAAATCAAAATCAAACGACACGAAAATAGAAATAAAACCACACGACACGACACTCAAAAGGGGAAAAAATAAGCACACACACAAAAAATGAGAAAAACAACAAAACACGACAACACACCAAAATAGACGTCCCCCAAGCTAGACATGCCAGTGCTAGCAAATAAAATGTGATCGTGAAATGCAGAAATATGCAAGGGGGAGTCAAAAACAAACAAGGGCAAATCAGAAAGCAGGAGAAGGTGAGTCCTCGTCCTCCTCGGAAGAGGGTGTGGATGGGTGGTCGGGGGATGCTGGGGGTGTGCGGAGAAGTGGGGAACGAGGTGGAGGAATAGGGGCAGCGGTGGTGTGAACGATGGAAGGAGTGTCGGTGGAGGTGGGTGGTGGTGGTAGGACGGCGATCAAGGCGGTGGTGAGAGGAATAGAAATGGGGGAAGAAGATGTGGTGGTGACGGTAGTGGGTGGTGGTGGGAGAGATCTGGAGCGGATCGGCAATTTCCTCCGACACACGTATGCAGTGATGGAGGAGGAGGGAGGAGGTAGCGTGGGTGCGATGGAAGTGGTCGGGAGGGTGGAAGTGGATACCGGGATGGGAATAGATGAGGGAAGAGAAGAATGTGGTGAGGGAGGTGATGGATGTGGGGATGTGTGGGAGGGTGGAGGAGAAGATCGTCGAGGTGGTGAAGGTGGAGGTGGACCGTGGATATGAGTGAGAAGGCGAAGAATGGCGGCCACGTTCCTCTCAAGTGCGAGGAAACGTGGGTGGGTGAGAAAAGAGGACGGTGATGGGTCCGAGGAGGCAGGGGACATGACGAGCTCACGAAGGGCAGCGACCTCCCTTTCAAGACCAAGACGGGCAGAGACCTGGCGGCGACCAAAAGATGTGGACTGACGTGAGGCAGAAGTGGTGCCGGCAGGTAAGGTGGAAGTGGTGCCGGCGGCAGTGGTCATGCCGGCACAGGAGACAAGGCCAGAAATGGCTGCTAAGAGGTTCTCAGACGTGATGGGCCCCGGAACAGAAACAGGACGACTCGGGCCAGCCCCTATATCTCCCCGAGACGCAGGGATATCCTGCTCGCCTAAGTGGGCGGCAGGGGACGGTGGTCTGCGTGCGTCCGCGGGAAGGAAAGGAAGGTTCAACCCCTCTAGGAAGTTCGGATCGGGTGGGAAGGTCCAATCTCCCACAAGAGCTATGGTCATGCGAGCGGGGTTGGGGAGACTGGTGTAAGGGGCTGGGGGGTGGCCATAATTGAAGATGAAGCGGCCATCGGAGTGGGGGTCTAATCATGTGAATGTGCCGCAGGACATCAATATCTAGCTGTGAGGGTCCTGCGGCAGCGGGAAGATTATTGGGGATGTGAATATTAAATTGAGGGTAAGAGCAAATGATAGTAATGATGCCCCCACAACAAAATTTCCCCTTACCGGCCCGGCTGATCTCGAGAAGCTTATAAACAAGCCAATCGCCGCCATGGATGGGGACGGTAGGGGCCTTGAAGCTAATCCCATCATCGTCCCGGACAAAAGGGAAAGTCATGGCCCAGAGGATAAAAAGGTCAGGGATAGTCACGGTGCCGGACTCGTCCCTGGGAAAAAATGCAGATGATATGATCCTGTGGGCCAAACGAAACACGGGATGAATGATGGAGGAGGCCATGGCCCTTCCTCGGGGATAGTCATGGAGCAGTGTGAGGCGGAACCAGAATTGATCGACGTTAAACTCGGGCGTGTACCCGTAGTGTCGGATGGAGTCATCCCCAAGATTGGGGAAACCAAATATATCGTTAATGGTATTCAGATTTGTGGTGACACTCTTGTTACGCACCCGGAATTTTATGATCGACCCGGACTCCCAAACAAGTGTAGAGAGAAATTCGAGGGTGAGTGCCGGGTAGGATACGGCAGATGCATTAAGAAAGGCCAACATCCTAAGTTAGCGAAAAGAGATTCGACTTCGGTGTAGACACCGAGGTCGACCAGTGATTGTGTATGCGGGAACTTAGTTGATAGATGCCCCCGAGCATCGAGCCTACGATAAAAATCCTTGTGTTCCTGGTTCCTAAAGATATACCCATGCGGGCCCAACATTGGGTCCACAGGGGGGATAACAGGCGGGGGAGGGCCAAGTGTAAGTGCTCGTGTGTGGGAAGGGGGACGTGTTTGTTTTCGTCTCTTTCGAGACGGTTCCTCCTCCCGCATAATCCCCTTCCCCTTGTCTTTATCCTTAGCCATGCGCGAGTGTGCGTGTATGAATAAGTGCAAAAGCAATGAATGCACACTAACACAAGCAAAATGAGCAAGCACAATTTATAGGGCAAAAATAGAAATATGAGCGTAGGAGCGAGTGTACCCAAGCGAAATGGCGAAGCTTGCTCGTAGATGTCCCCACACTGTGCAATGAGAGTAGCGTGGAGCCGCGGCGACCTCTTTCAGCAAGAATTTTTGAAATGGGCGTTGTTTGGGGGGAATTAGGTCAGAAACTCGAAATGAAAGGAGAGAGGGAGTGTAAATGATGGAGAGATTGATGGAGGAGGTGGGGAGAGGGAGTATTGGAGGAGTGGAGGACGTGGGTGAGTGAATCGGGCTGTTGGGGAGGAGAGGCAGGCGAAACGACGACGGAAATGGCGATCGGGCGAGGGTGAATGCGAACGGGTGGTCGGGAGTTTTTATAGGGTTTTAAGTCGAACCGATCGGGTGACTTGTCACCCGATCGGTTGATGGTTAGGTCAAAAATTCTTGCTGAAAAAGTGCTACAGGCGAACCGGTCGGTTGACTTGTCAACCGATCGGTTGGCCGCTCCACTCATTTTCCCAAGAATTGGGGGTTGCTCACCCGGTCGCTTCAACCGATCGCGCTCTAACTCAACCGATCGGTTGGTGTTTCCCAAAAATTTCCCGAGAATTCCTCCAGATCACCCGGTCTGTCACCCGGTCTCTCCATTCTTCAACCGATCGGTTCATTCTGGGACAGTTGCGGCTTGTGTCTGATACATCCCAACCGATCGGTTGAGTTATCAACCGATCGGTTGATAACTCAACCGATCGGTTGGGGCTTTGTTTTCTGCAAAAACCAACAGATTGTCTAAGTCCCTGAACGGATGTTCTTGCGGTTGATTTTATTTATAAAAATAGATAAAATAAAGTCAAAAAATAACACTAAAAAGTGGGGCAAAAGTTTAGAGCATGGGTTGCCTCCCATGAAGCGCACTTGTTTAACGTCGTTGGCTCGACGCCCGCAAGTGATGTTCACGGTGGTTGATACGGGTGATGCCCTAAGTTCGGCATCTCTTCTTCATCGGAGCTTAAGGCCTTTGGAGTAGTTAGCGGCTGGAGAAAGATTTGCTCGACTACCCTCTCCTTGTTTTTGGGATCCGGGGGCTTCTCTTTCGTATTGGCGCTTACCGCCATCTTCTTAAGGATCCGGACCTCGTCTTTGGTGAGGTCTATGGGCTCGTTCCCTGTTTTCCTCGCAGGAGGAGCCTTGGGGAACCCGGGAGGGGTAGTACGTGCTGCACTCGCTTTCCCAGCAGCATCATTGTTCTTGGGGCCGTATTGGTCTTCCGAATTCCCCAAGTCATTGGGGGGGTTTCTTAAGAGAATCTCCCAGGAGCTCTCTTCAGCAGCTTTATCTTCTTCCACCTCCAGCAAATTACACCGAGGGTCATCTGGGGGATCGGAGTACTTCATGGACAACCCCAGATCAAATTCAACCTTTTCTCCGCTGACGTTTAGCGAAAGTTTTCCGTTCTTCACATCAATCAAAACGCCAGCAGTGGCCATGAAAGGCCGTCCCAGGATGATGGGGGTGTGTGCGTCTTCAGGCATGTCCATGACTACGAAGTCCACTGGCACATGCACCCCTTTTACATTGACGGGGAGGTCATCCACAATCCCCGCCGGATTTGACCAACCGGTCAGCAAGTTGTAGGGTCATACCGGTGGGCTCCAGATCACCCATTCCTATCCTCTTATACATCGATAAGGGCATCAAACTGACACTCGCTCCGAGATCGACGAGTGCACGATGAATCTTTACTGCCCCGATCGTGCAAGGGATAGAGAAGCTCCCCGGGTCTTTAAGTTTCGGCGGATTTGCCCTCTGGATGAGAGCGCTACACTCCGCCGTCAACACTACTTTCTCCTTTCTAGACCCTCTAGTCACCAAATCCTTCAGGAATTTCGCATAGGAGGGGATTGTTTCGATTGCTTCCAGGAAGGGGATTTGCAAGCTCGGGTCCTTGACTATGGCGAAGAACTTGCCATATTTCTCGTCGATTTTGGCCTGAGCTAACCGTTGTGGAAAAGGCACAATGGGTTTGAACACTTTCGGGCTCCCTTCCTCGTTCTTCTTCTTCTCTTCTTCAGAGACTCCCTCCGGAGTCGTAGGATTTGATGACGAAGCACCGGCGTCGTTTGATTTTTCGATCGGTCGCTCGACGACCAACGGTGCTTCCGGTCTGTTAGGGGGCACTCTAGTAGGGATTTGTGTCCCGCTTCTCAGAACGATAGTGGACACATTTGTGTGCTCGTGCACGAGTGCCGACGTTTGGGTTGCTCCCCTCGGGTTCACCTCCGGTTGTGGCGGCAATTGGTTTTGTGACCTTGAAAGATTCGCCACTTGTAACCTCAGCTGGGTTACTTGGTCCGTGAGGGCCCGCTGACCCATTTCCAGCTTTTGATTGATCTTCTCCTGGTTGGTTATATATTGAGTCAAGAGAGACTCAACCGGAGAGACGGCCCTCTGTTGGCCATACTGCTGCTGCTGCTGGATTGGCTGCTGATTCCTGGGGGCGTAAAATTGTTGCTGAGGTTGCTGCTGATATTGTTGCTGCTGAATCTGACTCTGCTGTGTCCTAGTCGGCTGATATATTTGTTGCTGCGGCTGCTGAGGCGGCGAGGGCTGGAATGGTGGCCGAAAGTTAGGGTGGTTCCGATTGTTTGGAGAGTAGGCCGGGTTGGAATTGGTTCTTGGCGGATACGGCGCATTCCCCGTGGGGTTGTAAAATAGTGCGCTCGCCTGATCCAACGGTGGTGAGACGTCACCACCGTCGAATTCCCCAAAGAATTCGGATTCTACCGCTGAAATCTGTTGTGTACCGGCCCCACCGGCTCCTACCATTAGTGCGGAGATCTGGGTCGAAAGCAAGTCGAACTTGCTTGAAAGTTTGTCGACGTCCTCGACTCTGTGTATACCCCCAGACCTGGGTGTGGCTCTCTCGTCACACCACCGCTCATTGTTGCATGCCATATTTTCCAGAATATGTCCGGCATCTTCCTCGCTCCTTGACATGAAGGAACCCCCAGCCGCGGCGTCCATAGAAGATTTTAGGTCATCCCTCAGCCCATTGTAGAACAGATTAATAATCTGCCACTTCGGAAGCTCATGGTGAGGGCATCTTCTCTGCATCTCCTTGTATCTCGTCCAAGCTTCATGCAAGGACTCGTGGCTGGCCTGGGAGAAGGAGGAGATCTCACTCCTCAACTTCATGGTCTTCCCCGGAGGAAAGAACTTCGTCAGAAAAGCGTTGGAGAGCTTCTCCCAGGTATTAAAAGTGTTGGGGTCCTTCCCCCTAAGCCATTGCTTGGCTTTGTCCCGCAACGAGAAGGGGAACAGCTTCAGACGGATCGCCTCAGTCGTGACACCATTAATCCGAAAGGTGTCACATTTCTCCAAGAAGGAGTCTAGATACTCGATCGGGCTCTCCATGGGCGCACCCGAAAACTGATCCTGCTGGATCCATGTCACCAAAGACGGCTTTAGCTCAAAGCTTTGGGCCGCAATAGCTGGAAGACGGATGGCGGAAGTGGACTCGATAGATGGCATCGAGTACTCCAACAGGGACTTGTGAGGCGGGGTGTTCTCCTCCATGGATTCGGGATCCTCTCTTCTTCGCTTCTCAGCGGCCAAGCGCCTAAGGGTGGCGTTAATCTCTGGATCAACGGGGATCAAGTCGTCGAGACTTCTTGAACTCCTGCGCATGAAAAACAACAAACACCCGTGAAGCGACAAGTGGGAAAGAAACAGATAAGATATGAAATAAAAAAGATGAAAATAAAAAGGAAAAAGAAGAATGCGAAAATTATCGCGAGGTAGGGATAAGAGCTAGACACTAGGGTTCAAGAGATCCTAAAATAACAAGCATGTTGCCTCCCCGGCAACGGCGCCATAAACTTGACGTCCGCCACACCGACGGTGACCCGCATGGCAGGTGTTTAGATATTTGTAACTGCAAGCGCACAGTGTTGTAGTGTGGCTTGGGGGTCGAACACAGGGAGGCTAGGATGTGCTTGTGTCAAGGGGGACCAAAATCACCCCGTGGGCGAGCTAGCCCGAATCGGTTGGTGGGTTGTCACGGAAAAGAATGCGAGGTATGAATAATAAGAAAATAAACCCGGGACTTTGGTTTCCACTCCAACGAGCGACTCTCGCCGATACGGCCTACGGGTAGGATAGCGATCGGAATTAGGGTCTAATGGTGAGACGTTGCCTCTGAAAGTGGTACCGGCATCCCATAGGCTCGATATTCCGGTCGGTGCCCAGGATGATACACCGGACTTCCCGGATTCGATCAGTGGGCACTCCCGTGTCCATTAACACTGATCGATTCTGGGAGCACTAAGCTCGCAACGATAACTCCCAACGTCTCATCCTGCCGCTCCCGCGCGCTAGGATTCGGCGTCTACGCTAAGGGCGTGAGCTATGGCTAGGGAGTCAACCGCCAAGTTTATTCCCCCTTGGCCCAACGGTCAAAGGCGGTCTTTTTCCCGCCGATGACAATGAAACACCCAGCGTAACCGTTAGAATCCTAATCCCTATCGATTTCCTAACCCTATGGATGCATCGGGAAGAGCCCCCGAAGGGGTTTCCGCCAAAATCCCAGATTTGGGAACTACTCACAAAAATTCATTAAAAAGCGATCTAAACGAAAATGAACCGTTGAAATCATAATCAGGCGATTGAAATGCAAAGGTAGTAGAGCAAATAAGATAATACTAAAGTTTAAGAAAGATCCAAAAACTTACAATAGAAAAGTAATTACAGCCGTCACAATAGGAGAAAACAGTAAAAACTAGCAGCTCCTCCCGTTTCTGGAACCCTAGGGGTTCTATTTATAGGCTCTCGTATCACCCGATCGGTTGACAAGTCAACCGATCGGGTGATCCGTTACAGATAATAAACAGAAAACGGCGAACTTTCACCCGGTCATATGAACCGGTCGGTTCAGTTCTTGGAGTGACCGGTTGGATCTTGGCGCCATCCGGTGAAGGGATCGGTTGGGTGCCCGTGTCTTCGGCTCTTCAGCATCAGCTACAGATGAACCGATCGGGCGAGAGTCACCCGATCGGTTGGAATTTGGCTTGAGAAGACAGAGAGTTGGCCCCCGTTGAACCGGCATGTGAACCGGTCGGGTGACTTCCACTTGAGCTCCGGCAGAGACCGGGTGGTGCACGCGTGCATCACCCGATCGGTTGGAGATGACCAACCGACCGGGTGAGGGGCTGAAAGATGTATTCTTCGTCGTTTGACCCCCCTGGATCACGCGTGACTCCTCCCGTTGCTCCGGGGACACATGATATCATCGTTAAACGTCCCCTACGCGGGCAATCTCTTGCAAACATGGAGAAACAAAGAAAAGTGAAAGAAAACGAGAAAATACGAGAAAACGAATAAAAGACGGCGGAAAACACGGAGAAACACAAAAGAAAACGTGCGTGAATATATGAAATATAAACGCACGTCATATCATATAATATTTCTTATAATCTTAACTTGTTTTATTATGTGGAGCATGTGCTTTTTTTTGAGATTTTGACCTTGTTATATTCTGTATGGCTATTTATTTATATTTGGAGACTAAAATTTTCTTAATTCTTACTTCAATAACATACATTTCATTAAGCTCATTTTGACAACACCTCGTGAAGCAATGCTAATGATTAATGTCCTCTAAACTATCTTGTAAGGAAATATGAAACAACAATACTTCCCATTTTCCAACGTTATCTTTATAAAGGAGAATTGGTTTACAACACTTTGTAACTTAATTAAAGTCTCAACTTTGGAAGTTCCTTCCTTTGAATTTAATTTTTACAAGCTTTTGAATTAAGAATGCTTTATTGTTATCATCATTCTTTTGTAAAGACTTTCCAATTCCTTTTATAAAGCATGCACCAAATTTTTGATAGAGTTAGAACTATCCAACAACTACTAAATAAACTGAATGGCATCTCAATCAATGACTGTTTAACTCGTCATTAGACATGCTTTAGACTTGCATTACAACCTTCCAATGGTGTATAAAGGTATTATAGTAAAGAAGGTCATACATTCTTGTATCATCCAATTAGTCTTATTAAGGCTAATTATATGACATCCTACAATTTATGGCTTACACAACATAAAAAGGACCAACCACCTTTTTCAAGACAATCTACAAACACATTGTTGGGATTGTCTCTCTAATACCACTTTGAGGGATGCAGATATCCCGATTCAAATTGTACGTGAGATGGTAGTGAATCACAAATGTGATAAAAAGTCAAGCAATATGCAATCACAATATATATCAAATACAACGGGGGTAACCATATGATAGGAACGACTAGTGTTTGGAGGAATAAAAAGATGATTTTTATGTATATAAAGTGGAATATAAAGATAAGTTGGGTCCAATTCGAGATGTAACCGCTCTCCTAACCTTTGAGTCAAGATAAAAGCCTAAATCTTCCAAGATCTAAATTTAATTTACTCATATTCTCTTCTACTCTCGATACGTTTTTTCAAATTCAATATAAGAACTAGTCCTAAACCCTCTCTCACTATATATATGACTAATTTGTCCATAATTACAAAAATGTCCCAATGACCCAAACTTACAAGTTTGCTACTAGTGTGGCTGCACCTCCATTACCAACACTATGCCTCTGAAAAACCACCTTATCATTAAGTTACTGCATGAAATCTATGGATATGCCACTCCAAATGGGATGCTCGTCCATCTTGACTCTTCCTCTCCAGCGGTTGCAGCGTCATCTTCTTCGACGATTACTATCTGCAGTGCACGATCCCGTTAATGGTGTCCCGTTCCGAATCTCTCACCACATCGGAAGCATAACTCCTTGGCATGCATGTCTAAGATTTCCTTCTGTGTGATATGCTTGTACTTGTCGTCAGGTGGATACTCGTCGCTCTTCTTCTGTAATGTTTGAGCCATCGTTGACGGGGGCTTTAAGTCTCCACAGTCACGTGAGTGCAGAATGTGGCCCCACCACTCGCTCCCTTGGCCTACCATTTTATGATTACTCTATTCTCAATCAACTGGGCCTCCTCCATCATCACCATCAGTTCCCTCGATCTCTGTAAGCGGAGCTTAGGTCGGATGTCAGCCCTAAGTCCCGTCATGAAGCTTCCTTCCAATGTGACCGCATGGATTCCCGTACCTGACCCGCAAGCATCTTGTATCTTTCCATATAGTCCCAAACTGTGCCATCCTGTCGGAGGGTAAGGAGCTGCTCGTGTAAATCTTTGTTATGAGTGTCACAGAAACAGTCCAACAGATAGTCTTTAAACTCCTATGATTGCACACGATGTCGCAGTTCTCTCCACAGATACTAGGGCTATGCCTTATCCTCTAAGTAGATGCCGGCTGTCCATATTTTTACCTCCTCAGTAAGCGATTTATCGTGAAGTATCACTCCGCATGGTAAACCCATCCATATGAATCATTCCTCTCAAAAACTGGCAGCTTCAGCTTTCAGACCTTATTCTCAGTACCAAACACCCCTTGTCTTGCTCTCCTCTCAGCTGGCCAAAGTGAAACTGGTGATAAGCAATTTGTTACGTATTAAAATCCCCAAAATGGGCTCCTCTAGCTTATCTGCCATCTCCCAACTCATCTTCAAACTCATCTGGAGATCCATTGTACCCATCAACACCATATTAGGGCCACATCCATCGCCAAGCCTAAAATCAGTCGGCTGATTTCTGAAATCAACTCAACTAGCCAAAACAGCTTCGAGGGTGGGGGGCCAAAACCACCTCTGCCCTTAAAGAAAGCCACACAGAGGCCTGTCAGGCTGCTGGAAGAGTGTTGGGCCTCTTGCAGGCTACCGTGGGTCGCCGGCCCACCTGCGATCCGCTGATGGGTCGCCGGGCCACATGCAGCCTGCCCAGCCATCGGGATAGCCATAGCAGCCCACCAGTTGTTGGAAAGAGCCATAGTGGGGCTATCGGGGTTTGCCCACCCCTGGTGGCCCCTCCTAGGGCCTGCACGGGCCCATGTAGGGCGGCCAGGGCTCACGGTAGCCTCAACGACCTGCCTAGGCATCGTGCGCCTCTGAGGCGTGCAAAAATAGGCTGTCATCCCCAAAGTTAGGGTTTCGAGGGCCGATGGCCCTCCCATTACTTCTGTCAATGCTCCCCCTACCAAGGGTTTGGGGGTGGCTCATGTTCCCAATCTTGAGGCTTGCCGTCCTTCGGTATAGATCGCCTTCAAAGATGATGATTTTTCTCTTTTCCTTGCCTAAAGCTTACTCCTTTTGCTTTAGATTTCATGAATTTTTCTTAATATTGTCATCTTTTGACATTTCCCATTCGTGCCATGGGCGACGATGAATCTTTAAGCTTTCCTTCATCATGAATTTCACCGAAGACTTTTTTCCTTGAGAGATTCCACATCGCTTATCAATTTTTGTTGCTCTTTTAGGGCTTCCACCTCGCTTCCTAATGTCTCTTCCAAAGCATCGACTTTTCTTGCCGCCATTGGATCGAAGTGCTCTGATAACAATTTGATAGAAAAGACTAGGGCTTGGAGCGATAAAAAGAGGATTTTTATAGAAATTAAGTGGAATACGAAAATAAGTTTGTTCCAATTCGAGAGGTACCCGTTCTCCTAAACTTTGATTCGAGATAAAGTCATATATCTTCCAAGATCTAAATCTAATCTACTCCTATTCTCTTCTATTCTCAATACTTTTCTTCAAATTCAATATAAGAACTAGCCCTAACCCCTCCCACTATATATGGGACTAATTTGTCCATAATTACAAAATTAACCCAAGGGTCCAAATTACAAGTTTGCCACTAGTGTGGCCGCACCCCTCCATTTCCAAAACCATAACCCATGTATGCTTCCATAACCAACCAAATAGAGATGATTCCCTATGAAAATCATTAAGAGATACAACAATGAAACATCTTCATAATGCTCATACAAAGTTTGAAGGTCAAAGAAAATAAATGGAAAAAATGCGAGGGTTATTCCACTCAGGGATGGAGAAAAGTGGGTCTATGGGAGCATCCTTGAGAGACATAAGCACATGCATCATTATTTTGGAAATTGGAGCAAGTTTTGTCATAGGAAGGAATTACAGAAGGAAAAATCCGGAGTTTTAATTATTTTCAAAGGGATGGAGAAAAAGGGGCCTATTGGAGAATCCTTGAGAGCCATGAGCACATGCATCATTATTTTAGAAATTGGAACAAGTATTGTCATGCGAAGGAATTACACAAGGAATAATCCGGAGTTTTAATTATTTTCAAAGGGATGTGAAAAATTAGGAGTTATAATTATTTTTGACGTTTTTAGTTTTGTTAGTTTTAAATTTTCTTTTAATTTGGTTTAGAGGTTAAGTCAAATTAAGATTTTAAGTAATTTTAGTTTCAGTATATAGCTTTATTATAAAAGGTAACTTTAAGAATTTAATATGATGAGTTTTCATGTCATTTAAGTTTTATTCTCTGGTAAAATGCCTTTATGCATTCTTTTGTAATCATTAGTGAATGAAGAGTGAGCATAAAATTTTAATTTTTAAATCTAGTTAATTTACAAGAGACCTAGTCATGCATGCAAAGGTGCGAGAGTGGTTGAGTGATTCACTTGTGCGGCCCAAGGCCTCATCAAAGTTCCTAGTTTTTAGGTCTCCCAAATCCCTAATTTACTTCACCATAAAATCTTTTTGTTTCAGTATCAGAATCCCGTCAAACCCCACCATCCAATAAAATTTCAAAATAACTCAAGTTTTGTGCATAGTAGATTTTTATCAATAAAATAAAATATTTATGCAATTCTATATTATGTGCCACCCATCTAAGCCACTGGATCTGACCTAGGTCTCGCTTTCTTCAAACCAACATACCTACATGCAAGGACACCTCCCAACCACTTACAATGAAATAATGTTATGTTTGTCGAAGTTGTGTCAAATTGTTATAGAATTCAATTCAAAATAGTTATTCTAGAAATCCAATTTGCTTCCATCTTTTGCTTGTCTCTTTCTATTAGCTAAGAAATTCCATATTTGGATGATAAAATAGATGATATGATTAACGATGAGAAGCCATTGCCATTTCGATGCAGGTCCCAATTTAACTTGAGTCCTACACTTCTAAATAGGGTTGTCATTCCAATTTAACTTGACGAAGTTGGCGTTCATCCCACTTGACGAAGTTAGCATACTTCTCTTGAACCAAGTCACCAGGTCAGGGTTCAGTTCATTGGTAAAGGAGAGGATTGATGCATCCTAGATTTAAAGGCCATGCCATGGCCTATGTGATAAATATTGAATCTAGAGAGAGCAAACTTGGATATAAGAATTATTGACAAATAACACAGGACTTAATAATAACTTGCTTTCTTTTTTCCCTTCTTGATGCATTTCTTTTTTGCTTCACTTCTTATTTTGCTTGGTTTGAAACATACAAGAGGAGATGGTATTTATAGTTCCTAGAATCATTATTCTAGGTAAAATTTCCATGATATGTATTTACCATCCATATTCAACTACCATCCCTGTACCGCTTCATCGACTTCTAACATTACATTTTGGTGTTACATCTCAATACTCCCCCTTATCACCAACTTCACATTTCATTATATCAAGTTATCTTTTGAACACTGTGAATTTTGAGAGACCCGCTCCTTTAGTGAAACTATCATATGCTTATTCTTCTATCTCGACTTTCTTCATAGCAATATCTTCTTGAAGCAGTTTCTACCTCAAAAAGTGATAATGAAACTCAGTATGCTTTGTTCTATCGTGAAATGCTGGGCTATCTCCCAATCAAATTGTTGATTGGGTATCATAGTGCAAGGGGTATGCCATTAACTGATACAACTCTTCCATCAACTGCACAAGCTATGTACTTTCTTGAGCTGTTATTGCAGATGATATGAATTCAGCTCTGTAGTAGATAATAAAATCATGGATTATCTCTTGCTGCAGCATGAAACATTTGTTAAGCTAAGATTAAAAATATATTCAGTTGTGGATATGTAAACATCATGATCTTTCGCATAATCTGCATCACAGTATCCAAGCGTCTTATATTCTTTACCTTTTTGGTATAATTGACCAAGTCAAGCATACCTTTTACATTCCTGAAATTTTTTCATACCGCTATCAAGTGAGGCTTCTTTGGACTTCTGCATATATCAACTTATCATTCCAACATCAAATCATATGTCTCACAGTGTCATGATAAAATAGATAAGACTTCCAAATAGTTTTTTAAAATATAAATAATTAAAGCATCTAGATCCTTACCTTCATGTGCACATAGTTTGACGTTGGTCTCCATTTGCATTGAAATTGGCTTGTAATTAATCATTCCATATTTGAGTGGTAGATCCTTTGTATATTTTTTGTTGGCAGATAAACAAATCTTATTCTTGTCAATCGACCTCTGGACTGAGGAAGCGATTGAGTTCTCCATGCTCCATCTGAAACTGGATCAAGAGATTCTACATTGCCCTTTGTATTTCAGCTTCATTATCACCAATGATAATCAAGCCATCCATGTAAACTAGTACAATTGCTGTTTTATCAACATGCTTTTTGATAATTAGGTTAGAGTCAGCACAAGCAACAAAGTAGTCGCTCTAAACCAAAAAAACTCAATAATCTTCTTGTACCATGCTTGGGAAGCATGCTTCAGTCCATAAATGCTTACCGACATGCTCAGGCTTTTCTTCTCTCTTGAATGTAATGGGTTATTTCATACGATTTCACAATCTAATTCACCATGTAAGGAGGCATTCTTCTCATCCATTTGACATAACTTCCAAGATTTACTAGCTAGTAAGGTTATTAGAACTCGGATTGTTATGATTTTTGCAACAAGACTAAATATCTCATCATAGTTCAATCCATATTATTATGAAAATCTTTGAACCATGTACTATTGTGAGAATCTTTGAGCCACAAATCGAGGCTTATGCTCTCAATCGAGTTATCTGATCACTTCTTAATTATATAAACCCATTTGCAAGAAAGTAGCTTCATATCTTATCTTTAGTACTAGCTCCCAAGTTTGATTCTATTGTAAGTCAAGAATTTATTCTACTGCTTTTATTTACTTCTCATGCCTGTATGCTTCGTCAAGAATAGACCGCATAGCTTTGAAGATCAAACAAAGAAGGCCAAACCCAAAGTGTGCCAATGCGTAAGTTACTGAAGAACTACTAGGTCTATTAGAACTCGAATGGTTGTGATCTTTGCAACTGGACTAGTTATCTCATCATTGTTCAGTCATACTATTATGAGAATCGTCAAGCCACTAGTCAAGCCTTATGTTTCTCATTGAGCCATCTGATTATTCTTGATTATGTAAACCTATTTGCAAGAAATTAGCTTCACATCTTCTATCTGTTGGTACTAGCTTTGAAGTTTGATCTTGTTGTAAGGCAATAATACTTCTTCCACTACTTTTCTCCCCTCATAATGGTATGTCTCGTCAAAACTAGATGTTTTTGGTATATCTTTGGTGACTGGCGCATTCGCGTAATTTTGGCTCAACCTTCTTTGTCTAGTTGATATTCAAAGTTGCACCATTGATTCTTAGCTAACATCTTTTAGCTTGCATGATCACTCCCTTTTGGTGTCTTTCTAACAGACACTCGTTTGTCACGGGTTTTTGTCAGTTGTTACATGGGTACTTCCGAGCAATGTCTTAGGTCTCGGTTTCGGTCGCAGTATCGGTCTTTCGAAAATTTGGGGTTCAGCATCGGTATCGTCCGTTTCGATATGTTTCGTTTCATCTGTATCGATAGTTTTAAATGCTTAAATACCTATTAAATACTATCAAATACTATCTACTACTAAAATATCACATACTATTAAAAAATTTCCATCAAGCATTTTGCTAAACATATTGCATTTATTTACAAGTTTGTCAATTAGTAGCTTAGTGATGCTAGTCACACACACATTTTGCTGAACATATTACATTTAGCTTGTGCTGCTGCTAGTCACATACACATTTTGCTAAACATATTTCCTTTAATTACAAGTTTGACAAGCTTGTGCTGCTGGTAGTCACATACACATTTTGCTAAACATATTTCCCTTAATTACAAGTTTGCCAAACTTGTGCTGCTACTAGTCACATACACATTTTGCTAAACATATTGCATTTATTTACAAGATTGCCAATTAGTGGCTTGTGATGCTGCTAGTCAGACACAGTTTGCTAAACATATTGCCTGTATTTACAAGGTTGCCTACAAGTTTATATAAGTGCTTAAGGCTTTCTCTCGCTTCAATTGGCTTGCCCCCCTCGACTCGATGGGAAAAAAACGAAGGCGGGGATCACTTGAGCGGGAGGCGGCATGAGACGGCGTGAGGCGATGCCCAGGCCCATGTAAGTCTCTCTTCCGCTTCTTAGTTTTTTTAGATTTTTTTTAAAGATTTTGAGTTGTTGCTGCTGCTTCTTTTCTTGTTCTTCCTCTTCTCTATCTCTCTTCATCTTTTTTCTTCTTGGGTTTCGGCCGGAACGTTGCCGTTTTGGCCGAAATTGGAACATTCCAACCGGTTTAGTCTCGGGTAGGGCCGAAACCGGGACGAAATGCCTGATAACAGTAGGTATCAGGCGAAACCTTATAACTTGCTTCAGAGAACTAGGTTCTCCATCTTCATGTTGATGATCATCTTCTTCTTTTGGCTACATCAGCTTCTTTGCAGCTTGTTTTTAAGTTTTGTATAGTCTGGCAGTGTAACTTTGTGTGGAGCTCACCATGATGCTTCAGCAAACACCATGTTATGTGATGTGATGTATTACACTGTTCGTTGTAAGACTATGATAGGATTTTTGTGGGTTTTTGTGATAGAAAGTTAATGTTTTGATAGAAAGTTGGGATTTTGATAAGAAATGTGGCATTTTTAGGGTTTTATAGAGAAGATTTGGGATAAAAGAGGATTTTTATTGAGAATAAACTGAAAATAAAAGGGCACAAGAATAAAGTTGAGACCTTTCGAGAGGGTCCCGCTCTCCCAAGCAGCTAATTTGAGAGGGGGCCGCACGCTCCAATGAAAAAAAGGATAATATTCTCAAATAAGTTTTCTTCACAATAATCAAGCATATGCCTCTCTAAGCCCCCTAGCCTCCTATAAATTAATAATCTAAAAATAAAAAATTACAAAAAAGACCCTTTAAAATTAAAATTACGAAAATGCACCTAAAAATCCGAAAATCACAAAACACCCCCATTGGGCCGAAATTACAGATATGTCATTATTCCGTCCCTGGAAAACCACCTTGTTCTCAAGGTGGTACATGACGTCCATGAATGTGCTAGGGGTTGCTTGTTCCCTGCAGGATCGAATGGATGATCGTCCCCGCGTAAATCAAAGGGTCACCCAAGAGCTCCGTCCTCCTCGGAATGTCGTTGCAAGAATGGTAGTGTGTTCGTGGCTGAGTCGTCTACGCACTGGCGTTTTCATTTTGAATTTGGACGCCAAACAGGTCTGAAATCTAAATTGGGCAGAAAATCCTCCGAAAATAGCCCAGAGATTTCCAAAAATTCACATGGCTCGCTGTATAGCCGTTGACCGGTTAACGGCTCGCTTCGGTGGCTCGGTTGAGCTGACCCGGACGGCTCGGCTGAGCCGGCTTGGGCGGGCCGCTGCCTAACCAGATCGGCTGGATCGAGTCGCCATTGTAGCGATGGCGGCTCGCCGACGCTGATCTCCTTTTCCAACTGTTCTGACGACCGTTGGTCGCGAAAATGGATCCGTTGGGTTCGCCGGGACGAGAGGAAGGTGCTGGAGGTGGTGGTCGCAGATTCCACCGGACGAGCCGTCGGTGAAACTCGAAATATGGGACGAAAGTCCCCCGGGGGTTCGCTTAGGTCGGGGCGACCCCCAGGGGTCCACCGGCACCAGAGGGGGCTTGCCTGTCTTCGCAGACAGCGGATCTTTACCGATTTTGACTTTGATATTTTCAGATCTGCTCCGTCGTCCGTCGTCTTCTATGAATCAGTAGATCTGAGATTGGAATCTTCAGATGTGTGATCGTGGTCTTCAAATCTGTGTTGGCGTTGTCATTGTGTTTCAGATCTGAAGCTGTATCTAGCTTGCTGGCCTCCAGAAGTTCCACATTTTTTCTTGCCTCCACCACCGCTTCCCGAACTCTTCTTGCTCAAGGGTTTTCATCAACTCCTAAAAAAGTTGCTTCCAAGATTTTTTTTCCTTTTCTGCCATGGGTACCAAGATCGAAGCTCTGATACCACTTGATATGATTTTTGTGGGGTTTGGGATAGAAAGTTAGGGTTTTGATAGAAAGTTGGGATTTTGATAAGAAATGTGGGATTTTTAGGGTTTTAGAGAGAAGATTTGTGATAAAATAAAGGTGTATAAGGATAAAGTTGAGATCTTTCGAGAGGGTTTCACTCTCCTAAGCTGTCGATTCGAGAGTGGTCCTCGCTCTCCAATGAAAAGAGGGATAATCTCACTTCAAAGAAGTTTTCTTCACAATAATCATTGGTGATGTACTATCCGCCATTGTCTCTACATAGGCACACAATCTTCTTACTGATTTTGACTTTTTCACGAAATTATTTGAAGTTAAAAAGAACTTCGGATTTTTCCTTCAAGATATATATCAAACATACCTTGAGATGTCATCCATGAAGGTAAACATGTATCACATACTACTACTTGATGTTTGCTTCACTGGTTTAAACTCGTGTTTAAGCCTTGTCTATGTATATCAATTCTGTTGACGTCACATAAATAGATTTACCTTGCACCCTTCCATGATTGGTTCTCCTGTTAGTTTTAGGCTGTCATATACGTTCACATCATTTAGCATAAATACAACATACTTGCATGGAGCCATTAGATGTGATACTGAGAATATATAGTTCTTTATTCATGGAACGTGCTACGTATTTTACAAGTGTACCTCATGTAGGTTGAAATACGGCGTAAACATAGACTTTCCGATATATGCGATAGGAAGTCTTAAAGTTATCGGCTATTATACTTTTCAAGCACCTTCATATTCTGACATGTTGATGAGCTTTTTAATCAACAGTCATGGTTAGAGCATTCAAAGTCATGGATGATCTCGTCTTTATTGTAGCTAACTTAGTCTGATGCAACAATAACCGACTCTGTCTCCAGTTGTATAGAGGTTGATGCGGCTACATCTTAGTTGATTGTTGTCTCATCAATGACAGCCATAGATGCTTGGCACCCCTACTCATCTTCAGTGTATTAATAACACCAGCTCAATGTAGCGGTATTTTCTTTTGTTGGTCTTCTTTTATTGTGACAATCTATTGCAAGGTGCCTTCTCTTGCCGTAATTGTAACATTCTGTGTATTGTCATCTTACTAGATTATCATCTTATTCTTTAGTCCGTCATGTATAGAAAGAGCCTTTGCATGGTTGCCTTCTTGGCCACCTTTTTTGTATCGCTTGGTTTCTTCTCTGAATTTTTTTTACTTCCTAGCTGAAAAGCACCTCATCTTTACTCTTCATGAAACAAGCTGTTTGTTTGATTAGTGTTTCCTGATCGGTTTAACAAACTTTCAAAACTCCAGAAGAGTTGGATAGATTTGTCAACCATGAATACCAAAAATGTATCCAGTATATAATAGGTCTAGGCCCTGATTGATAATTTTTCTCATTTATACTTCACTAACTTCTAAGTCATGATCTAAATCAGTAATATCACTGCATAGTAGTTTCATCCTTTTGAAATGTTTGGTGATAGACAACTCATTGTTTGATGTCAATCAATTCGTTTTTCAGGAATTGTAGCCGTGCATTGTTCATCCTCGAGATGAAATTGAAAGCCGCATCCCAAGCATCTTTATATGGTTCTGCGTCTTGAATACTCTTGCGAAGATATTGTACTCCGTTTTCTGAAGAACGAAGATTACTTTGTTGGCGTTGATCTTCCATTTCCTCAAGACCTCTCATGCCTCTTCAGGCGGTGTAGTGTTGGTGCTTATGATGATCTCCCAGCATTTTGGCATTGTAAGTTGGCTTCTATGTAAAACTTTTCGTAGTTGTAGTTATGCCTATTGAGATTCTTGATTGCACAGTGGTGTTTGCCAAATTTATTATCATGAGATGGTATATTACTTTCACATTAGTTCACAACTTCACATTTCCGAACTACGCTCGTGCATAGGCTTCCATGAACAGCTCCACAAAATAATGGTTGCCTATTGAGCTTCTTGATTGCACAGTGGTGTTTGCCAAATTTACCATCGTGAGATTTTATATTATTTTCACATTAGTTTCCAACTTCACAGTTCCAAACTATGCTTGTGCTTATGCTTCCATGAACTGCTCTAGAAAAATAATGGTTAAAAAGGGCTTGTCTTGAACCATCCTGTCTAATACCACTTGTTCAATCTAAAAAAAGAAGCTTGGATATAATAATTGTTAAGGCCAAAATTGATCAGGACAGTTGTCAAGCTGACATGGGCTCTTCGTGCTGAGTCGGATCCTCGTCAGCAGATGAAGTGGGACCCAAGGTTGGAAGAACCTGGGTCGAATGATGGTGGTAGATGATGACTCGGTGCTCGATCGACCCTCGATCAGTTTGTACGTCGGTCGCTCGAGGTTGGGGAGCTCGACCCTTGCTGGAGATGGAGACTAGTCGATCTACACCACAGAGATACGATAGGGGGGTCTGGTCGGTCCCGAGTATACACCCAGAGAACGGTTGTAGTTTTACCGCAAGTGCACGGTGTAGCAGCGAGCGGGATATCGAACACAGGGAGGACGAATGACTGTGCTTGCTCCGATCAACCTGGCTATTTAAGAAGAGAAACTTGCCTTTGGCGATCCTGTCACAATCGTCAGACAAATGTGCGAAATATCAAATCAAATAAAGAACGTCTAGGGAATGGGGAATCCCCGCTACACACCGTACTTCATAAATGTGGTTCATCGGTATCAAAATTGCTAGAATGAGAATTCGGATGAACTAGTTGCAACTGAATGTAGAACCAAGCTCACGCTCTCGCGCTGTTGCCGGTCTATAGCTATCCTAGGGTCGGGTCCAATCTCTTGCAAACCCTACCCTAGGGAAGCTAGCATTAGGATCAACATCATCGTCCAATCGCGCACCGAGCCCAATCTCTTGCAAACTCGGTCCACGATCTAGATTAGGATAGTTCCTACCCGTCCAATCTCTTGCAAACGGGTATCGGTATAGAATTGCAACCGGGAATCCTAGTATCGGTCCAATCTCTTGCAAACCGATACTTCGAAAAATCCGACTCCAACCCAATTCGGATTTCTAGGGCTTCCTATCAAATTGGGATCCAATCTCTTGCAAATCCCAATTGATATGAATACCTAGCAATCCGTAGTAAATCGATCCCGATCTAATCTCTAATAGCAATTCTAGCTCAATTTCTACCAATTCATCACAAATATGAAAGTGGGCTTGTAGGGTTCATCCCCACGCCCCAAGACGTGGAGACTACTCACAAATCATAGCAAGATCACAAAAATAATCGTTGAGATAAGCAATAGAATTCATCACAACAACGATATAAACAATAAAAATAGAATTTTTAAGGAAAAGAGATGCAAACCAATGTAGTTCTTCAATTAATCCAACAAAAATCCAAGTTTTGCTCCTTCTCCAATCACAAGAATAAAGCTAAAAAACTAATCTAAAAAGCTGCAAAAAATCTAAGAGGGAGCTCTGGAAACTAGGGTAAAAACAGGGTTTAAATAGCCCTAAAAATCGTCCAAAAATTGTGACCAAAATGCCCCTGCACAGCCTGTTTTCCGCAGTTTTCGCTACAGGCAGCGCATCGCACTCGGCCGAGTGACAAAAGTCGCTCGGCCGAGTGAGAAACCCTGTAATTTTCCAGTAAGTCAGGGCCTTCAGGGGTCTCTACTTCGGGGGCGGCTCGGCCGAGTGAGTTGTCGTCACTCGGCCGATGACTTCATGATACTCGGGCGGACGGGATAATCCACTCGGCCGAGTGGGTCTTCTGAAGTTCAGGCAGCCGAAAAACAGTAACTTGGATGTTTTGGAGGGGCTTCGTCTGGGCGCCACTCGGGCGGACGTGGTATCGTCACTCGGCCGATGTGGTCTTCGGTGCTCGGCCGAGTGCACATAGAATTCGTGTCTGAACTGGTCGGCCGAGCAGTGTCTCGCTGGTCGGCCGAGTGGCTCCTCCACTCGGCCGAGTGGGACACAAAAAATGCCCAATCTGCTTGTTTTGGCCTCCTCGTCGCTCCTGCGACGTTTATTCTTCTTCCGCTCCTCTCCAATCAGCAAAATACCCCTCGGGGAGGTCGTCGGTGGCCGTCTAGAGTAAGCACATCTCGAGATCACTCCAAATCGCGCCAAATCACCTGAAATGCGACAAAAACAACAAATCGTGAAAAGTATCGCAATATCGTCGATATATCGTGAAAAACATGATTTGGGCGATCTAAATGGCATGCAAACATGCGGAAAAAAGGTGTAAAATAAGGAGTGATCAGGGTCGAATCTGGGTCCCGACCCAAATCCCCTCCGATGCTTAAGTTAGTATGGTAACTTAAGGAAGAGATAGAGTTTGGTGCAGCTGAGATCGACCCACGGAGGTTCGTCTCAGGACTGGCGGCGCAAGATCTAAGTATAAGAAATATTAGCTGAGAAAGTAGAGTTCTATGTCTTAGACCTCGTACCTTGAAGATGGGACCCTTCCTTGTACTTATATGTACTCAGGGTCCTTTTGGTGACGTTGGGGAGATAACGGCTTTCCATTATGGGCGACGATCTTCCCCCTTTAATATGAGTAAATGTTATACACGTTCCCGCGAATTACGAGACCGTCTTTAATACCACGTTCGAGTGCGGGGAACGCATCGGTCGACTAACCAATGGGCTTTGACTGAGTCGATGTCGGGCTTCCCTTGTGGGTCTCGTAGCCTTAATCATCCATCAGTCAAGTCATCTCGAGTGCCGGTCCAATTACTCAACAATGGCCCATGTCGCACGACCTCAAAGGGTCTGCCTGTTGAAGTCAAGCGACATTACATCACATTGCTAGGGCAAGACAGTCGAGAAAATCACTCATGTTCCAAGCGTCAAAACGCCCGCTTTGTCGATTCGGATGATTTACCGGCTTGAAATCCAAGGCACTCAGAGCCTTCGGATCTTCGACGCGTGTTTCATCATGCGGTTGTCGACATGCCTAGATAGGATGGTTCCATCAATAGAATACGGATGTATCATTTTCTTTCTCTTTGGTTTAAATTTTCATTCCATTGAAAGAAATGGCTTCGTCCTCCAACCCCACCTCTGCAGGGGGCTTGGTCACTATTATGCAGAAGAATAAGATGGGGTCATGGAGCCAGGTTTGCTCGCAAATCTGTTGTCCAACGTCAAGGCTGGCCAGATCCCCGAGCTTCAGAAGCGTTACGTCTGTCTCGATTACCAAATCCGGGTGCCTGGGAGGGACGCGAGGGTCCATTGTCCCGACGACCGGGAAGCTGGTATATACGTCAAATCCTTCGAACGAGGCCTTCGATTCCCATGCACCCCTTCATGCGGTACATCCTGTGTACCCGGAACATATTCCTCTGCCAGTTGATGCCGAACGCCATTGGCATGCTGATGGGCTTCATAGCTCTGTGCGTGACGAAAGGAATTGAGCCATCTCTGAGGTTGTTCAATTGCTTTTTCTTGATCCCTCCCCTCAAGACCTCGGGCTGGTGTTCGATAATGGCTCGTCGAGACAGGAAGCTGCTCAAAGACCTTTCCACCTCCAATCCCAAATGAAAAGTTGAGTTTGTATTTGTGGTTTTTCAAGGGGAGGCAAGTTTCTGCACTGGTTGGGGTGCCCCTGACTTGGGCCCCGTCGAGGATAAGCCGTTGGCTAGTGAGGAGAAGAAAGCCGCCGACACATTGATGAGCCTGCCCGAGGATATGAGGTCGGTCAAGTGGCTGTGGTCCGACGGCGTGCTGCGTCGGACCGTGTGGACGAAAGTTTGGTTCGAACGTGCCTGCTAACTGTTCGACCTTCTTTTTTCGACTTTACTTATTTGTTGCTTCTGCAGGCATGACCGGTGTAGATTATCAGGCGGATCCTGCACCGAGGGAAGCAGTCGAGGCTTCCATCCGAGAGGTGGATGTGAGCATGTTGTCTCCTCGGATGTCGACTGGGGTGGAAAGGATGGCCCCACCGTCGGAGGATCGACCCGTCGTTGAGAGGGTTGCTCAGGTGGCTCACCTTCAGAAGAAGGAAAAGCCCGCCTCCGAATTTGAAGTAGTTGTGCTGGAAGGGGCTAAGAGGAGGAGGCGACTCGTTCTCAGTGACTCGGAGCTGTCTCGGTCGAATGCAGCCGCGGAACAGGTCTCTCGGCCAAGGAGGGATACTCTTCACGAGGAAGATTCGAGGAGGACTCAGGTCCCACCGGAGCTTCTCGTGCACAAGAACTCCTGGCCTTGGGGGTCTGTTCCCTCCTGTAGGGTTGTCTGAGGACATCCCCAACGAATATAGGCCGATTTTGCTGGATAGCCGATCTCCTCAGGCCCCATTCGATTGCTCCGAGGAGGAGCTCGTCTTGGTGGAATTTCCGATGAGGCATGGAGATTCCGCTCATCGTAATTGCGGGGCCGCCTCCCGCATTGCTGAGAATGCGACCCTTCCACGAGATAGGGCTGTCGTGGAGAGGGTTAATTATGAGCGGCTTGCGTCGATAGCCGTTCATGCCATCGTCCAGGTAATTATTTCTCCAACCTCCCTCGTAGGTGATGTCAGCACGTATGTTGACCATCGTGCGTTGTGTGCAGGCTCTAGTGGCCACCGCGGCGTTGCGTCATCGCGCTCCGGAGGTGGCCAATCATGGGGTCACCCTGGAGGCCGTTAGGTCGGGCGTGGAAAGATCCCAAGTTAAGCTGACTAGACTCAGCCTTCTCTCCAAGACGAGATTGAATCGCATTCGGAAACTTGAGCATGAGTTAAGCGAGTCTCGTATGAGGGAGGCTGAACAAACCGCCTTGAGAGAGCGAGCAGATGACGCTCTGTTGGAGGAGAGAGTCGAAGCCGAGGTTATAATGGAGAAGGCGGTTCAGGAGTTCAAGGACTCATTTCCCGACTTTGACGAGCTTTACAAAAAAGGCTACGAGCGATGTCGATCGGAGATGAAGAACCAATTTTCGACCTCTCCGTTGAGATCAACAAGATCCTGGTGATTTTTCCGGACGTTGGTGATGATGAATCGAGCCAAGGCACGGAGGAGGCTGCTTCTACTGACGATGCTGCCACCGTGGCTGATGATGATGCAGGAGCGGATGCTACAAGGGACCCAGAGTCCACAGCCGTGCTGGATGGAGACCAAGAGCCTAGCCAGTCGTTGTAGGGTCGCGGCGCTCTTTTTACGCATGTTTTTAGAAATTTTTGAATGTATATGAGGTGATGTAGATGTAAACGAAAACAATTTTTTGTAATCGGAGTGCCAGAAGAGTCGGCCTGCATATCCGTGTTTGTCGTTGCATCTCTTTGTTTGATGTCTTGTATGTCGTGTGGTGGTCGTAACGCCTGATGGCCCCTCGATGGGTTAGGTGCTGCTTCAGGATGATCGAGGATAAACCATCGAACCATGTTTAGAAGTTGATCACCACGTTTCATGGTGAGTGAGCGATTTCCTCGACTCACGACTGACGGAACGGCAGTCATTCAGCTACGAAGGGGTGGCCCTGCTGACGACATTTTGGGAGCGTCGTTCAGTAGCGAAGGGATGTCCCTTCGACTTATGGCTGACGATGCTCTGTAGGAGAGTCGTTCAGTGGGGAGGGGGTGGCACTTCGACTTACGACTGACAACGTTTAGGTGAGCCGTTTAGTAGCGAATGGGTGGCCCCTTCGACTTACGGCTGACGACCTCTAGACAGTCGTTCAGTAGCAAAGGGGTGGCCCCTTCGACTTACGTCTGTGAGCCGTTCAGTAGCGAAGGGGTGGTCCCTTCGACTTACAGCTGACGACATTTAGGTGAGCCATTCAATAGCGAAGGGGTGGCCCCTTCGACTTACGGCTGACGACTTTTAGGGATAGTCGTTTAGTAGCGAAGGGGTGGCCCTTTGTCTTACGGCTGCCCTGTAGGAGAGTCGTTCAGTAGAGAGTGGGTGGCCCTTCGAATGACGACACATTAGGGGGATCGTTCAGTGGTGAAGGGGTGGCCCTTCGATTTACGGCTGACGACATTTTAGAAGAGTCGGTTAGTGGCGAAGAGGTGGCCCTTCGTCTTACGGCTGAACGATATTTTAGAAGAGTCAGTCAGTGGCAGAGGGGTGACCCTTTCGACTTACGGCTGACGACCTTTAGGAGAGTCGTTCAGTAACGAAGGGGTGGCCCCTTCGACTTACGACTGACGACCTTTAGGAGAGTCGTTTAGTGGCGAAGGAGTGGCCCCTTGACTTACGGCTGACGATCTTTCGGAGAGTCGGTCAGTGGCGAAGGGGTGGCCCACTCGATTTACGGCTGATGACCTTTTGGGAGAGTTGTTCAGTAGTGAAGGAGTGACCCTCCGTCTTACGGATGATGACTTTTAGGAGTGTCGGTCAGTGGCGAATGGGTGGTCCTCTTGACTTACGGCTGACGACCTTATTGGAGAGTTGTTCAGTAGTGAAGGAGTGACCCTCCGTCTTATGCCTGACGACCTTTAAGAGAGTCGTTCAGTGGCGACGGGGTGGCCCTTCAACTTATGGCTAACGACATATTTTAGGAGAGTCGTTCAGTGGCGAATGAGTGGCCCTTCGACTTACGGCTGACGACCTTTTTAGGAGAGTCGTTCAGTAGCGAAAGGGTGGCCCTCCGTCTTACGACTGACGACCTTTAGGAGAGTCGTTCAGTGGCAAAAGGATGACCCTTCGACTTACGGCTGACGACCTATTTTAGGAGAGTCGTTCAGTGGCGTAGGGGTGGCCCTTTGACTTACGGTTGACGACCTATTTTAGGAGAGTCGTTCAATAGCGAAGGGGTGGCCCTCCGTCTTATGGCTGATGACCTTTAGAAGAGTCGTTCAGTGTCGAAGGGGTGGCTCTTCGACTTACGGCTGACGACCTATTTTAGGAGAGTCGTTCAGTAGCGAAGGGATGGCCCTTCGACTTACGGTTGACGACCTTTTTTAGGAGAGTCGTTCAGTGGCGAAGAGGTGTCCATTCGACTTACGGCTGATGACCTATTTTAGGAGAGTCGTTCAGTAGTGAAGGGGTGGCCCTTCGACTTATGGTTGACGAGTCGGTCAGTGGCGAAGGGTGGCCCCCTCGACTTACGGTTAAATGATATTTTAGGAGAGTCGGTCAGTGGCGAAGGGGTATCTCTTTCGACTTACGGCTGACGACCTTTAGGAGAGTCGTTCAGTGGCGAAGGGGTGGCCCCCTCGACTTGCGGCTGACGATCTTTAGGAGAATCGTTCAGTGGCGAAGGGGTGGCCCCCTCGACTTGCGGCTGACGACTTTTAGGAGAGTCGTTCAGTGGCAAAGGGGTGGCCCCCTCGACTTGCGGCTGACGACCCATTTTAGGGGAGTCGTTCAGTGGCGAAGGAGTTGCCCTTTGACTTACGGCTGACGACCTTTTTAGAAGAGTCGTTCAGTAGCGAAGGAGTAGCTATTCGTCTTACGGCTGATGACCTTTTTAGGAGAGTCGTTCAGTTGCGAAGGAGTGGCCCTCCGTCTTACGGCTGACGACCTTTTTAGGAGAGTCGTTCAGTAGCGAAGGAGTGATCCTCCATCTTACGGCTGCCGACCTTTAGGAGAGTCGTTCAGTAGGGAAGGAGTGACCATCCGTCTTACGGCTGACGACCTTTAGTAGAGTCGTTCAGTGGCGTGGCGGTGGCCCTTCGACTTACGGCTGATGATCTTTTTTAGGAGAGTCGTTCAGTGGCGAAGGGATGTCCCTTCGACTTACGGCTGACGACCTTTTTTAGGAGAGTCGTTCAGTGGCGAATGGGTGGGCCTTCGACTTACGGCTGACGACCTTTTTGGGAGAGTCGTTCAGTAACGAAGGGGTGGCCTCTTCGACTTACGACTGGCGACTTTTTTAGGAGAGTCGTTCAGTAGCGAAGGGGTGGTCCTTCGACTTTCGGCTGACGACCTTTTTAGGAGAGTCGTTCAATAACGAAGGGGCGGTTCTTTGACTTATGGCTGACGACCTTTACACGTCATTTGCACGGATTTCATCAACATGAATTCAGTTTATCCAGGCTTCCCGAGGATTGGGTTCTCTTAGTGGGGAGTTTTGATGGGATAGTTTTTGTAGAATTCATGAAGGCTTGAGGAAGCAAAACTTTATTTGATGAAAGCGACATGCTTTATTGAAAGGAATGCCAAAAACAAAAGGCGTACCGATGTTTCCGAACTTCGTCGGAGCTGATGTTGTCCTACACATTTTTTATCTGATCTTGAATTCAGACGGCTTGCTAGTCGATCACCTTGTTGACAGGTGACCCCGTCATCTTGCTCTTCTGCTTCGAGAATCTATCCTTTCTAGATTGATCGTTAGCCGTGTTTTTGGGGTGTCCTCGCCTGACCAGTGCATCGATCTCTTTTTGAGAGTCCAACAGTCGGTATCATACCCGTAGTCGTGGTATTTGCAGAATTTAAGGTTGTCATTCTTCTCATATTTGCCCCTCTTTGCTGTCTCTTGGATCAGCTCCTCTCGTGGGGCGTAAGCGAGGAACTCCATCTTAGGAGCGACCGGTTTAGCATAGGTAGGGCACTCCTTGCTTCGAGGGCTCCTCTCTCTAGATCTCTTGTCTCGAGACTTCTGTCGAGGGGTTCTCGGAGTTGGTTTCTCTCGCCTTGTGTCTCCGCGACAGGAGGGAGTGCCTTTCGTACTAGTTCCGGTTGGTTCCTCCGCTTTCTCGGAGACAGTGAACCGATCCGTTATATTGAGCATTTATGCGATGGTGTTAGGGGAAATTGGTGGAGGACCCTTCATCGGTGTTTGTTCCGGACCGCCTGCGTTAGCGCCGTTATGACAGTCACGTCCGGCGTCTCTTCTACATCGAACTTCTTGTCGTTGAATTTTTGGACGAAGGCTCGAATTTACTTGTTCTCATTCTGTTTGAGCGAGAAGAGGTGGGAGGACTTCTTCTTAGGACGTCGTCCCGCGACGAAGTGCTTGCAAAATATTTCCGCCAATTCATCGAACAACCCGATGCAGCCGTGTTGGTAGCCCTTCGTACCAGCTTTCTGCCCTCTTGAACATGGCAGCATGGAAGGCTCTAGAAAGGTATGGCTCATCGGCCCCGTGAAGCAACACGACATTCAGATACTTGTGAATGTGCGACCACGGGTCGCCTCTATCATCATAAGCTGGTAGGGCATGGAGCTTGAACTTGGAGAGATGAGGAGCAGAGATGATATTCTCCCCCAGCGGGGTCCTTCAAATCGCGGATCGGACGAGTAGAGATCCTCCCTCTCCGGCTTGCACGTAATTGGCTCCTGAGGATCGGTTTGGGATTTCCTCCCTTCTTCCAAATCCACCTGCAGGGTTGAGAGGGTTATAACCCGGGGGAGCCCCGTACATTACCTGATCCAGGATATTGCCGGTTGCTTTCCTATAGTTGGAGGGGGTGTGTTCCCCCCTGGAGAACGAAGACCCGATTGTCGACCCCCATCCCACCGTATTGGTGAGTCGGGGGTTGCGTTGTATGGTCCGATCTCTAGTTGATCTGCTCTCGGATCCCCCTGATCTTGGAGGAAGGCCACGCCTTTGGTTGGTGTCAGGGCCAGGTTTGGCAACGGCTCGTTCGAGAGCGATGGATTCCCTATGTTTTGGCGTATCAAGGTTGCCAAAACACCGAGACTTTTATCGACATGCTTGGTGAACTGAGTGAATTCCTTCCGGGTCATCTCAGGCTCCTTCGTGGCCTTTGCGGGTTGTTGTGATGGCGAAGTGGAGTCCGCGGCGTCCTCCACCCGGACGTTGTTCGCTTTCTGCTTCTCATTCGGACAATCCATCGGTCCGACGTTACTGGTTCTAGTTGTCATAGCTTTTGAATTGCTTTGGGATGTCAAGTTGGTTAACGTTTTCCACAGACGGTGCCAAACTGGTAATGCCAAAATTGACCGAGACAGTTGTCAAGCTGACGTGGGCTCTTCGTGCTAAGTCGTAGCCTCGTCAGCAGATGAAGTGGGACCCAAGGTTGGAAGAACCTGAGTTGAATGATGGTGGTAGGTGATGACTTGATGCTCGATCGACCCTCGATCAGTTTGTACGTCGGTCGCTCGAGGTTGGGGAGCTCAAGAACAACCCTTACTGGAGATGGAGACTCGTCGATCTACACCACAGAGATACGTTAGGGGGGTCGGATCTGGGGTTTGACCAAAATCTCCTCCGATGCTTAAGTTAGTATGAGAACTTAAGGAAGAGATGGAACTTGGTGCAGCTGAGATCGACCCATGGAGGTTTGTCTCAGGACTGGCGGCGCAAGCTCTAAGTATAAGAAATATCAGCTAAAAAAGTAGAGTTCTATGTCTTAGACCTCGTACCTTGAAGATGTGACACTTCTTTGTACTTATAGGCACTCAGGGTCCTTTTGATAACGTTGGGGAGATAACGGTTTCCCATTATGGGCCACGATCTTCCCCCCTTTAATATGAGTAAATGTTATACACGTTCCCGCGAATTACGAGCCCGTTTTTAATACTACGTTCGAGTGCGGGGAACGCAACGGTCAACTGGCCAATGGGCTTTGACTGAGTTGCTGTCGGGATTCTCTTGTGGGCCTCGTGGACCTTAATCATCCATCGGTCGAGTCATCTCGAGTGCCGGCTCAATGACTCAAACAATAATAATAATAGACAAATAACAATGGACTTGAGAATTATTTTCTTTTGCTAGATGATAAAATCAAATAAACTTAATTGTCTTCTCTCTTACTCTTTCTCTCTTAATGCCTTTAAAGCTTATTGTTTTGCTACACATGCTTTTCTCTTTTTCTTCTTCTTGCTGTCTATCTCTTTGCTTCACTTCTTATTTTGCTTGGATTGAAACATACAAGGGGAGAGGGTATTTGTACTACCCAAAATCACTAATACATGCTATGACATCTACCATTCCCATCCAACTACCATCCCATCTACCACTTATCTCCCTCTAACATTACATGTTGTTGCTGCAACACAATAATAAATTAAAAATTAAAAAACCCAATAAAGAAGGTTGACATGAGACCAAAAATGGATGGATTCACCTGTGAACTATGGGTGTGGATTCAAAACTAACAATATGTGCGAAATTTTCCGTGCAAGAATGCGGTTTTCAAATGAAAACTTCTTTATTTAGGAGCAATAATATCAATTCTTCTTCTTATCATTCCACAATAGAAGACTTCCACATGAGGTAATCCCTTTGGTGTAATTTTCCATTGTAAGCCCAATGCTTACCTTGCTGGCCAAAAATTTGAACACGAGTAGAGAACTAAACAAGAGAGAAATAAATCATTCCGTCTTATATACCTCTCTCTCTATGCTGATTTCTTTCTTAATAACATTTTCTTTAAATTGTTATTGGGCTGGCCTCAGTCATCTTTCTGGTCTAATTGCTAGCTTCGTCCTTCAATTTGTTAATGCTTATTTTTGTAGCCTGCTAGATGGTTTACAAGATTCATCTAGCAACTATTTAACAAGCTTTCAAATGTTATCCCAACTTTGATCCTGCCGGCCCAAAATTTGAATTAGAGTATAAAATCCAATAATAGATCATGAAAGCGTTATCTGTTGACTCCTCCCTCTTTCAGTCCCGTTTTCTTAGGCTAGTTTTTCATGGTTAAATTATTTTCATTTTTAATGATGGAAATGCTAATTATATTTTTGATTATCTGTAACCGCACCTTGCCTTTGCAATGATCTTTTAGCACAGACGGCACTTCTCAATGTCTCATTAAAAGTCCTCAAAGAAATAGTACATTCGTTTAAGATCTTGATTCAGTTATAAACAAATGTGATGGTATGTAGAAACCAAAGCATAATTTAAATAATGTTCATGATTTAGGTTAATAAAAATGGTTGTATATCAGTTTTTTTTTGAAACTCTTACATGTATATAAATTTCATCGGTCCGCCCCTACATATGGTGAACTGCTATCAATTAGGTGGCTAAATGTCATTAAGATGTTTGAATACATCACTTAGAAAGAGCTTATCATCTTGGCATGTACCTGAACCGCTTATAGGGCTCAATATGCATTCCCTATGCATATATCATCATTATTCATAATTCTATATCATTGATTTTGTCATAGGCTGTCAACCTCGAAGGACCAGCCAACTGAATTGTGACATTGCAAAGTTTGACGATGATGCATTAGTTTCTGCACGAAAGGTGGCCAAATCATTGCTAAATTCTAGTTTATAGGGTAGGATTAAAAGTTGTCTTTACTCATAGGTGTCGCCATTAAGTCTTAATCACATCATGGAATTTTAAAAGAAGAGATACAGAGAAGGCAATATATGAATAAGTTATATTATCATTGGAAGTGTCTTATGTCAGTTGATGGGCATCTTTATTCATGTTCCATTGTTCCCTTAGTTGTAACCATGTAGCTCCATTCAAAGCTGATTAGACTAATTAATGTGTGTCTAATTCTTCTCCAAAAGCTAGTCGTTTTTGACTCCATAACCTTTCATGTAGTTCACAAGAGGATTAGTTTTCTTCCTTGCAAAGTAGGAGTCGTATTAAACAATAGAATGCTTCCAAAATTGAGACAATGAATTCAAGGCTATTTTGCTTCCAATGAGGAAACATGCCTAGGGTATGGGATACAATTAAAACTGTTAAGAATACATGTAATTTAACATTTACAATTAAAACTGTTAAGAATACATGTAATTTAACATTTCATCTCTATGTTTTTTTGCTTTAACTATTCTTATTTTCCATGAAAGGGTCCTCATGGAAAAATAACCATTGTTTGACAATTCAGCTGGGCTAGAACTCTGAATTTGGCTTGAGTAAATGGAACCTGACTTCGGTGAAGATGCCTTTTCAACTCAGACCCTATAACATGTCTGAGGATAATTATCATGATGGCTTGTAGTATGATCAGCATGTTTTTAGGTAGTTTTATATGTGATATGGATCAGAATACAAGTGTATGAATGATAGGATCACATTATTAATATCCTGGTTCTGGATAATAATCAGGTTGTTAAAAATAATGAAATAGATAATATACCAAACCTCTCTGAATCTGATTTCCTTATTGCTTCAGTTTTCATATTATTAAATTTTATGGCATGAAGTATAATTCATTGTTTCTATGACCTTTGAAGAGATTGTATTAGTCATCAGTATTTTCTAAATATTCAGTGATATTTGCATTAACTAGTCAAAAATACAATACAGGTATTGCTTTTTTGTCAGTGTGGAAACTTAGTTTGAGTTTGGGAGTCTTCCAGAGCGAACTTAGCTTTTAACAAAATTATGTTCACTGGTGAGATTCAGAGAGACAATGTTGACTGAATATTAGTTGTATGCTCAACTTGAATATTTTGTGTCTGCAAAATTGATAAATCTGTATCCTGTAAGATTGTTGTAATTTGATAATTGAATGCAGTTTGGAACAAGTTTTTACGTTGTTCATTTTTCAGAGAAATAACATAAACAATACCTTAGCTTGGTAAAATTGACTCGTCTTCCATTGTTCAATGCAATTTACCATTTAATCCTAATGTCCTTTTCCTTGGTTCAAAATCCAGCCTTTTTCTATGTTCAAGTTGATGTTCGTCTGGCAGATTGGTACTTATATTTGTGAAGGAAGAATTCATGTTTGTCTGAAATCAAGGATCAAATTTATTTTTTCTTTTGCAGGGATCAAAACCAAAAAGGATCCAGGTAGAACAATCTATATATGGAAGCATAAAAAAGTATTTTGAAATCAGGGATGCAAGCCAAATGTCTGGTATAACTAATAAATGTCCACCAGTAGGTGAGTGATCGATTGAACTTATTAATCTGTGATGGTCCATATACTGCAAATTCACTTGCAATAAAGTAAAGCTTAATACGGAATGCAGGAATCTTGAGGGTTTACTGTAATTTAGATTGAGCTGTTACTTTCACAAATTACTATTAAAATATTATACATTATGCACTTTCTTCACTGGTTTATTTAAATTCCACTAACATAGTCTTTTTGTTGTGCAAGCATGTCATGAGGTTATCTTTTTGGTTACATTATATTTAATTTGTCACGTGGGCATATATGCCATTCGCTTATCTTTCTTGGACCTAGATCTTTTATCCTTTTAGATTTATAGCTGTTGATGAACTGTCATCTCTTGAGACTCTTCAATTTTGTTTCCTTAGATGCAACCATAAGCAAATTTGAATTGAATAATGGGTAAAAGATTGTCATGATAAAGTCAGTTCAAAGCTTTAGGTTCACGCAAAGTAGCCATATCTGGCTTTTTAAATGAGCAGAATTCCTGTCTTAGAGTAAAGACTAAACAGATGTCCGTCCATAGATAATGACAGATTAAGCTCTAAATTATAGTGTCCATTGTGAGAAAAACTCTTCATGCCAATCAAGGATATGGTCGAGAGTTTAACAACCAAGAAATGCATTCTTTATTTCTGTGGAATCCCCATTATCTAGATTTGACTATTCTGTATTTCTTACTATGCTTAATTAAATGGAAACTAGCAAAGTATCAACATATTTGTTTGTACCTGTATGCGAGACTGATAATAATAGAGGGCGTCCCTACTCATTCCGAACCCAATAATTAGCTTAAGGGATTGCTAAACCCAATCATTTAGCTCGGTTTTTTTTCGTGGTTATCCGGTACTGGGTAGTTCACATTGAAGTTGGAATTCTTTTTGATCCTATCTTATTATTCAATCTTTATTTTACTCTGATAATTAATTGATATGTAATACTTGAAAACATGGCAGTGCAACACGGCATATCATATAAGATGGTTTCATCTATAAATTCTTTATTGTCAAGAAGCATCAAGTAGAACATACTTTCCAGTGCATCCTTCTAAATATGGTGGCTATTGGTAGCCAGGTTCTGGAATTACTCTAATGCAAATTCAAATGTGACCCTAAAATTCTTGTTAGGCTGGGAATTCATGTAATAAAACCATAACTTTTAGTCATCTTAGCGTATCATAGTACTGATTTTGTCCAATTGAATTCGGGCAGAGTTGTTTATTATAGAAACATAACCCGATACACATACTGCGCTGTATGTTGCATGTGTGTTTGTTTTTGTGCATGTGCGTATTATGTCTGTATCTATGGCTATCACAAGCAGAATAGTGTGTGTTTGAACTAGGTTTCTCAAAGAATCTACCAGAATAACCGAACATAGAAAAACACTAGATAGCATGCCTCCTATATAGTTTATTTCCAATATCAGTATGTACTTTTTATTTTGGGATAAAATGCAGGCACATTCTTGGTGTTTTCAGACTGACAGAAAGCAGAGTCTTGTTACCATTTATTATTGATAAACTTTAACCTTATGTTTTGTATTATTTAGTAATCTCAGGTTAATTAGTGATGACCAGTGATTAAGTTAATTATGTACCGGATAAGGATTTAGCCATGTCATTTAGTAATAAACTTCCATATTATTTGATTCACGTATTTTGCACGCCACTAAATTGTTTAGATATTATATCTCTAATGCAGAACACGAAGATAATATTTATAATGCTCCAAGGTGACTCGTGTCGTTAGGAGGGACTCTTCATTCGTGTTTCCTCCGCTGCAACAGCTCTTGAGTGATTCAGAGCCCAATAGAATAATAATGCATACAATAAACAATGGTTAAAGGCTAATCAGTAAATTGTCATGATGCGCTATAGGTCATCTTTTCTTCTTTGTTAAGCAATAATTATATTAAGAAGAAAGCGATAAGTGGATTAAGACACATAATGACCAGATTATACCTCCAATGTGAATGCTACTCACAGGGTCAAGATATACTTAAAGAGTTAATCATCAAAAAAGCACATTATCTTTAGTTCAAATCAGATCTACATTAATTTAGCAAGGTCTGACTCATCATTACATTTTTGTTATACGTTGCTTTTACACCCAATTACCCCCACAGTGTAACAAAAAAGCAAGGAGCCTTGATGGTGGTGTATGATAGCTCAGTCATTAATCAATGTATGTGTATCATTAACAATA
Source organism: Scilla litardierei (assembly GCA_030789695.1). NCBI lineage: Eukaryota > Viridiplantae > Streptophyta > Magnoliopsida > Asparagales > Asparagaceae > Scilla > Scilla litardierei. The sequence continues at coordinate 108,542,548 of CM061132.1, forward strand.
TTTCTTCTGGTTTGAAGCCAACAAAGTGGTTTAATTGATTGGCATATAAAAATGAACCCGTTCCTTATACTCATCTTGTTGTAAGAGCTACCTTGTTTAATTTCTGTCATACAATTTGGATAAGTTCTATTACGTGTAGAATGTTACCGTAAGAGTTTACGCCTACACCTACCTGTTAAAAATATAGGATATGATATCCATTTCATTAATTGAAACAGCTCATTTGGTCTACATATTGTAACTCGAAACTCATATGGGTCAAACAGCGCATGAACTGAAAATTTTAATTATGAAATTAACAACCTGAACTTAGAAGATGGTTATTTTTAATTTTCTTGATATGTAGCATATAAAATTCCAATCTAGTTTATTTTCAATCCATATGGTTTGTTGGGCGTGTAGGACGTGATCAGAAGCGGAGGCAAAGCGGGTATGCTAGGGCCTAGCGCCCGGCCCCGAATGCAAGAATTGGGAGACGTATAATTGTTCTTCCAAAAAATCTAAACCTATATAACCTTTAAAATTTTAAAGGAAAAATATACTAAAACTTTAAAAATTATATCAAGTGCAATAAAAATATAAAACAAATATCATTTGTTAATAATAAAGATTAATGGGTAACAGGTGCAAACCGAGGGTTTTCTTTAGTTGTAGCTGATGTGGCAGCCTCCCATTAGGTGGAGAAAAAAGAAAAATAAAATACAACTTATGTGCTTCCTTTTATTCCACCTAATCATATACCTCCACGTCAACTGTAGCTTAAGAAAAATTCCTTAGTTGTTGCATAATACACATTAATCTCTTAATACAATTCTAATCTGCTTGGCTAAAGAATTTTCTAATGGAAGACAATGATGGGGAATTCTCCCTGCTTGTAAACTTACCACAAGATGCAATATTCCATGTCACACTGGAATCAGTTTTTGCTGGCCCAATAGTAGCTCCCAAATTCTATCTTTTTTTCTTTGGGAGTGGGTGGGTGGGGTGATTTGAACCTATCCCATTCTCAAGGGTTTCCGATGTGAGACCAATTGTTAGTTTGATATGGATAAGGATTGCCCCTCCATTCTTGTATCATAGTACCCTAATAACTCAGAGACCCCATGCTCAGGACACAAACACCTAGTCCCCACAACATTGACGTGCGGTGAGAAACATTCAATGAAATCACAACAAAATGTTGGATATCTTATTTTAAAAAAATTCAATTAAAATTATTTATTTATTTATTGTTTTGATCAATTCTACATTCATGAGTTGGTCAAACTAGCCGTTAGCATCGTATAAAGATGACGTTATAATTTCATTAATACAGTCTTATGTATGTTGTTGGGAAAATAAGAAGGGAAAAAAAATCTCTTCATCTACTCATCTCATCTCAAAAGATTAGAATATTAGTCTTTCTCCTCCATCTAAATTCATATACTATATACTATATACGAAGTATGAACGGTTCGAGGTTGGTCACCATTGAGGTCCTGCATTTGATAGTTTATCAATAGAAATTAGATCGTCCCGTTAGGGAGAGACTCTATGGGACATCCGTTTTAGGACAGTACGTCAGGCACTCTGAATGCCAATAACATCCTATTATTTTCTTCTTCAAATTATGTTTATAATTATTTCAGTTGGTTATTTATTTTGTATTTGATTAAATATAGATTTTACCAACACAAAACGTATCTAAATCTTTCATTAAAATTAAAAATAGCACAAGTAAAAAAAGTCATGCATGGTATCTCATACAAACATAGTATAAACAGCCCCCTCCGCCCAAAAGAATCTCATTAAGCCAACATTCCCTGGTCTCTCCTAATACAATCCTTTCAATTCCTATCTATATGTATTTGGTGTTCATAATTTTGACACCATTAGGTGCAAGCCCTACAAACCTAATTACAATCTGTACAAAAAAGATATCCAAACCTTAATCAATTGGCAATATATCTACTTAATCTAAAAACTCCATTCTCTGTCTTTGATACCCTTCTTTTTTATCTTCAGGGTATCAGTTAACTAAACTAGACCTGAATGGTGCCTGAGACTCAGTGCAATCCGAAATGAGAGTTGAGCAGCAACTGCTCGTTGAAGAAGCTGCTGTATTGAGATGCATCGAACTGACCGGAGAAGTTGGGAACTAGGCACGGGTCGCTTTGCCTCTTCGAAGTCTCGAGGTAGCCGCCCTCCGAGGTTCGCTGGCGCTTCGAAGGACCGTTATGATCTTGAAGAGCAGGGGATTCGGTGTACGAGCAATGAGGAGCAAAATAGTTGATGCCGCCATAGAGCTGGTTGGAGCTCGGGTTAGCCTGAAGAGGGTTGAAGTCGGAGAGGGGCAGTTCGGGCTGGGTGTCGAACAAGTGGGAGAGGGCGGCGTAGTCTTCGAGGAGGTCGGAGATGGACGCCGATTTCGGCAGCTTGAAAACGTTTTCATGGATGCTGGTGGTGTTCTGAAAGGATGGTTGGCAGGCGTCTTCGGTGCAGGAGTCGTCCTGTTCTTGATCCATCAGGGGAGGAACCGATGACATGTTGTTGCTCTTCTTGTAGATTCGGCAGAGGACCCAATCATCAAGCTGACAGTATGTAAAATTTTGATTAGATATTTGACTGAATACTTGAAAATTTTCTCAAGCACGTGCTTTGAAACGTCATACAAAGAGCACAAACAATTTTTAACAAGTGTGTACCGGTTGAATAATTTCAATACTTTGTCAAGATTTATTCGTGGGGGTAGACGGAGGAGGAGGAGCAAGGTGACCCATCAATCAAAGGTCTGCTTCGTGCTTTCGAGAATATGAATAAGATAAAGCTGGCAGAAAACGCCATGACTTGGACTTGAGTGCATATTTGCTTAATTATGAATTATTTCTTTCCGTAAATAAAAAAGAACAATTAATGTGACACTTATCGGACTTCAAATGGCTGTTTAAAACTACTTAAATCCCTAAAATGCTGATTCCGTCCAGGGGCCATCAACATCTCTTTCTTCTCCAAGCAAGAACTATTAAAAAAAACAAAATATAAAAGAAAAACAAGAAAATATCAACATCTAAAATACCATCATATTGCATCGGCCCAAAAGGGCAGCCTAGTCATTAACAACCCATAATCATCTTGATTAAGTAAAAAAAATAATGGAATCAAGCTGCTGGGTAGCTTACCCTCATGGAATGATCCCTAAGCTTGATGGGCTTGTAGGTGTTGGTGTTGCCAGCATCGGCAAGCCTGTACTCATGCATGATCCAATTGGTCTTGAGTCCCTTGGGTGGCTTCCCCTTGTAGAACACCAACGCCTTCTTCACTCCAATGTTCTCGTTCCCTGCATGTATCGGCTTGTCGGTCCCCGTCGCCTTCCAGTAACCGGAGGCCGCCGCCCTGTTCGGCCGGACTCCGTTCGGGTACTTCCTGTCCCTCGGACTGAAAAAGTACCACTCTCTGTCCCCAAACTTCGCCTGACCTGTCACCCAAATCAACCATATATGCTATGTTTAATCGACCAACTAGACCAACTCAAGTCGCGACCGTCGATGCGCGTAATTAATTGTGAGACTGATTAAACTCACCTGGGAGGTCCCATGGATCGAACTTGTAGATGTCGACCTCGGCGATGATCGACACCGGGCACGGCGTGGACGCCGCCCGGTTCCGCAGGTAGTGTAGGATGAGCTCCTCGTCGGTCGGGTGGAACCGGAAGCCGGGCGGCAGCGCGGGGGTCGGGTTCGGGTTCATGTTCGTGTTTGGGTTCGACATGTGTGATCAAGATGCTCGGGTTTTGATCTTTGTTTGATGGGTTTGAGTGTCTGTGTGTGTGTTTTGAAGGAAATTGTTGAAAGGTAGAATGGAAAAAAGAGAAGAGGAGGGGTTTGAAATTTTTGGGAGAGGAGGGAGGAGGGTGGTTTTATTGTTGGAGATCTTTGTCGGCTAGTGGGAATTCGTTTGGGGATATGGACGTCATTATTATCTTTGTTTAGGGTTAGAAATTGGACTCACATGGGAGATTTGAAAGATAAGATTGGGATGACGACGACCTCTCGATGGCGTCACTCCTGTGTGTGAGGGACACGTGTCGATGTTCTCGAAGTGCCAATGATATGGGCGCCGAGGTTGATCTGGGGCTTACACGTGGTCATTCGAGTTTGGGCGGGGCACTCAACTGAGAGGTGGACGACGCGGATTGGCTGGTCACAGTCCATGTGCCAAGGTTGTGGGTTGGACTCGTCTCGCTCAGGACAACCGAGTTTGTTGTCCAAATAAAGACTTACTTAATCCTTAATTCCACGTACGCATTATTTATCTTATATGTATTTATTTAGCTACTTATTTATCCCCAATTTTTGGTCCAATTTCTTCATTTGTTTATTATTTTAATATTTTGTTTTAAGTTCATTCCTGCACGCGAGTTAGGCTGGGCATTCAGGCGATAACTACGCCCAATTAGTGGCTCCAGAATATCATGACTCGGTCAACAGGCACACGTGGCCACCGTGGACCGCCCGCACGTGCGATGGAGATTCGCTGTTCTACGAGCCTACGTGCCAGACGGAGTGCTGGGTTCTTGTGGTGCTTGGTGTTGTACGCAGCGTAAGGGATCAGGACAGGCGCACGGGGGAAGCGCAAAAAAGTCTCATCACACACCAAACGATATTCCTCCCCCCTAACCCTACTCCTAACCCTATCTTAATCTTAAGCAGGGTTATCTTTTCGGTAATTAGCGTGTTAGAGGTAATCGTAACGGAGCCATCGCACCAACCAAGATGCTGAATCAATGCGGCGCAGGATAGCACAGCGTGGTCCCTGGCCTCGGCGGTCAATAGCCGATGGACGAGTGTAGAATGGCAAATTCAATCGCCAGAAGGAATTAAAAATAAAGTTGGATTAGTGCTTGTCATTACATACGGCGTCAGTATCTCAGAAGAGACCCTTGTTAGCAATACGTAATACGGAAAATATTCGGAACGCGAATAAAACGTGTTTAATTCGATCAATTTCAAAAGACGTTCGGTTAAAAATTCGGTCAAATATGCGCAATACGGGACTAAAACGTAAACGGGTTAAATCGTGTTTAATTCGTTAACCCAGATAAAAAATGCGACTAAAAATACGAATACTGTCAAGATATCATTCATCCAAATGAACTTAAAAATCAACAATATCAATATAAAATAAGAGTAACATAAGTTCTATATGCATGATTTAAATAAATTGTATTTATAGTTTTAACCAAAATGACATGATCATACTATTATATTCCATGTAGCATGCCCTAAACCAAAGTATGATCATGAAATCATAGTTCACAATGATTTAAAAGTGCCCCTAAAACGCGTTTAAAACACATAAAATGCGCAATACGAGAATAAAACGCGTTTTGTTCGTCAACCCCTAAAAAAACGCGTATTTTTTCGAATAATTCAAATGGACGGCCATTTAATACGGAAACCATTTTAGACGGGTTTTAAACGTAAAAAATATAAAAATTCGCGTTTTTTACTAACAAGGGAAGAGACTCGCAAATGCTCACAATTCCGAATTGGGAAGCTGAGCTATCTTCAAACTGTGACATGCATGCAAGTTTGTGCGCGCGCGTGTGTATGTGTGCGAGCGTGTCGAGTGCGATGGCTGGGGGGATAAAAGTGGCATCCTCATCTATCGACCTTGTAGTCTATTTTAAGCAACCTTGGGTTGTCGTCTATCGATTGGCATCCATTCCCTCAGCGATGGGTGCTGATCCACCTCGAAGGAGGGGACGGGTGTGTCTTGTTCGATCAAGAGGGCTGTGGTCTGGCGATCTGGCTCCTGCCGATCGATGACGGATGAGATGACGACGATCGCGCGCAAACTTACCTGCGAGGGAGGGACCCACGTCGAAAAGTTGGTGATAACACCATAATTGGTAAAAACGGCCGCCACACGCATCCCTCCGGTCATCATCCGCAACCCCCCCCCTAAAAAAACAAAGAAAAGGAGATTAGGAGGAGGAAGCACCTTGATAATAATCCAAACATATGTGGACTATCTCTGGTGTGTTTAAAAAATGTGGATGTTCTTGGCTCTCTCTTTGTTTTCCCTCAACCCAATAAATAATTTTCTGCGCCATATGTCTCCATGCATTATGGCATGTTAGTGAATAACTAGACATGTTTGGTATTCAAGCTTTTCTTCACATGTACTCATTGGTCTTAAACAATGCTAGTTGCAGGCTAGACCGCTCTGTTATTAATTCATCTTATCATCAAGACTAGTTCAATTCACTTAATTGGTTACCAACCATAAGAAATTACGAAACACGGTTGTGGGTTACATATTCCGAGATATTTGGAGGTGGGTACCCCATTAAGTTATAGCTTATGGAAAATAAGCTAGGTCAAACAGACTAGGATATAGACTAGCGAGGTCAGGTCATGTACATAGTACATAGCTTAAGTGTTGAATTGTGGGCAAGGTTTATGTTATGTGAATCCATAAATTGTACATGGGTTTTGCTGGAAGAATATATATCTGGAAACAAAAAAAAAAATGGATGGTTAGCCTCTTGAACTAGTATTTCCACGTTCTTGGAAATGGTGGTGCATTCAACAAGAACATAGCTAGAGATATGTTGCAGTCTCCTTGTGATCTATCTACAAACGAAAGTGGGAGCTTGGCATGTGGAACATGAAACTTGAGTCCAATTAGGAGCAGCATGCACGAGGGAGCAAGCCTTTCCTTTTGAGGAAGGACAGGGCCATACAAGGCAGGATTCTAGGGTTTCTCCTTTTCTTTTCTTGGGTTCCTACCTCCCCAAATCAAAAGGAGACTGCAATGTGGCACCACACACTTGCACACACATAACAGAAGGAATTTCCTTTTCCGAGGAAGAGAAAACCTACTTGGCTTTGAATCCCACATGCTAAAAACACATTCAAACGAAAAACTCTAAAGCACCAGAAAGCTCAGCTTTTGTGAGAGGGAGGGAGGCATCAAATCATGCAGTACCTTCGCAATTCCCTCCAGTGCCCTACAGATTGAGACCACGTCCCCATCCTGCCTTAACTATTCAAAGGATATACCAAGTTATCCTTATCCTTTCTTTTGGCTTGCTTTCTCGTACAGTATTATGTAGCTATCAGAGCCCTGCTGATAAATTTCGTGCTACTGTTTCATTTGTCAACAAGCAAGAGATCGAGTGCATGCATGAACCTGGTCATCATGCATATCTAGCCATGCTAACTAACTGCCATATATGGACCATAGTGCATGTAAACATCTAGTCGCTGCATCCGGATTGAGATGGCCAGTCCCTGGATTCCAACTCGAACGGCGGACTGTAGACCACGGCATCAAACAGCAGGCCTCCACGTGTATTTGACTGTTCTCCTCAATTTTACAACAATTTTGGCATTTTCTACGTCAATCTAAGAGCAAGCAAAGACTGTTTTCTATACGTTAATTTACTAGGCATCAACTATATATTTCGACGATTCATAATTGGGGAGATAAATTTTATTGATTGGTCAAGTTTTTGTAATCGGGTTGTTCTAAATAAAAATTTATAAATAGAAAACTTATCGTAAAGTTGCTTATTCCGTCTTGTATAAACTCTGATGAGGGTGATGTTTGAGTCACTACTACAAAAGGGCCTAATAGAAATGGTTATAAGCGTTGCTAATTGAGCCAATTGCAACGGTTTAAACCGTTGCTAATGTAATAGTAACGGGTTGGACAGTTGCTAATAGACCATTACCTTTAAGGCCGTTGCAATTAATTTAGCAACGAGCAATGTCGTGAAATAAGACAACAGATAATTAGTTATTGTCGTTAATCTAAGCTCAATACACACAAATCCTGGAAAAGATTATGTTCGAGCATACAAATAGCCGTATTTTAAACCGTATAAATTGCAACTTGCTATTAATTTTTTTCTGCTAAAAGTAATTATCCAAGATGACACGCGTGTAAATATATTTTTTACCAAAGAAATGCGAAACTTTATGTCTCAATCGCTGCTACAACTTGAGACGATTGGGTATGGCTTATAAGGTCAAAGCTAATTTGGATTTAGTTTAGCATCACCACATGCTTATCCGAAAAAAAATTCAAACAAACTAATTCTCACACATAATTATTGTAATATTTGTCCGAATTTATAAATACATTTTCATCTGATGACCTATATACGTGACTTAGTGAGGCGTTGATATATAAAATAATTAAGATCAGCCCGAGTAGAACGGACAGTTAAATGAAAACGTAATCAATAATGTAAATTAAGATTAACAAAACATGACTGTGGGCTAAAGCGGCAAGAATATTGCCACAATGGATTAAAGAAGTTTGTTGAATTGGCACTGGCAAGCTAATTACCAGAGACATCCATAAAACATCCTGATACGACTATTTTGGAGAAGCCCAAAGGATAGAAACCCAAGATCCAGCTGTGGACGAGAGGCCTGCTAGCAAGGTTGGGCCCCGCAAGACGAGGCCCACTAATAAAGCCCTATGTCAGGCCAGACCGGCCCAAGGAACGCACGGTCAGCTCGCGCTCCCCCGAGACGGCCGCTCTCCTGAATCCGCGGTTCCTTAAAGACCATTAAGTGGCCCGTTAATCAACGTTCCCCACGACGCACGCAGGCGCCTTAAAGAAGGCGGGTCGTGGGGGCGTGAGTGGGGACAGACGAAGGACGTGGATCGGGGGCAATCGTGGCATGGGCCCTATAAGAGAGGAGCAGGAGCAACCGCCAAAGGGATCGAACCCTAGGTATTCTGAACTGAGGTATACCATCAACGATCTTGGTCTTCCGCCATTTCCTTTACCTCCCCCCTGCTCGCACCGTGGTTCAGCGTATCGATCTCCTCTCGAGTCGTACCTACCCCGCCGAGTACTTTTCAGACCCTGATCTGACCTAGGCATCGGAGGGGATACGGCCGGAATCAAGATCCGGCCCCCCTGACGAGTTTCTTGTCTATTCAGGAAGGAGCTGACCGAGGCGCCGAGGCTACCCCTCAGCGCCAAACAACCGCCCCAGCAGCAAGTGGGCGCGGCTATCAACCGAAGACCAGGCTACAAATGAAGCGCCGAGGCTACCCCTCGACGCTCGTCCGACCGAGGCCGAGCCCGTCACAACAGAGCCGAGGCTTCTCCTCTGCTCTGCTCCAGCCGAGAACCGACCCTCCGCTCGGATCTGGTGCTTGACCTTGACTCCATCTCCGGCCCGCGCTGAGCGCACATGTGCTTGGCGCACCCAAGGGATCTCATCCGACCCCTTGACCACGTTGACCGTTCAATCCCTGGTCAACGATCCTGTGGTGAGAAAACACCCGTAAATATCTGGCGTCGTCTGTGGGAACCGAAGCAAGCCCATATCGAACCACCGGAATGGAAAACATTTGCAATGGCGCGGGGCGCATGCCCCCCATCCAGGAGGAGGGAGATTACATTCCCCTCGAGAACCAGCTCAAGCACACCACCGAGGGGACTAGCGAGTCCCGATCGGTCACCCAAGAGCAGCTCCGCACCTTCGCCTAGGAGACCAATGCCAACATCCGGACGTTGGCCGCAACAATGTAGGATCCCATCATGCGATGATAGAGGATCGAAAGAGAGGAGACTTACTTTAGCGTATGCTTCGCTATAGTCTCTGAACTTCGCCCTTGGATTCGCCACACCAGTCGGTACTTTGTCATAGAGGATCAAAGTAGCGTTCCACCGTCTAAATCTCTATTTGGAAGAAGAACTAAATGGAAGGGAGAAGAGGAAAATAAGTTGCCTTATGCAAACTTATGGAATGAAGGATTAGCCTTAAAAGCCTTACCCTTGGGTCCTATTTATAGGCCAAGGGGGTAGTTATTGTAGGAAATAACTACATATAAGCTTATTAGCCTATATAAACACATTTCCTTATCCTCTTCCTTATGCACTTATCAAGTGCCTTTATGCACTTATAAAGTGACTTTTTCCACTTATCGAGTGGTCCTTTTCACACATGAAAAGGTTCCCTTCGCACATGTTTTCATGTACGCGACATCTGAGGTCCATAGACCCTCATACATCCCCTCATGGGTGTATACATGTCGTCCATATCCAACATCTCACACTCACACTTGAGGGGATTGTAAGGAAACATCTTTTCCTTTAGTTCTTCTGTTTATCATACTGAGAAATAGACCGTGTGACCGTCATGCACATAGAGTCCGCTGTTGTGCACTTGTTAGAGATACACAACACTCCTTGGGGTGCAAAGTTGAGTAGATCAACGCACGTTTTACCCTAGATTATTTCTTCACATTTCTTTTACTTTATATTCAACAATTGAATCCCATCTGGATTACAATAGGCTGGCCAGCTTTGAATCTCTAAAGTCCAAATGTGAATATAAAATTAATCTTCCTCTTCTTGCGATCCTTTCGATCTTGACTTGACTCGCTTTTCTAACATGCCCCGCCGGACCGAATTGACCATAGTCCATAAGCAACATGCTAAGACATCGATCACCTAGTCAAATCTAAAGGAGCCAATTAGAGTCCATAAGGGTAAGAAGTTAAGACCCATGTGGTCTTTGGGTCTCACATAATAGTAAACACAATTACTATTCTAACCCAATGGTCAAATGCATACGTAGTATGAATACGTATTACAACATCACTCCTTCCCCAGGGAGCGTATGTCTTAATGATGTTGTAAAGATGATGATCAGACACCACAATGTCTGACTTTGAGTCCCTTTTATTACTCATTAATTTCCTGGACTCACATCCCGCATAAGACAGATAAGATTTCAAAAATCCTCTTAGATCTTTTGTAAGCATCCATATGATGCAGATCTTTCATATGACCATTTTGTTTAAGTCATGACTCTAAATCATCCGTCTGATGATTTTGACTTTAAACAGGTCTCATCTTTATCTTATCCATCTGATAGAATAAAGGCGGTTGCTCATGTGAGAGAGCCAACCTCAATCTGTCCGACATACTAGAAAATATAGCTGAGATTAAAAGAAATGTACACACACATTTTCAAGAAAACTTATATGCAATGTCGAAAAGAATTTTGTAATGACCCCAAAATTCATATACGTGTATTAATACACATTCTTGGACGTATATATATGCGTATAAATTTTTGGGAGTCCTTGTGTATTTTATTTAATTTTGTCACGCTAAAATAATTATTTTTAAATAATTTGTTTGACATGATTTTATTAAATGAAATATATGGGTGGAATACTAATGTATTGCATGTGTATTAAGTGTGTATAATTATTTTCCTAAAAGACAAATCCTAATTTTACCTAAGTGACACCTCACCATTTGATGTGTCAATAGCTCCTTGATCCTTACCTAACCCAAGGCTTGGTGGCATGCTTAGAGGATTTTAGGGAGATGAGGTGGCTACTCTAGGAATTAGAGAGAATCTTTTATTCACTCACTCTCTTCCCAAAGATCAGACCGAATTCATCCCTTACCGTTGCTCTCTCTTAGACATTAGGGGGACTGAGCACCCATAGGGCTACGTCGCCCTCACTCTGCATACTCCTGTAGCATCCCTGTCGTTATTTGGGTTCTGTTGCTCATTCTGGGAGCTTGTGAAGGAGAAGAGAAGGAGAAGGAGAAGGATTTGAAGAAGGAAGAGCCATAGGGATTTGAGTTACCCCCTTGTCTCTCATCACCTCTAAGGTAGGATTCCATCTCCAACTAGTATTAGAGTTGCATGCTTAGTTTCATGGTTGTTGTTGTTGTGGTTTTACCTTTTCTTATGTTAATCCTGAGTTTTGTATGGTTGTGTGCGGTGAGCAATCCTGAGTTTTGTATGGTTGTGCGCGGTGAGCAATCCTGAGATTTGTATGGTTGTGTGCGGTGAGCAATCCTGAGTTTTGGGTGGTTTTGTGCGGTGAGCAATTCTGGACAGATTTACATGCTGATTGTTTTGCTTAGTCCTCCCAATCTAGAATTGAGTTTGCTCTTAAATTTTTATGGCTTAAATATTGGACTGTTATCTATAACTTTCATGTTGTGACCTTTTACCAATTCGAACTGGAACTATGAGTAAATATTCCATCTTTACAACATGTCGGCATTTCATCCAGTCTGGACACAGTTTGGCAAAACGTAGATCAGTCCCTACACACTCCATAGAAATTGATGAACTTGGTCTCGTTGGAAAGATAACAATATTTCCTTCAACTTTCCGTGTGTGCACATTTTCGAGATTCTAACTGTAACATGTCTTAAACTACCAATCTTTACAGCTCTTAGAATCTGTCTGAAAAACAGATTCGTCAGGTCTTACCAAATAATTCACCATAAATCACTCAGTTCATATTTCTGCATGAATATTTATAGGTGAATTCAGAACAACTATATCTACAACTTTCATTTGTATTGTATATGCATGTTTGATACAAAATTATGGAGAAATGTGCTTCTTAATCTGACTGTTCTGTTTTTCCAGCAAGCAGAAAGATTTGAATGTTGTTTTAAGCTCTTTTTGAGGTTAAACTTGCCATTAATGTTCTTAATCATTTCTGTTACATGATGATATGTGGTTTATGTTCTTGGCACATGCAAAATGATGATGTGAACATGGTTATACGTTTTATGAGAAATGAGAAAGGGAATGCACAAGGCGATGCATGTCCCAAATATGTGATGAACTGTGGAAAGAAAAGAAATGGAAAGTGTTATGTTTCATGAAAATGACTAAGTCCTCTTAAAGGAGGGTGACATGGGGTTTGGGGGAAACACGGGTAAATTAAAGGAGTTAAGGAGCGGACAGATGATATTAATTCTCACCCGCTGTATCACTCCCGGAAGGGTGAATTGAAAGGGTTGGAGAGGCCGCTGGTGTACCCGTGATGCACCATGACGGTAATTGATGGTTTACTCCGTTTGTCTGACAGAAAAACCGAGCAGGTCTCGCTCTAGTGCCTTGTCCCGTTCGGACATAGAGTTGCGAGAGGCCCCCTCTGGTGCCCGTGTTGCTGGTTGGGGTACCACGTTTCACCCACCCTGGGTGAAGTCCGGCTCCTTAAGGTCCTAAGATTTATCCGGGTTTCAAAATGCTAACCAATGAATTAATTGTTAACCCTCATTATTCTCGTAGCAATGGTAAATGTATGTGTTGTTTAATTGTATTTCTTTACTATGGTTCTTTTATGTTGTATACCATTGTTGTACACCTTGCCTGTTGCACGTGCACGCTTTCACATGTTCATAGCATAGTTGTTGCTTCCTTTACTACAGTAGATGTTTATGCCATGACATACACTCTGCCTGCTCACGTGCACCCTTTCCACACTTCATGTAAGGACTAGTTGAGATATGGAATTCCTACTGGGTCACGCGTTGACGTGCCCCACCGTTGACTTTTCAGGTTGGTTCTTTGAGTTGGCGGCCCCTTGACTCAGTTGGTTGGAGTTACGGGTTGTGAGAAGTGTGGATGACTTGGGAGTGTTGTTGTACTTGGGTGAGATGTGAGTTTTTTGTACCTTATTGAGATGTGGGTAATATTGTATATGGATTTGTATAAGGAAGTTGTATACGAACAGTTTTATTTATATACATCAGTGCTTGAGTTGTTGGTTCTCTTGTGTTTTGGGTTGACTGGAATGCTATATGTACTATCCCAGTAGTGCGCAGTGGACCTGCTTGTGTTTGTAATTTCGTATTTTCTTCGTAGCACCCGTCTCTTTGGGAATACCTGATACGGATTCGTACTTATCCGGTATCCCGGGGAGCGGGGCGTTACAGGTGGCGGCCCATGCAGGTCTCCGCACTGCGGCTGTGTAAGGGTAGTACATGTAGTGTTCCAGAGGTAGTTAGTCTTAAGGTGGTAGGAGTTCTACCTTGAGATAGAGCCCTGATATCAGAAGTTTGAGGTATAGAGCCCTGAGGATAGACACTAGAGTGTTGATTGAGTAAGAATTTGTGTATATATCTATGTGTGTATGTATGTGTAACTATACATTTGTAGCTCTATAAGTGTTGAATATGGCTTGTCGAGTATATTGAGATGATATACTCATGTACATATGACTATGGTATATGTATGAATGATTATATGGCTATATGATTGTATTTGAAGTATATGTGTTAATATATGGTTGACTTATGAGTATTGTGTATAATTGGGTTATATACTTGATTGAGGTGCATGTAGTGTATAGATGTACTGTGTAGTGACTATATACTGTATGTGATGTATGCACATGTAGAGTGTGCAGATGCATGTGTGGATCCTTGAGTTCCACCCGTGTATGTGTGGCTATGTTTTAAGAGTATTAGTGTTATGTGTTGATATATGTGATGAGTATATGTTACTTGTATGGCTGTAAGCTGGTACGCTTACACTTGTATATGGATGAATATAGTTTTGTATGGTTATCTATGTGTATTGATATTGATATGATAAAACTTGTGTGATGATACATATGTGAATGTTGGATGGGTACTAGGAGACATACATGGTCGTATGTCTATATCTATATATAGAGATGCATGTGTATGTTTGTACAAAACCATGAATGCGTGTACTGTGAAATGATATAAGTGTTGATATATGAATGTGTTTATAAATAAGTTTGGGGTAGATTGACCATATATATCTCTATTCACCCTTAACTATGTCCTGAGTTGGAAAGTTCGAGGACGGACTTTATTTTAAGGTGGGTAGGATGTAATGACACCAAAATTCATATACGTGTATTAATACACATTCTTGGACGTATATATATGCATATAAATTTTTGGGAGTCCTTGTGTATTTTATTTAATTTTGTCACGCTAAAATAATTATTTTTAAATAATTTGTTTGACATGATTTTATTAAATGAAATATATGGGTGGAATACTAATGTATTGCATGTGTATTAAGTGTGTATAATTATTTTCCTAAAAGACAAATCCTAATTTTACCTAAGTGACACCTCACCATTTGATGTGTCAATAGCTCCTTGATCCTTACCTAACCCAAGGCTTGGTGGCATGCTTAGAGGATTTTAGGGAGATGAGGTGGCTACTCTAGGAATTAGAGAGAATCTTTTATTCACTCACTCTCTTCCTAAAGATCAGACCGAATTCATCCCTTCCCGTTGCTCTCTCTTAGACATTAGGGGGACTGAGCACCCATAGGGCTACGTCGCCCTCACTCTGCATACTCCTGTAGCATCCCTGTCGTCATTTGGGTTCTGTTGCTCATTCTGGGAGCTTGTGAAGGAGAAGAGAAGGAGAAGGAGAAGGATTTGAAGAAGGAGGAGCCATAGGGATTTGGGTTACCCCCTTGTCTCTCATCACCTCTAAGGTAGGATTCCATCTCCAACTAGTATTAGAGTTGCATGCTTAGTTTCATGGTTGTTGTTGTTGTGGTTTTACCTTTTCTTATGTTAACCATGAGTTTTGTATGGTTGTGTGCGGTGAGCAATCCTGAGTTTTGTATGGTTGTGCGCGGTGAGCAATTCTGAGATTTGTATGGTTGTGCGCGGTGAGCAATCCTGAGATTTGTATGGTTGTGTGCGGTGAGCAATCCTGAGTTTTGGGTGGTTTTGTGCGGTGAGCAATTCTGGACAGATTTACATGCTGATTGTTTTGCTTAGTCCTCTCAATCTAGAATTGAGTTTGCTCTGAAATTTTTATGGCTTAAATATTGGACTGTTATCTATAACTTTCATGTTGTGACCTTTTACCAATTCGAACTGGAAATATGAGTAAATATTCCATCTTTACAACATGTCGGCATTTCATCCAGTCTGGACACAGTTTGGCAAAACGTAGATCAGTCCCTACACACTCCATAGAAATTGATGAACTTGGTCTCGTTGGAAAGATAACAATATTTCCTACAACTCTCAGTGAGTGCACATTTTCGAGATTCTAACTGTAACATGTCTTAAACTACCAATCTTTACAGCTCTTAGAATCTGTCTAAAAAACAGATTCGTCAGGTCTTACCAAATAATTCACCCTAAATCACTCCGTTCATATTTCTGCATGAAAATTTATAGGTGAATTCAGAACAACTATATCTACAACTTTCATTTGTATTGTATATGCATGTTTGATACAAAATTATGGAGAAATATGCTTCTTAATCTGACTGTTCTGTTTTTCCAGCAAGCTGAAAGATTTGAATGTTGTTTTAAGCTCTTTTTGAGGTTAAACTTGCCATTAATGTTCTTAATCATTTCTGTTACATGATGATATGTGGTTTATGTTCTTGGCACATGCAAAATGATGATGTGAACATGGTTATACGTTTTATGAGAAATGAGAAAGGGAATGCACAAGGCGATGCATGTCCCAAATATGTGATGAACTGTGGAAAGAAAAGAAACGGAAAGAGTTATGTTTCATGAAAATGACTAAGTCCTCTTAAAGGAGGGTGACATGGGGTTGGGGGAAACACGGGTAAATTAAAGGAGTTAAGGTGCGGACAGATGATATGAATTCTCACCCGCTGTATCACTCCCGGAAGGGCGAATTGAAAGGGTTGGAGAGGCCGCTGGTGTACCCGTGATGCACCATGACGGTAATTGATGGTTTACTCCGTTTGTCCGACAGAAAAACCGAGCAGGTCTCGCTCTAGTGCCTTGTCCCATTCGGGCATAGAGTTGTGAGAGGCCCCCTCTGGTGCCCGTGTTGCTAGTTGGGGTACCACGTTTCACCCACCCTGGGTGAAGTCCGGCTCCTTAAGGTCCTAAGATTTATCCGGGTTTCAAAATGCTAACCAATGAATTAATTGTTAACCCTCATTATTCTCGTAGCAATGGTAAATGTATGTGTTGTTTAATTGTATTTCTTTACTATGGTTCTTTTATGTTGTATACCATTGTTGTACACCTTGCCTGTTGCACGTGCACGCTTTTACATGTTCATAGCTATAGTTGTTGCTTCCTTTACTACAGTAGATGTTTATGCCATGACATACACTCTGCCTGCTCACGTGCACCCTTTCCACACTTCATGTAAGGACTAGTTGAGATATGGAATTCCTACTGGGTCACGCGTTGACGTGCCGCACAGTTGACTTTTCAGGTTGGTTCTTTGAGTTGGAGGCCCCTTGACTCAGTTGGTTGGAGTTGCGGGTTGTGAGAAGTGTGGATGACTTGGGAGTGGTGTTGTACTTGGGTGAGATGTGAGTTTTTGTACCTTATTGAGATGTGGGTAATATTGTATATGGATTTGTATAAGGAAGTTGTATACGAACAGTTTTATTTATATACATCAGTGCTTGAGTTGTTGGTTCTCTTGTGTTTTGGGTTGACTGGAATGCTATATGTACTATCCCAGTAGTGCGCAGTGGACCTGCTTGTGTTTGTAATTTCGTATTTTCTTCGTAGCACCCGTCTCTTTGGGAATACCTGATACGGATTCGTACTTTTCCGGTATCCCGGGGAGCGGGGCGTTACAAATTTATTCTTTTATTAAATTTGATCTTTCATAGATATGGGAATATACATTGATATAACTCAGCTCTTACGCAATCCTTGAGATGATAAGTGTTTGTAAAACACATCTCTGGGGATCGCCTTCGTAAGCGGATCCGCTATCATCTCATGCGTAGATATGTACCTAATGTCTACTTTCTTGTTCTTATCATAGTCTTTTGCAAACTTGTAGCGGATATCAATGTGTTTGGTCTTACAATGGAATTTTGGATCTTTGACATAGGCTATAGATGCTTGACTGTCACTGTATATTGGTACAACACCTGAGTCACTTGCATCAATTAGCTTGTCTAAGAACCTCCTAAGCCAAACATCTTCTTGGACCGCCATGCTAAATGCTACAAATTCGGCTTCCATAGTTGAAAGTGCGATGCAGGATTGCTTCTTGCTACTCCAGGATATTGCACCAGATCTGAGTAGAAAAACATGTCCTGAGGTCGATCGTCGCTCATCGAGATCACCCGCCCAATCAGCATCAGTGTAGCCTTCGAGCCTCAAGGCATCTCCTTGATAGCATAAAGCATAGTCCGCAGTCCCTTTAAGATACCGCATTATCCTCTTAATCGTTTTTCAGTGTACTTGTTCTGGATTGGATTGGTAACGACTTACCATTCCAACGGTAAAACAGATGTCCGGTCTTGTACACATCATAGCGTACATAAAACTACCAACTGCACTAGAATATGGAACTTTTTCCATAATTTCCTTTTCTTTTTGGTTCTTTGGACACATTTTCAGACATAAATTATCGCATTTGTTTATAGGAGTATCAATGGACTTACAGTCCTGCATATTAAAACGTTCTAGAACCTTCTTTATATAAGACTCTTGTGAAAGAGAAAGAAGTTTCTTCGAACGATTCCTTGAAAATTTAACTCCAAGGATATGTGCGGCTTCTTCCATGTCTTTCATCTCAAATACTGATGAAAGCCAAGCCTTGATATCCATCACAAAGCCCTTGTCATTTCCGGCTATTAAAATGTCATCTACATATCGAGACATAATAACATACTTGCTTTTGATCCTCTTGATATATACATAGTTATCTTCATCAAGCATGGTAAAACCATTTGATAAGACAACTTCTTGAAATCGTATATACCATTGCCTCGAGGATTGTTTAAGACCATATATGGACTTACGAAGTTTACAAACCTTATGTTCGTTTCCTTCTTTTACAAACCCTGTTGGTTGTTCCATATAGATCTCCTCATCCAATTCTCCATTGAGAAAGGCAGTCTTTACATCCATCTGATGTAATTCGAGGTCTAAGCAAGCTACCAAAGCCAGAATCAAGCGAAACGAGGTAAAACGAACAACTGGTGAGAAGGTCTCTTTGTAGTCTATACCTTCCTGTTGCGTAAAACCTTTCGCGACAAGGCGAGCTTTATATCTGTCTATAGAACCATCAGCCTTATGCTTGATCTTAAGAACCCATTTGTTCCCAATAGCTCTACGTCCTCTGGGTAAGTCAACCAAGTCCCAGACTCGGTTAATTTTCATGTATTCTAATTCCTCCTTCATCGCTTCCATCCATTTGTCTTTTGCAAGGCATGATACGACCTGTTTGAAAGTAGCAGGCTCGTCATCATCTTGTAGTAAAGTCATGAAGGTTTGTGGGAATTCATCCTCAAATCTTAGAGGAGCTAACCTTGTACGACTACTACGTCGCATTTGAGATTCTTCAAGTCCTTGTTGACTCGAAGTTGGATCAATTCTAATATTACTCCCACTTGGAATGTGATTAGAATTGCTCCCACTTGGATCATTATTCCTACATAGAATAGGATTCGCATCATTCGTATCATCCATTGGTAAAGGTTGAAATGTATTTTCGTCTTCACCAAGAATTCTCCCACTCGAATGAGGTAATCCTTCTTGATCATAAATCTCAAATAGAGAAAAGTCCTGACTTATCTCGCCCTGTCTTGGAAACTCATTTTCCAAGAAAGTAACATCCCTCGACTCAAATTCAATTAGTCCTCCATTGTCTTCCTGACCAATGAAAACATAACCTTTGGAGTTTTTTACGTATCGTATAAAGATACATTTCATCCCCCTTGACCCAAGTTTGCCATACTTATGGGAGGAAATATGTGCATAGGATGCACACCCCCAAGGTTTTAAAATGCTTAAGTCAGGAGACCTTTGGTTCCACAACTCATAAGGAGTGGAGCTAACTGATTTCGAGGGTACGCGGTTCAAGATGAAAGCAGCCGTCAATAATGCATCACCCCAAAAGGTGATTGGCAAGTTAGCTTGCGCCATCATTGAACGGACCATTTCCATTAAAGTCCTATTCCTCCTTTCAGCAACACCATTTTGTTACGGAGTATAAGGCATAGTTATTTGATGAACTATGCCCTTTTCATCATAAAGTTCCTTAAAACTTGCTGATTGATATTCACCGTCTCTATCAGTTCGCAAGACCTTAATTGCGATCTAATTGATTTTCCACTAAACTCATATAGTTTTTAAAGCTGGTTAATGCTTCACTTTTGTGGGATATCAAATAGATATGTCCGAATCGGGTGAAGTCATCAATAAAAGTGATGAAGTAGGACTTTTCGCGTCTTGTCTTGACATTCATCGGACCACATATGTCCGAATAGATGAGCTGTAATGGAACCTCGGCCCTTGTGCTGGTTCCAAATGGCTTGCGACAAGATTTCCCTACAAGGCAATGTTCGCAAGTCGACATTTCGACCTTTGAAACATTGGATAGAAGGCCACGTTTGGCAAGTCTATCCATGCGTGTTGGTCCAATGTGACCAAGCCTTGCGTGCCAAAAAATTACATCTGAATCATAAATCGAAGAATTTGTAACAAGGAAATTTTCATTAAAATTTGAGGAATCGTACATCGTATTCAATACAATGAATCCTTTAAAAACATACCCAGAACCAATTACAGAATTATTACAAGACAAATCCACATTACAATTATGAAAGAACCAACTATAACCAAGACCCATTAAGACGACCACAGATATTATATTCCTTCGAATATCCGGAGCGAAGAGAACATCATGGAGTAAGATAGTGCGGCCGTTGTCCAAGACGAGCTTGCACGTTCCAACGCCTTTCACTTCAACACGTGTGTTGTTTCATACATATATCCACTTTGTTCCTTGGGGTATCCGGTGATACTCCATGAAGGACCGTCTGTCCCTTGCTATGTTGTTGGTGGCACCTGAATCAATTATCCAAAAAGGATTAGATTCTACAAGAAATATTGAACTAGAAACACATATGTAACTAGTATTATTACAAGTTACCTTGTCACCTCCATCCGTACATGAACGAGCAAAGTGACCTAACTTGTTGCACTTGAAGCACTTGATCTTCTTCAAGTCCTTCTTCTTGTGCCATTTCTTGTTCCCACCCTTCTGTTTGGGTTTCTTGGTAGACACTGGTTGCTTTTTATGGTCATGAGCAAACTTCGAGTGATGTTTACGTTTCTTTCCCCCGTGTGAGGAACTAGAAACCATGTGAACTTCTGTACTTGGCTTGGCGGCCGCAAGCCGCTCTTCCTCTAACTCGAGGTGCTTAGAAACATCGTTGAAGTTCTTGATGCTCTTATTATGAGTGAGATGCATCTTCATGTTGTCCCATTCAATTGGTAGGGAACGTCTGACCGCTTGGATTTGTTGCTCATCAGTGATCATATGACCTGCATCCTTTAACTCTGAAATAAGATTCGCCATGTGTCACAGATGCATTCCCATGGAATGATCTGGACGTTTTTTGTATGAATCGAATTTTATAGTTAAAGAGCGAAGTTTGGTCACCGAGGTGCCACCAAACTTCTCCTCTAGCTTGGACCATATGTCCATAGCTAGGTCATATTCTCGGAAGATTCGCATTATGTCGTCGGCCATACTTGACAACAACGTAATGCGAGCAATTTTGTTCTTCCGAGACCAAGCATCGAAAGCTTCCTTGTCTCTTCTGTGTTGGGCCGTAGTACCTAACTCAGGTTCAATCATTATGTTCTTCAGAGTTTCGAGCACATCTTGCTCCTCTAGAACATATTGTATCTTCATGGACCATAGTTTGTAATTATCACCGTTGAGTTTTTCACCTTTGTTCAACTCAGCGACGATGTTCTTAGTAGCGGAAGACATTTTAGTTTTAAAATGCTGCAAAAGACATAAAAAGAGTTCGATCAAAAACATTGCATAAGTTTTACATTCGATAAGTTACTTTCGAAAAATATTGAAGATGTTGCTCTAGAATCGGAAAGGTCATTACGATCCCAATCACCATCTAGAACAACTTTCAATATTTTCCCATCACTTATCAAACAATAATACTCTTATAGTACTTGCAGCGGAAAAAGCGGGTTTGAAAAAACGTATTTTGAAAACGTATTTTGCAAACATATTTTGCAAACGTATTTTGTAGCGGGAGGTAGTGGCCTGCCCCGGCCATTGCCGGGGTCGAGCAGTGGCCGTGCCAAGGCCGGATTCCCCCCCGTAGGGATCCATGCCCTCCCCTCCTGCAGGGGGCTTTGCTTCATGTAACTGCCACCGGCGCGGTTGGGGCCGGCCATGCAGGTGGCCGGGGCCGAGGTCGCCGGCACCGTAGGGATCCTCGGCCTGGCCGAGGCCAGGGTCGGCCAGGGCCCTGGCCCTGGCCCCTCAGCCAGGGCCTCTGCCCTGGCCGAGGCCAGGGCCGGCCAGGGCCCTGGCCCCTCGGCCAGGGCCTCTCCAGGGCCAGCTCTGCCCTGGCAGAGGCCAGGGCGGCCTTGGCCCTGGCAGAGGCCAGGGCGCCTCTGCCCTGGCATCTGCCAGGGCCGGCCGTGGCCCTGGCAGAGACCAGGGCCGGCCCTGGCCCTGGCAGAGGCCAGGGTGCCTCTGCCCTGGCCTCTTCCAGGGCCGGTCCTGGCCCTGGCAGAGGCCAGGGACTGGCCAGGGCCGAGGCCCTGGCCGGCCGGCCGGCCTCCTTGGAGTCCGGCCGCACACCCCCCATGGGGGGGGGTCTTGGTTGTCATTGGCCAAAGCCAACACCTTCCCTAATGGGGATGGGGGTGCATCATGAACCAAAGAGATACGTGTTCATCTTCTCCGATGAGAAGTCTTGAAACCACCATCTTCTCCGATGAGACACCCGTTCATCGAGAAAGTGGTTATGCTTTAATGGCCGTGTGCCAAAAAAATAACACACTTTCAAGGCCGTAAACTTCATGCTCTACATGAAGAGAGTTCACATTCACTATTGAATGGAGACTCAGCATCCATGAGGAGTGCGAGTTTGGCAAGATGAACGGTCAGTTCTTCCCGTCACGGAGAGTTCCTACCATATCCGTAATCGCAAAAGACCCTAACGTGAAAAGAACAACTTGTACGTTCTCTCCGTCACGATGGGCTCCTACCATATCCATAATGGTAGGATACTCATTCGTGAAAGAGACAACGTCGCATTCATCAGTGAGACTGGGGCGAACCCATGTGGCTCTGATACCAATGTAGGATCCCATCATGCGATGACAGAGGATCGAAAGAGAGGAGACTTACGTTAGCGTATGCTTCGCTATAGTCTTTGAACTTCGCCCTTGGATTCGCCACAACAGTCGGTACTTTGTCACAGAGGAACAAAGCAGCGTTCCACCGTCTAAATCTCTATTTAGAAGAAGAACTAAATGGAAGGGAGAAGAGGAAAATAAGTTGCCTTATGCAAACTTATGGAATGAAGGATTAGCCTTAAAAGCCTTACCCTTGGGTCCTATTTATAGGCCAATGGGGTAGTTATTGTAGGAAATAACTACATATAGGCTTATTAGCCTATATAAACACATTTCCTTATCCTCTTCCTTATGCACTTATCAAGTGCCTTTATGCACTTATAAAGTGACTTTTTCCACTTATCGAGTGGTCCTTTTCATACATGAAAAGGTTCCATTCGCACATGTTTTCATGTACGCGACATCTGAGGTCCATAGACCCTCATACATCCCCTCATGGGTGTATACATGTCGTCCATATCCCTCATGGGTGTATACATTTTCAACAACTCGTCGGCAACGTGCCCATCCAGGGAGACGAGGTGGGTGAGGCCCACCACCGGGGAGGGAGTCACTAACCCATGCGATCTGCCGTGGTCACCGACCATGGGAACGGAGGGCCCAACCTAGAGCAGTGATTCACTATGTTGGGCTTCAACCCAGCACGGTCTCCCATCCCCACCTCGTTTCGCGAGAGAAGCAAGAGGGGCTTCAAGCAATCTGAGGGTGAGTCGGTGACCGTCTCGACTAGACGATCATATTCGTCTAGGCACCGACGGGATTATCGCCGAGACTTGGGAGATCGGTCCCAGCAGAGCAGAAGTCTCCACCGAGCGAAGCGGGACAGGTGAGAATACTGAGGCGAGAAAGGGGACGCGCCCAGATCGAGCCCTGCCCCCGGCTTAACGGGGGCGCGAGGGACATCCAAGCCTGAACCTGCCCCCCATTACCGCCTGGCGTGCACGAGATAAACGAAGGAGGGCAGCCGGGGGGCATTAATGGTGAACGATGCCCCCTAACCAGGAGGATAACTGAGGCACGAGTGCCCTCAAGTTTCAAGGTGCCGATGCTGGAGAAGTACGACGGCACGGACGATCTCGCTGACCACATGATGGACTATGAGTGTAACGACTGGTTTTCATGTATCTAGATTTATAATATTATATATATATGTTTTGGTGGATTTTCTCCTCATGTGTGGTTTTCGTCTCCGTAGCTTTCATTTTCGATCGTTTCGTCGTGTTTTCTTAGCTTCTTCCTTAGAATCGTCGATTTTGGAGTAAGTCATTCGTGACGGGCTTCATATCGGTCATATCTTATTGTTAGATCAAGCCTAGGAGTCTTAGGAATCGATCCCGAAGCTTCGCGCTCCATTTCGAAACTTTTGGTGCATATTAGCCGGTGTAAGAAGGGGCACTGACCGACTAGATGACGATCCAGTCGGTCGGAAAACCTTCTTGAACCGACTAGTGGGCTTTAATAAATGTTCAGGAGTTACTGTTTATCGTTAGTCGGTCTAAGAACGTTGGTTGACCGACTAGGTTGCAAACTAGTCGGTCAGCAATGCTTCTTTAACCGACTAACTCATTAACTATTTTTGGTACCAGTTACTGTTCACTTTTAGTCGGTCTAAGAACGTTCATCGACCGACTAGATGTCAAACTAGTCGGTCAGCAATTGTTCTTTGACCGACTAACTCTATGTTCATTTTTGATGCCAAGTACTATTCATTCTTAGTCGGTCTAAGAACGTTGATCGACCGACTAGATGTCAAACTAGTCGGTCAGTAGTTGTCCTTTGACCGACTAACTCTTAGTTCAGGTTTTCGTCAGGGGTTACTGTTTACACTTAGTCGGTCTGCGTTGGTCAACCGACCGACTAGTTCTCAAACTAGTCGGTCAGTGGTTGCTCTTTGACCGACTAAACAGTACAGGAAACCCTAGTTTTGCCCTAGCCGCCACCAAACTCTATAAATACCCCTCCAAACATTTTCTTCTTCTTCTTCTTCAACTCTAAACCTAATTTCTCCCCCATTGAGCCCCCTACTACCTCAAACCCTTATTCCTTCATCCCAAGCCCAAAATCCATCATCCAAACCCTCACTTAACACATTCTACCTCTCATCTTCCTCAAACTTTCATCAAACCCCCAAAATCCACATCAAAACCCATTTCTCCAGATTTTCCCCATCCATTCTAGATCTGAACCCTAGGTTTCCCAGAGCGTTTCTTCCGTTGCCGTGCTTGCTTGGCATCATTCTTCCGCTTCCGATACGGTAATAATCGATCTCTTAATGTTTTCATAACCCGTTGTGTTTTTGTGAAACCCTAATGAAATGAATATTGTTTTGATGATTGTTTCTCCATAACAACGACTTCCCTGTAGATTAGCATCCGTGAGACGAACCCTCGTGATCGTCATCCTCGGTGCTAGGCAAGTGAAACTTGCCACTTAGGGTTTTGGGCCATGTCTTAGGCCATTTGCTTGTTGTAGGCGTAAAAGAGACTAGGCGACGAAATGATACTCGCCTAGGCGCAAATTTAGGAACTAGCTTGACAACGAAGCTAGATCCGACATTTATCATGTTGCACAACTACCACGTCATGTTTAATTTCCATTAACGGTACGCCAATTAATTGTCATGTCATTGCATTCTTTAAGTGTTTCTGTGATTGCGTAGCTTCGCTACATCTTGTGAAATGATTGAGGCTAGGTGCACCCCTATGCCAAATGGAATACGCTCCTGGTTGTGATCCAGGAAACGAGCTCTTGCGCGGGGCAACCCTGGCTCGTTCACATGTGGGTATTGGGGGTACGAGTTAAGCGGCCAATCAACTGGGAGTCTGCCCGATCAGCAACTGCAGTGGTAAGGCGTAAACTCTGGGTTCTGGGGTAGTGTTAAGCGGCCAATCAGTGTGAACGCCAAACCGTTCAGCTGTAAGGCGTAAACATCTACAAACAACTTGAAACGTGACTAGTGAAAAGATTGAGATTGTTAGTAGCTTGGCTACTCTTGACTTGTCCTGACAAATTGTTCTCTTGTACTTAATGTTCACCATGTCTTACTTGTGCACTCATGTTATAACTACCATGTCATGCATACTATAACTGCTAACGGTAGCAGACTTAAGGTCAAATGAGTAACACACACTGCTGCCAACTAAATTATCAAGAGTATGGTCAAACGTCCCATCTTTGTTGTTAGTTTGCCTTACTTTCAGTTTTCTTGCCCAAGTCTTTTAGACTTGCTGACATGTGCCCCTTTACTCTTTTGGGTGACACATGTTAGATTCTGAGCCTGAGTACATTGTAGATGACGAGGTGTTTGCTGACGCCGAGCCCGAGCCTGTGTTTGGCGAGGAGTACGTGGACACTGGGGACCAGTCCTAGTGTCTTCGTTGAGCTTTCCCTTTTGTTTAGACTGTTTTTTTGTTGTCGGTGCGTAGTACCTATACTTTGTTACGTTGTTCCTTTTGTTGGCCTTGTTCTGGGCCTTTAGACTCTTTCTTTTAGCCTGATGGCTTTTCTGGATGTTGAACTTAATTTTCATGTTGGACAATTTATGAGATATGAGATTTTATTTCTGCTCTCCTTGTGTTATTATTGTTGTTCCGTTTGTGGTTACAGGGACCTGCTTATGTTTTATTGACGCTTATCGGGTTTGAGGCTTCACAGCTCCATTCTCGTGCGGACCTTTTCACGTCTCGCATCCATTTTAGGGAAGCGGGTCGTGACAGGTTTTGTTGGTGGCCCATGCAGGTCCTCTTCTGTAACTGTGACTATCGGAATGACGATAATAATATTAGAATGTCCAATAAACTAAGTTCGACGTCCGAGTCATAAGCTGAGTCTAATCTGCTTCGTTTTCTGTGTCATTAGATGGCAGGAAGGTGATTCACCCGTGGTGGAGGTAGTGGTGCGCCCCCTCATGATGAGGAGCCTGAGCAGGAACCCACCAATGGAGAGATGATGCGGATGATGCTCCAGATGATGCAAGTGAAGCAGTGCGTGCTCCTGCAAGTCCAGAATGCTCTACTTGCTCGAGCTGCCCGGGCACTTCCGGATGCCCCTCGCTCCGAGCCGGGAGCGAAGCAATTTCGGGAGCTGGGTCCCGCATATTTTGATGGGTCTGAGGGTCCTCTGGCTGCCGATGAGTGGATTCGGAACATTGAGGATAACTTGAAGATGGCCAAGATCACCCCGGCTGGATGGGTTGATTTGGCGAAGAGGCAACTCAAGGATAATGCTCGGAACTGGTGGGATGCTGAAGAGAAGATGTTGGTGGAGCCGATAGCTTGGGCTACCTTTAAGTCCAGGTTTGATGAGGAGTTCTTTCCGAAGGCTGCTAGGAAGGAGATGCTGCAGCGCTTTATTGATCTGAAGCAAGGGAGCTTGACGGTGGACCTGTACCACCAAGAGTTCACTAGGCTGAGTCGGTTCGCACCGAAGATGGTGCAGGATGCTGATGAGAGGGCTCAGAGGTTCCTGCATGGACTTGCTTTGGAGCTCCAGAGTTTTGTGTCTTCATCTGATCTGGACTCTTATCAGAAGGTTCTGGTCGCTGCGAGGAGGCAGGAGCTGAACCTGAGTCAGAGGAGAGGACATGTTTCCGCTGCTGGGAAGAGGCCTACGGAGCAGGCCAGGGCGGTGGTTAGGCCTGGTTTCAAGCCTAATCAGCCAGCTCAGTTCAAGAGGCCAGGAGGGCCTATTCAGAAGACTTGCCATTTCTGCGGCAAGCCTGGCCACATCAAGGATCAGTGTAGGAAGTTTCTGGGCCAGTGTTTGGTTTGTGGTGATGCTTCTCATGTCACGAAGGATTGTCGGCAAGAGAATCAGCTGCGGAGGGCACTTGTTGCAGCACAGCCGTTACAGCAGCGAGCACCTGTTCCTGCTGGACGTGGAGCATCTCTTGTTCCACAGAGGCAGGCTTTTCAGCAGGCTATTCCGCCGAGGAGGCAGGCTTTTCTGATGACTGCTGTGGAGAGAGAGGCTGTGGATGAGGTTATTGCAGGTAATCCTCAATCTAGCTGTTACTTTCCTAGCTGGTTTTGATAGTTTGATTGTGTTGTTTGCTTGAACATGATTGTTTGCTAGACTAGGGTTTGATTGTTAATTGCTTCTTAGGTGTGGTTTTGGTGTGCACATTTCCTACACGAGTCCTCTTTGACTCTGGTGCATCGATGTGCATTATTTCTCGGAGCTTCGTGGAGAAGCATTCCTTGTCGACGTCCCCTCTTTCCAAGAGTTGGAATATCGTTACAGGGAATGGCGTGGTCTCGGTGCATCTTTGTTGCAATTCTTGCTCGTTGGTGGTCTGTGGATGTAACGACTGGTTTTCATGTATCTGGATTTATTATAATATAATATATGTTTTGGTGGATTTTCTCCTTTTGTGTGGTTTTCGTCGCCGTAACTTTCATTTTCGATCATTTCGTCGTGTTTTCTCGTTTCTTCCTTAGGATCATCGATTTCAAAGTATGTCATTCGAGACGGGCTTCATAACGGTCGTATCTTACTATTAGATCAAGCCTAGGAGTCTTAGGAATCGATCCCGGAGCTCCGCGCTCCGTATCGGAACTTTTGGTGCTTATTAGCCGGTGTAAGAAGGGGCACCGACCGACTAGATGACGATCCAGTCGGTCGGCAATCCTTCTTGGACCGACTAGTTGGCTTTCTAAATTTCTCAGAAGTTACTGTTTATCGTTAGTCGGTCTAAGAACGTTGGTTGACCGAATAGGTTGCAAACTAGTCGGTCATCAATGCTTCTTTAACCGACTAACTCTTCAACTAATTTTTGGTATCAATACTATTCACTCTTAGTCGGTCTAAGAACGTTCATCGACCGACTAGATGTTAAACTAGTCGGTCAGTAGTTGTTCATCGACCGACTAATTCCAAATCCTATTTTCGTTCAGAAGTTACTGTTTACACTTAGTCGGTCCGCGTTGGTCGACCGACCGACTAGTTGCCAAACTAGTCGGTCAGTGGTTGCTCTTTGACCGACTAATCTGTGTTAAAACCCTAATTTCTGGGCAGCCGCCAGCCCATCCTATTTAAACCCCTCCCAAACGTTTTCTTCTTCCTCCACTCGACCTAAAACCCTAGTTTCTCCCCCATTGAGCCCCCTTCTTCCCCAAACCCTTATTCCTCCATTCCAAGCCCAAGATCCATCATCCAAACCATCCCTCAACACATTCTACCCCTCATCTTCCCCAAAATCTCATCAAATCCCCAAAATCCCCCCAAAACCCTAGTTCTCCAAACTTCTCCATTCGTTTCCAGATCTGGTCCCTAGGTTCTCCGGAGTGTTTCTTCCGCCTCCTTACGGTAAGAAATCGATCTCTTGATGTTTTCATAACCTATTTGTATTTTTATGAAACCCTAATGAATGAATGTTGTTTTGATGATTGTTTCCCCATAACAGCGATTTCCCCGTAGATTAGCATCCGCGAGACGAACCTTCGTGATCGTCATCCCTGGTGCTAGGCAAGTGAAACTTGCCACTTAGGGTTTAGGCCATGTTTTAGGCCATTTGCTTGTTGTAGGCGTAAAAGAGGCTAGGCGACGAAATGATACTCGCCTAGGCGCAAATTGGGGAACTAGCTTGACAACGAAGCTAGTTCCGACATATATCATGTTGCACAATTACCATGTCATGTTTACTTTCCATTAACGGTACGCAAATTAATTTTCATGTCATTGCGTCCTTTAAGTGTTTTCGTGATTGCGTAGCTTCGCTATAATGCTTGTGTTCCTGGCTCGTGTTCCAGAAGCGGGCCATGTGTTGGTTGATAGCCAATGCCCAAATTTCTTGTTTCCGGCTAGGTGCATCCCTACGCCAATTGTTTATGAATCGTGAACTAGAATGCGAGCTCCTGTGCGGGGCAACCCCGGCTCATTTACTGATCTCGTGTGCGGGGACCCTGGCTCGATTACTTGTGGGTATTGGGGGTAAGAGTTAAGCGGCCAATCAACTGGGAGTCTGCCCGATCAGCAACTGCAGTGGTAAGGCGTAAACTCTGGGTTTTGGGGTAGTGTTAAGCGGCCAATCAGCGTGAATGTTATACCATTCAGCTGTAAGGCGTAAACATCTACAAACAACAGTGAAAAATGAATAGTGAGTTTATTGAGATTGTTAGTAGCTTGGCTACTCTTGTCTTGTCCCGATAATTGTTCTCTTGTACTTGTTGTCTCGCCATGCCTTGCTTGTGCACTCATGTTATAACTGCCATGTCATGCATACTAAAACTGCTAGGTTGCTAGTTGCCTTACTTTCAGTTTCCTTGCTCAAGTCTTTTAGACTTGCTGACATGTGCCCCTTTACTCTTTTGGGTGACACATGTTAGATCCTGAGCCTGAGTACCTTGTTGAGGACGAGGTGTTTGCTGACGCCGAGCCCGAGCTTGTGTTTGACGGGGAGTACGTGGACACTGGGGACCAGTCCTAGTGTCTTCGTTGTGTTTTCCTTTTGTTTAGACTGCTGTTTTGTTGTCGGTGCGTAGCACCTATACTTTGTTATGTTGTTGCTTTTGTTGGCCTTGTTCTGGGCCTTTAGACTCTTTCTTTTAGCCTGGTGGCTTTTCTGGATGTTGGACTTATTTTCATGTTGGACAATTTATGAGATATGAGAATTTTATTTCTGTCTCTCCTTTTATTATTATTGTTGCTCCGTTGTGGTTACAGGGACCTGCTTATGTTTTATTGACGCTTATCGGGTTTGGGGCTTCACGGCTCCACTCTCGTGCGGACCTTTTCACGTCTCGCCTCCATTTTAGGGAAGCGGGTCGTGACAGGTTTTGTTGGTGGCCCATGCAGGTCCTTTTGTAACTGCGATTATCGGAATAGTGATAATAATATTAGAATGTCCAATAAACTAAGTTCGACGTCCGAGTCATAAGCTATGTGTCTAATCTGCTTCGTTTTCTGTGTCACTAGATGGCAGGAAGACGATTCACCCATGGTGGGGGTAGTGGTGCGCTCCCTCATGATGAGGAGCCTGAGCGGGAACCCACCAACGGTGAGATGATGCGGATGATGCTGCAGATGATGCAAGTGCAGCAGGGCGTGCTCCTGCAAGTCCAGAATGCTCCACTTGCTCGAGCTGCCCGGGCTCTTCTGGATGCCCCTCGCTCTGAGCCGGGAGCGAAGCAATTTCGGGAGCTAGGTCCCGCATATTTTGATGGGTCTGAGGGTCCTCTGGCTGCCGATGAGTGGATTCGGAACATCGAGGACAATCTGAAGATGGCCAAGATCACACCGGCTGGATGGGTTGATTTGGCGAAGAGGCAACTCAAGGATAATGCTCGGAATTGGTGGGATGCGGAAGAGAAGATGTTGGTGGAGCCGATAGCTTGGACTACCTTTAAGTCCAGGTTTGATGAGGAATTCTTTCCGAAGGCTGCGAAGAAGGAGATGCTGCAGCGCTTCATTGATCTGAAGCAAGGGAGCTTGACGGTGGACCAGTACCACCAGGAGTTCATTAGGCTGAGTCGGTTCGCACCGAAGATGGTGCAAGATGCTGATGAGAGGGCTCAGAGGTTCCTGTAGGGACTTGCTTTGGAGCTCCAGAGTTTTGTGTCTTCCTCCGATCTGGACTCTTATCAGAAGGTTTTGGTCGCTTCCAGGAGGCAGGAGCTGAACCTGAGTCAGAGGAGAGGGCATGTTGTTGGTGCTGGGAAGAGGCCTATGGAGCAGGCCAGAGCGGTGGTTAGGCCTGGTTTCAAGCCTAATCAGCCAGCTCAGTTTAAGAGGCCAGGAGGGCCTATTCTGAAGACTTGCCATTTCTGCGGCAAGCCTGGCCACATTAAGGATCAGTGTTGGAAGTTTTTGGGCCAGTGTCTGGTTTGTGGTGATGCTTCCCATGCCGCGAAGGATTGTCGGCATACGAATCAGCTGCAGAGGGCACCTGTTGCAGCACAGCCTTTGCAGCAGCGAGCGCCTGTTCCTACTGGTCGTGGAGCGGCTCTTGTTCCGCAGAGGCAGGCTTTTCAGCAGGCTGTTCCGCCGAGGAGGCAGGCTTTTCTGATGACCGCTGTGGAGAGCGAGGCTGTGGATGCGGTTATCGCAGGTAATCCTCAATCTGGCTGTTACTTTCCTAGTTGGTTTGGATTGTTAGATTGTGTTGTTTGCTTGAACATGGTTGTTTGCTAGACTAGTGTTTGATTGTTAATTGCTTGTTAGGTGTGGTTTTGGTGTGCACATTTCCTGCATGAGTCCTCTTTGACTCTGGTGCATCAATGTGCATTATTTCTCGGAGCTTCGTGGAGTGGCATTCCTTGTCGACGTCCCCTCTTCCCAAGAGTTGGAATATCGTTACAGGGAATGGCGTGGTCTCGATGCATCGTGGTTGCAATTCTTGCTCGTTGGTGGTCTGTGGACATGAGCTTTTCGCTGATTTCATTGTCTACGACATCATCCACTATGATGCAGTTCTTGGGATGGACTGACTTGCGAGCTTCTATGCTACGATCGACTGCAGGAGGAAGAAGGTGGTGTTCGAGATTCCCGGACATCCAGTATTTGAGTTCAGTCGTGGTAGCAGTTCGCTCGGTCCTGTCAGATTTCGGGCCAGAGCGGTGGAGGTTGTGGCTATGCAGATGGAGTTGGAGTGGCCAGCTGTGGTGCGAGATTTTGGCGACGTCTTCCCCGAGGAGATGTCTGGTTTGCCACCTGATCGAGCTCTAGAATTTTCTATTGATCTTGTTCCAGGTGCGCAGCTGATTTCGAAGGCGCCGTATCGTATGTCACCTGCAGAATTGGAAGAGTTGCGGAAGCAGTTGGATGAGCTCTTGCAGAAGGGTTATATCAATCCTAGTGTGTCTCCGTGGGGAGCACCGGTGCTGCTAGTGAAGAAGAAGGATGGTTCGCGTCGTATGTGCGTGGACTATCGGGAGTTGAATGCGGTGACCATTAAGAATAAATACCCGTTGCCTCGCATCGATGATATTTTTGATCAGCTTGGAGGTTCGAGGGTGTTTTCTAAGTTGGATTTGAGGAGTGGTTACCATCAGTTGAAGGTGAAGAAGGGAGATGTTCCGAAGACAGCGTTCAGGACGAAGTATGGACACTATGAGTTTGTGGTTATGCCTTTCGGCGTAACTAACGCGCCCGCAGTTTTCATGAATCTGATGAACCTGATTTTCTACGACTTTTTGGATAAGTTTGTCGTTATCTTTATTGACGACATTCTGATCTATTCGAAGTCAGAGGAAGAGCATGCCTCGCACTTGAGGACGATATTGGAGATCTTGAGGAAGCATCGTTTGTATGCTAAGTTTTCGAAGTGCGAGTTTTGGCTGGATAGAGTTGCTTTTCTCGGGCATGTGGTGACTGGAGATGGTATTTCAGTGGATCCCGAGAAGATTAGGGCCATCAGAGAGTGGCCTGTTCCGTCGTCTGCATCTGAGATTCTGAGTTTCCTTGGACTTGCTGGTTACTATCGGCGATTCATTAAGGACTTTTCCCGTATTGCTGAGCCGATGACCAGGCTGACGCGGAAGGATGTTGCTTTTGTTTGGTCGGGTGATTGTGAGAGTGCTTTTGGTATTCTGAAGGAGAGGTTGACGACGGCCCATATTCTTGTTGTGCCTGATCGCAGCGGTGGATTTGAGATCTTTTGCGATGCTTCTAGCAAGGGTCTCGGTTGTGTGTTGCATCAGCACGGACATGTTGTGGCGTATGCGTCTCGTCAGCTTAAGGTTCATGAGAAGAATTACCCGACGCATGATTTGGAGTTGGCTGCCGTTGTGTTTGCTCTTAAGATTTGGAGGCACTTCCTGCTGAGTGAGAAAGTGAAAATTTTCACCGATCACAAAAGCTTGAAGTATATTTTTACTCAGAAGGAGCTCAACATGCGACAGCGTCGATGGTTGGAGCTTATGGCGGATTATGAGATTGATTTGCAGTTTCACCCTGGCAAGGTGAATGTGGTTCCTGATGCGCTGAGTAGGCTTCCAGCGGTGATGATTTTGACCTCGCAGTGGAGATTGCAGCAGGATTTCTGCGAGTCTGGTGTTGAGATTGTTCTTCCTGGGGAGGCTTCATCGTTGATGTACATGCATGTACAGTCGACGATCGTGGATCGGATTAAGGCTGGCCAGGCTGAGGATCCGAAGCTGGTGAAGATTCGGGAGCAGGTGGAAGCCGGTCTGCGGATTGACTTTTTGATTCATGAGGATGGCTCACTGAGGTTTGGAGCCAGGTTGTGTGTGCCCGCTGGGGATATTAGAGAGGAGTTGATGGTGGAGGCACACAGTTCGCCGTATTCTGTGCATCCTGGTGGCACCAAGATGTACCAGGATCTTCGTCTGAATTATTGGTGGCATGGTATGAAGAGGAGCGTGGCTCGGAGTGTAGCCAAGTGCTTGGTTTGCCAGCAAGTGAAGGCGGAGCATCAGCGTACGGCCGGGTTGCTACAACCGCTTCCGATTCCGGAGTGGAAATGGCAACACATCACTATGGATTTCGTGACTGGACTACCTCGGAGTCCGAAGCAGAATGATGCGATTTGGGTGATCGTAGATCGATTGACCAAATCCGCACACTTTATTCCGTTCCGAGTGGGACAGTCCACGGAGGCGCTAGCGAGGAGATATATGGAGGTAAAATTCTTTTACTCTCCGTTTTATTTCCTTTTCCTAGTTTTTATAGTGATGTAACGTGAATCGTGCAGGAGGTCGTGCGACTTCATGGAGTCCCCGTGAGTATCGTGTCGGACAGAGACACGAGGTTCACATCTCAGTTCTGGCAGAGTTTGCAGAAGAGCTTGGGTACGCGTCTGAGTTTCAGCACGGCGTACCATCCGCAGACGGATGGCCAGTCTGAGAGGACGATTCAGATTTTGGAAGACATGCTGAGGGCGTGCATGTTGGATTTCAAGGGTTCGTGGGAGGACCATCTACATCTGGTAGAGTTTTCTTACAACAACAGCTTCCAGGCGAGTATTGGCATGGCGCCTTTCGCCGCTCTTTATGGGAGGAAATGTCGATCGCCATTGAGTTGGGATGACGTTGGTGATCTGGAGTTGTTGGGACCTAAGATGATCGTGGAGGCCGTGGATATTGTCAGGAACATTCGGGAGAGGTTGAGAATTTCTCAGGACCGTTTTAAGCATTGGGCTGATGATAAACGTCGTCCTTTGGAGTTTCAGCCGCGCGACCATGTGTTCTTGAAGATTTCCCCGAATCGTGGTGTGATTCGTTTTGGGAAGCGAGGGAAGTTAAGCCCGCGATACATTGGACCGTTTGACATTTTGGAGAGGGTTGGCGAGGCAGCTTATCGCTTGGCCTTGCCGCCATCTTTGGAAGGAGTTCACAATGTTTTCCATGTGTCGCAGCTTCGTCGATACATTAGCGATCCATCTCATGCTGTGGATTTCTCGGAGATTACCATTCGCCCCGATATGACGTATGACCATCATCCTGTGCAGATTCTGGACATGCGTCAGAAATCGCTTCGGAACAAGATTGTCAATCTTGTGAGGGTGATGTGGCGACACGGCTCACCTGGAGAGTCTACTTGGGAGAATGAGGATGAGATGCGAGAGCGTTTGCCACTTTTGTTTCCGGACACGTGAGTGTTTGGAAATTCCGAGGACGGAATTTTTCTTAAGTTGGGGAGGATGTAACGACTGGTTTTCATGTATCTGGATTTAATATAATATAATATATGTTTTGGTGGATTTTCTCCTTTTGTGTGGTTTTCGTCGCCGTAACTTTCATTTTCGATCATTTCGTCGTGTTTTCTCGTTTCTTCCTTAGGATTATCGATTTCGAAGTATGTCATTCGTGACGGGCTTCATAACGGTCGTATCTTACTATTAGATCAAGCCTAGGAGTCTTAGGAATCGATCCCGGAGCTCCATGCTCCGTATCGGAACTTTTGGTGCTTATTAGCCGGTGTAAGAAGGGGCACCGACCGACTAGATGACGATCCAGTCGGTCGACAATCCTTCTTGGACCGACTAGTTGGCTAACTAAATTTCTCAGAAGTTACTGTTTATCGTTAGTCGGTCTAAGAACGTTGGTTGACCGACTAGGTTGCAAACTAGTCGGTCAGCAATGCTTCTTTAACCGATTAACTCTTCAACTAATTTTTGGTATCAATACTGTTCACTCTTAGTCGGTTTAAGAACGTTCATCGACCGACTAGATGTTAAACTAGTCGGTCAGTAGTTGTTCATCGACCGACTAATTCCAAATCCTATTTTCGTTCAGAAGTTACTGTTTACACTTAGTCGGTCCGCGTTGGTCGACTGACCGACTAGTTGCCAAACTAGTCGGTCAGTGGTTGCTCTTTGACCGACTAATCTGTGTTAAAACCCTAATTTCTGGGCAGCCGCCAGCCCATCCTATTTAAACCCCTCCCAAACGTTTTCTTCTTCCTCCACTCGACCTAAAACCCTAGTTTCTCTCCCATTGAGCCCCCTTCTTCCCCAAACCCTTATTCCTCCATTCCAAGCCCAAGATCCATCATCCAAACCATCCCTCAACACATTCTACCCCTCATCTTCCCCAAAATCTCATCAAATCCCCAAAATCCCCCAAAAAACCTAGTTCTCCAAACTTCTCCATTCGTTTCCAGATCTGGTCCCTAAGTTCTCCGGAGTGTTTCTTCCGCCTCCTTACGGTAAGAAATCGATCTCTTGATGTTTTCATAACCTATTTGTATTTTTATGAAACCCTAATGAATGAATGTTGTTTTGATGATTGTTTCCCCATAACAGCGATTTCCCCGTAGATTAGCATCCGCGAGACGAACCTTCGTGATCGTCATCCCTGGTGCTAGGCAAGTGAAACTTGCCACTTAGGGTTTAGGCCATGTTTTAGGCCATTTGCTTGTTGTAGGCGTAAAAGAGGCTAGGAGACGAAATGATACTCGCCTAGGCGCAAATTGGGAAACTAGCTTGACAACGAAGCTAGTTCCGACATATATCATGTTGCACAATTACCATGTCATGTTTACTTTCCATTAACGATACGCAAATTAATTGTCATGTCATTGCATCCTTTAAGTGTTTCCGTTATTGCATAGCTTCGCTATAATGCTTGTGTTCCTGGCTCGTGTTCCAGAAGCGGGCCATGTGTTGGTTGATAGCCAATGCCCGAATTTCTTGTTTCTGGCTAGGTGCACCCCTACGCCAATTGTTTATGAATCGTGAACTAGAATGCGAGCTCCTGTGCGGGGCAACCCCGGCTCATTTACTGAGCTCGTGTGCGGGGACCCTGGCTCGATTACTTGTGGGTATTGGGGGTAAGAGTTAAGCGGCCAATCAACTGGGAGTCTGCCCGATCAGCAACTGTAGTGGTAAGGGGTAAACTCTGGGTTTTGGGGTAGTGTTAAGCGGCCAATCAGCGTGAATGTTATACCATTCAGCTGTAAGGCGTAAACATCTACAAACAACAATGAGACGTGAATAGTGAATTGATTGAGATTGTTAGTAGCTTGGCTACTCTTGTCTTGTCTCGATAATTGTTCTCTTGTACTTGTTGTCTCGCCATGCCTTGCTTGTGCACTCATGTTATAACTGCCATGTCATGCATACTAAAACTGCTAGGTTGCTAGTTGCCTTACTTTCAGTTTCCTTGCTCAAGTCTTTTAGACTTGCTGACATGTGGCCCTTTACTCTTTTGGGTGACACATGTTAGATCCTGAGCCTGAGTACCTTGTTGAGGACGAGGTGTTTGCTGACGCCGAGCCCGAGCTTGTGTTTGACGGGGAGTACGTGGACACTGGGGACCAGTCCTAGTGTCTTCGTTGTGTTTTCCTTTTGTTTAGACTGCTGTTTTGTTGTCGGTGCGTAGCACCTATACTTTGTTATGTTGTTGCTTTTGTTGGCCTTGTTCTGGGCCTTTAGACTCTTTCTTTTAGCCTGGTGGCTTTTCTGGATGTTGGACTTATTTTCATGTTGGATAATTTATGAGATATGAGAATTTTATTTCTGTCTCTCCTTTTATTATTATTGTTGCTCCGTTATGGTTACAGGGACCTGCTTATGTTTTATTGACGCTTATCAGGTTTGGGGCTTCACGGCTCCACTCTCGTGCGGACCTTTTCATGTCTCGCCTCCATTTTAGGGAAGCGGGTCGTGATAGTGGACATGAGCTTTATGCTGATTTCAGTGTCCACGACATCATCAACTATGATGCAGTTCTTGGGATGGACTGGCTTGCGAGCTTTTATGCTACGATCGACTGTCGGAGGAAGAAGGTGGTGTTCGAGATTCCCGGACATCCAGTATTTGAGTTCAGCCGTGGTAGCAGCTCGCTTGGTCCCTTCAGGTTTCGGGCCAGGCCGGTGGAGATTGAGGCTATGCAGATGGAGCTGGAGAGGCCAGCGGTTGTGCGGGATTTTGATGACGTCTTCCCTGAGGAGATGTCTGGTTTGGCACCTGATCGAGCTCTAGAATTTTCTATTGATCTTATTCCGGAAGCGCAGCTGATTTCAAAGGCGCCTTATCGTAAGGCACCCGCTGAGTTGGAGGAATTGCGGAAGCAGCTGGATGAGCTTTTGCAGAAGGGTTATATCAATCCTAGTGTGTCTCCGTGGGGAGCACCGGTGCTGCTGGTGAAGAAGAATAATGGTTCGCGTCACATGTGCGTGGACTATCGGGAGTTGAATGCGGTGACCATCAAGAATAAATACCCGTTGCCTCGCATCGATGATATTTTTGATCAGCTTGGAGGTTCGAGGGTGTTTTATAAATTGGATTTGAGGAGTGGTTACCATCAGTTGAAGGTGAAGAAGGGAGATGTTCCGAAGACAGCGTTCAGGACGAAGTATGGACACTACGAGTTTGTGGTTATGCCTTTCGGTGTAACCAATGCACCCGCAGTTTTCATGAATCTGATGAACCTGATTTTCTACGACTTTTTGGATAAGTTTGTCGTTATCTTTATTGACGACATTCTGATCTATTCAAAGTCGGAGGAAGAGCATGCATCGCACTTGAGAACAGTGTTGGAGATATTGAGGAAGCATCAGTTGTATGCTAAGTTTTCGAAGTGCGAGTTTTGGCTGGATAGAGTTGCTTTTCTGGGGTGTGTAGTGACTGGAGATGGTTTTTCAGTGGATCACGAGAAGGTTAGGGCCATCAGAGAGTGGCCTGTTCCACTGTCAGCGTCTGAGATTCAGAGTTTCCTTGGACTTGCTGGTTACTATCGGCGCTTCATTAAGGACTTTTCACGTATTGCTGAGTCGATGACCAGATTGACGCGGAAGGATGTACCTTTTGTTTGGTCGGGTGATTGTGAGAATGCTTTTAGTGTTCTGAGGGAGAGATTGACGACTGCCCCTATCCTTGTTGTGCCTGATCGCAGCGGTAGATTTGAGATCTTTTGCGATTCTTCTGGCAAGGGTCTCGGTTGTGTGTTGCATCAGCACAGGCATGTAGTGGCTTATGCGTCTCGTCAGCTCAAGACTCATGAGAAGAATTACCCGACGCATGATTTGGAGTTGGCTGCTGTTGTGTTTGCTCTTAAGATTTGGAGGCACTTCCTGCTGAGTGAGAAAGTGAAGATCTTAACCGATCATAAAAGCTTGAAGTATATTTTTACTCAGAAGGAGCTCAACATGCGGCAGCGTCGATGGTTGGAGCTCATGGCGGATTATGAGATTGATTTGCAGTATCACCCTGGCAAGGTGAATGTGGTTCCTGATGCGCTGAGTAGGCTTCCAGGGGTGATGATTTTGACTTCGCAGTGGAGATTACAGCAGGATTTTTGCGAGTCTGGTGTGGAGATTGTTCTTCCTGGGGAGGTTTCTTCGTTGATGTGTATGCAGATACAGTCGACGATTGTGGATCGGATCAAGGCTGGCCAGGTTGAGGATCTGAAGCTGGTGAAGATTCAGGAGCAGGTGGAAGCCGGTCTGCGGACTGACTTTGTGATTCATGAGGATGGCTCGCTGAGGTTTGGAGCCAGGTTGTGTGTGCTAGCTGGGGATATTAGAGAGGAGTTGATGGTGGAGGCACACAGTTTGCCGTATTCTGTGCATCCTGGTGGCACCAAGATGTACCGGGATCTTCATCTGCACTATTGGTGGCATGACATGAAGAGGAGTGTGGCTCGGAGTGTAGCCAATTGTTTGGTTTGCCAGCAAGTGAAGGCAGATCATCAGCGTACAGCAGGGTTGCTACAACCGCTTCCGATTCTGGAGTGAAAATGGCAACACATCACTATGGATTTCGTGACTGGACTACCTCGGAGTCCGAAGCAGAATGACGCGATTTGGGTGATCATAGATCGATTGACCAAATCCACGCACTTTATTCCATTCCGAGTGGGACAGTCCACTGAGGCGCTAGTGAGGAGATATATGGAGGTAAATTCTTTTACTCTCCGTTTTTATTTCCTTTTTCTAGTTTGGATAGTGATGTAACGTGAGTCGTGCAGGAGGTCGTACGACTTCACGAAGTCCCCGTGAGTATCGTGTCGGACAGGGACACGAGGTTCACATCTCAGTTCTGGTAGAGTTTGCAGGAGAGTTTGGGTACGCGTCTGAGTTTCAGCACGGCGTACCATTCGCAGAAGGATGGCCAGTCCGAGAAGACGATTCAGATCTTGGAGGACATGCTGAGGGCGTGCATGTTGGATTTCAAGGGTTTGTGGGAGGACCATCTACATCTGGTGGAGTTTTCTTACAACAACAGCGTCCAGGCGAGTATTGGCATGGCGCCTTTCGTCGCTCTTTATGGGAGGAAATGTCGATCGCCATTGAGTTGGGATGACGTTGGTGATCGGGAGCTGTTGGGACCTGAGATGATCGTGGAGCTCGTGGATGTTGTCAGGAACATTCAAGAGAGGTTGAGGATTGCTCAGGACCGTTTTAATCATTGGGCGGATGCTAAACGCCGTCCTTTGGAGTTTCAGCCTGGGGATCATGTGTTTCTGAGGATTTCCCCGAATCGTGGTGTGATTCGCTTTGGGAAGCGAGGGAAGTTGAGCCCGCGATACATTGGACCGTTTGATATTCTGGAGAAAGTTGGCGAGGTAGCCTACCGCTTAGCCTTGCCGCCATCTTTGGAGGGAGTTCACAATGTTTTCCATGTGTCGCAACTTCGTCGATACATTAGCGATCCATCTCATGCTGTGGATTTCTCGGAGATTACCGTTCGCCCTGATATGACGTATGACCAGCAGTCAGTGCAGATTCTGGACAGGCGTTAGAAGTCACTTCAGAACAAGGTTGTCAATCTTGTGAGGGTGATGTGGAGACACGGCTCACCTGGAGAGTCTACTTGGGAGAATGAGGATGAGATGCGAGAGCGTTTCCCACTTTTGTTCCCGGACACGTGAGTGTTGGGAAATTCCGAGGACGGAATTTTTCTTAAGTTGGGGAGGATGTAACGACTGGTTTTCATGTATCTGGATTTAAAATATTATATATATATGTTTTGGTGGATTTTATCCTCATGTGTGGTTTTCGTCTCCGTAGCTTTCATTTTCGATCGTTTCGTCGTGTTTTCTTAGCTTCTTCCTTAGAATCGTCGATTTTGGAGTAAGTCATTCGTGATGGGCTTCATATTGGTCATATATTATTGTTAGATCAAGCCTAGGAGTCTTAGGAATCGATCCCGGAGCTTCGCGCTCCATTTCGGAACTTTTGGTGCACATTAGCCGGTGTAAGAAGGGGCACCGACCGACTAGATGACGATCCAGTCGGTCGGAAAACCTTCTTGAACCGACTAGTGGGCTTTGATAAATGTTCAGGAGTTACTGTTTAGTGTTAGTCGGTCTAAGAACGTTGGTTGACCGACTAGGTTGCAAACTAGTCGGTTAGCAATGCTTCTTTAACCGACTAACTCA
Organism: Scilla litardierei; assembly: GCA_030789695.1. Classification (NCBI taxonomy): domain Eukaryota; kingdom Viridiplantae; phylum Streptophyta; class Magnoliopsida; order Asparagales; family Asparagaceae; genus Scilla; species Scilla litardierei. Next base: position 108,584,271 of record CM061132.1, read on the forward strand.
TTAACTATTTTTGGTACCAGTTACTGTTCACTTTTAGTCGGTCTAAGAACGTTCATCGACCGACTAGATGTCAAACTAGTCGGTCAGTAATTGTTCTTTGACCGACTAACTCTATGTTCATTTTTGATGCCAAGTACTATTCATTCTTAGTCAGTCTAAGAACGTTGATCGACCGACTAGATGTCAAACTAGTCGGTCAGTAGTTGTTCTTTGACCGACTAACTCTTAGTTCAGGTTTTCGTCAGGGGTTACTGTTTACACTTAGTCGGTCTGCGTTGGTCAACCGACCGACTAGTTCTCAAACTAGTCGGTCAGTGGTTGCTCTTTGACCGACTAAACAGTACAGGAAACCCTAGTTTTGCCCTAGCCGCCACCAAACTCTATAAATACCCCTCCAAACGTTTTCTTCTTCTTCTTCTTCAACTCTAAACCTAATTTCTCCCCCATTGAGCCCCCTACTACCTCAAACCCTTATTCCTTCATCCCAAGCCCAAAATCCATCATCCAAACCCTCACTTAACACATTCTACCTCTCATCTTTCTCAAACTTTCATCAAACCCCCAAAATCCACATCAAAACCCATTTCTCCAGATTTTCCCCATCCATTCCAGATCTGAACCCTAGGTTCCCTGGAGCGTTTCTTCCATTGACGTGCTTGCTCGGCATCATTCTTCCGCTTCTGATACGGTAATAATCGATCTCTTAATGTTTTCATAACCCGTTGTGTTTTTGTGAAACCCTAATGAAATGAATGTTGTTTTGATGATTGTTTCTCCATAACAGCGAATTCCCCGTAGATTAGCGTCCGTGAGACGAACCCTCGTGATCGTCATCCTCGGTGCTAGGCAAGTGAAACTTGCCACTTAGGGGTTTGGGCCAGGTTTATGCCATTTGCTTGTTGTAGGCGTAAAAGAGACTAGTCGACGAAATGATACTCGCCTAGGCGTAAATTTAGGAACTAGCTTGACAACGAAGCTAGATCCGACATTTATCATGTTGCACAACTACCATGTCATGTTTAATTTCCATTAACGGTACACCAATTAATTGTCATGTCATTGCATTCTTTAAGTGTTTCCGTGATTGCGTAGCTTCGCTACATCTTGTGAAATGATTGAGGCTAGGTGCACCCCTATGCCAAATGGAATACGATCCTGGTTGTGATCCAGGAAACGAGCTCTTGTGCGGGGCAACCCTGGCTCATTTACTGAGCTCGTGTACAGGGACCCTGGCTCGTTCACATGTGGGTATTGGGGGTAAGAGTTAAGCGGCCAGTCAACCGGGAGTCTGCCCGATCAGCAACTGCAGTGGTAAGGCGTAAACTCTGGGTTCTGGGGTAGTGTTAAGCAGCCAATCAGTGTGAACGCCAAACCGTTCAGCTGTAAGGTGTAAACATCTACAAACAACTTGAAACGTGACTAGTGAAAAGATTGAGATTGTTAGTTGTTGGCTACTCTTGACTTGTCCTGATAAATTGTTCTCTTGTACTTAATGTTCACCATGTCTTACTTGTGCACTCATGTTATAACTGCCATGTCATGCATACTATAACTGCTAGGTTGTTAGTTTGCCTTACTTTCAGTTTCCTTGCCCAAGTCTTTTAGACTTGCTGACATGTGCCCCTTTACTCTTTTGGGTGACACATGTTAGATTCTGAGCCTGAGTACATTGTAGAGGACGAGGTGTTTGCTGACGCCGAGCCCGAGCATGTGTTTAGCGAGGAGTACGTGGACACTGGGGACCAGGCCTAGTGTCTTCGTTGAGCTTTTCCTTTTGTTTAGACTGCTGTTTTGTTGTCGGTGCGTAGCACCTATACTTTGTTACATTGTTCCTTTTGTTGGCCTTGTTCTGGGTCTTTAGACTCTTTCTTTTAGCCTGGTGGCTTTTCTGGATGTTGAACTTAATTTTCATGTTGGACAATTTATGAGATATGAGATTTTATTTCTGTCTCTCCTTGTGTTATTATTGTTGTTCCGTTTGTGGTTACAGGGACCTGCTTATGTTTTATTGACGCTTATCGGGTTTGGGGCTTCACAGCTCCACTCTCCTGCGGACCTTTTCACGTCTCGCCTCCATTTTAGGGAAGCGGGTCGTGACAATGAGGGGGTCATGGCATTCCAAGGGGCGGACGACACCCTGCTTTGTAGAGGTTTCTATTCCACCATTCGGAAAGCAGCAAGGACCTGGTACCAAATCCTGCCCAATCGATCCATCGACAGCTTCGAGGAGCTTACCCAGTTGTTCTGTAGGCAGTTCGTGGCCAGGCGACAGGTAAAGCAAGACTCAGAACTCTTGTTCAATGTGGTGCAGGGTCCCGGGGAATCTCTGAGACACTTCATGCATCGCTTCAACACGGAACGACTAAACATGCAGAGCTGCCCCGAGCTGGTCGTGAAGACGGCCCTGAAGAAAGGATTAAGACATAGAGGTTTGAAGAAATCATTGCACAATGACCCTCCAAAGGACCTGGCCGGGGTCATGGCACGGGCCGAGCGCTTCATGCTGACAGAAGAGGCCTTGGCCGTCGACGACGGAAAGACCAAGCGAGGATCCAAGCACGACGAAGGTGAGCGCCGTGGCTCAGAGGAACATCGACAGGAGAAGAAGGCCAGAGGAAAGCAACGAAGGAAAGAGCCGCGACACACCCAGCTGAACGCTGCCCCAGACGTTGTCCTCGCACATGCCCAGAAGGAGGGGCACATGAGCCGGCCTCCTCCGAGGATGAAGAGAGGAGGGAGAGACGAAGAGAAGTACTGCAAATATCACAAGGACACCGGTCACGACACCGACGACTGCTGGCATCTGAAGAAAGACATAGAGAAGCTGGTGATTCGGGGGCACTTGAAGAACTTCACTGACGATCCCGCTCTGGGGGAGGGGGCATCCAGGCAGCCGGACAAGGGAAAGAAAGTAAACGTAGTCCAGGAACCCCTACGCATCATCGAGTGAGTAGGTGGGACATAGGGCCGTGACCTCGCCGGGGGAGGGCTCTCCTACCTTGGCCCCCTTCGTTTTTTGTTTTTCCTCCAAATGTACTGGACCATGGAAAGAAAGAAGGTCCTTGTTTTTTCTGCATTCGATTGAATAGCCATTTCAGAATGCAATAGAGAACTCGATCTCCTCTCCCAGAGGACTGTTGTCGCTCGACAGACTGGAGGCCGCCCACCGAATCGATCGGCCGTAAGGCTAGGGGCAGCTCCCCCAGCATGCCGATCTGGAAACTCGTTCGTGAGCCTGGGGCAACTCCCCCAGTAGATGGGCCCTGCGATCAGCCCTAAAGTCAGAGAGCAACCCTCCGGAGGCCGCCCACTGAACCGATCGGCCGTAAGGCTGGGGGCAGCCCCCCCAGCAGGCCGATCTGGAAACTCCTCCATGAGCCTGGGCGCAACTCCCCAAGCAGACGGGCCCTGTGATCGGCCCTAAAGTCAGAGAGCAACCCTCTGCAGGCCCGCCAAAACCGATCGGCCGTAAGGCTGGGCAGCTCCCCCAGCAGGCCGATCTGGAAACTCGTCCGCAAGCCTGGGGAAACTCTCCCAGTAAACAGGTTCTGCAATCGGCCCTAAGTCGGAGAGCAACCCCCCGCAGGCCTACCGATTCTGATGGCTGTAAGGATGGGGGCAGCTCCCCCAGCAGGCCGATCCTTAAAACCATCCATAAGGCTGGGAGCAACTCCCCTAGAAGATGGGGACATTGATTGGCCATAAGACGAGGGATAGCTTCCCTCGCAGACCGAACGATCCGCCCGCTCATAAGGATGGGGGCAACTCCCCCACCAGACGGGGACGTCGATCGGCCATAAGCCAAGGGATAGCTTCCCTCGCAGACCGATCGATCCGCCCGCTCATAAGGCTAGGGGCAACTCCCCCAGTAGACGGGGACGTCGATCGGCCATAAGCCGAGGGATAGATTCCCTCGCAGACCGATCGATCCGCCCGCTCATAAGGCTGGGGGCAACTCCCCCAGCAGACGGGGACATCGATCGGCCATAAGTCGAGGGATAGCTTCCCTCGCAGACCGATCGATCCGCCCGCTCATAAGGCTGGGGCGACTCCCCCAGTAGACAGGGGGCATCAATCGGTTATAAGCCGAGGGGCAGCCCCCCTCGCTAACCAAATGATCTACCCGCTCGTAAGGCTGGGGCAACTCCCCCAGCAGGTGGAAACATTGGCTGGTTATAAGCCAAGAGATGGCCCCTCGCTGGCTTAACAATCCTCCCGATTGTAAAGCAGGGGGCGACTCCTCCAGCGGGCGAGGGACTCGGCTGGAGCAGCGCCCTTCACTGACCCGCCAATCTGATTGACCGCGAGATTGGGAGCAACCTAGGTCGCGCATACGACGACTGTCTAAGTAAACCGGATATAGCGAATGGAGGAAAAACTATGGCAAGACAGACGAGGGTGCCAACAAGGTCCCGATCCCGGATACCAACGGGATTGGTGCCCTAAAACCCCTTCTCCCTCACCGCGAACAAGAAAGGAGTGCCGACGGAATGTGGAGCTCGCGACCAGTTCAAAACACCATAAAAGACCAAAAAAGGGCAGAAAACTCCCAGCGACAAAGAGGCTATATAAGTAAAAGTGTTCAAAATTACAAGCCAAAAGAAAATGGGGGAGAAACAAGATACGAAAGCCTAAGGCCCCAGGGCTCGGGAGGAGGCATCCTCTGGCACCTCGCCCTGCTCAGAGTGCAGGAGATCGATGGGCGGGAGGGGCTGCTGGACGCGCTCCGCAAATCATCGGAAGGAGTCCTGAACAACGTCAATGATCCAAGGGGCAAGAAGGTCCTCGTAAGAGCTGAAGGCCTCCCTAAGGACCTCCGTGATCCTTTCTCCCAGGACTCTGCCGATGCCCCTCTCCACCTCGTCGACGAACCGAGTCATCTGGCGCAAGTCTGCCAGTTCACTGTGGAGATCGATCCTCTCCTGGCGGAACGCCTCTTCCGCCTCCCGGACCGACCTCAGAGCGTCGTCCAGCTCCCCCCGGAGGTCCATCACTTGACCAGCAAGCTCGTCCACCCGGCGTCAGAGATGCCGAGCTTCCATACGTGCCTCTTAGATGGCCACCTCGGCAGCCCCGGCCCTTTTACGCTCTCGGGCAGCGGACTCCTCTAGATCCCTCGCCTGGGCCGCCCGACGCTGCGCCTCAACGGCCATCGTGGTGTCCTACACAAAGAAAGGAGTTATACAGAGAAAGGACAAGAGGCACTTCTGAGAACAACAAAGCAGTCGAACCTGTTGAAGCTGCCAGACTAAGGAGTCCGACAGCCTGTCGGTGGGAGTTCTCTCTAGGAGAGATCGATCCCTCGGGAGGACCGAGCCATGCGCCAACTGGTTGGCCACGACCCGGTCGACGAACACCGAATCCCTGGGGGTAACCTCAGGGCCTGCCAAGGTGTTCAATAACAAACCACTGGCTCCCACCAGGGAAGGCTCGGCCGAGACGATGGGAGTGGTCACTAGGGTCAGCACGAGAGTCTCGCCAGAGGCCGACGGCACCTCGGGGACCGCAGGAGTGCGGGTCTCCCCACCCTCCTTCCGCCTCTTCCTCTCGCTAGGGCCGACGGAGCTAGGAGGGGAACGCTTACGCCCCGCACCGCGACCTCCCGCAGGCGCACAGGGAGATGGCTCGGTTCCTGTGTCTCCCCCCTCGGCGGGGGCGGGTGACGTGCGTTTATATTTCATATATTTACGCACGTTTTCTTCCGTGTTTTTCTGTATTTTACCGCCGTCTTTTATTCGTTTTCTTGTATTTTCTCGTTTTCTTTCACTTTTCTTTGTTTATCCATGATTGCAGGGGATTGACCACGTAGGGGACGTTTAACGATGATATCCCAAGTCCCCGGAGCAACAGGAGAAGTCACACGTGATCCAGGGGGTCAAACATCGAAGAATTCATCTTTCAGCCCCTCACCCGGTCGGTTGGTCATCTCCAACCGATCGGGTGATGCACGCGTGCACCACCCGGTCTCAGCCGGAGCTCACATGGAAGTCACCTGACCGGTTCGTAGACCGGTTCAGCGGGGGCCTGTTCTCTGTTTTCTCGAGCAAAATGCCAACCGATCGGGTGACTCTCACCCGATCGGTTCATCTGTAGCTGAAGATGAAGAGCTGAAGACACGGACGCCGAACCGATCGATTCACCCGACTGCTCCATGATCCAACCGGTCACTCAAGAACTCACCCGACCGGTTCATGTGATCGGGTGAAAGCTCACCGAAGGCGATGGCCGAAGCAACAAGCTGCTCACCCGATCGGTTGACATTTCAACCGATCGGGTGGCCTTTTCTTCCGCTTTCGCGCACCGCTGCTCATTCATTGAAGATCTGCTATCATTCCGGAAGGATTTTGGGTGATCTCTTATTTTTCTAGCGTCGGCATCGTCGTTAGCTTTCCAACGATAGGTCGCATGCCCAAATCCGATTTTTCTAGATTTTTCTGGAATTTTCTAAGCGCAGCTATGTGCTGAAACTGGCTGCAGTCTGGAATTTCATTTCACCCGATCGGTTGACTTGTCAACCGACCGGGTGAGATCTGTTTCTGCGAATCTGAGCTCTCTGTTTATTCCACCCGATCGGGTGAGTTTCCACCCGATCGGGTGGGCCTTTTTTGACAGTTCTGGACCCGAACTGTTAAGGTTTTTTGGGGGGTTTATAAATAGAAGTTGGGGGACGACTTGGAGGGAGTTCTTCTTCAGTTTTCTAGGGCTTTTTGCCCCTTTCTCTTTTTAGTCTAGGGTTAGTTTAGATTAGGTTTTCTCTTTCAATAAGTCTTGTATTGGATTGACGATTCACTCAAGATAAGTATTTTCTTCTCTTTTTCTCCATTGTTTTGTATTGTGTTTATTTTGCTTGATGGTGAAAGTTTATATGTCTTTTGTGTTGTTTGTTTATATGTTATTCACCATTGAGTAGTTTTGATGAACCCTAATACGGGTTAGTGTAGGATTGATGCGTGGGTTGTTTCATTAGACTTGGTTGCATGGCACGTGTTCGATGAAATGTGTCAATGGGGATTTCTAGCAATCTGGGTCCAATTCGTACGACGACACACTAGATGTGTTGGGGATTGGGGTCCGGTGCTTGTCCTGTCAAGATCCGCTTCGATGTATTTCTAGAAATCACATTTGACCTATTTGGCCATTAGGGTTACGCGGGGGTGTTTCATTGTCATTGGCGGGAGAAAGACCACCTCTGACCGTCGGGCCAAGGGGGAATAAACTTGGCGGTTGACTCCCTAGCCATAGCTCACGCCCCGAGCGTTGACATCGAGTCCTCGCGCGCGGGAGCGGCTTGGACGAAGTGTTGGGAGATATCATTGTGACCTTAATGCTCCCGGTTTCGGAAGGTGTTAATGGACATGGGAATGCCCACCGTCTGGAACCGGGTAGGCCTATCGTGCTTGGCACCGACCGGAATATCGGGCCATGGACGCTAGGTACCACCTTTTGGGGCAATGTCTCACCCTGGGTCAAGTCAAATGCCAAGTGTCATGAGTGCTCTAGCCCGTGTTAGCGGGGATTCATTTCGTGTCTTTTTTCATTTCATTCTTTTATTTCTACACTTCCACCGATACTATCCATGTAGCTAGCAAACGACCTAGGCGAGGCTAGTAGCCACTCAAGCCATCCACCTCCCTGTGTTCGATAAACCCGCACCCTACACTAACCGTGCACTTGCGGTAAAACGACACCACGCCCAAACCGTAAACGGGGCGCCGGTCAAGTTTTTGGAGCCGTTGCCGGGGAGGCGTTTGGTTTGATATTAGCTTAGCTTGGGTTCGTTAGACTACGCATAAAAACACAAAAAAATTCCTTTTTATTTTTTTTATTTTTTATTTTTTTAAAAAATATTCAATAACCAAGAAATTTTTCCCCCACCATTATATTATCTTTTTGTTATTCTCTTGTACTATTGACGCTCCTCTCTAGTTTTCTTATTTTTGTTGTCCAGGTATCTTGGATATTACCATGTGGAGATCGAATTTCGATGCTCAGATGGGAGGATACGATCCTTATCCAGTTGTGATTTGTGAGACTTGTGGGATGGCGGGGCACGAGTATTATGATTGCCCATTTACGCTTGAGAGCCTCCCCCCACTCCAAGGCCAAACATTTTCCCACAACCTTAGCCCAAACACCTCCCATCCATTTCCTCAACCTTATACCCCTCCACAAACACAAGAAGAATCAAGCCTCGTGTCTCTCCTTGAAAGTGCCATGTTTAACCAAGGCCAAATATTACAAAACTTAATGGTACCAATCACCGAGCCGACACCGAGGAGAGGGGATGAAGGAGATGATACACCCACTTTCATGGTTGAGACCACCATGCCATCGGCCACCATAGACACATCTCAAGCCGATACCCCATTTTTCCATCACTACCACTTGGATGACGAAGCATTTTTTGATGATGATAGTGAGGATGGGGAGATTTATCTAGGATCTGTGGGAGAGATTTCTTGTCTTGATTTGGATACCCCATATGAGTCCTATGAGAGCACTGAGGAGTTTACAGAGATTATGCATACTGGCGAGGAGGATGTGCGTGAGGACGAGGACACCACGACCACATACGAGGGGTCCGCTCCACATCCACCTCCAGAGCCATCTCTGTCACAGCTTCCTCCTTGGTCGGTGGTCAACCATGAGGATGTCATTCAGGACATCGGGCAGATGGAGGAGCATGAGCATATCATCGAGGAGGATGTGCATGAGGGCTTGGATACGATCATCCACTTCATGGAGCCCGAGCCACATCTACCTCTACCGTCACGCTCCACTTCTTCTGCGGCTGAGCATCTACTTGAGCATATTGCCCCTATTCAGGGAGATTTTCATACTCACTCTCACTCCACTTTTGAGTCTCTCTTTTCACTTCCTATTTCTTTAGACTCGTATATATTTGACATACCATATCTCTCACAGGACACAGGATCTACTTCCCCTGAGGTATGCTGCGGTGTGTCACCACCTGGAGAGCCACTTCTCATGGAGAGCGAGGATTTGGTCGTCGCTAGTATAGAGGATAGCGACCCATTCTCAGGGAGTATTCGTCACACTTTCACTATTTTTCAATCTTATTTTGACGATTATCTCTGGGAAACTTTTATTTTGGGGAAAGATTTTTTGCCATGGACTAATGCACCTCGTCCTTTGCAGGTCGCAGGTGGACACCTACGAGAGATGCTTGGAGGTGCATTGCTTGGGTCCATTGGCACACATGGCACATCGCTTCTGGCGAAGCCACAAAAGGAGCAGTTAGAGCAGCTACCTGCCCCGCTCCAGATCTTGGATCCACCTATGCTCAGGTGTATCCTAATCCAGTAGTGTAAAAATTTACAGCTTTCTAGTTTAGATTTGAATAATATCGTTTCCTTTCATTACCGAGGGGAGCGTATCTAGGATTTGCTTTTGCATCATAATAACCAATCATGTCGTGCCCTTCTATCACTTCTACCGCCCACACCCCACATCCTCTTCCGAGGAGAATGAGCACACCGTCTCTCCTGCATTTTGATTTCTTTCTTTTCTTTTCCGATCTTCCCCTTGCATATTTCTGCATCACATTGATCATATCATTTCGCTAGCATTGTCATGTTCAGCTTGGGGGAATCGTTTTGTGTGCATGTTTTCGCGTGTCGTTGTCGTGTGTTTGTTTACGTCGTGTTTTATATCTTTTATTTGAGTGTTTCCTTTTCTTTATTTTTTAGTTTCGTTCATATGTTTTTCATGTTTTTCACTTTTTGTGTCGGTGCGCACCCCCCCCATTTTCTTTGCCCTCCCATATAAACTATTATTGCATTGAGGGCAATGCAAGTTTCAGCTTGGGGGAGTCGCACTTCGTGCGTCATTTGTGTCGTTTTTCTTCGTTTTTGAGTCGTTTTCCATCGTGGTTTTCTTTTTCTTCTCATCTTTTGTTCTCTCTCTCTCTCTCTCTCTCTCTCTCTCTCTCTCTCTCTCTCCCCTAGAGATGACCCCATATGATGAATTGCCACAAAATCTCACACACACCTAGCATGGCTTCGATAATCACATTCACTAACATCAGGAAGCCGAGTCCTCTTGCATTTCATGCATTGTGGGTCAACTTAGCTTTCTTGAGAGTCGTGTGTCGTGACTAGCATTTGGTGTGCTTCTACCTTGTGATTATGTTTTATATACCTATCCTTAGTTTACCCCTAGATTATCATGCTTCGATTTGAATATGCGGTATTTGCTTCTACTATCTGCTTCTATACGCATGCTATATTTATATTGTATATTTCAATTCGCATGTGTCGGGATTCCACAAACAAGGATTAGGATAACCCATTTAGCCTATGCTCTGATTAGCGAGAAATATTTCCTTTGCCCAAGTGTTTAGATTTCGATTTCTTTTTTATTTTACTTGGTGCAAATCCCCTCGTCGTGTACCGTTCTCCCACTTGGGAGAGTACACATGTAAATATCACAATACCCAAAAATCCAAAAAAAGAGAGAAAAGAAAAACCCAAAAAAAAAGAAAAGAGAAAAAAAATATTGTATTGCCAAAAATCCAAAAAATATACAAATACCCAAAACCCAAAAAAATTCCCGTGTGAATATTTTTTTCCTACTTGCCGAGAATAAATGGAAGGCGAGAATTTGCACCGAGTGTTCTACTCCACATCATCTCATCCCCCATTGTTTTTGAAAACACTTGGCTTAGGAACTTTTTGGCTATTATCTAGGCTATAGTGTGGTGATTTCCTTAACCCTAGTAGTGGAGTCCCTAACACATGATATGTTTCGATTCTCTCTCTATTCTCATGCATGCTTGAACCATATATTCACCGCTTAATTCAATTCGAATCGATATTTGGGTCATATCTTGGATTTGTGTATATCGAGCTTTATTGCACAATGTAGATAGTGACACCGTTTACTAGCACACGACCACGCTCACTCGCGCTTCACCGCGTGGGCCCACGGCACTCGTCTGGACTCGTATTCCTTGGTTTAGTGATGTGATTTGGCGTTCGCTTGCTTGGTGTGTCATTTTTGATTTTGTTGGCCCTAACGGGTGATCTAGGATATAGAGTTTTCTTTTTCTCTCTTCCTCTCTATTTTCTCCCTCCGAGCTCCTACTCTCACTCGTCTTCCTCGAGGACGAGGAAGAGTTCAGCTTGGGGGATTTTGACGTGCGTTTATATTTCATATATTTACGCACGTTTTCTTCCGTGTTTTTCCGTATTTTACCGCCGTCTTTTATTCGTTTTCTTGTATTTTCTCGTTTTCTTTCACTTTTATTTGTTTATCCATGATTGTAGGGGATTGACCACGTAGGGGACGTTTAACGATGATATCCCAAGTCCCCGGAGCAACGGGAGAAGTCACGCGTGATCCAGGGGGTCAAACGTCGAAGAATTCATCTTTCAGCCCCTCACCCGGTCGGTTGGTCATCTCCAACCGATCGGGTGATGCACGCGTGCACCACCCGGTCTCAGCCGGAGCTCACATGGAAGTCACCCGACCGGTTCGTAGACCGGTTCAGCGGGGGCCTGTTCTCTGTTTTCTCGAGCAAAATGTCAACCGATCGGGTGACTCTCATCCGATCGGTTCATCTGTAGCTGAAGATGAAGAGCTGAAGACACGGACGCCGAACCGATCGATTCACCCGACTGCTCCAAGATCCAACCGGTCACTCAAGAACTCACCTGACCAGTTCATGTGATCGGGTGAAAGCTCGCCGAAGGCGACGGCTGAAGCAACAAGCTGCTCACCCGATCGGTTGACATTTCAACCGATCGGGTGGCCTTTTCTTCCGCTTTCGCGCACCGCTGCTCATTCATTGAAGATATGCTATCATTCCAGAAGGATTTTGGGTGATCTCTTATTTTTCTAGCGTCGGCATCGTTGTTAGCTTTCCAACGATAGGTCGCATGCCCAAATCCGATTTTTCTAGATTTTTCTGGAATTTTCTAAGCGCAGCTATGTGCTGAAACTGGCTGCAGTCTGGAATTTCATTTCACCCGATCGGTTGACTTGTCAACCGACCGGGTGAGATCTGTTTCTGCGAATCTGAGCTCTCTGTTTATTCCACCCGATCGGGTGAGTTTCCACCCGATCGGGTGGGCCTTTTTTGACAGTTCTGGACCCGAACTGTTAAGGTTTTTTGGGGGGTTTATAAATAGAAGTTGGGGGACGACTTGGAGGGAGTTCTTCTTCAGTTTTCTAGGGCTTTTTGCCCCTTTCTCTTTTTAGTCTAGGGTTAGTTTAGATTAGGTTTTCTCTTTCAATAAGTCTTGTATTGGATTGACGATTCACTCAAGATAAGTATTTTCTTCTCTTTTTCTCCATTGTTTTGTATTGTGTTTATTTTGCTTGATGGTGAAAGTTTATATGTCTTTTGTGTTGTTTGTTTATATGTTATTCACCATTGAGTAGTTTTGATGAACCCTAATACGGGTTAGGGTAGGATTGATGCTTGGGTTGTTTCATTAGACTTGGTTGCATGGCACGTGTTCGATGAAATGTGTCAATGGGGATTTCTAGCAATCTGGGTCCAATTTGTACGACGACACACTAGATGTGTTGGGGATTGGGGTCCGGTGCTTGTCCTGTCAAGATCTGCTTCGATGTATTGCTAGAAATCACATTTGACCTATTTGGTCATTAGGGTTACGCGGGGGTGTTTCATTGTCATTGGCGGGAGAAAGACCGTCTCTGACCGTCGGGCCAAGGGGGAATAAACTTGGCTGTTGACTCCCTAGCCATAGCTCACGCCCCGAGCGTTGACATCGAGTCCTCGCGCGTGGGAGCGGCTTGGACGAAGTGTTGGGAGATATCATTGTGACCTTAATGCTCCCGGTTTCGGAAGGTGTTAATGGACATGGGAATGCCCACCGTCCGGAACCGGGTAGGCCTATCGTGCTTGGCACCGACCGGAATATCGGGCCATGGACGCTAGGTACCACCTTTTGGGGCAATGTCTCACCCTGGGTCAAGTCAAATGCCAAGTGTCATAAGTGCTCTAGCCCGTGTTAGCGGGGATTCATTTCGTGTCTTTTTTCATTTCATTCTTTTATTTCTACACTTCCATTGATACTATCCATGTAGCTAGCAAACGACCTAGGCGAGGCTAGTAGCCACTCAAGCCATTCACCTCCCTGTGTTCGATAAACCCGCACCCTACACTAACCGTGCACTTGCGGTAAAACGACACCGCGCCCAAACCGTAAACGGGGCGCCGGTCAGCGGGACGAGGAAGTTCGGCCCTCGGGGCCTCACCTCCGGGGAGGTTCTCCGTAACCAAGGGGGGAGTAGTCGCCACTACCATGGGCTCCACTCTACCTACAGCTGGCTCAGCCTGACGCACCTCTTCGTCAACGGTGCGACGGGGCGCCTAACCCGATGGGTTCCCTCGGTTTCGGCTCGAACCCCTCCGGATGAGCTCGTTGACATTTCGGGTGAATTCGTGCCCGGCCATATCTGCAGAAGAAGAGAAAATCAGGGTAAGCAGAAGGGAGGACAGAAAGAAAGGAAGAGCCTACTGGGAGACCACAAAACGGTCTTGAGAAGCAGGTCATCCAGCAGAGGCCAGATCGACCTCTTCTCCAGGAAAATAGACGACAGTAGTTGAACAGCCTCCCGTTCAGCCTCGGAGAGGGTCAATGTCAAATCGTATTGACATAGCCCTCCCCAACCTGTCAAGATCTCGGCATCCTCGGGGAAGATGACAAAGACATAGCTTGGGCTCTAGTCCCCCACCCAGCGGGGTAAACCGAGCAGGCACTCCCTACCCGCAGGGACCCGGAGATGCTGCCACGACCATTGGCCGACCATCTGAACTCGATAATAATGAAAAAGAAGAGGAAGAGATGGCTCTAAGCCATGGGCAAGGCAGAGCATGATGAACCCGGTCAGCACCGCGACGGAATACGGGGTCAACTGACACAAGGACACCATCAGGAGCTCTATGACCTGGATGATGAAGGGATGAAGGGGGAAACGGAGGCCCAGGCGAAACATCTCGACGTAGACGCCGACCTCATTATTCTACAGAAAGCAAATCCGCTCGTCGGTAAAGGGAATCCGAACGTCGTACGGATGACACAAGTACCTCTCCCAGATTTCCGCAGCCGTCGGGAAAGTAACCCTGGATGGCGACTCAAGGAAGGCCGGGGAACGTCATACCTCTCGGTGGCCTGAGCCACATCGTCACCAACGGGGTCCGCGAAAAGTTTTTTTTTTCCCTTATCCTGAACAGGACAAGCCCTCGAAGGGACTCCAGGTCCCGAAGGTCGGGCATTGCCAGGCTTGGGCACCGGAGGGTCCATCGGTCCCGACACCGAATCACCTATTCTAAGTGTAGCCATGTGACAAGGGAAGAAAAGGGAATTACCTCGAGAAGGAACTGAAGAAAAAGAGACGACGAGAAGAAGAAGCTTGCAAAACCAAAATCGGAAGGAAGGGCGCGAAAGGAACGAAGCTTAGAAAGGCCGGCGTCTTTATAGGTTAGGCAATCAAGGAATTCAAACCATCCAAGAGGGAGCACGTGGCAGCATCAGAGGATCGACGGAGTTTCAAAACCCGCGCCAAGAGAAGATCAAACGGGCCGTATCATGATGACCCCCATTTAATGGGCTGGCCTCGACTGACGCGCTTGTCAAATCCCCAACAGTCACATCACCCGAACCGAACCGGCTAAACCCGAATGGCTCGGACAATGGGGGCAATTAATACGACTATTTTGGAGAAGCCCAAAGGATATAAACCCAAGATCCAGCTGTGGACGAGAGGCCTGCTAGCAAGGTTGGGCCCCACCAGACGAGGCCCACGAATAAAGCCCTATGTCAGGCCAGACCGGCCCAAGGAACGCACGGTCAGATCGCGCTCCCCCAAGACGGCCGCTCCCCTGAATCCGCGGTTCCTTAAAGACCATTAAGTGGCCAGTTAATCAACGTTCCCCACGACGCACGCAGGCACATTAAAGAAGGCGGGTCATGGGGGCGTGAGTGGGGTCGGACGAAGGACATGGATCGGGGACAATCATGGCATGGGCCCTATAAGAGAGGAGTAGGAGCAACCGCCAAGGGGATTGAAACCCAGGTATTCTGAACTGATGTATACCATCAATGATCTTGGTCTTCTGCAATTTCCTTTACCTCCCCCCCTGCTCGCACCGTGGGTCAGCGTATCGATCTCCTCTTGAGTCTTACCTACCTCGTCGAGTACTTTTGAGACCCTGATCTAACTTAGGCATCGGAGGAGATATGGCCGAAACCAAGATCCGGCCCCCTTGATGAGTTTCTCGTCTATTCAGGAAGGAGCTGACCGAGGCACCGAGGCTATCCCTCAGCACCAGACGACCGCCCCAGCAGCAAGCGGGCGCGGCTATCAACCGAAGACCAGGCTACAAACGAAGCAACAAGGCTACCCCTCGACGCTCGTCCGACCGAGGCCGAGCCCATCACAACAGAGCCGAGGCTTCCCCTTTGCTATGCTCCAGCCGAGAACCAACCCTCTGCTCGGATCTGGTGCTTGACCTCGACTCCATCTCCGGCCCGCGCTGAGCGCACGTATGCTTGGCGCACCCAAGGGATCTCATCCGACCCCTTGACCACGTTGATCATTCAATTCCTGGTCAACAATCCTGTGGTGAGAAAACACCCGTAAACACACCCCATGAACATAATCGGATCAGATTGTCCATTCAAGACATAATGAATTTTTGGGCAGATAATCAAATCGATGCGTACCTTTGATCAACTGAATAATGCAAAAAAGTATGGATAAAATTTGAGTAGATTGATCTTCTTCCCGCACTCTCCGTATCAAATGATCCCTAATCTCATAATAATTTGCAAGAAATCCAAAAAAATCCAAAAAAATTTGATCAGGTCATGTAAAAATTTATTGTTCTTAGAATTAGGTTGATCGGTGCTTACCTTTGGTTCTTCTTCCCACGATCTCTGTAGAATTGATTGGAATTTACTGAGGTCAACAGCGCTTGGTCTTCTTTGTATGAAGATTAGGGATGCCTTCCTACAATCATCGTCTCAATCGATCATGTTGGAATTTACTGAGTCGACAGGGCTTGATCTTCTCGATGCATGTTCAGATCAGAGAATAAAGAGAGAGATTAAACATAAAATAGAGGGAAATCGAAGCTTTAAGCAAAAATTTTTAACCAAAAAATTTTTAGAAGGAAATTGGAGGTTTTAGCATCAAATCGCAGAGGGAAAATTTTGGTTAGAGGAAATCGAAGGATTTAGCATCAAATCGCAGAGGGAAATCGGAGGTTTTAGCATCAAATCACATCAAATCGGTGGTTATAGATGGAAATCGGAGGATTTTGGTTAGAGGGAAAAAATTAGGAAAAAAATTCCCACCCAAACTAGTTTCGCTTCAAATCGCGGCCAATATCTTTGGGTTTGAGAGGGAAATCAGAGGTTTTTTGGTTAGAGGGAAAAGTTTTAGGGAAAACATTCCCACCAAGAATTTTGTAGCAGAGGGAAAGCGGACGTGTTTGCGTCGATGGAAAAATTTTAGTGCAAAAAAATCCCACCCAAATTTATTAGCTTCGGATCGCATGGTTTAGAGAGGGATATCTGAGGTTTTCGGTAGAGGGAAAAAGTTTGAGGGAAATTTTTTAGGTCAGAGGGAAAGAAGGTGATTGATTAAACCCAATAATAAATAAGATAAGGTTTTCGGTTTTAGCAAAAAAATTTGGATGTAGTTTTCTGTCACGCCCCGCTTCCCAAAAGTGCGGAGGCGAAGCGTGACTAAGACCCACTTAGGCCGGAGCTGAGAGCTCCGACCCAATAAGCGTCTGTAGTATTCCAAACCGAAGGAACAGGTCCCTGCAAGTTAGTACGGAACAATAAAAGTACTGAAAGGAAAAGTATATCATTTTATTCCAAAATAATCATCCAAAGTGCTGAGAGTCTAAAACGCCCGAAGGGCTACAACTGCAGAAAAGGAAACTACCGGTGCAAGCACCCAACCTAGACATGAAAACAAAAGGTGCTACGCACCCAAACTAGACTGGAACAGAAACTCTGGAACAGCAACGAGAGGCCTCTAACTCTGGTCCTCCTCTGGATTGTACTCTGGATCAGTATCCTCCGGCTCCACGTCTGCTGACAAGTCTGCCTCTTCGACGTACTCTGGCTCAACACCTGACATACAGCACCAAAAGAAGGAACTGTACGTCAGGTAAGGTCTACAAAAGGGGTCCGACTCTACTGCAAGTGTACCCACTATTTAACAATGGTTTACTGGTTGATTAGCATACTGAGGTTATAACAGAGGAACAAAAGAAAGTAAACACAGCAGGAAAGTAAAACATGACAAGTAGTTGTCGTAGCGTGTGCTACCAACAATGGGACTAACCTAACAGGTGTCAAGACAAGTCGGAACATGGCGGGACAAGACAAGACAAGTGTGACACGAAAGGGTTCACGCCTTACGGTTCGAGGGGGATCAGACCCTCTTCCAGTGTGCACTCTCAACCCTACCCCAACCCCAAGAATTCAAGACATGACAAGACAAGACAAGACAAGAAAAGGGATCACTTGCTCTAGCTTGGCGAGTGCCCTATTGCCCTCTGGGCTGTGAATCACGACAAGGGATCACTCGGAGAGTGCCCTATTACCCTCTGGGCTGCGTATCACGACAAGGGATCACTCGGAGAGTGCCCTATTACCCTCTGGGCTGCGTATCACGACAAGGGATCACTCGGAGAGTGCCCTATTGCCCTCTGGGCTGTGCAAGACGGGATGGGACGTGACAAGATAGGAAAGGTTATTCTAGGGTGTCCACACGTATGCACACACAAGATAGTCCTACAATGTCAAAAGTTGTTATTAGGCTCAGACTTCGTCGTCAAGTCTGAGCCGTCGAGGGACGTCCCGGACGCTATCATTTCACGTCCGGTTCTCTTTGTTCACAGTTAACAGTTCTAACAAACTAAGGCCTAAGCACGGCCAAAAGTGCAAGTGAATACACTTGCTTGTGGTGGCGAGTGTGTCGTTCTCCCGGAGCGTCTCGTCCAAGCGTCTCGTCAGCGGTAGTCCGTCTGAAATAGTGTCACGTCGACGGTGTCAGGTCTCTTTTTCAGTAATTCCTATTAGGGTTCGTGTCTAGGTTATCGGGACTATCCTATTTGTCAAAAATCACATTTTTGATGTTCAGCCCCTCGACGATCTATCCTATGTGCACAGTCATCAAGTCCATTCGTCGATTTTCCTACATTTGCACAACGTTTTAAAAGAGCGAAAAAGAAATTTTAATTAAAGTTGTCGACTTTTAGTTTAAGGTCTGATTATAGCTACGGTGGGGGTTGCTACGAGTTCGGGGAACCAACCTTTTCCGGAGTCTGGAGTAGAATGGATGTAGTGGCGAAAAACTCCTCGTCGTCAAATCTGAATCGCGAACAAGATTCCAAAAGCTAGATCTTGCGACGAAGGTCTACGACGTGTCGTAACGTCGTAGTCGGCAAATCCACGAAGAAGAACACCAAAGTGGGGCCCACAGCAGTGCTAGGGGTCAATGGGGAACCCACAACACTTCTGGAGAATTTGAGGGGCCCACAGCAGCAATTGGTGCGGGAGTTGCGATGTTGCGACGAACGTCGCTAGGTCAGACCGGGCCACTGCGGAGAATTCTCTCGGTCAGACCGAGAGACGCTCCCGGTCGGGCGGCTTGCAGCGCAGCGGAGGCGGGCTTGGTGCGGAGCGAGGGGGTTCTCTCGGTCGTAGCGGGCAAATGCGGGGGAATCTGTCAGTCGGGCGCTGCGGAGCGGGGCTTGCAGCGAGCGGGGTTACAACGGAGCAGCGGTGCGGGGGAGCGAGTCGGTCAGACAGATGGGGGGCATCGGTCAGGCGCTTGGGGCTGTAGCAGAATGGGCTGCGGGGCGATACGGGCCGGGCTCTCGGTCAGACCGAGAGAAGTTCTCGGTCAGACCGAGAGAAGTTCTCGGTTGTAGCGGGCGGATGCGGTGCTTGCATAGCGGGCGGCTGCAGTAAAGTGCTGCGGAGCGGAGCGGAGCGGGATGCAGGGCTGGGCCTCGGTCAGACCGAGGGAGGCTCTCGGTCGGTGCGGGCGGCTGCGAGCTGCGGTTGCGACGAACGTCGCAAGTGGAAATTTGAGAGGTGGGGGCGGCTAGGGTTTGTGTGTTGCGAAAAATAGCTTAACCTAGGGCTTATTTAAATAGAAAAGGGGGTTAGGGCTAGGTCTAGGGTTTAGGAAATAATTTAAATTAATTTAAATAATAAAATAATTAAAATAACTCTCCCTCACCCTCTCTCACGCATGGAGATGTGGCTAAGGCTAAGGCTTGGGTCAAAAATTATTTTGGAGTGTTATTATGAAATAGGAATTTTATTAGGATTAAAATACTTATAAAAGTAGGATTTAAAAATATTATAAACTTAGTCAAAAATGGAAAATAGGTCAAATGAAGTCCAAAAATTTCAAAATAAATATGGGGTGCTCGGGACGACGAACGAAAGAGGACTAAGAAGACGGATCTAATTTTCGACGTCGAGGGACGAAACTAAAAATAGAAACGTCTCACGTCAAAACTGAAAATCGTGACGTCACTTCAAATATGATCAAATCGTGGAAGAACAACCCGAGAAATGTCGTTTCAAAATAGTGCCACAATTTAATACTCTGAGAGACGATCACAATGACATAACACATAAAAGTGTTCAAAATCAAACCAGTCTAAGATAAATATGTGCACGATCAAAAACACGTGCACGAAGAAAGTATGATCTAAAACCGACCGTTACATCTTCCCCAACTTAGAAATGATTCCGTCCTCGGAATCAATATCAAGCACTGCTCAGAAAAAGATGCGGGAAGCGCTCTCTCATATCATCTTCACGCTCCCAGGTGGACTTTCCAGGTGATCCATGACGCCACATCACTCTCACCAGGTCGACTACTTTATTCCTCAATTGCTTCTGTCGACGGTCCAAAATCTGCACAGGCTACTGGTCATACGTCAGGTCCGGGCGAGCCGTAATCTCTGAGAAATCAACCGTGTGCGAAGGATCACTAACGTACCGACGTAGCTGAGATACGTGGAATATGTCGTGAACTCCCTCCAAAGACGGTGGCAGAGCAAGGCGGTAAGCCACTGCTCCCACATGCTCTAGCACGTCGAATGGCCCAATATACCTTGGACTCAGCTTTCCCTTCTTCCCAAAACGAATGACTCCGCGGTTCAGAGAAATATTCAGGAAGACGTGACCTCCAGGCTGAAATTTCAAGGGTCTCCTCTTGGCATCTGCCCAATGCTTGAAGCGATCCTGTGCAACTCTAAGCTTCTCCCTGATGTCTCTCACGACATCCACAACTTTCACTATCATCTCTGGACCCAACAGCTCCCGATCTCCAATGTCATCCCAGCTCAGTGGCGATCGACATTTTCTCCCATATAAGGCAGTAAACGGCGCAATGCCAATGCTCGCCTGGTAGCTGTTGTTATATGAAAACTCCACCAAGTGAAGATGGTCCT
Organism: Scilla litardierei; assembly: GCA_030789695.1. NCBI lineage: Eukaryota > Viridiplantae > Streptophyta > Magnoliopsida > Asparagales > Asparagaceae > Scilla > Scilla litardierei. The sequence continues at coordinate 108,604,762 of CM061132.1, forward strand.
CCCAAGATCCCTTTAAATCGAGCGTACGAGCTCGCAGCATATCCTCCAGAATCTGAATAGTCCTCTCGGACTGGCCGTCGGTCTGCGGGTGGTACGCCGTGCTGAAACTCAGACTTGTACCCAAATACTCCTACAGACTTCTCCAAAACTGAGATGTGAACCTCGTGTCTCTGTCAGACATGATGCTCATGGGGACTCTATGTAAGCGTATAATCTCCTGCACGTACACGGTCTACATCACAACTAACTCAAAGAGGAAATTAAAAGAGAAGTAGAAATGAAATTTTATCTCTAGATGTTTCCTCGCCAAAGCTTCCGTAGACTGGCCCACTCGGAATGGGATAAAGTGCGCAGACTTAGTCAATCGATCTACGATCACCCAGACTGCATCGTTCTGCCTCGGGGTCCGAGGTAAACCAGTCACAAAATGCATCGTAATATGTTGCCACTTCCACTCCGGGATAGGAAGTGGTTGCAGCAACCCATCAGTACGATGGTGCTCAGCCTTCACCTGTTGGCATATCAAACACTTGGCAACGCTCTGTGTCACACTCCTCTTCATGCCAATCCACCAATAATTCAGACGGAGGTCCTTATACATCTTGGTGCCACCAGGATGTATAGAATATGGCGAGCTATGAGCCTCGCTAAAAAGCTCCTCCCGAACATCACCTGCAAGTACACAGAGTCTGCTGTCGTACCACAGCGAACCATCCTCATGAATCACGAACTCCATTCGTAGTCCAGCTTCAACCTGCCTTCTGATCCTCTGCAGTTTCGGATCTCCTGCCTGTGCTGCTTTGATCTGATCCACGATCGTGGACTGAATCTGCAAATTCATGAATGAACAAACTACACCAGGTAGGACGACCTCCAAATCCATCTCTCTCAGTTCCTGTTGATTCCTCCAGTCAGCAGTATGCATCATAGTAGTGGGAAGTCTACTCAGAGCATCCGGCACTACATTCACCTTCCCCTGATGATACTGCAAGTCTATCTCGTAGTCAGCCATGAGCTCTACCCATCGTCTCTGACGCATGTTGAGCTCCTTCTGCATAAAGATGTACTTCAAGCTTTTGTGATCGGTGAAAATCTTCACACTCTCACCTAGCAAGAAGTGTCTCCAAATCTTCAGTGCAAAAATCACCGCTGCCAACTCCAGATCGTGCGTCGGGTAATTCTTCTCATGAGTCCTCAACTGACGAGAAGCATACACGACCACGTGGCCATGCTGATGCAAGACGCATCCTAGGCCCTTCCCTGACGCATCATAATATACTTCGAAACCTCCGCTTCGATCCGGCACTACCAACACCGGTGCTGTGGTCAATCTCGTCTTCAAGATATTGAAGGCCTCCTCATAAGCTTCTGACCAAAGGAACTCCACATCCTTCCTTGTCAGCTTCGTCATCGGCTCTGCAATCTTCGAGAAATCCTTGATGAACTGCCGATAATAGCCTGCTAAGCCAAGGAAGCTCCTGATGTCGGACGCTGACTGCGGAGTCGGCCAATCTCGAACTGCTCTGACCTTCTCCGGATCTACAGATATGCCTTCACCGAACACCACGTGTCCCAAGAATGCGACTCTGTCCAGCCAAAACTCGCTCTTACTATACTTGGCATATAGCTTGTGTCGTCTCAGCGTCTCCAGCACTGTCCTCAGATGACAGCTGTGCTCCTCCTCAGACTTCGAATAAATCAGGATGTCATCAATGAAGATAACGACAAACTTATCCAGGAAATCATAGAAAATCAAGTTCATCAAATTCATGAACATAGCTGGCGCATTGGTCACGCCAAACGGCATGACCACGAACTCATAATGTCCATACTTCGTCCGAAAAGCTGTCTTCAGAATATCGTCCTTCTTCACCTTCAGCTGGTGGTATCCGCTCCTCAAGTCCAACTTCAAGAAAACTCTCGAACCTCCAAGCTGGTCGAAGATATCGTCGATGCGCGGAAGCGGATACTTATTCTTCACCGTGACAGCATTCAGCCCTCGATAGTCCACGCACATCCTGCGGGACCCATCCTTCTTCTTCACAAGCAAAACTGGTGCACCCCATGGTGACACACTAGGGTGGATGAAACCCTTCTGCCGCAACTCATCTGACTGCTTCCGTATCTCCTCGAGCTCAGCGGGAGCCATACGGTAAGGTGTCTTCGATATCAGTTGCGCTCCCGGCATAAGATCAATGCCAAACTCTAAAGCTCTGTCGGGTGGCAAACCTAAGATATCCTCCGGGAAGACGTCGTCGAAGTCTCTGACGACTGTTGGTCGCTCGATCTCAATCTCCATCTGCATAGCTGCAACAATCGACACCTCCGGCTTGGCCCGATATCTGATGGGCCCAAGCGACTCATCTCTGCTACGGAACTCGAACTCCGGATGGCCTAGAATCTGGAATACCACCCTCTTGCTGTGACAATCGATTGAGGCATGAAAATCTCCCAACCAATCGATGCCAAGGACGACATCGAAATGTGGCAGGTCATGGACAATGAAATCTGTGAAAAGCTCGTGTCCACTGACCATCAATGGGATCGATCGACAACCCAAGTTCACTGTCACCACTCCATTCCCTGTGGTGATGTCCCAACACTTAAGAAGTGTATGGGTGGGAATAGAGTGCCTTGTTACAAATCTCCGGGATAAGATGCACATGGATGCACCGGAGTCGAACAAAGCCAAGGCAGGGTGAGAGGACACTAGAATAGTGCCTAGGATACAAAAGAGCTACTGTCAAACAAAACTACTCTAACAAACAAGGCAAACAAACATAGCTAACATTAATGGCTATACTACGAAAATGAAAGACTAGATTCAGAGTATACTTGCAATAACTCCATCCAGCTCCTCAGTCTCAACAGCGGTCATGGTGTAAGCCGGCCTCTGGGGTTGCACTGCCCGCTGAAACATCTGCCTCTGTGGCGCCAAGGGTGGTCCACGTACAGCAGCTCCTCTCTGAACCTGGGCAGGCGCTCTACTCTGTAGCGGGCCTGGTGCTCTGACCATGGCATGATGTGCTCTTGGACAATCCTTAGCTGCATGCGAAGCATCTCCACAAACCAAGCACAATCCCAGCCTCCTACTACAATTGATCTGAACATGTCCTGGCTTGCCACAGAAGTGGCACGGGTCCTTATTCTGATTCTGTACTGGTGCTCCATGCCTCTTGAATGGCACTGTCTGAACTGGCCTCATCGCCGACCTAGCAGGTGGCCGGTACTGCTCCATGGGACGCTTCCCTCTATCAGCTGAAGAGTCAGGTAGACGTGATATGGTCTCATGGTTCCTTGCGGTATTCACCACTGCTCCCATGGTCATGAAATCTGCCGAAGACATCGAAGCCTGAATCTTCGGATGCAATCCCTGATGAAAACGATCAGCTCGTTTCTCCTCCTTCCTCACCATATGTGGGGCAAACCGACTCAGCATCTCGAACACCGCCTTATACTCATCGACGGTCATATCCCCCTGCTTCAGATCTACAAATCTGCTCAACAGCTCCCTCTTAGCAGCTTTGGTGAAATACTTATCCTTGAACATCAATCTGAAGGTCTTCCACTCCACTGGCTTCTCAATACGCCTCTCCTCAATGCACCACCAGTTCCTAGCATTCTCCATCAGCTGCATCTTCGCTATCTCGACTCGAGTATCATCAGGGATCTTCGCAGCTACCAGTTTCTCCTCAGTACTCAGAATCCACTCATCAGCAGCCAACAGTCCTTCCTTCCCAGAAAATGTCTTCGGCTGAAGCTCATTGAACTGCTTCACTCCTGGAGCATCTCGAGGGGCAGGAGGAGGCGGTGGCGGTGCAACTGGGGGAGCCTGGGCAGCACGCTGGGACTGCTGAACCAACTGATGCTGCACATCCAGCATCTCTCTCATCACGCCCAAAAACTGACGGAACTCTCCGCCCTGGTCTTCTGGAACTCCATCTCCTGAGCTCCCCGATCAGGTAGTACGTCGTCCTGCCATCCTATTGACAGAAAGACATAGATTAGACTCGTACAATTACTGGATGATAATAAAATGAAGTTCAATACTTCGATTGTTCCGAATTTGCAGAAAGGGTGGGACCTGCATGGGCCACCACTAAAACCTGTCATGCCCCGCTTCCCAAAAGTGCGGAGGCGAAGCGTGACTAAGGCGACCCAATAATCGTCTGTAGTATTCCAAAACGACGGAACAGGTCCATGCAAGTTAGTACGGAACAATAAAAGTACTGAAAGGAAAATCATATCATTTTATTCCAAAATAATTATCCAAAGTACTGAGAGTCTAAAACGCCCGAAGGGCTACAACTGCAGAAAAGGAAACTACTGGTGCAAGCACCCAACCTAGACAGGAAAACAAAAGGTGCTACGCACCCAAACTAAACTGGAACATAAACTCCAGAATAGCAACGAGAGGCCTCTAACTCTGGTCCTCCTCTGGATTGTACTCTGGATCAGTATCCTCCGGCTCCACGTCTGCTGACAAGTCTGCCTCGTCGACGTACTCTGGCTCAACATCTGACGTACAACATCAAAAGAAGGAACTGTACATCAGGTAAGGTCTACAAAAGGGGTCAGACTCTACTACAAGTGTACCAACTATTTAACAATGGTTTACTGGTTGATTAGCATGCTGAGGTTATAACAGAGGAACAAAAGAAAGTAAACGCAGCAGGAAAGTAAAACGTGACAAGTAGTTATCGTAGCGTGTGCTACCAACAACGGGACTAACCTAACAGGTGTCAAGACAAGTCGGAACATGGCGGGACAAGACAAGACAAGTGTGACACGAAAGGATTCACGCCTTACGGTTCGAGGGGGGATCAGACCCTCTTCCCGTGCAGACGCTCAACCCTACCCCAACCCCAAGAATTCAAGACATGACAAGACAAGACAAGACAAGGGATCACTCGCTCTAGCTTGGCGAGTGCCCTATTGCCCTCTGGGCTGTGTATCACGACAAGGGATCACTCGGAGAGTGTCCTATTGCCCTCTGGGCTGAGTATCACGACAAGGGATCACTCGGAGAGTGCCCTATTGCCCTCTGAGCTGTGCAAGATGGGACGGGACGTGACAAGACAAGAAAGGTTATTCTAGGGTGTCCACACGCACGCATACACAAGATAGTCCTACGATGTCAAAAGTTGTTGTTAGGCTCAGACTTCGTCGTCAAGTCTGAGCCGTCGAGGGACGTCCCGGACGCTATCATTTCACGTCCGGTTCTCTTTGTTCACAGTTAACAGTTCTAACAAACTAAGGCCTAAGCACGGCCAAAAGTGCAAGTGAATATACTTAATTACGGTGGCGAGTGTGTCGTCCTCCCGGAGCGTCTCGTCCAAGCGTCTTGTCAGCGGTAGTCCGTATGAAATAGTGTCACGTCGACGGTGTCAGGTCTCATTTTTAGTAATTCCTATTAGGGTTCGTGTCTAGGTTATCGGGACTATCCTATTCGTCAAAAATCACATTTTTGATGTTCAGCCCCTATTCAACGATCTATCCTATGTGCACAGTCATCAAGTCCATTCATCGATTTTCCTACATTTGCACAACGTTTTAAAAGAGCGAAAAAGAAATTTTAATTAAAGTTGTCCACTTTTAGTTTAGGGTCTGATTATAGCTACGGTGGGGGTTGCTACGAGTTCGGGGAACCAACCTTTTCTGGAGTCTGGAGTAGAATGGATGTAGTGGCGAAAAACTCCTTGTTGTCAAATCTGAATCGCGAACAAGATTCCAAAAGCTAGATCTTGCGACGAAGGTCTACGACGTGTCGTAACGTTGTAGTCGGCAAATCCACGAAGAAGAACACCAAAGTGGGGCCCACAGCAGTGCTAGGGGTCAATGAGGGACCCACAACACTTCTGGAGAACTTGGGGGCCCACAGCAGCAATTGGTGCGGGAGTTGCGACGTTGCGACGAACGTCGCTCGGTCAGACCGGGCCGCTGCGGAGAATTCTCTTGGTCAGACCGAGAGAAGCTCCCGGTCGGGCGGCTTGCAGCGCAACGGAGGCGGGCTTGGTGCGGAGCGAGGGGGTTCTCTCGTTCGTAGCGGGCAAACGCGGGGGAATCTGTCGGTCGGGCGCTGCTGAGCGGGGCTTGCAGCGAGCAGGGTTGCAACGGAGCGGCGGTGCGGGGGAGCGGGTCGGTCAGACCGATGGGGGGCGTCGGTCGGGCGCTTGGGGCTGCAGCGGAGCGGGATGCGGGGCGATGCGGGCGGGGCTCTCGGTCAGACCGAGAGAAGTTCTCGGTCGTAGCGGGCGGATGCGGGGCTTGCGTAGCGGGCATCTGCAGCGAAGCGCTGCGGAGCGGAGCGGAGCGGGATGCGGGGCTGGGCCTCAGTCAGACCGAGGGAGGCTCTTGGTCGGTGCGGGCGGCTGCGAGCTGCGGTTGCGACGAACGTCGCAAGTGGAAATTTGAGAGGTGGGGACGGCTAGGGTTTGTGTGTTGCGAAAAATAGCTTAACCTAGGGCTTATTTAAATAAAAAAGAGGGTTAGGGCTAGGTCTAGGGTTTAGGAAATAATTTAAATTAATTTAAATAATAAAATACTTAAAATAGTTCTCCCTCACCCTCTCTCACGCATGGAGATGCGGCTAAGGCTAAGGCTTGGGTCAAAAATTATTTTGGAGTGTTATTATGAAATAGGAATTTTATTAGGATTAAAATACTTATAAAAGTAGGATTTAAAAATATTATAAACTTAGTCAAAAATGGAAAATATGTCAAATGAAGTCCAAAAATTTCAAAATAAATATGGGGGTGCTCGGGACGATGAAAGAAAGAGGACTAAGAAGACGGATCTAAATTTCGACATCGTGGGACGAAACTAAAAATAGAAACGTCTCACGTCAAAACTGAAAATCGTGACGTCACTTCAAATATGATCAAATTGTGGAAGAACAACCCGAGAAATATCGTTCCAAAATAGTGTCACAATTTAATACTCTCAGAGACGATCACAACGACATAACACACAAAAGTGTTCAAAATAAAACCAGTCTAAGATAAATATGTGCACGGTCAAAAGCACGTGCACGAAGAAAGTACGATCGAAAACCGTCCGTTACATTTTCCTCTGGCGGTCTGTGTTAGATATTTCGTTTAATTTTATTTTTTTATCTATTTAAATAATTAAATATAACTAACTGTTTCTAATAGAATTCCAATACCATAAAAACTCTTAGTTAAATACTATAGATTTAAAAAAATAGTATTTTCTTAATTATTTAAAAATTATTATTTTGTGTAACTGTTTCTATTAGAAATAACCATTTCTAATAAAACATTAGTAGCGGTTATGATACTAATCTTTACTAATAGGATTTATTAGCAATGGTTTAAATTATAGCTGTTACGTATAGAGTTAATTGTAGTAGTGAGTAATGCTGACAACTTAATTATTTTCTTTAATATGCTACAATATTCTTTCAATAAGCTTGTTAAATGAGTGTTTTCTCACCACGAACGTTGATGATTGGAAACTCGAAGGACATGGCTGACGTGGCAGATGTGGACGGTCTTCGGGATGTCGGCCAAGCTAACTCTGGGAAGAGTGGGCTCTGAGCTGAGCGAAGTATGTCGAGTCTAAACAAGGCCGATCAATCTCCTCATCGATCTGCAATACATGAAGCTCGTCAGGGAGGCTGGATCTGGGTTTCGACCAAATCCCATCCGATGTTTAAGTCGATTCGTGACTAAAAAATATGGGATTGATTCCGACCTGTTGGAAGGTCGTTCACTAGTTCTACGATCGAGATATATAGAAGAAGAAATATGTTTGGTAGATCAGGTTGAGAATATATGAGTACCTGAGTATCAGATCTCTGAAAGTCATCATGTCCCTTCTAGTTAGAAGAGCTATTTATAGGCGATGGTCTCCTTCTGAGTGTTCTCAGTGGATGCCTGATCATTAAAGGTGCTTAATTATGTTTGATCTGGGGCTCCCGCTTCTGATGGAGAGTCCGTTGATCGAACATGAATGCCCCCATTGATGGTGAGCACCGTGATCGGAGTGATTTTAAGGATCCCGACGGTCGACTTGATTGGAGCTTTAAATGGAATGGGCCCATGTTTCATGTGCGGGTCCCTTGGTAGTTAGGCTGAGACGATTAGCTCCCTTTAGCTTGGAGGTCTTTAGCCCATTTAGGCATGTAATTAACTTCATGGCCGGCCCAACACTGTGAAAATGGCCCCATTGCCTGAGCTTAGCCGTTGCATGAGTCGATGTCAGGTGATGTGACGTGTATGGATGGAATCGGTAGTCAAGATGATGCATTTAATGAAGGCCATCAAGCCACATAACACCAAAATTCTCTTGTCAATCGATTGCATAATTTGGGGAGGCACTATCATGATATGTTGCACGTGCCTGAGATCAGATGGTTGAGCATGGCCCGACGAGCATGCATAGCCTCGCACAAGCGGGGATTGTTTGGTGGAAGAAAAAACCCTTTTCGCCTCTTCTGAGGAGAATCATGCCTTACTCAACCATCGTCTTCCTTCCCCCCATCCGAATTTACCGTTGCTAGTGTTGGGATATGGCTCCTCCCATGCCTTTCTCATCGTCTTCTTCTTCCGACTCCAATATAAATAGGTTGATGGCTGAGGTGGATCGTGTAGAGCGAGAGCAGCCACACAATCCCGTTGCCATGGCCCTTATACCCTCCAGCCCCAATGCTCCGATTCTATGGGCCAAGGATGATCTCCATCGGATGCCTGATGAGATAAGGGACTTGGTCTCTGTAGTCTCTGCCACCTCGATTCCCACGATCCGTTCATTATATCTTCGCCCTCCTTACAAGGCCATGGCTCTGCTTCAAAATAAGAGGATCTGTTTCCCCGACAGGTGTGAAGTTGAGGTGTACGTGAAGACCTTCTCGCATGGTGTCCACTTCCCCATTAATCCATTCATCCTTCAGATCCATGCTTTCCTGGAACTTTCTCTCTGTCATCTCACCCCTAATTTCGTTGGGTCCCTAGTCGGCTTCACCATGCTGTGCTTACTCAACGGGATAGAGCCGACCATATCACTTTTCTACCACTTCTTCCATCTAAGCCTCCATAAGTCAAGTGCGTGGAACTACATAACTGACAACAAGAAGAAGAACCTCGTGTTTGGGGCTCCCGAGCTCTGGAAAAGGCTAGAAGGAGAACTACGTGTTCGTAATTCTCCCCAAGGAGGTAAACTTTCTCACTCATTGGGCCGCTCGGGTCCGGTGGGTTTAGAGGAAAAGAGCCGCACATACATAGAAATCGGGGTGGTTAGCAGATTGTTGTCGGTGCTGAGCTTCGAGTGGTCCATTACATTCCTCTGTCGGATGACGTCCTGAGGAGGACCGAGTGGTCCGAAGGTAAGGCCGACCCTCGATTCTTGCACCTGTCCTCGCTCGCCCTAGCATTCTCTGTTCGTTTCTGCTCGCCTTGATGCTCTTTTGCAGATGCTATCGGGCAGGGTCATCGTCACATCTCATGGTGACCCATCCCCTCATGCTTGGGTCACAGAAATCCAGGACAGCCTTGTCCATCCAACCGAAGTTGTCTGGTTTGGTTCTAGCCTCTAGGTCGTAGGCGATATAGAAGAAGAATAGGGCTCGATCTCCGGCCTGGCCAGATTAGGCTGAGAAGAAGAAAAAAATGGCGAGACGGGCCTTCCATCCTCCACCTAGAGCGATGCCCCTGTCAATGAGGCCATGACTTCTGAAGTCTAGTCGGCTCCCTCGGGCTTTTAGGGTCACGAGGATAGGTGGTCGTGGGGGATTTCCTCTCCACTTGGGCCGAATCCACTCCCTCCCGATTATGAGTAGGCCATGGGGGTGTTCAAATTGACGGAGGCAGAGCTCCCCCGATCAAATAATGACCTCATTATGCCTATCTATTGTAAGGACCCTGGCTATGGGGGAAACACTAGAAGGGGGGTTAATGGCGTTTATGCAATTTCAAAAGATAGGTACACCAATTTAAATTCCTAACCAACAAATAGTGCGGAATAGAAAATAAACCCAAATTGAAACAAAAGCAAACACAAGGATGTTTCAAGGGTTCGGATTACCCAAGTCACTTCCCAACTTGTTCCGGTAATCCTATGTCTCTTCCACTCGGTTAACAACTGGATACTCAAGTTAGAACCCTAACTTGAGGTTTCCTTAAAACCCACTTGTAGCAACTCTACAAGTGAAATCGAAATACAATCGATTGACCTTGACTTCCACAACTTGGGAGCAAGCAAACCACTCTCACAACCTGAGAGTAAATTCAAATAACGAAAGGTATGAAATATGAAATTAAGCAACACTTACAATCACCTATGTCTTGAAGTAGAACTTGAAGGAGAAGTGTGTTGTGTGTTGAGAAGACTCTCTTGGAAGAGAGGAAAGCCCTTTCTCTTGACTGCACCAAATGCCTAGAAGATTTCTCTTTGGTTCTAGGTTGGAGAGCAAGAGATTGAAGATTGGAAATCTAGGGCTTTAGAGCTCGAGAGCTTTGATCTTGAGAGAATGAAAGCTTGAATCTTTTAGCAAGAGAGTTGGTAGATCATTAGCCTCTCAATGGAACAGTAGAGGCTTCTTATATAGGTTTCTCAAACCCTTCAACCGAAATCAGCAAAAACCCCTTTGAAATCAGTGAGGAAAAACTCAACGGATATAATCTGCGCCCGCGACAGTCGACTGTTGACGAATCCACAGTCGACTGCTGCACAGTCAGAGAGGATATGTGAGAATTCATAGCTGTAACTTACCACGTAGACAGTAGACTGATGAGGCATAGACAGTCAACTGTTGAACCAACCAGCGACTGTAAATCCTACTACATGCGACTGGCCGTAAGTTGGGTACGTTGAAGAAATCTGGAAAACATCTGGGAGAACAGGATAGACGACTGATGAAGAGAAAGCAGTCGACTGTTAATCAGAACAGGCGACTGTAATTCCTTCTACAGATGACTGTCAAAACCCTGAGATTTTCCAGAGAGTTGAGTCATCAAATAGGCTCACAGACAGATGACTGTTGAAGCATTGACAGTCGACTGATCCATTGGACAGTCGACTGTAAATCCAACATAAGTCGACTGGCCAGAGTAAACAGAGCAATAGAATTTGGGCTAAAGACAGATAGACGACTGATTAACAAAACACAGTCGACTGTCACTTAGACAGGCGCCTGTGAATCGTTCATAAGTCGCCTGAGACAGTTAAAACAGAGAAGCCCAAAACTAGACTGTAAAAGTTTGTGCATAACAGGCGACTGTAGAACAAAACACAGTCGACTGTTTTTGAGACAGGCGACTGTTTTTGAGACAGGCGACTGTTTTTGAGACAGGCGATTGTAAAAAGTTCAGCAGTCAACTGTTATAAACATGACATGCACAATCTAGATAAAATTGAATTGGAGTCTAAGGAGGGTTGATCTAATGATATCCTAAGACTGAAATGAAGATGTGTGTGTGCTCCAACAAAGTTCTACTTCTAAGCTACATACTAGAAAAGAAAGAAGAAAGTTACATTTGACGAACTCTCTCTTCTATCCAACACATGATCTTGAAGTCTTCTAGGAGCTTCAATCACAATCTATGATCATCCAATCGATTTCATTTTCTTTCAATGATCTTTGAGTATCATCCATTGCAAGTAGATCTTCATAATAAGCTTAGGCAATGAATTAACTGCAAAATAGGGGATTAGTCACAAGTATTTATGTTTGCTCATCATTAACACCATGTAGGGAGAAGTCAAATACTCAACATTCTCCCCCTTTTTGATGATGACAAACAAACATAAACAAGAAGATAAATAATTGTGCTTAAAGGAAAACTTACTCTCCTACATAGATGCCAATCAAGTTAGTCAATACGTATTAGGGCATCTATATAACAATTGAAGCAAATGAGTAAGATATGCATGAGTGAAATGAATTCATGAAATCTAGGATTTAAAATCCCTATTCATTGTATCTTACTCGCCCTGAATATAAGGCAACTTCAATCTTAGATTCAAGTGTTATTAGTATATACTTAGCACATTCATTATGAATCTATATGTTTATTTCTCTCCCCCTATGGCATTATCCAAAAGGTGGGAGTAAAATAACAACAACAATCATGCTAAATAAGAACTAGCAACAATTACAAAAGTTTAAAAATATATAATTCAAAACTCATAAAATCAAATCATAAACTTATGTGATTAGAGGAATGAGAGTCCAATATCAACATTACATATCGTCTCAAAACACATCACATGAAAAATACAGCGTGTACTGAGACAATATCTCATAATTCACACAGATATGATAAGCAATTATACAATGTGTGAAACAGACGAAGAAACTGAAATATCATACACACACACACACATATGAAAGACGACATGAGTACAAAAATGTATGTACAACATCTTGCGTCTCAAAATGAACAAAATACATGATACTCCATACATCATCACTACAGAAAATGTATCCATCACACATACAACAAAGAACTACTCAACCCTAACCAAAACAAAAAACTCTAGGTCTCAGGGTGAGTGTCCCAAAATATATCAGCGACAACATCAGTCAATGTTGATGACAGTGGGATCCAAGGGACGACCAGACAAACGGGACATCAGCCTGGCAGAGTGACGAGTAGGATAAGCATGAGTCTTCCTCTTGGAAGACGATGTACGTGCAGCAGAGGTTTCCGCATGAGCATGAATGGGGGTCTGGACCTCAGAAGGCACAGGTACAAAGCGTGGAGGAGGGGGGACAGCAGCATGAGCAGTATCCTCAGACGGAGGAAACATGGCCTGAAGTTCTACAGGAATGTGGAACCCATGAAGCACGAAAGATTTATACTGAAGCTCGAGAAGGAGACTGAGCTTATTATCCATAGAGGCAGCAATCTTCTCGATCGAAGTGACATGGTACACAGTTGACCGAGAAGGAAATCCTCTAGGGGTACCGACGGAGGAGAATGGGGAGGATGATCGACTGGCTGAGAAGTGGGTTCATCGAAGTTTGCCAAGGGAATAGGATCTCCAACCAAGAAGTCTAAGAACTCCCCAGACGAAGGAGGCGAAGAGGGTAGCTAATCAGTTGGTGGAGGAGAGGGTTCAGCGAGAAAAATGTTTAACGTTTCTCCTGACGATGAATGACATGGAGGATCCATGAAATTGATAAACAGAAGCTAAGTCAGATAAGCAATGAGAGGAACACGAGAGACATCGAACTTAATACGAGAGAAAGACGAGACAGTCGAGGTCCGAGCGATGCAATCGACAGACGAGACGACGGAATATCGCCGGCGGAGCGATTTACAGAGGGTTTGAGTCGAGGAAGACGAAGCAGTTTCATTCGGATGAGAGAGAATCAGTCAATCGAAATGAAGTCGTTCAATGAAAATATCGAAGAGGCAAAACAATCTGGGCTATTGGATCAAAAAATCGACGGCTCAAATCAAATGAGCGAACCGCCACAATAGGAGATTTTCGACTGTAGTGTTGAATATTGGACTCCCCGAATTTGGTTTTGATGATGAGCAAACATAAATAATCCATGAACTAACAATTTGTGAGCGCAGTTTTGGAGATCGTCGCCAAATTCACGAGAACATTCAAAGCGACATCTCAACACTTCCCAAAGCTCGTATTCATGTTTAAAGCTTCGTTGAAGCTCTTGCGCCGTTTTGGAAGTGATGAAGAATCAATCGAAGCTCTCAAAGACCGTTTATTAAGGTTTATTTATAGTCTTTTTAGCTTCGATATATAGAATGTTAAGCCTTGAGTATATCTTACATTTCTATCTTCATATCGCTCATATCGTAGCTCTAGGATCTTGTACAAGTTCATTCTAACTTCCTCGAAGCGTCGCGCTTCGATTCGGACTTGTTTGTGCATATTAGTTGGTACAAGAAGGAGTACTGACCGACTAGATGGTGATCTAGTCGGTCAGCAACTCTTCTTGGACCGACTAGTTTGATTCCTTAATTTCTTGGACTTTACTGTTTACAGTTAGTCGGTCTACGTTGACTCACCGACCGACTAGTTTGTGAGCTAGTCGGTCAGTGATGCTTCTTTGACCGACTAGTTGTGACTTACTGTTCATGCTAAATTTCTCCTAAGCTACTGGTTATCGTTAGTCGGTCTAAGAACGTTTGGTGACCGACTAGTTGACAATATAGTCGGTCAACTTTTGTTCTTGGACCGACTAAGTCAACTTGTGTTCAGACTATTTCATTTTGCCTCTTAGTCGGTCTACGTTCACTGACTGACCGACTAGTTGTGAAACTAGTCGGTCAGAAAGTCTTCTTGGACCGACTAGATTTGTAGGTCTGAAATTCTCTTTCTTCTCAGTTCCTCTCTTAGTCGGTCCATGCTGTTTGACTGACCGACTAGTTGATGAACTAGTCGGTCAGTGATTGTTCTTTGACCGACTAATTCTCCCAGATTTCTATCCGTTGGAGAATGACCTAAGTTGTTTTTATGGGACCCTATAAATATGAACCTTGGTCATTTCTATCTAGGTAAGAGCTTCCATTCAGAGATTCATTGAGATCAAAAGTGATAGCCATTCTCACTCAAATCTAAAGCTCTCTTCCTCACAAGAAATCCATTCTCTCTCATTTCTAGATCTAGAATCCATCTAGAGAGAAGCTTGTTCTTGGTGAGCTCTTCAAGCTATTGCTTGATCCAAGTCTCCAAATCATTCCTAGGCACCTATTGCTGGTCATTTCCTTGGTGCTAGGACTTGGTGACTTCATCTTCCTCAAATCCTTCATTTCACCTATTGGGTAAGAAAAACTCAAGGTATATGATTTTGTGGTAAGTTTGCTTATTTCAATATAACTCATTTATATTGCTTGTTGATTCTCTCGGTTGTGAGAGAAGGTTGTGATCCCGGGTTGTGGGATTCACTATTGCCGTTGTTGTATGATTTGATCATGTGAAGGTTTTTCACAAGATATTCATAGTGGAAATCTTGGGTTAGGGTTTCTAACCTAAGTATCCGGAGGGGATCCGGGTGGTTGGGACGTAGGATCACCGGGAACAAGTCGGGGAGACTTGGGTGGATCCGAACCCATTAACATCATTTGTTTGCATTGTTTATTTTGTTGTTGTCATTCAATTTAAGCTTCCGCAAATTGATTTGGTAGTTGTTTGCAATTTAATTTGGAATTATACTCCTTATTATTTTAAAGTACTATTCACCCCCCCTCTAGTACTTTTGCAGTAGCTTGTAGGGCATTACATTTGGTATCAGAGCCAGATACTTAGCTATGTCTGCCATCGACAACAAGACCGTGCGTCCACCTTCCAACTATGACACCTTCAGGAACTGAGAAGGAGCATCTTCGGTGATGGAAGGACATTCCTCTACGAGGCCTCCGTTCTTCAACGGTACCAACTACGGGTACTGGAAATGCCGGATGGAAACCTTCCTCCGGAGTGCATCCTTATGGAGGACTATAATGAAGGAATACATTGAGCCCAAAGAAGAAGACTTTGAGAAATGGACTACCGCGGAGGTCGCCGCGGAGGTAAGCAATGCCAAGGCAATGAACGCCTTGCAATGCACATTGGAGCCCGAGGACTTCAATAAGATATGCACATGTAAGAGTGCATATCAAATTTGGAACTCCCTCCTCATTCTTCATGAAGGGACGAGTAGGGTAAGAGACTCTAAACTCGTAGTCGTAAACAAAGATTACGAAATGTTTCATATGCAACAGGGCGAGAAGATGAAAGAATATTACGCTCGCTTTGTTGACATAATAAACGAGTTAGAGGCCCTCGGCAAGTCCTACACTCAAAAGGAGAAGTGCTCAAAGCTTATTGAAGGACTTCCCTCTTCTTGGGAAAAACGTACCTTCGCCATCGAGGAAGGTAATGACATGAACAAATATACCGTAGTTCAACTAATGGGTACTTTGATGTCATACGAGGTTTGCAAAGATAGCAAGGTGAAGTTACAAGAAAAGATGAAGTCCTATTTGAACCAAGACGCGCCTAAGAAAAAGGCGATTGCATTCAAGGCGGCTTCATCCACCTCGACCGATGATGAGGACTCGGAAGAAGAAATGGACATGGAATCCATTGCACTCATGGCAAAGAAGTTCAATTGCTTCTTCTGAAAGGGTAACTTCAAACAAAAATCTAAATTTACTTCTACTAACGCCTCTCCACCTTTGTGCTTTAAATGCAATAAGCCAGGACACATCAAAGCAGATTGTCCTCAAAACAAGCAAAAGGAGAAGTGGAAGGCGCCGAAGTTCGAAAAGTCAAAGAAGTACAAAAAGGGGTACAAAAAGGGACTTGTCGGAGCAACATTCACCGACTCCGAGGATTCCTCAAGCGGAGAGTCGGACGATGAGAAAGTGGAGCAAGCGCACATGTGCTTCATGGCAAGAGAGGAGCATGATCAAGGATCTTCCTCTTTCGATGATAGCGACGACGAAGGCGATGAGGTAACTATGGATGATCTTAGGGATGCTAACTATCATTTATGGTCTAAATACACTAAATTAGTAAATAGATATACTAAAGTAAAAAATGACCTAGCTAGCATTCAAACCTCGACTAAGACTATCGTCACCAACAACGACACCGTTGTTGAAGAGTTAAGAAATGAGATTGTTAATCTCAAATCTAAACTTGAACATGTTAGCATTGATGATCCGGAAGAACATAGGATAGCGGATTTAACTTCTCAAAACTCGACTTTGAGTATTGAGAACGAGAATCTTAAATCTCGTGTGTATGTGCTCACATCGCAAGTATCCACACTAGATACTTCTATGCGTTCTCTCAAAGAGAAATATGAGAACACATTAGGCCGAATCAATAGATTCAATAAGGGTAAGGACCATTTGGATAAAATCCTAAGTGACTTACTTCCGGCCAATCACCACATTGGTTTGGGGTATACGATGGGATGTCCATCCAAAGCGGCCACTACTTTTGTTAGGCCAACTTCCGGTGACTCTACGAGTGGTAGCAAACACTCTATTGGTAGTTTATCTACCAATGGTGCTTCCACCTCGTCCACACCCTCTTTTGGAAAGAAACCCATTTCGGGTGGACCTCCAAAGAAGGGGCATGCTTATATGTACACCAATACCATGCCACGTAGGAACACACGTCTTACTCCACCATCTCACATATATGATGATTTTTATGCAACACATTCTCGGGCACGTGCACACCATGTGAGACACCCTCACGCACGTGTTCCCACACATGCATATGTTCACCCACAACATCATATGAATAATTCTCATCGTGCACCATTCCATCATGTTCCTTATACCTATCCACGACATGCATCACGTAGAAATCAACAACGCATGCGTGCACCCAATAGGATGATGGCTCCCAAAATTTTCACTATTTGGAGCCCAAAGGACACAAGCATGGACGAAAAACAAATGTATATGAATGCTTATTTTTCGGATGTTGTGCATAGTAGAAATTATGTGGGGAAGTCTAAGTCCAATTGGACTTGGCTTCCAAAGGTCTAACTTCTGAGGACCCAATGACCTTGGGTACCATGATATGAAAGTTTCTATCTTTAGGTACTCAAGGAAAAGAAAAAGAAAAGGAGCAACAAATTTAAATTTAGCTCCAAAGGGAATTGGATACTCGATAGCGGGTGTTCAAAACACATGACGGGTGACGCTCAATTGCTCTCCGGAGTGGTTCCCATTGCAAATGGAAATCGCGTCGTATTTGGAGGCAATGAGAGCGGAACAATCGTCGGTGTTGGTAAAGTGGGTAACCCTTCTAAACCCTTAATTAGTGATGTTTATCTAGTTGATGGTTTAAATCATAATCTTATTTCAATAAGCCAACTTTGTGACAAAGGTTACAAAGTTAGTTTTTCGAAAGGATTGTGTCATATTTCAAATGATAATAATAAATTATTATTTTCCGGCACACGCCATAAAGATATTTATATTTTGGATCTTCCTAAGTCATATGAACAATGTCTCGTTGCCAACACAAGTGAACAACACTTATGGCATCGACGCTTTGGACATGTGAACTTTGGAACACTTTATAAGCTTTCGAAATTAAATTCCATTAAAGGTTTTCCGAAACTCGTTTTTGAAAAGAAAAGTTTTTGTGATTCTTGTCAACGTGGCAAGCTTCCTAAATCTTCATTTAAACCTAAGAAAAGCATTTCTACGAAACGGCCACTAGAGCTATTACATCTAGATTTATTTGGGCCAACTAGAGTTGCTTCCTTAGGAAATGCGAGATATGGACTAGTCATCGTTGATGATTATTCAATATTTACATGGGTATTTTTCTTATGTAATAAAAATGAAGCTTTTGAAAACTTCACAATATTTGTGAAGAAAGTACAAAATCTCATCGGAACCACCATTGTCACTATTCGTAGTGATCATGGGGGTGAATTTGAGAATGAGTCTTTCTCAAATTTTTGTGATGATCTTGGAATTACTCACATATTTTCTTTCCCTCGCGCACCTCCTCAAAATGGTGTTGTTGAGAGGAAGAATAGAATGCTTGTGGAGTGTGCTCGCACTATGCTCGAAGATAGTCAACTTGGTTATCAATTTTGGGCGGAAGCGGTACACACCGCTTGTTATGTGTTTAATAGAATACTTTTGAGGCCCGGCACCAAACAAACTTGCTATGAATTGTTGTTTGGTAGATTGCCTCAAGTTAAACATTTTCGTGTTTTCGGCGCAAAATGTTTTATTAAAAACGCATATGATAATTTGGACAAGTTTGATCCGAGATCGGATGAGGGGATATTTGTTGGGTATTCCTCACGTAGCAAAGCCTACCGGATATACAACAAAAGATCCTCTACGATCGAGGAATCACTTCATGTCTCTTTTAATGAGAATTTTACTACTTCTAGAATTTCAAATGATAATGATTCTATGGATGTTTTATGTGATTCGTTTGAAAATTCTAAGTCTATTGATTCAATTGATTCTATTGAGACTAACCCGACTAATGAAGTTGTTGAGAATGTGCCTAGTGATCAAGGTATTCCCAAGCGGCTTCATACCGTTCGCGACCATCCCCATGAGCAAGTCATTGGCAATATTCATGATAGTGTCAAGACGAGATCTCAAGTCCACCACTTCGCCAATAGTGCCTTTGTCTCATCAATAGAGCCAAAGAATATAGTTGAAGCGTGCGAAGATAGTGCTTGGATCCTTGCCATGGAGGAGGAACTCATTCAATTCGAGAGGAATGAGGTATGTGAGCTTGTTCCTTTGCCATCGAAGAACCACACCGTCATAGGGACAAAGTGGATCTTCAAGAACAAATCCGACGAAAATCAAGTCGTCATCCGGAACAAAGCTCGGTTAGTTGCTCAAGGCTATCGCCAAGAGGAAGGTATCGATTTCGAAGAATCCTTCGCTCCGGTAGCTAGATTAGAATCGATTAGACTTTTATTGTCATATGCATGCCATAAAAATTTTAAGTTATTTCAAATGGATGTTAAAAGTGCATTTTTAAACGGAGATGTTGTTGAGGAAGTTTACGTTTCTCAACCTCCGGGCTTCATAAATGAAAAATTTCCAAATCATGTTTTTAAACTAAAGAAAGCTCTTTATGGTTTGAGACAAGCTCCTCGAGCTTGGTATGATCACCTAAAGAATTTTCTTTTGGATTTGAATTTTAAAATGGGCGAAGCCGATTCTACACTTTTTGTTAAGCATGCGAATAATGATATTTTATTAGTTCAAATTTATGTTGATGATATTATTTTCGGTGCTACTAACTTCACTCTTTGCGAAGAGTTTTCTAATGTTATGAAGGACCAATTTGAGATGAGCCACATGGGCGAACTCAAATATTTCTTAGATCTCCAAATTCGCCAAATGAACGATGCAATCTTCATCCACCAAACAAAGTATACGGTGGAGTTGCTTAAGCGATTTGGAATGGAAAGTGCTTCCGGGAAAAAGACTCCAATGAGCACGACTACGCATCTCGACAAGGATACGGGCGGTAAGGATGTAGACATTCGTCTATATCGAGGTATGATAGGTAGTTTACTTTATCTTACCGCAAGTAGGCCCGATATTATGTTTGCCGTATGCATATGTGCTCGTTATCAGTCTCAACCTAAGGAGTCTCACTTAGTAGCGGTAAAGCGTATTTTCCGTTATCTAAGTTACACTTTAGATTTTGGATTACTTTATCCGAAATCTAGCACGTATGAGTTAGTCTCATACAGTGATGCCGATTATGCGGGATGCAAATCCGACAGGAAAAGTACTAGTGGCACTTGCCATTTTCTAGGAAATTCTCTTGTCTCTTGGTTTTCCAAGAAGCAAAATTCCGTATCACTTTCAACCACCGAGGCGGAATATATTGCCGCCGGTGCCGCTTGTGCCCAGGTTCTTTGGATGAGACACACTTTGAAGGATTTTGGTATTCACTGTGATACTAGCCCTATCATGGTGGATAACCAAAGTGCTATCTGTCTTTCAAAGAATCCGGTGCACCATTCCCGATCAAAACACATAGATGTCCGACACCATTTCTTAGATGATCATGTTGCTAAAAAGGACATCATTTTAGTGTATGTTGAAACCCAAAAGCAAATCGCCGATATTTTCATGAAACCCCTAAAGGAGGACTCCTTTGTGCGGTTGCGTCGAGAATTGGGGATATAGGATTCATATTTCATTCAATTATCTTGCATGCTATTATATTTTGCGATATTTCGTTCATGCTAGATTTATTGAATTTTTGGGAATATTATGTGATATGTTTGAGTTTATGATCGAATTCGTATTTCAATGTCGTATTTAAGATTTCGACGTTTTATGGGGTAATTTAGATGACTAATGAGAGTGTTAAGATGTTTCATCCAAGTGGGTTGTGAAGAGAAATCATTTATCAATTTTTGGACTCTTCTAGTCGGTTTCAGTTCATTTGTCAACCGACTAGATGCTCATCTAGTCGGTCAGCAAGTGAACTCAGACCGACTAGATCAAGCTTCTATCTAACTCTTATCATTTTCTTTCTTTAGTCGGTCACAGTACACTTACCGACCGACTAGATTGAAAACTAGTCGGTCAATGAATATACTGCGACCGACTAATTCTAGCCCTAAAAATCCTTGTTTGCCTCTGTTTCGACTTAGTCGGTTCAAGCTCATTGACCGACCGACTAGATCGTAATCTAGTCGGTCAGTGCTTGAACTGTGACCGACTAAGTAGGTTAGGGCATTTGTGTCTTTTCCAGATCCAGACCGACTTAAACCCTTTTTCAGTCGACTAAAATTCATTTTAGTCGGTTGTTTTTCTCAGCTCAAGCCCGCAAAAACCCAAACCCTCTCGAGTCTCTTCGTATTCCCGTCGACGACGGCCAGATCTTCGGCCATCCCAGCCGTCCGTCGCCGTCGCCTCCTCCTCCTAGGTAAAACCCCCTCTCCTAGGTGTCGATTTCCTTCCTTAGGGTTTGTTTTATATCTCATCTAGGGTTCTAGCTCCTAGGGTTTCAAAGTTCTTCTAGCGTTTGTGTATTTCGTGGTTGCTGTAGGAATCTAGGGAATCTAGGGTTTCAGCTAGGGTATTTGATCTTCCGTCGTTTTTAGCTTGTACTCGTCGTGCCACGACCATGGCAAAGACGAGGATCCCAATCGCCTCTTCTGGGGCTTCTCCTATGTCTATAGGGCCTTCCGACCCTAGGAATCCGCCTAAGCCTAAACGTCGTGCCAAATCAACCCAAGCTTCTCCATCTTCGCCTCCTCCTAAGAAGCCGAGGACGGCGACGGTAAAACCCAGAAAATCTAAGACCAAAAAGCCCATTCTCCACTCTCCTGCTACTCCTCCAGATTACGACTCTGAGTTCGTGCCTGAGGACGAGTCTGGCCCTAGGGAACCTACTCCTCCTCCGAAGACCCGTAAGGCTAAGGGTAAAGCTCCTATGCCAGTCGGCGGTGTAGACATATCGTTGTGCCGCGATGACCCTCAGTGTCTCGCAGCGTACAACCGTATAGAGCACTGTCCACTGTTGTTAGAGCATTACGTTCAGTTTTCTGATTTTCTCGGCCTTGCTGATCTTCTCTCCTATAGTGGCCTTCTTGATTATCTTCGCTCTGACCCCAAGGCGAATCCTAAACCATATCCTCGCCTTGTGAAATTATTCTATGCCAATCGTGTTCGAGGCCAGTACGATGCCAGCCACTCCATTGAGACTACTGTCTTGGGAACTCCTATAGTTCTCACGGCAGAAATCTTGGGGGAGATTCTTGGTTGCTCGTCGTGTGGTCTCCTTCCTTCGGACATTTCCGTCGATGATATTTCCTCCTTGGATCAGTCAGTTCTTTCAGATATCTTCCAGGTTATCCCCTCCGCATTTATTGGTGTTCCATCGAAATCTTTCAAGCCGAATGCATGGGTCCTTAACCTGATCTTGAAGTCATGCCTTCTCCCTAAGTATGGATCATCTTCACTTCCATCCCAGCCGTTCTTGAAATTGATCTATGCTCTTTTCTTGGGGTGCGAGATTAATTGGGCTCGCGTGATACTCGATAAGATGGACTCTTTCGAGTGTATACGCAAGACCAATAAATCTGCGCATATTCCATACCCTTGTTTGCTGACCCTTGTGTTTCGTCATTTCCGAGTCCCTCTCCCTCCTGACGATGAGCGTCCCTTGGGTACTCCTCTGAACGCGACGGCCGTTAAGAAATCTCTAGCGGCGCTTCGTCACGTGCAGAGGTCTACCGCATCTGCTTCCCAGTCCACTCCCTCAGCTGCTGCTGCCCCCGCTCCTCCTGCCACATTAGACGATGTCGTACGCCTTCTTCGTCGACACGAGTCACGTTTGGCTCGTACCGAGGAGGTCGTCTGCCGTATGGCTAGTATGATGGGGATTGATCTTCCTCCTTCAGTTTCTGAGGCCGAGGAGATGGACGATGAGGAGATTGATGAGCTTGTCACTTCCTTTGCCCGTGGCGATGAGGCCGCTGCTGCTGCTGCTACCACTTCAGCTCCTGGAGATGGCACCACTTCCGGTGCTCCAGAGACTTCTGCTTCTGCACTTCAGACTTCTGAGCCTGCTGCTGACCCTGCTGTCGAGCCTTCACATCTATCACCTGCTGCTGTTGAGACCCCTGCTGTTGCGACCCCTGCTGTTGAGCCAGTCGTTTCCACTCCTACCCCGACGATCCCGTCTGTTGAGACACCTCTCCTCCCTGCAGAGCCTGAGTCCACTCCGTCGACTGGACCCACGGAGACTGCAGATCCAGCCACTTCCTCGTGATTGTCTGTTTCGAGGACTCTCCACTACGCTTTGGATGATATATCTTAGTGAGAGTATTTTGGGTTTGGATGGGGTTTGAGAGTTGTTTTTGATGTATTTTTGCGTTTTCTGGATGTCGCTGTTGGATATTTTGATGTACTTTGGATAATGTTGATGTTGATATTATATTTTGATGTAGATGATGATGTTGTATCAATGTTGTTATGATGGGTATGTTGCATTTGATGTATCGATATCTTTTTGGATGTACTCATGGTATTTTCATATATTTATACATCGTCGTTCTCTTTGTCTACATGGTATGAAATGTAATTTCTTCGTTCAACGCTTATGAAATGTGATTTCTTCGTTCATCGATGTAATTGTTGTGATATTAATTTCGTCATGCACATTAACTCTCATTCAATGTCCATGCTATGTAAAATCGTCGCTCGACGATTGAAAATCTTGGTTAAATAGATTATATTTCTATATTTGTATAGAATTGTTTTCCATGCACATATTTAACCAAGAATATTGAATATTGGAGAGTATGTTTCATTATTCATTAAATGAAAAATTTTACCAAATATTATTTTTGATGATTTTGTTTCTCGCTTTTTGATAATGGACAATTTGGCACACCTTGATTTGATTTCATCATGTTTCCTTTGGTGTCAATTAGTTCCATCGTCATTGTCTACGACTCCCGATGTTGGATTTTCCATTTCCTAGTTGTTGTCGTTGTATGCCCCCCATTTTTGGGATAATGCCAAAGGGGGAGAGATAATGATAATAAATAGCGCAAATGAAAATTTAACTCAATTTCCAAGAATCTAGTTTGATATGTTAGATTCAGGGGGAGTTAAGATACATATAAGGATTTTCAAAATCCGATATTTCGAAAATCGATTCACTTTATTTATCTTACTCATCTGATTGATGCAATTCATATATATTCATTTTGGAATTAATATGTCATCAATGCAGGGGGGTAAGTATTTTACATTTGAATCATTATTTTTGATTATTATTTACGTTGGTTTGTCATCACCAAAAAGGGGGAGAATGTTGAATATTGGACTCCCCAAATTTGGTTTTGATGATGAGCAAACATAAATAATCCATGAACTAACAATTTGTGAGCGCAGTTTTGGAGATCGTCGCCAAATTCACGAGAACATTCAAAGCGACATCTCAACACTTCCCAAACCTCGTATTCATGTCTAAAGCTTCGTTGAAGCTCTTGCGCCGTTTTGGAAGTGATGAAGAATCAATCGAAGCTCTCAAAGACCGTTTATTAAGGTTTATTTATAGTCTTTTTAGCTTCGATATATAGAATGTTAAGCCTTGAGTATATCTTACGTTACTATCTTCATATCGCTCATATCGTAGCTCTAGGATCTTGTGCAAGTTCATTCTAACTTCCTCGAAGCGTCGCGCTTCGATTCGGACTTGTTTGTGCATATTAGTTGGTACAAGAAGGAGTACTGACCGACTAGATGGTGATCTAGTCGGTCAGTAACTCTTCTTGAACCGACTAGTTTGATTCCTTAATTTCTTGGACTTTACTGTTTACAGTTAGTCGGTCTACGTTGACTCACCGACCGACTAGTTTGTGAGCTAGTCGGTCAGTGATGCTTCTTTGACCGACTAGTTGTGACTTACTGTTCATGCTAAATTTCTCCTAAGCTACTGTTTATCGTTAGTCGGTCTAAGAACGTTTGGTGACCGACTAGTTAACAATCTAGTCGGTCAACTTTTGTTCTTGGACTGACTAAGTCAACTTATGTTCAGACTATTTCATTTTGCCTCTTAGTCGGTCTACGTTCACTGACTGACCGACTAGTTGTGAAACTAGTCTGTCAGAAAGTCTTCTTGGACCGACTAGATTTCTAGGTCTGAAATTCTCTTTCTTCTCAGTTCCTCTCTTAGTCGGTCCATGTTGTTTGACTGACCGACTAGTTGATGAACTAGTCGGTCAGTGATTGTTCTTTGACCGACTAATTCTCCCAGATTTCTATCCGTTGGAGAATGACCTAAGTTGTTTTTATGGGACCCTATAAATACGAACCTAGGTCATTTCTATATAGGTAAGAGCTTCCATTCAGAGATTCATTGAGATCAAAAGTGATAGCCATTCTCACTCAAATCTAAAGCTCTCTTCCTCACAAGAAATCCATTCTCTCTCATTTCTAGATCTAGAATCCATCTAGAGAGAAGCTTGTTCTTGGTGAGCTCTTTAAGCTATTGCTTGATCCAAGTCTCCAAATCATTCCTAGGCACCTATTGCTGGTCATTTCCTTGGTGCTAGGACTTGGTGACTTCATCTTCCTCAAATCCTTCATTTCACCTATTGGGTAAGAAAAACTCAAGGTATAGGATTTTGTGGTAAGTTTGCTTATTTCAATATAACTCATTTATATTGCTTGTTGATTCTCTCGGTTGTGAGAGAAGGTTGTGATCCCGGGTTGTGGGATTCACTATTGCCGTTGTTGTATGATTTGATCTTGTGAAGGTTTTTCACAAGATATTCATAGTGGAAATCTTGGGTTAGGGTTTCTAACCTAAGTATCCGGAGGGGATCCGGGTGGTTGGGACGTAGGATCACCGGGAACAAGTCGGGGAGACTTGGGTGGATCCGAACCCATTAACATCATTTGTTTGCATTGTTAATTTTGTTGTTGTCATTCAATTTAAGCTTCCGCAAATTGATTTGGTAGTTGTTTGCAATTTAATTTGGAATTATACTCCTTATTATTTTAAAGTACTATTCACCCCCCCTCTAGTACTTGTGCAGTAGCTTGTAGGGCATTACATGTAGAACAATAGTCAGTCGACTGGTCGATGTGATAAGAGATAGGCTTAGGTTGACAGACAGTCAACTGTTGAGTAACTTATAGTCGCATGTCCGTGAGACAGTCGACTGTATTATACTCATTAGTCGACTGACTGAGAATCAATAAAATTGATGATTAAACAGAGACTATTGACGAAATAGACAGGCGCCTGATGACTAAAATGCAGTCGCTTGTTGATCTAACAGTCGACTGTAAATTTGTCATTAGTCGCCTGGGCGAAAGATACAGTCTGCTGACTGAGAAGATAGAGTTGGGCAGTCGACTGTCGAAGGAAAGACAGTCATCTGTCCTGGTCCAAAAATGCACAGTAAGGTTAAAATCCAGAGGATATGCACGATTCACCCTAGGATATATACTCTAACATAAACTCATCATAAAATCAATATCAAACGATAAATCATTTATAATATAAATATCTTAAAACAATCTGAAAACTCATGTAATCAAAGAAATCTTAATAGCCTTTCTTAAAACTAATATATGATATATCAAAAGAGGAGAGGCAACATGATGATATGAGTTCAAAAGAAGTTATAACAAGTAATTTGAACTCCTAAATTTTAGATTCACCCATAATTCTTAATTCTCCACGCAACCTCACAAATGAATCTTCTTTAAGAGGTTTTGTGAAGATGTCGACAATTTGTTTTTGGGTTCAATGTACTCTAAGATGATGTCCTTCTTAGCTACATGATCATTGATAAAGTGGTGTCTCATATCTATGTGTTTGGTATGGAAGTGATGTACCGGATTCTTGGAAAGACATATAGCACTTTAGGTATCAACCATGATAGGGCAAGTATCACAATTGATACAATAATCTCTAAGAGTGTGTCTCCTTCAAAGAACTTGTGCACATGCAAGATCCGCGACAATATATTCTGCTTCAGTCGTGGACAACGATACCGAGTTCTGTTTCTTGGAGAACCAAGAGACTAAGGAATTTCCTAGGAAATGACAAGTGCCACTAGTACTTTTCCTATCGGATTTGCATTCGGTAAATTCGTGTAATGCCCTACGAAGCTACTGCACAAGTACTAGAGGGGGGTGAATAGTACTTTAAAATAATTAAGAAGATAATTCCTAATTATCTTGCAAACTCAACCAACAATGCGGAAATGTAAATATTGACAACAAAGAAATGCAATCGCAAATAAACGAATTAATGGGTTCGGATCCACCCAAGTCTCCCCGACTTGTTCCCGGTGATCATACGTCCCAAACACCCGGATCCCCTCTGGATACTTGAGTTAGAATCCTCTAACTCAAATTTGCACTATGAAATACTTGTAGAAACCTCTACAAGATCAAATCATACACAAATAAAATTGTGACTCCCACAACCTAGGATCACAAACAAACTCTCATAACCGAGAGTAAATCACTTATAATGTCAAAGTAGATGAAATACGAACTTACCGACAAAATCCTATGCCTTGAGTAAAACTTACGATTTAGGGCAAAGAGGATTTTGGGGAAGATGAAGGCACCAAACCCTAGCTCCAAGATGTAGATCAGCAATGGAGGGCTAGGAAGATGTTGGTGGCCTTGGATCAAGCTCTTGGCTTGAATGGCTCACAATCAATGTGAATATCTCTTTGGAAGTAAGAGTGGAAGAGAGATTCTTTGGAAATGAATGAGCTTTGAATGAGGATTAAATGCTTCTCTTTGATTCTCTAAAGTTCAATTAATATCAGCCTTGAATGCTATGAAAGCAGCACTCCAAGTATATATAGGATGAGGAAAGAGAGAGCAAAATTCGTGGCATTTAATGCTCCAACGGCTCTATTCTGAAGCAGACTAGTCGGTCAAAGAAGGATCACTGGCCGACTAGTTCATCAACTAGTCGGTCGGTGAAACAACATGAACCGACTAAGAGGTGAACAGTGAATAGAGTAGTTCAGGGAATATAGAACTAGTTGGTCTAAGAAGACTTGCCAACCGACTAGTTTCACAATTAGTCGGTCGGTGAGTGAACGTTGACCGACTAACAGAAGAAATCAAAGAAGTTGAATTCAAATACAGCTAGTCGGTTTAAGAACAACTTCTAACTGACTAGTTTCTCAACTAGTCAGTCGGTCGTTGTGCTTTGACCGACTAACCGTAAACAGTAGCTCAGGCTCAAAAATAGAAGTTCAACTAGTCGGTCTAAGAAGGATTCCTAACCGACTAGTTTCATAACTAGTCAGTCGATGAACCTTCTTGGACCGACTAACTGTAAACAGTAACTGAGCTAGAAATTAAGAAGGCATTCTAGTCGGTTCAAGAAGCTTTGCCGACCGACTAGATTGCCATCTAGTCGGTTTGTTCTTCTTCTTGAACCAACTAACATGCACAAGAAGCCGCAAATCGAAGCGCGAAGAGAGTCCAAAAATTTTAGAATTTGAAATTTTGAGTTCTCTCCTAATTGCACTTGGACGAAACATCGTAATACTTTCATTTGAATCATTATTTTTTATTATTATTTATGTTGGTTTGTCATCACCAAAAAGGGGGAGAATGTTGAGTATTGATTCCCCGGATTTGGTTTTGGATGATGAACAAACATAAATACCGTGAACTAACTCTTTGTGAGCGCAGTTATGGAGATCGTCGCCAAACTTCTATGAACATCAAAAGCGACGTCTCGAGACTTCTCAAAGCGCGTGATCGTTTGCTTGAAGCTTCGTTGAAGCTCGAGGACCATTATTGAAGTCAAGAGATTCGAATCGAAGCATTTGAAGACGGTTCGTCAAGTTTTATTTATAGTCTTCTTGCTTCGTTTCGTAGAATGTTAAGCCTTGAGTAGGTCTTACGTTTTAATCTTCATAACGATCCTATCTTAGAGCTAGGATCTTATTAGAAGCCCATACAAACTTTCCCGAAGCTTCGCGCTTTGTGCTTTAGGAAAGTTTGTATGGGCTTCTAATAAGATCCTATCTCTAAGATAGGATCGTTATGAAGATTAAAACGTAAGACCTACTCAAGGATTAACATTCTACGAAACGAAGCTAGAAGACTGTAAATAAAACTTGACGAACCGTTTTCAAATGCTTCAATTCGAATCTCTTGACTTCAATAATGGTCCTTGAGCTTCAACGAAGCTTCAAGCAAACGATCAGGCGCTTTGAGAAGTCTCAAGACGTCACTTTTGATGTTCATAGAAGTTTGGCGACGATCTCCATAACTGCGCTCACAAAGAGTTAGTTCACGATATTTATGTTTGTTCATCATCCAAAACCAAATCCGGGGAATCAATACTCAACATTCTCCCCCTTTTGGTGATGACAAACCAACATAAATAATAATAAAAAATAATGATTCAAATGAAATTTACTTACTCCCCCTGCGTTGATGACATGTTAATTCCAAATTAAATAATAATCATACGCATCAAGCAGACGAGTAAAGTATAAAATGAGAATCCAATTATTGAAATATCGGATTTGAAATCCATTTTTATATCTTAACTCCCCCTGAATCTAACATATCAAATTAGATTCACGGTAAATTGCTTTGAATTATCATGTAGCACATCGTCATTATTAATTCTCTTCCCCTTTGGCATTAGCAAAAAGAGCGGGAGGAGATCAACGACAACAACAATGGCTTCAAATAAAAGCACGTGAGTCATAGAATACGACCATGGTCCAAATGACACCAAAGGAAAATACGAAGTAAATCAAAGCGTGCCAACGAGATCATAATCGATAAACAAAAAATAAAATCATAAAAACTCAAATTAATTTCACGAATTGAGTTATGGAATATACTCTCTAATATCAACATTCTTGATGAATTTAGTACATGGAAAACAATTCTATGTTTTCATAGAATTAATTTCTATTAAATCAAGAAATTCGTCGAGCGACGCAGTCAACATCAGAGACAAATAAAATAATGTGCACACTTAAGTAAAAGTCAACATCGATGTATATATATATATAACAAAATGGATACATCGGACAACATACATATAAACGATCCTCAGATCGGGGCACATCATACAACATATGTCGCACCTGACATCAAAATGAGCATACATCACAAGTGTATCATCAAAACATGTATACATCAAAATACATCATGAAAACATCCAAAATACATCAAATATCATAACCACCCAGACTATCCTAACCCACACTCTCACTACACGATATATCATCCAAAGTGCATCGGGAGAGTCCTCCAAGCAGGGCCAGCAGCAGCAGCAGGCTCTGCAGGAGGGGTGGTGGTCATTGGGTCAGCAGGAGTGTCCACAGATGGAATAGTCGCTACGGGAGTGGCCTCGAGAGCACCAGACGAAGTATCCATCGGAGGAATGGTGGCAGCAGGTGTGCTCTTGGGGGCACCAGTAGACGTAGCAGCAGCAGCAGACGACGTACCCTCTGGGGCACGAGCAGCAGATCTAATAAGCTCCTGAAGCTCATCCTCATCCATCTCTTCCTTGTCAGAAAGTGACGGAGGAATCTCAATGCCCAAGTGAGAGCAGATGCGAGCAAGCATCGCCTCAGAACGAGCACATCAAGACTCCACACGTGTCAACGAACGTGCAAGCTCAGCGAGAGTAGGAGCAGGAAGTGGAGGAGCAGCAGAAGCAGAAGCTGAAGGAGTCTTCCTCTGAACGTGACGAAGAGCCGCAAGAGACTTCTTGACGGCCGTCGCATTCAGAGGGGGACCAAGAGGACGCTCATCATCGGGAGGGAGAGGGACCTTGAAGTGACGGAAGACAAGTGTCAAAAGGTAGGGATATGGGATGTGAGCAGATTTTGTGGACTTCCTAATACACTCGAAGGAATCCATATTATCAAGAATAATCCTAGCCCAATTGATCTCGCTCCCCATGAAGAGAGTGTAGATCAGCTTAAGAAATGGCTGGGATGGCAAGCTCGATGAGCCGTACTTCGGAAGGAGGCACGACTTCAGGATAAGATTTAAACCCATGCATTTGGCTTGAAAGACTTTAAAGGGACGCTAACCATGGCGGGAGGGATCCCATGGAAAATCTCAGAGAGCATGACCTGATCAAGAGCAGAAATGTCATCGACAGAGATATCGGTAGGGAGGAGGCCAGAAGAGGAGACACCTATCAAATCCCCTAAGATTTTAGCCGTGAGGACAATCGGTGTCCCCAAGACAGTCGTCTCAATGGAATGGGTCTCGTCATACTGACCGCGAACATGGTTCGCATAGAAAAGCTTGACTAGACGGGGGTACGGGTGTGGATTCGCCTTAGGCTCATAGTGAAGATAATCAATGAGGCCGCTATGAGAAAGAAGATTGACGAGGTGAGGGAAATCGGAGAACTGAACGAAGTGCTCTAATAACAGCGGACAATGCTCAATACGGTTGTAAGCCGCGAGACACAACGGGTCATCGCGACACAATGATATATCAACACCGCCAACTGGAATGGGAGCCTTCCCCTTAGGCTGACGAGTGCTAGATCGAGGTGGAGGAGTAGGAGCCCTAGCGGTATGCTCGGACTCCGGAATATATTCCGTGTCGGAGTCAGAATCAGTTGGAGGAGTGGGAGCACGGAATGAAGCTGGAGACACGGTCTGTTTCCTAGGCTTGGGCTGAGATCTAGGCTTGGCGGTCGCCGTCCTCTTCTTCTTAAGAGGAGGCAAAGAAGACGAAGGATGGGTCGTTTTAGATCGGCGTTTGGGTTGCGGGGGGTCCGTAGGAGGCGACTCTACAGTCATGGGTGACGGACGCAAGGGTTCGATGGGGATGCGTGTCTTCGCCATGATCGGGACGAGACACGCGCAATCAACTAGAAATCAAAAGCTCGAAACCTAATCACAAACCCTAGACAAACCCTAAACCGAATGAACCTAACCCTAGATGTAGAAATCAAACCCTAGGAGCTGAGAGAAAGATACCTAGGTCGACAGGAGGAGATGAGAGAGATCTGCGATGGAGGAGATGGCCGGAGATGGCCGGAAACGACGATCGACGGTGGAGGGAGAGGAGGAGTCGAAGGGGGTTTTGAGCTGGGAGATAATTTCGCACCGACTACAATGGGAATAAGTCGGTCTGAGAGAGTTTAAGTCGACTAGGAATGCGAAAAGACCAAAGCAGCCCCTGAGCATTTAGTCGGTCACAGTTCATGCACTGACCGACTAGATTGCAATCTAGTCGGTCGGCCAATGAACATGAACCGACTAAGTGCAAACAGTAACTGAGGCCAAAATTTAAGCATGAGTTAGTCGGTCTGAGTTCATTTACTGACCGACTAGAATGAGATCTAGTCGGTCGGCCAATGAACTTGGACCGACTAAGAGAGTCCAAAAATTTTAGAATTTGAAATTTTGAGTTCTCTCCTAATCGCACTTGGAAGAAACATCGTAATACTCTCATTAATCATTATACTACCCCATTAAACATCGAAAATCTTAAAATTTACCTTCATGAATAAATCGAGCATAAATTCCGAAAATTCAACCAAAAAATCCAGAAAATCTCAATAATTCTAGCATGAGCAAATATAAACAAAATTTATTAGCATGCAAGGTTATTGAACAAAATGAATCCTAAATCTCGGATTCACTCATAATCCCCAATTCTCGACGCAACCGCACAAAGGAGTCTTCCTTTAGGGGTTTCGTGAAAATATCGGCGATAGGGCATCTATGTGTTTAGAACGGGAATGGTGTACCTGATTCTTAGAGAGACAAATAGCACTTTGCTTGTCCACCATGATAGGGCAAGTATCACAGTTTATACCAACGTCTTTAAGAGTGCGTCTCATCCAAAGAACCTGAGCACACGCGGCACCGGCAGCAATATATTCCGCCTCGGTGGTTGAAAGTGATACGGAATTCTGCTTCTTAGAAAACCAAGAGACAAGAGAATTTCCTATAAAATGACAAGTGCCACTAGTACTTTTCCTGTCGGATTTGCATCCCGCATAATCTACGTCACTATATGAGATTAACTCATACGTGCTAGACTTTGGATAAAATAATCCAAAGTCAAGTGTGTAACTTAAATAACGGAAAATACGTTTTACCGCTACTAAGTGAGATTCCTTAGGTTGAGACTGATAACGAGCACATACACATACGGCAAACATAATATCGGGCCGACTTGCGGTAAGATATATTAAACTACCTATCATACCTCGATATAGACAAATGTCTACATCTTTGCCACCTGTATCTTTATCAAGATGTGTAGTCGTGCTCATTGGAGTCTTCTTCCTGGAGGCATTCTCCATTCCAAATCGCTTTAGCAACTCCACCGTGTACTTGGTTTGGTGGATAAAGATTGCATCGTTCATTTGGCGAATTTGGAGACCTAAGAAATATTTGAGCTCACCCATGTGGCTCATCTCAAATTGATCCTTCATAACATTAGAAAACTCTTCGCAAAGAGTGAAGTTAGTAGCACCGAAAATGATATCATCAACATAAATTTGAATTAAAATTATATCATTATTCGAATACTTAACAAATAATGTAGAATCAACTTCTCGCATTTTAAAACCCAAATCCAAAAGAAAGTTCTTTAGACGGTCATACCAAGCTCGAGGAGCTTGTCTTAAACCGTAAAGTGCTTTCTTAAGTTTGAAAACATGATTTGGAAATTTTTCATTTATAAAACCCGGAGGTTGAGAAACATAAACTTCCTCAACAACATCTCCGTTTTAAAACGCATTTTTTACATCCATTTGAAAGAGTTTAAAATCTTTATGGCATGAAAAAGATAACAATAATCTAATAGATTCTAATCTAGCTACTGGAGCAAAGGATTCTTCGAAATCGATACCTTCCTCTTGCCGGTAGCCTTGAGCTACTAACTGAGCTTTGTTCCGGACAACGATTTGGTTCTCGTCGGTCTTGTTCTTGAAAATCCACTTCGTTCCTATAACGGTGTGGTTCTTCGAAGGCAATGGAACAAGCTCCCAAACCTCATTCCTCTCGAATTGAATGAGTTCCTCCTCCATGGAAAGGATCCAAGCACTATCTTCTCATGCTTCGTTAATATTCTTTGGCTCTATCGAGGAGGCAAAGGCACAATGAGTGAAGTAGTTACTTGAGATCTCGTCTTGACACTATCAAGGATATTGCCAATGACTTGCTCATGAGGATGGTCACGAACGGTATGAAGCCGTTTGGGAATTCCCTGATCACTAGGAACATTCTCAAAAGATTCATTAGTAGGGTTAGTATCAATAGAATCAATAGAATTAGAATTACCCATAGAATCACATAAGACATCCATGGAGTCATCATCATTAGTAATTCTAGTCGCGACAAAACCTTCATTAAATGAAACATGAAGTGATTCCTCGATCGTTGATGTTCGTTTGTTGTATATCTGGTAGGCTTTGCTACGTGAGGAATATCTAACAAATTGATCTGCTCAAAATGTAACCCAAAAGAGCGATCGTATAGTTTTACCGCAAGCGCACGGTGTAGCGGCGAGCGGGTATCGAACACAGGGAGGACGTATGACAGTGCCTTCTCCAAACAACCTGGCTATAGGAACAGAAAAGAGGGAATTTGCCTTTCGATGATCCTGTCACAATCGTCAGACAAAGTATGGAGATATAAAATCAAATAAAGACGCCTAGGGAATAGGGAATCCCCGCTACTCACCGTATCTCGTCAATGTGATTCATTGGTATCACAATTGCTAGAGTAGAATTTCGGATGAACTAGTTACAATTGAATGTAAAACCTAGCTCACGCTCTCGCGCTGTTGCCAGTCTATAGCTAACCTAGATTTGGGTCCAATCTCTTGCAAACCCTAGCCTAGGCAAGCTAGCATTAGGATCAACATCATTGTTCAATCACGTCCCGAGCCCACTCTCGTGCAAACTCGGGCCACGACCTAGGTTGGGATAGTTCCTACCCGTCTAATCTCTTGCAAACGAGTATCGGTATGGAATTACAACCGAGAACCCTAGTATCGATCCAATCTCTTGCAAACCGATACTACGGAAACTCAATTTCAACCCAATTCGGATCTCTAGGGTTTCCTATCGAATTGGGATCCAATCTTTTGCAAATCCCAATCGATATGAACACCTAGCTATCCGTAATATATCGATCCCAAACTAACCCTAATAGCAATTCTAGCAATAGTTCTACCAAATCATCACAAATCAGAAATTAGGCTCGTAGGGTTCATCCCCACGCCCCAAGACGTTAGGACTACTCACAAATCATATCACAAATGCAAGAATAATCAATTGAAATAGCAATAGAATTCATGGCAATATTCAAATAAGCAATAAAAATGAGATTTTTAATGAAGAGGGAGACAAACCAATAAAGTTCTCCAAGAATCCAACAAAAATAAACTTTTCTCTCCTCTCCAATCACAAGAATCAAAAGCTAAAAAGTTTAATCTAAAAGGCTGCCAAAAAGTAAGAAAAAGCTCCCTCACCTAGGTTAAAAACTGGGGTTAAATACCCCCCAAAATCGCCCAAAAAACTGCGAAAAAATTGCCCCTGCGCAGCCTGAAAATCGCAATTTACGCTACAGGCAGCGCGGCTCACTCGACCGAGTGACAAAAGTCGCTCGGCCAAGTGGGAGACCCTGAGAGTTTCCAGTAAGTATGGGGTCTTGTGGGTCTTCACTTAGGGCATCGCTCGGCCGAGTGAGTTGTCGTCACTCGGCAGATGGGCTTCTAATCACTCGGGCGGTCGGCAATTACCACTCGGCCGAGTGGGTCTTCTGATGCTCAGACTGACGAAAAACAGTAAGTTGGGAGTTTTTGATGAGCGTCGTCTGAGCGCCACTCGGGCGGACGGAGTTTCGTCACTCGGCCGATGTGGCTTCTGATGCTCGGTCGAGTGCACGCTTGGAGCGTGTCCGATCTGGTCGGCCGAGCGGGGTCTTCTGGTCGGCCAAGTGACTCCTTCACTCGGCCGAGTGAGACACTAAAAATGTCCATTCTGAGTGTTTTTGCCTCCTCGTCGCTCCTACGACGTTCTTTCTTCTTCCGCTCCTCTCCAATGGCAAAATACCCCTCGGGGAAGTCATCGGTGAAAGTCTGGAGTAGGCGTATCTCGGAATCACTCCAAATCGATCCAAATCTCCTGAAATACGACAAAAACAACAAATCGTGAAAAGTATCACAATATTGTCGATAGATCGTGAAAAACGTGATTTGAGCAATCTAAATGGCATGCAATCATGCGGAAAAAAGGTGTAAAATATGGAGTGATCAAAATCCCCCAAGCTTAACTCTTACTCGTCCTCGAGGAAGATAAGTAAAAGGCGAACCCGATGGATTTAGAAAACGAAAATGACGAAAAACGAAAAACAAAAAAACGAAGAAGA
This sequence comes from Scilla litardierei, assembly GCA_030789695.1. Classification (NCBI taxonomy): domain Eukaryota; kingdom Viridiplantae; phylum Streptophyta; class Magnoliopsida; order Asparagales; family Asparagaceae; genus Scilla; species Scilla litardierei. Next base: position 108,641,111 of record CM061132.1, read on the forward strand.
AAGAAGAAAGCGAAGAGGGAAGCTGCTAGATCATTTTTCTCAGGATGTGGGTTTTGCTTACTCATATAGCATGCACCGAATGTAAAATACATGTCAAAGAATTTTATTTCGATATCACAGTATAATGGTGCAAATAGAAGTAGAAAACCCAAGAATATCGATATAGCATGAAAAACGGAATAATTCTAAAATTAACATCGTCTGAATCATTTAAAGTGGTATACAATATCGCAGATCACACACTTTTCAATTGAATGCTTTCTATGTGGAGTATAAGAATATCACGCAATAGAATAGAAAGAATAGAAAAGCATGGATTTCATGAAATGAGTGCTAGGCATAGATTTCTGGATTTCGTGAAGCTAAAACAATCTCACCGAGTATAGAATATTACTTAGCCTAGGTTGTCGTGCACTGTCAAGTAGTCACTCTCTCACACGTCATTGGATTCTCTCCCCCAAGCTTATCTATAAGCGTGGTGGCATAAAAAACGATATTTACATTCCCCATTTCTATGAAGCTCCAAAAGTAATAAAAATAAAAACAAAAAGAGGGAAGAAAGAGAGAACATGAGATGGGATCGTTTATTGAGATTCTTTTCTCTTTTCTTTTCTTTTTCTTTTCTTTTCTCTTTTTTTTCTTTTTTTTTCAATAGCATATATACACAATGATCCCAAATCAAAGAGAAATAAGGATATACAAGAATTTTTTTTTCTTTTGGGTTTTGGGAAATTTGGAGCTACAAATTTAATAACGGGGGAAATGCCATATATTAGAATCTCTAAGGGGAGATTCACCAATGATTTAAAAATAGAGAATTGATGTTCAAGATATGTGGAGAAAGAAATAAATATGTCTCTCAGTTCACTCTATAGGACGTGCACGACAACTTCAGTAGGGTAATCTAATCTACTCGGTTTCGATCACAAAAAAGCTAACTAATCCAGATTTATCATAGCTAACATCATTCAATCATCCTGAAGTGAAATGTACAAATAATGCAAATAGAAGTGATATAGGAAAAGAAAACGGTACTCCAGATATAAGCATCCAATGCTTGAATCTTGGTGTGTTTTCTGCGATAGCATACATATGAATATTCAGACTCAGCTAATAATAAAATTTCATCCATTTTCATGCTGAAAAAGTGTGGGTTACTATCACTAAATGCAAGGCAAATCACAGCATATGATATCAGAAATAAAATCTAAGACATGACAAATATAGCATGCATATAGAGAAAGCTAACACCACGTCATCATCATCACAGAAAAGTCATCTCTAGCATGAGATGAAAAAGAAATAAAGATAAAGAGGGAAAATAAAGCTATTTACAATGCAGCACACAAAGAAAATAAGAAAAACGTGATGCATGGTAAAAAAAAGAAAAAGTGATGAAAGTGAGTGCAAATGCGGAAAATGGCGTCAAAAAACTAAAAATAAAGGTGGTAAATCGAAAAGAACGTGAGAACTCACTCCCCCATGCTAAAGTGCACAGTGTCCTCAATGTGCGAAGTGTGGCACACCGAGAGACGTGTAATGTGAGGGGTAGGTGAGGATGCATGCATGATGAGAAAGAAAATAAAAATAACGAAATGAAAAATATGATGCGGACATGATGCATGCAGATATAGGAGTGAATCAGATATAAAAGTGTGACACCAAAAACTCTCCCTCTCTTCCAAAAATGATATAGAAATATATGAACAAAATGTGGACCCAAAAACAGTGAGGGTGGGGGGGTGGCAAAAATCATCAGGATCGAGCAGAGACGGGCAGCACGACGGCAAAATGGATCAATGGCATCAAGGGTGCCTAAGAGGGTGGGGCTGCGCCGTCTCCGTCCTGAGGCAGAGGAGGAGGAGGTGGTGGCTGGGGAACAGTCTGCTGAGTGGGTGTGTGTGTGGGTGTGGAAGCAGGCTGGGTGTGTGTATGAGTGGGGGTGGGTACCTGCTGGGTGGGTGTGGGTACGCGAGGAAGCCGCTCGAGAATCTGAGTGAGGCAATAGTGAATGCCTGGAAGTAGGTCGAAGCGGCTGGCCATAGCGGTGACGGTGGCAGACATGGTCATGAGGTCACCTCTGAGGGCACTCACCGCCCCCCTCGAGAGCACGAATGCTCTGAAGTACAGTGTCGGAGGGAGGTGGTGCAGAGGGACGCACCTGTCTGTGCTGTGCAGGACGGGGCTGGCAGACTCGGGTGGTGTAGTGGATAGGCTCAGCAGGCATGTGGAGGAAAGGTGATGTGCTCACAAGTGTGGGCCTAGCCTCAGTGCGAGGCTGGGTCACGGGCGGGTATGAGGTGGAAGCAGCAGCAGCGGAAGTGGAGTATAAAAGTGACGACGAGGCGGCCAGAGAGGTCGGTGACACAGACGTGGGAATAGACGTCACGACACTCTCGGAAAAACGGCTGCGGTGGAGACAGAGGTGACAACCACGGTCTCCACGACGGCAGCAAAAGATGGCTCTCCGCTCTCAACTATAGTCGGTGGGCGCTCGGGTAGGGCGGAGGAAACGGGCTCAACGGACATAGGGCCAGCTGTGGTGGGAGTGGTGGTGGGCTCGGTGGAGGTAGCGGAGGTGGTCTCAGCGAGTGTACTCCCGACACCGGCAGAAGTGTGGACAGAGGTGTCGGGAGAAGCAGAAATATCGGGCTGCTGAGGGGCCACGGGGTCAGCAGGTGCAGCGGGGTCAGCGGGTGCAGCGTGTGCAGTGTGGGCCTGCTCAGCCTGCTCGGCCTCCTCAGCCTCAAGCACGTAGGCAGCAAGGATCAGGAGATCCATCGCCGGAAGCCAGTCCACCTGTGCTGGTGCTATCTGTGTCCGAGCTGGGCTCGGAAGGATCATGTAATCCGCACCGTAGGGACCGTGCAACCAAACCCAGTGCCGCTGACCGTGCGGACGTAGCATCTTCATCCGGGCCATGACGTCTATAGACAGTGAAGTGGGGCCCGGGGCTCGTCGCAGGTCATCCGGAAAGTCCTCACCGGTTGTCAGGGCGAGCAAGGTGATCAGACCGTCGCAACATATCGGTGAGCGAGCGCTCACAGATACGATGATGCGGTCCAAAAACCAGCTCGCGATATCTATCACGACGGCGGGGACCAACTCGTCACTATCCCTAGCTAGAGCTCTAGGGCGCGTCATCGAATAGAGCATATAAAGCTCCGACGTGGACATCGTCCCAGGCTCATACCTCGCCAAAAAGGTAGTCGCCATAAGGCGCTGAGCTATGCGGAGGCAAGGGTGGACGATGGCCGAGGCCTTGGCCCTACTAGGGTCGAAGGCAGCTGGTAAACCAGTGATCCGGGCCCAGAAAGCGCCGGAATCGAAGGAAGGTGGGGGAATGTGAGTGGGGGCGTAACCACGGTCGGCCCTGGGGACATCGGGCCACAAAAAGAAAGCTCTCATCATACCGAGAGTGACCTGTCACTCTCGGTCCATGAACCTAAACGAGCATCCCTCGTCGGTCCGGGCGATAGAACTAAGCACCTCAAGTGTCGGACGGACGAAGGTGTCCGCCGACACTTGGAAAAAATCTCGCCAACCCACGTTGTCATAAAATGTGAGCATCCCCTCAAGTACCCCCAGGCGTCCTAGGTCTGCAAGGTGTGCGAACTTGGAGGGTACAATCGAGCGCTGGGAAATGCGTTCAAAAACGACGCGGTGTGCGTCGTCTCGGAACGTAATCCCCAGCGGCCCGACAAGTGGAGCCAGTGGCGGTGGTAGTGGCTGTGGGTCGTCAGGGAGTGGCTGTGCGTGGTGAACGGGGGCTGCAGGCTGTGCGGGGTGTGCGGGATCTGCAGGCTGTGTGGGGTGAACGGGGTGTGGTGGTGTAGGCGGAGGAGAGTCTTCCACCTCGTGGGAGGGGCCGGGCTCATCCGGCCGCTTCCGCTTGGCGGAAGCTCTCCTGGTGCGTGGCCGTGTCCGGGGCGGCATGTGGGCCCCGGGTGCTCACCAAAAACGTAAAAAATGCGGCGTGCGCAAATGAGTGGAATGAGTATACCGTAACACGTCGCGAGAGCAATATAGTGGATGCGTGCAAAGAAGCCGCCTCCACGAAGCCAAAAACGCTCCCCGGAAGCTCCCCTGGGCTCCCCTAAGCTCCCCAATTTACCCTGCACATCAAACGAAGATATCAGCGAGTAATATTCAAAATGTATGGAGGGGTTAGGGGTATGATAGATAGATAATGAAGTTGATTTGGTTTTGAGGTTCGTTAAACACACGGATCGTCGAAAAATACGCAAAAGAGGAGGAAATAGGCAAAATAAGGCGTTACTGGAGTTCGGCCGGTAAGGTGGTCACCGGCGGCGACTCGGGTGGAGGCACGACAGGCTCGGCCGGCGGTGGGTGGCCGAGCGCCGGCGGCGGGCGAGTGATCGGGCGAGTGAGGGGGGATCGGGGCGCTGGGGGGGGGGGGGGTTCGCGGCTCGGGCTCGGGTGCTGGAGAGAAAATGACGCTTCGTATTTCGCGCCCGAGCCCGCCGTGCTTAAATAGGGAAAGTTACGATTCGGCCGAGTGACAATGTCACTCGGCCGAGTGACGTAACGAAAATATTTTTTTGAAAATTCCTCCCCGCTTACGATTCGGCCGAGTGGCCTTGCCACCCTCGACCGAGTGGAAAAAGTCCATTCGGCCGAGTGGCTCAAGCTACTCGGCACTACTCGCCCTAGGAGCGTATCAGTTTTACTCGGCCGAGTGAATATGTATACTCGGCCGGGTGGCAATTATACTAAAATCAAGAAAAGAAACAGAGAGTTGGGTACAGCAGACTTCCCTCGTTCGTGAGCCGCTCGGGCGGACGAACTTATGTGCTCTTGCAAACCGATACTACGGAAACTCAATTTCAACCCAATTCGGATCTCTAGGGTTTCCTATCGAATTGGGATCCAATCTCTTGCAAATCCCAATCGATATGAACACCTAGCTATCCGTAATATATCGATCCCAAACTAACCCTAATAGCAATTCTAGCAATAGTTCTACCAAATCATCACAAATCAGAAATTGGGCTCGTAGGGTTCATCCCCATGCCCCAAGACGTTAGGACTACACACAAATCATATCACAAATGCAAGAATAATCAATTGAAATAGCAATAGAATTCATGGCAATATTCAAATAAGCAATAAAAATGAGATTTTTAATGAAGAGGGAGACAAACCAATAGAGTTCTCCAAGAATCCAACAAAAATAAACTTTTCTCTCCTCTCCAATCACAAGAATCAAAAGCTAAAAAGTTTAATCTAAAAGGCTGCCAAAAAGTAAGAAAAAGCTCCCTCACCTAGGTTAAAAACTGGGGTTAAATACCCCCCAAAATCGCCCAAAAAGCTGTGACAAAATTTCCCCTGCGCAGCCTGAAAATCGCAATTTACGCTACAGGCAGCGCGGCTCACTCGGCTGAGTGACTAAAGTCGCTCGGCCGAGTGGGAGACCTTGAGAGTTTCCAGTAAGTATGGGGTCTTGGGGGTCTTCACTTCGGGCGTCGCTCGGCCGAGTGAGTTGTCGTCACTCGGCCGATGGGCTTCTAATCACTCAGGCGGTCGGCAATTGCCACTCGGCCGAGTGGGTCTTCTGATGCTAAGAATGACAAAAAACAGTAAGTTAGGAGTTTTTAATGAGCTTCGTCTGAGCGCCACTCGGGCAGACGGAGTTTCGTCACTCGGCCGATGTGGCTTCTGGTGCTCGGCCGAGTGCACGCTTGGAGCGTGTCCGATCTGGCCGGCCGAGCGGGGTCTTCTGGTTGGCCGAGTGACTCCTTCACTCGGCCGAGTGAGACACTAAAAATGCCCATTCTGAGTGTTTTTGCCTCCTCATCGCTCCTACGACGTTCTTTCTTCTTCCGCTCCTCTCCAATGGCAAAATACCCCTCGGGGAAGTCGTCGGTGACACTCTGGAGTAGGCGTATCTCAGAATCACTCCAAATCGCTCCAAATCTCCTGAAATACGACAAAACAACAAATCGTGAAAAGTATCGCAATATTGTCGATAAATCGTGAAAAACGTGATTTGAGCGATCTAAATGGCATGCAAACATGCGGAAAAAAGGTGTAAAATATGGAGTGATCACAAATATCCCCTCATTGGATCTTGGATCAAATTTGTCTAAACTACCATACGTGTTTTTAATAAAACATTTCACGCCGAAAACTCGAAAATGTTTAACTTGAGGCAATCTACCAAACAACAATTCATAACAAGTTTGTTTGGTGCCGGGCCTCAAAAGTATTCTATTAAACACAAAGCATGCAGTATGTACCGCTTCTGCCCAAAATTGATGGCCAAGTTGGCTATCATCAAGCATAGTGTGAGCACACTCCACTAGCGTCCTATTCTTCCTCTCAACAACACCATTTTGAGGGGGTGCGCGAGGAATAGAAAAGGTGTGAGTAATACCAACTTCATCACAAAAATTTGAGAAAGACTCATTCTCAAATTCCCCTCCATGATCACTACGAATAGCGACAATGGTGGTTCCAATGAGATTTTGTACTTTCTTAACAAATATTGTGAAGTTTTCAAAAGCATCATTTTTATTACTTAAGGAAAATACCCAAGTAAATCTAGAAAAGTCATCAACGATGACAAGTCCATATCGTGCATTTCCTAATGAAGCAACTCTAGTTGGCCCAAAAAGATCTAGATGTAAAAGCTCTAGAGGCCGCTTAGATGATATGCTTTTCTTAGGTTTAAAAGACGATTTAGGTAGCTTGCCTCGTTGACACGAGTCACAAAAGCTTTTCTTTTGAAAGACAAGCTTAGGGAAGCCTATAATGGAATTTAACTTGAAAAGCTTAAAAATTGTTCCAAAGTTCACATGACCAAAACGTCGATGCCATAAGTGTTGTTCACTTGTGTTGGCAATGAGACATTGTTCATGTGATCTTGGAAGATCTAGGATATATATATCCTTATGGCGTGTGCCGAAAAATAATAAATCATTAATATCTTTTCTCAAAATATGGCACATTCCTTTCGCAAAGCTAACTTTGTAACCTTTGTCACAAAGTTGGCTTATTGAAATAAGATTGTGGTTTAATCCTTTAACAAGGTAAACATCACTTATTAGTGGTTTAGAAGGATTACCAACTTTTCCAACACATATGATGGTTCTGCTCTCGTTGCCTCCAAAGACTACCCGGTTCCCATTTGCAATGGGCAACACTCCGGAGAGCAATTTAGCGTCACCCGTCATGTGTTTTGAACACCCGCTATCGAGTATCCAATTATTCTTGGAGCTAAATTTGGATTTGTTGCTCCGTTTCTTTTTCTTGAGTACCTAAAGATAAACATATCATTCCATGGTACCCAAGGTCATTGGGTCCTAAAAGATTAGACCTTTGGAAGCCAAGTCCAATTGGACTTAGACTTCCCCACATAATCATCATTATGCACTACATTCATGAAATAAGAGTTCATGTAAACTTGTTTTTCATCCATATTCGTGTCCTTCAGGCTCCAAATAGTGAAGATTTTGGGAGCCCTATTCCTATTGGGAGCATGCATGCGTTGTTGATTTCTACGTGATGCATGTCGTGGATAGGCAAATGGCACATGATGAAATGGTGCATGATGATAATTGTTCATATGATGATGTGGGTGAACATATGCATGTGGAGGAACACGTGCGTGAGGGTGTCACTTGGTGTGCACGTGCCCGTGGATGTGGTGCATAAAAATCATCATATGTGTGAACATGTGGAGTAGGATGTGTGTTCCTACGTGGCATGGTATTGGTGTACATATAAGCATGACCCTTCTTTGGAGGTCCACCCAAAGTGGGTTTCTTTCCAAACGAGGGTGTGTACGAAGTGGAAGCACCATTGGTAAATGAACTACCAATAGAGTGTTTGCTCCCACTTGTTGAGGCATCGGAAGTTGGCCTAACAAAGGTAGTGGCCGATTTGGATGAATTTCCCATCGTATACCCCAAGCCAATGTGGTGATTGGCCGGAAGTAAGTCATTTAGGATTTTATCCAAATGATCCTTACCCTTATTGAATTTATTAATTTGGCCTAATGTGCACTCATATTTCTCGGTGAGAGAATGCATAGAAGCATCCAAAGTGGATACTTGCGATATAAGCACATAAACACGAGATTTGAGATTCTCATTCTCAATACTCAAAGTCGAGTTTTGAGAAGTCAAATCCGCTATCTTGTGTTCCTCCGAATCCTTAATGTGAACATGCTCAAGTTGAGATTTGAGATTTACATTCTAATTTCTCAAGTCTTCAACAACGGTGTCGTTGTTGATGACGATAGGCTTAGGTGAGGTTTGGAGACTAACTAACTCATCTTTAGTCTTAGTATATCTATGTACTAGTTTAGAATACTTAGACCATATTAGTTCGTTAGCTAATCTAAGGTCGTCCATAATTACCTCATTGCCTTCATCCTCGCTATCATCGAAGGAAGATCCTTGATCATGCTCCTCTCTAGCCATGAAGCATATGTGTGCTTGCTCTACTTGTTCATCGTCTGACTCTCCACTTGACGAGTCCTCGTCGGAGTCGGTGAATGTCCCGACAAGCCCCTTCTTGTACCCTTTCTGGTACTTCTTTGACTTGTCGAACTTTGGCGCCTTCCATTTTGACGCCCCCCCACTTATGCGTGTGTTTGATGTGTGCAATAATATGATTGGGGGCGTGAGATTTAAATATTTGTAACCGCAAGCGCACGGTGTTGTAGTGTGGCTTGGGGGTCGAACTCAGGGAGGCGTGGATGTGCTTGTGTCAAGGAGGATCAAATTCACCCCATGGGCGAGCTAGCCCGAATCGGATGATGGTTGTCACAGTAAATGGAATGCGAGGGATAAACAATATAAAGGAAAAAACCCGGGACTTTGGTTTCCACCCTATCGAGTGATTCTCGCCGATACGGCCTACGGGTAGGATAACGATCGGAATTAGGGTCTAATGGTGAGACGTTGCCTCTAAGAGTGGTACCAACGTCCTATGGGCCCGATATTCCGGTCGGTGCCCAGGATGATACGCCGGACTTCCTGGGTTCGGTCAGTGGGCACTCCCGTGTCCATTAACAATGACCGACTCTGGGAGTACTAAGTTCGCAACGATAACTCCCAACGTCTCATCCTGCCGCTCCTGCGCGCTAGGATTCGACGTCTACGCTAAGGGCGTGAGCTATGGCTAGGGAGTCAACCGCCAAGTTTATTTTCCCTTGGCCCAACGGTCAAAGGTGGTCTTTTTCCCGCCGATGACAATAAAACACCCTGCGTAACCGTTAGATTCCTAATCCCTATCGATTTCCTAGTCATATGGACGCATCGGAAAGAGCCCATGAAGGGGTTTCCACCAAAATCCCAGATTTGGGAACTACTCACACATATTTAGTAAAAAGCGATCTAAAGTAAAATCGACCGTTAGAAACATGATCGGGCGATTGAAAAGCAGTAAGAGCAATGCTAATAACACTATATTAAAGTTTGACAAAGATCAGAAAACTTACAAATATCTGAAAAATTACAGCCGTCAAGAGAGAGAAAAAACTGCAAAAATAACAACTCCCGTTTCTGGAAAACCTAGGGGTTCTATTTATAGAATACGAAATCTCCCGATCGGGTGAAAAGTCACCCGATCGGGTGACTTGCATCGTTTCTTTGGCAGCGTAGAATAGGACCCCACCCGGTCACCTCGGCACGGTCGGTTGAAGGTTGAAGTTGATCGGTTGGATCTTCGTGCCGTCGGGTGAACCGGTCGGTTGATCTCTCCGTGTCGTGGCTTTGGAGAATCGGCTACAAGTGAACCGATCGGGTGAAAGTCACCCGATCGGTTGGCATTCAGCGTCAGAATTCCAGAGAGTTGGGGCGTTTGAACCGGTCACTGAACCGACCGGGTGACTTCTTGGCCGCTCCAACTTGTGTCCGGGTGGTGCACGCGTGCATCACCCGATCGGTTGGAAATGACCAACCGGTCGGGTGAGGGGCTGAAAGATGCGATCTTCGTCGTTTGACCCCTTGGATCACGCGTGACTCCTCCCGTTGCTCCGGGGACTCATGATATCTTCGTTTTATGTCCCCTATGCCAGTAAAATCCTGCAAAATATGAAAAACACGGAAAAGTGAAAGGAAACAAGAAAAAACGAGAAAACAAATATAAGACGGCGGTAAAAAACGGAAAAACATGGAAGAAAACGTGTGCAAATATATGAAATATAAACGCACGTCAAAATCCTCCAAGCTGAACTCTTCCTCGTCCTCGAGGAAGACGAGTGAGAGTAGGAGCTCGGAGAGAGAAAATAGAGAGAAAGAGAGAAAAAAGAAAACTCTATATCCTAGATCGCCTGTCAGGGCCAACAAAATCAAAAACGACACACCAAGCAAGCAAACGCCAAATCACATCACTAAACCAAGAAATACGAGTCCAGACAAGTGCCGTGGGCCCACGCGGTGAAGCGCGAGTGAGTGTGGCCGTGTGCTAGCAGACGGTGTCACTATCTACGATGTGCGATAAAGCTCGATATACACAAATCCAGGAAATGACCCAAATATCGATTCGAATTAAGCGATGAATATATAGTTCAAGCATGCATGAGAATAGAGAGAGAATCGAAACATATCATGCGTCAGGGACTCCACAACTAGGGTTAAGGATATCACCACCCTATATCCTAGATAATAGCTAAAACGTTCCTAAGCCAAGTGTTTTTGAAAACGATGGGGGTTGAGATGATGTGGAGTAGAACACTCGGTGCAAATTCTCGCCTTCCCTTTATTCTCGGCAAGTAGGAAAAATATTCACACGGGAATTTTTTTGGGTTTTGGGTATGTGTATATTTTTTGGCTTTTTGGCTATACAAATTTTTTTTCTTTTCTTTTCTTTTTGGGTTTTTCTTTTCTTTTCTTTTCTCCTTTTTTTTATTTTTGGGTTTTTGGCTGTACACATGTGTACTCTCCCAAGTGGGAGAACGGTACCCGACAAGGGGATTTGCAACAAGTAAAACAAAAAAAGAAATCGGAATCTAAACACTTGGGCAAAGGAAACTATTCTCGCTAGTTAGAGCATGGGCTAAATGGGTTATCCTAGTCCTTAATTGTGGAATCCCGACACATGCGAAATGAAGTACACGATATATATAAAGCTTGCAGAAGCAGACATGAGAAATAAATACCGCATATTCAAATCGAAGCATGATAATCTAAGGGTCATTCTTGGACAGGTATATAAAGTAAAATCACAAAGTAGAAGTACACCACACAGCTAGGCACGACGCACGACGCACAAAAAGCTAAGTAGACCCACGATGCATGAAATGCAAGGGGACTCGATATCCTAGGGTTAGTGAATGTGATTATCGATGCCATGTTAGGTGTGTGTGATTTTGTGGCAATTCATCATAGGGTTCATCTCTAGGAGAAAGAGATAAAAAGAAGAAAAGAAAAAGAAAAAGAAAAAGATGGAGAAAAACGACTCAAATAATGAATAAAAAGAAACAAATGACGCACGAAGTGCGACTCCCCCAAGCTGAAACTTGCATTGCCCTCAATGCAATAGAATTAAATACGGGAGGGCAATGAATAAGGGAAGAATACGCACAGACACAAAACACACAAAAGACAAGAAAATCATACAGACGAAACTGAAAATAAGAAATATAAAATAAAAAGCACACTACACGACATGAAAAAAAGAAAAGAAAAATAAAGTAAAGAAAGAAAATCACACGACACGACAAATAAACAAACATACAAAGAAAAACAAAACACGACAGCACACCCAAAAAAATTTGACTTCCCTCAAGCTAGACGTGACAGTGCTAGCAGGATGATGTGATTGTGAAAATACAGAAATATGCAAGGGGGCCAAAAAAACAAAATGAAATCAAAAAGCAAGAGATGGGGAGTCCTCGCCCTCCTCGAAAGAGGGTGTGGATGGGTGGTCGGGGGAGGCAGGGGGTGTGCGAAGAAGTGGGGAATGAGGTGGAGGAATATGTGCAGTGGGGGTGTGAATGATGGGTGAAGTGTCGGTGGAGGTGGGTGGTGGTGGAAGTACGGCGATCAAGGCGGTGGTAAAAGGGATAGAAATGGGGGGAGAAGGTGTGATGGTGACGGTAGTGGGTGGTGGTGGTAGAGATCTGGAGCGCACCTGCAATTTCTTGCGGCGTACATAGGCAGTGACGGTGGAGTAGGGAGGAGGAGGTGTGGGGGCGATAGAAGTGGTCATGAGAGGAGTGGTGGATACGGGGATGGGAATAGATGTGGGAGGGGGGATGATCGCTGAGGTGGGGGTGAAGGGTGTGGGGATGGGTGGGATGGTGGAGGAGAAGAGTGTGATGGGGGAGGTGACGATCGTCGAGATGGTGAAGGTGGTGGTAAAGGGTGTGGTGTGGGTGGTGGTGGTCTGTGGAGGTGAGTGAGAAGACGGAGGATAGCGGTCATGTTCCTCTCAAGTGTGAGGAAACATGGGTGAGTGAGAAAGGAGGACGGTGATGGGTCCGAGGGGACAGAGGACATGGCAAGAGCACGGAGTCTAGCGATCTCGGCCTCGAGACCAAGACGAGCTGAAGTCTGGCGGCGACCAAAAGAAGTGGACTGACGTGAAGCGGAAGTGGTGCCGGGAAGTGATGTATAAGTGGTGCCGGCGGCAGTGGTCATGCCGGCACAGGACACAAGGCCAAAAATGGCCTCAGAAAGATCCTCAGCAGTGATAGGGCCAGGAGCACGGGTGGTGTGACTCGGGCCAGCCCCAATATCTTCCCGGGACGCAGGAATATCCTGCACACCTAAGTTACAGGGGAAGGTGGTCTGCGTGCGTCCGGGGGAAGGAAAGGAAGGCGCAACCCCGCTAGAAACTCGGGATCGGGCGGAAAAGTCCAATCCGCAACTATAGCAACAGTCATGCGAGCGTGGTTGGGGAGAATGGTGTAGGGGCGAGGTGGTGGCCGTAGTTGAATTCGAAACGGCGATCAAGAAGGGGATTAATCATATGAATATGCCACATGACATCAAGATCTAGATGTGAGGGTCCTGCGGCGACGGGAAGACCACGGGGGATGTTGATATTAAATTGGGGGTAAGACGCAATGACAATGATAATTCCCCCACAACAAATCTTGCCCTTGCCGGCCCGACTAATCTCTAGGAGCTTATAAATAAGCCAGTCGCCGGCATGGACGGGGACAGTAGGGGCCCTAAAGCTAATCCCATCATCATCACGAACGAAGGGGAAAGTCATGGCCCATAGAATGAAAAGATCAGGGATGGTTACGGTGCCTGACTCATACCTGGGGGAAAATGCAGAGGATATGATCCGATGGGACAGACAGAATATAGGATGGATGATTGAGGAGGCATTGGCCTTGCCTCGGGGATAGCGAGGGAGTATGGTGAGGCGGAACCAAAAGTTATCGACGTCAAATTCCGGGGGGTATCCGTAGTGTCGGATAGCGTCATTCCCTAGAATAGGGAAACCAAATATACCATTGATCGTATCCAGGTTGGTGCGGATGGTTTTGTTATGCACCTGGAAAATGACAGTCGCCCCGACTCACAAACGAGTGAGGAAAGAAATTCAAGTGTGAGGGATGGGTAGGACACCGCGGTGGTGTTCAGGAAGGCTAACCAACCTAGGTTTGCAAAAAGAGTCTTGACCTCGGTGAATACACCGAGATCGATAAGCTATTGGGTGTGTGCAAAATTGGTCGACAGATGCCCCTGCGCATCAAGTCTATGGTAGAAGTCTTTGTGTTCTTGGTTCCAAAATTGATACCCATGCGGGCCCAACATTGGGTCCTCAGGGGGGATAATAGGTGGGGGAGGGGCCAATGAAAGTGCACATGGTGTATTGGGAGGAGGACGTGTTTGTTTACGTCTCTTTCGAGACGGTTCTTCCTCCCGCATGATACCCTTCCCCTTATCACGATCCCGGGCCATAGTGAGTGTGTGAGAGTGATGCAAATGAGTGTAGAACACGAAAAATTCACGCACACACAAACAATCAAGCGGTTAGAAATTTTAGGGTAAAAAGTAAACTTGAGCAATGGAGTGAAGTTACCCAGCGGAGGATGGAGTTCCTTGCTTGAAATTGACCCAAATACAATGCAATCGGACTGAGTGTGGAGCCGCGGCACTGTTCTTCAGCAAAAAATCCGGAAATGGGGGATTAGGGTTTGATGAAGCGAAATGGGGGAAAGAGAGGGAGTGAGAACGATGGAGAGATGGAAGGGGTAGGTGGAGAGAGAGGCTAGAGGGGCAGTGGAGGTTGTGGGAGGAGTTTTCCGGCCATTGGGAAGTCGGAGGAGACGAAATAATGGCGAAAACGACGAGATCGGGCGAGAAGAAACGAATGGTTGTTGGGGGGGGTATTTATAGGTCTTAAGTCGAACCGATCGGGTGAGTTGTCACCCGATCAGTTGACTATTAGGGCACGGTTTTCAGCTGGAGAAATGCTACAGGCGAATCGGTCGGTTGATAACTCACCCGATCGGTTGGCCGCTCCACAGATTTTCCTGAAAGTTTGGTACAGCTCACCCAGTCAGTCACCCGATCGCTCTGCGTACCACCCGGTCGATTGATCATTTCCCAAAAATTCCCGAGAATTCAGCCCAGTTCACCCGGTCTGTCACCCGGTCTCGGCCGGCTTCACCCGATCGGTTCGTTGAGTGACTGATATGACCGTTAGCTGATACATCCCAACCGATCGGGTGAGTTATCAACCGATCGGTTGGGGCCTTGTTTTCTGCAAAAGTGCACAAATGACCTTAGTCACTCAACGGAAGTTCTTGCGGCTGGATTTATTTACTAAAAATAGACGAAATAAAGTTAAAAATAGTTCTAAAAATGGAAACAAAGGGTTAGAGCATGGGTTGCCTCCCATGAAGTGCATTTGTTTAACATCGTTAGCTCGACGCCCGTTGATGATGTTCAAGGTGGCCAATACAGGTGATGCCCAAAGTCTGGCATCACATCATCTCCAGGGCCGGTAGCTCTTGGTGTAGCCGGTGGCGACAAGAAAACTTGCTCGACCACTCTCCCTTTGTTGACGGGGTCCAGAGGCTTCTCCTTCATATTGGCATCCTCCGCCACTCGTTTGAGGATACGGACCTCATCCCCGGCGAGCCTCATGGGCTCTTTGCCTTTTCTCCTCGTAGGAGGAGCTTTTGGGAATCCGGGAGGGATCACATGTTGCGCGACTGCCTCTTCAGCAACTTCTTTCTTTGGTGAGCCAACTTGCTCTCCATGGTCTCCCAAGTGGTCGGGGGGATTTCTCGAGAGAATTTCCCAGGAGCTTGCTTCTTCAGCTCTCTCATCTTCCAGCTCCAGCGCATTGATACTAGGGTCATCCGGAGGATCGGGGTACTTCATCGACAACCCCAAGTCAAATTCCACTCTTTCTTGGCCGACGTTAAGGGAAAGCTTCCCATTCTTCACGTCTATCAAAACTCCGGCGATTGCCATAAAGGGCCGTCCAAGGATAATAGGGGTATGCTTGTCTTCCGGTATGTCCATCACCACAAAATCAACCGGCACTTGTACTCCTCTCACATCAACGGAGAGGTCGTCTACTACTCCCACCGGGTACTTGATCGAACGGTCAGCAAGTTGTAATGTCATGCCGGTGGGCTCCAAGTCTCCCATCCCTATTCTCTTGTACATCGATAGGGGCATTAAGCTGACGCTCGCTCCTAGATCGACGAGCGCCCTCTGGATTCGAACTTCCCCAATAGAGCAAGGGATGGAGAAACTTCCTGGGTCTTTAAGCTTGGACGGATTTGCGTGCTGAATGAGGGCGCTGCACTCCGCCGTTAACACGACCTTCTCCTTTCTGGATCCCTATGTCACCAAGTCCTTTAGAAATTTGGCATATGAGGGAATTGTCTCGATGGCCTCGAGAAAGGGGATTTGTAAGCTCAGATCTTTCACCATGGCAAAAAATTTGCCATACTTCTCATCAATCTTGGCTTTGGCAAGCCGTTGTGGAAAAGGCACAACGGGCTTGAATACTCTGAGGTTCCCTTCCTCATCTTTTTTCTTCTCATCTCCATGGACTCCCTTTGGAGTAGTAGGCTTTGACGACGAAGCACCGTCGTCATTTAATTTCTCAATTGGTCGTTCCACGACCAACGGTGCTTCTGGTCCTTTGGGGGCACTCTCGTGGGTATTTGCATTCCGCTCCTCAAGACGATGGCAGACACATTCTCATGCTCATGGGTGAGTGCCAAGGTCCGATTTACTCCCCTCATGTTTACCTCAGGCTGTGGCGGCAATAGATTCTGTGGTCTCTGAAGGTTCGCCACTTGTAACCCCAGCTGGGTCACCTGACCAGTGAGGACTCTCTGTCCCATCTCCAGCTTCAGATTTATCTTCTCCTGGTTGGCGATATATTGAGTCAAGAGGGACTCAACCGGAAAGATGGCCCTCTGCTAGCCATATTGTTGCTGGATGGGCTGTTGATTCCTTGGAGTGTACTGCTGGTACTATTGTGGAGGTTGTTGCTGCTGCTGAAACTGCTGCTGAGGCCTAGCCAGCTGATATATCTGATGTTGTTGCTGAGTCAGCTGTTGATAAGGCACTCGGTAGCTAAGGTTGGGATGATTCCGGTTGTTTGGAGAGTAGGCCGGGTTGGAGTTGGTTCGTGGTGAAAAAGGCGCATTCCCCATAGGATTGTAAAATAATGCGCTCGCCTGATCCAACGGTGGTGAGATGTCACCACCGTCGAATTCTCCAAAAACTTCAGATTCGACCGCAGCAATCTGTTGTGAACCGGCGCCACCGGCGCCTACCATCAATGCGGAGATCTAGGTCGACAGCAAGTCAAACTTGCTGGATAATTTGTCGACGTCCTCGACTCTGTGGATGCCCCCAGATCTAGGTGTGGCTCTCTCGTCACACCACCGCTCATTGTTAGATGCCATATTTTCCAGAATCTGTCCGGCATCTTCTTCGCTTCTTGACATAAAGGACCCTCCAGCCGTGGCGTCCATGGAAGATTTCAAATCGTCCCTCAACCCATTATAGAACAGATTTATGATCTGCCACTTGGGGAGCTCATGGTGGGGACATCTTCGCTGCATCTCCTTGTATCTCGTCCAAGCTTCATGCAAGGACTCATGGTTGGCCTGGGAGAAGGAGGAGATCTCACTCCTCAGCTTCATGGTCTTCCCTGGAGCAAAGAACTTCGTCAGGAAAGCATTTGAGAGCTTCTCCCAGGTGTTGAATGTATTCGGGTCCTTCCCCCTAAGCCACAGCTTGGCCTTATCTCACATAGAGAAGGGGAACAGCTTCAGTCGGATCGCCTCAGTTGTGACACCGTTTATCCGGAAGGTGTCACATTTCTCCAAGAAGGAGTCCAAATGTTCAATCGGGATCTCCATGGGTGCACCCGAAAATTGATCCTGCTGGATCCACATCACCAAAGATGGATTAAGCTCGAAGCTTTGGGCCGTAATAGCCGGAGGACGGATGGCGGAGGTGGACTCGATAGATGACATCGCCAGCAGGGACTTGTGAGGCGGGGTGTTCTCCCCCATGGCTTCAGGATCCTCTCTTCTTCGCTTCTCGGTGGCCAAACGCCGTAGGGTGGCGTTTATCTCTGGATCAACGGGGATCAAGTCATCGAGACTTCTTGAACTCCTACGCATGAAAAACAACAAACACCCGTGAAGCGAAAAGTGGGAAAGAAACAGGTAACATAAAAAATAAAAATAAAAATAAGAAAAATAAAAAGGAAAAAGAAGAATGCGAAAATTATCGCGAGGTAGGGATGAGAGCTAGACACACGGGTTCATGAAATCCTAAAATAACAAGCACGTTGCCTCCCCGGCAACGACGCCATAAAGCTTGGCGCCCCCCGCTTATGCGTGTGTTTGATGTGTGCAATACTATGGTTGGGGGCGTGAGATTTAAATATTTGTAACTGCAAGTGCACGGTGTTGTAGTGTGGCTTGGGGGTCGAACTCAGGGAGGCGTGGATGTGCTTGTGTCAAGGAGGATCAAATTCACCCCATGGGCGAGCTAGCCCGAATCTGATGATGGTTGTCACAGTAAATGGAATGCGAGTGATAAACAATATAAAGGAAACAACCCGGGACTTTGGTTTCCACCCTATCGAGCGATTCTCGCCGATACGGCCTACGGGTATGATAACGATCGGAATTAGGGTCTAATGGTGAGACGTTGCCTCTAAGAGTGGTACCAGCGTCCCATGGGCCCGATATTCCGGTCGGTGCCCAGGATGATACGCCGGACTTCCCGGGTTCGGTCAGTGGGCACTCCCGTGTCCATTAACAATGACCGACTCCGGGAGCACTAAGTTCGCAACGATAACACCCAACGTCTCATCCTGCCGCTCCCGCGCGCTAGGATTCGACATCTACGCTAAGGTCGTGAGCTATGGCTAGGGAGTCAACCGCCAAGTTTATTCCCCATTAGCCCAACGGTCAAAGGCGGTCTTTTTATCGCCGATGACAATAAAACACCCTGCATAACCGTTAGATTCCTAATCCCTATCGATTTCCTAGTCCTATGGACGCATCGGGAAGAGCGCACGAAGGGGTTTCCACCAAAATCCCAGATTTGGGAACTACTCACACATATTTAGTAAAAAGCGATCTAAAGTAAAATCGACCGTTAGAAACATGATCGGATGATTGAAAAGCAATAAGAGCAATGCTAATAACACTATATTAAAGTTTGACAAAGATCGGAAAACTTACAACTATATGAAAAATTACAGCCGTCAAGAGAGAGAAAGTAACAGCAAAAAATAACAACTCCCGTTTCTGGAAAACCTAGGGGTTCTATTTATAGAATACGAAATCACCCGATCGGGTGAAAAGTCACCCGATCAGGTGACCTGCTTCGTTTCTTCGGCAGCGCAGAATAGGACCCCACCCGGTCACCTCGGCACGGTCGGTTGAAGGTTGAAGTTGATCGGTTGGATCTTCATGCCGTCGGGTGAACCGGTCGGTTGATCTCTCCGTGTCGTGGCTTCAGAGAATCGGTTACAGGTGAACCGATCGGGTGAAAGTCACCCGATCGGTTGGCATTCAGCGTCAGAATTTCAGAGAGTTGGGGCGTTTGAACCGGTCATTGAACCGACCGGGTGACTTCTTGGCCGTTCCAACTTGTGTCCGGGTGGTGCACGCGTGCATCACCCGATTGGTTGGAAATGACCAACCGGTCGGGTGAGGGGCTGAAAGATGCGATCTTCGTCGTTTGACCCCCTGGATCACGCATGACTCCTCCCGTTGCTCCGGAGACTCATGATATCGTCGTTTTATGTCCTCTATGCCAGTAAAATCCTGCAAAATACGAAAAACACGGAAAAGTGAAAGAAAACAAGAAACCACGAGAAAACGAATATAAGACGGCGGTAAAAACAGAAAAACATGGAAGAAAACGTGCACAAATATATGAAATATAAATGCACGTCGCATTTCTCCTTGTGTTTGTTTTGAGGACAATCCGCTGTCATGTGTCCTGGCTTGTTGTATTTGAAACACAAAGGAGCAGAGGCGTTAGAAGAACTAAATTTAGATTTGTTCTTGAAATTACCTTTTCAGAAGAACCGGTTGAACTTCTTTGCCATGAGGGTAATGGATTCCAAGTCCAATTCTTCTTTCGATTCTTCATCATCGGTAGATGTAGATGTGGATGGAGCGGCCTTGAACGCAATCGCCTTTTTCTTTGGCTCGTCTTGCTTCAAGTAGGACTTCATCTTGTCCTGCAACTTTAGTTTGCTATCCTTGCGTACATCATAAGACATCAAGGTACCCATTAGTTGAATGACGGTATACTTACTCATATCATTACCTTCCTCGATGACGAAGGTACGTTTTTCCAACAAGAAGGAAGTCCATCACTGATCTTTGAGTCTTTCTCCTTTTGGGTGTAGGTTTTCCCAAGAGCCTCCAACTCGTTGGTGATGTCGACGAAGCGAGCATAATACTCCTTCATCTTCTCACCCTGTTGCTTATGAAATAATTCGAAATCTTTATTAACAACAACGAGTTTGGAGTCTCTTACCCTACTTGTTCCTTCATGCAAGATGAGGAGGGAGTTCCAGATTTTATATGCACTCTTACATGTGCATATCTTATTGAAGTCCTCGTGCTCCAAAGCGCATTGCAAGGCATTCATTGCCTTGGCATTGCTTACCTCCGCGGCGACCTCCGCGGTAGTCCACTTCGCGAAATCTTCATCTTTGGGCTCGACGTACTCCGTCAACGTGGCTCTCCATAGCGAAGCACTCCGGAGGAAAGTTTCCATCCGGCATTTCCAGTACCCGTAATTGGTACCGTTGAAGAAAGGAGGCCTAGTCGAGGAGTGTCCTTCCATCACCGAAGAAGCTCCTTCACGGTTCCTGAAGGTGTTGTAGTCTGAAGTTGGACGAACGGTTTTGTTGTCGTTGGAAGACATAGCTAGGTACTTGGCTCTGATACCAAATGTAATGCCCTACGAAGCTACTGTACAAGTACTAGAGGGGGGGTGAATAGTACTTTAAAATAATTAAGAAGATAATTCCTAATTATCTTGCAAACTCAACCAACAATGCGGAAATGTAAATATTGACAACAAAGAAATGCAATCACAAACAAATGAATTAACGGGTTCGGATCCACCCAAGTCTCCCCGACTTGTTCCTGGTGATCCTACGTCCCAAACACCCGGATCCCCTTCGGATACTTGAGTTAGAATCCTTTAACTCAAATTTGCACTATGAAATACTTGTAGAAACCTCGACAAGATCAAATCATACACAAATGAAATTGTGGCTCCCACAACCCGGGATCATAAACAAACTCTCACAACCGAGAGTAAATCACTTATAATGTCAAAGTAGATGAAATACGAACTTACCGACAAAATCCTATGCCTTGAGTAAAACTTACGATTTAGGGCAAAGAGGATTTTGGGGAAGATGAAGGCACCAAACCCTAGCTCCAAGATGTAGATCAGCAATGGAGGGCTAGGAAGATGTTGGTGGCCTTTGATCAAGCTCTTGGCTTGAATGGCTCACAATCAATGTGAATATCTCTTTGGAAGTAAGAGTGGAAGAGAGATTCTTTGGAAATGAATGAGCTTTGAATGAGGATTAAATGCTTCTCTTTGATTCTCTAAAGTTCAATTAATATCAGCCTTGAATGCTATGAAAGCAGCACTCCAAGTATATATAGGATAGAGGAAAAGAGAGCAAAATTCGTGGCATTTAATGCTCCAACGGCTCTATTCTGAAGCAGACTAGTCGGTCAAAGAAGGATCACTGACCGACTAGTTCATCAACTAGTCGGTCGGTGAAACAACATGAACAGACTAAGAGGTGAACAGTGAATAGAGTAGTTCAGGGAATATAGAACTAGTTGGTCTAAGAAGACTTGCCAACCGACTAGTTTCACAACTAGTCGGTCGGTGAGTGAACGTTGATCGACTAACAGAAGAAATCAAAGAAGCTGAATTCAACTACAGCTAGTCGATTTAAGAACAACTTCTAACCGACTAGTTTCTCAACTAGTCGGTCGGTCGTTGTGCTTTGACCGACTAACCGTAAACAGTAGCTTCGTAGGGCATTACAAGTCGGCATCACTATATGAGATTAACTCATATGTGCTAGATTTAGGGTAAAGTAACCCATAATCTAGTGAATGATTGAGATAACAAAAAATTCGTTTAACCGCAATCAAGTGTGACTCTTTAGATCTTGCTTGATATCTAGCACACAAGCATACGGAAAACATGATATCGGGCCTACTAGCAGTTAAATAGAGTAAGCTACCGATCATACCTCGATATAGACGAACGTCTACATCTTTTCCGTTCTCATCCTTGTATAGATGGGTTGTTATACTCATGGGAGTCCTTTTGCTTGAAGACGATTCCATCCCGATCGCTTGATAAGCTCCCTTGTGTACTTAGTTAGATGTATGAAAGTCCCATCCTTCATTTGTCAAATTTGTAATCCAAGGAAATAGTTGTGCTCACCCATGTGGCTCATCTCGAATTCATCCTTCATGGACTTAGAAAATTCTTGACAAAGATTAAAGTTAGTAGAACCAAATATTATATCGTCTACATAAACTTGAATCAATAGGATGTCATTTTCAGAATCCTTAGTGAAAAGTGTTGAGTCAACTTCACCCATTTTAAAACCTAAATCCAAAAGAAAGGTCTTGAGTCGATCATACCAAGCTCTAGGAGCTTGTCTCAATCCATACAACGCTTTCTTAAGTTTGAAAACATGGTTTGGAAATTTTTCATGAATGAAACCGGGAGGTTGAGAAACATACACTTCTTCATTGACAAACCAATTTAAAAATGCACTTTTAACATCCATTTGAAATAATTTAAAATTCTTATGAGATGCAAAAGATAAAAGCAATCTAATAGCTTCTAATCTAGCTACGGGGCACAGGATTATTCGAAATCGATACCTTCCTCTTGCCGGTAGCCTTGAGCTACTAACCTTGCTTTGTTCCTTGTGATGACCTCGTTCTCATCGGGCTTGTTCTTGAAGATCCATTTGGTCCCAATAACTTGATGACCACTTGGAAGAGGAACGAGCTTCCAAACTTCATTTCTCTCGAATTGCATTAGTTCTTCTTCCATTGCCACTACTCAAAAGCTATCCTCACAAGCTTCTTGGATGTTCTTTGGCTCAATGGTAGAGACAAATGTGCAATGAGAGAATTCTTCAATTCTAGACCTCGTTCAAACACCCACACCAATATCTCCAATAATTGGGTCATGAGGATGGTTGCGAACGGTTGGGTAAGCTTTGGGTATTCCTGCATCACTTGGAACATCTTCAACAATCTCATTAGTAGTGTTAGTCTCAATAATTGAATTATTAATCTTGACATTACTAAGAGAATCACATATAGCATCTACATTATCATCAATAACATGAGAAAAATCAAAATCTTCATAAAATGATACGTGTAGTGATTCATGGATCGTTGAAGAAGTTTTAATGGATATCCGGTAGGCTTTGCTACGTATGGAATATCCAACAAAAATTCCTTCATCGGATCTTGGCTCAAATTTATCTAAATTACCAAAGGTGTTCTTGATAAAACATTTTGAACCAAAAACTCGAAAATATTTAACTTGAGGCTTGTTGTCATAAAATAACTCAAAGCAAGTTTTGTTCGTTCGGGGTCTCACTAGGATGCTATTGAGCACATAACATGCCGTGTGCACCGCCTCTGGCCAAAATTGTAGTCCAAGATCACTATCATGGAGCATAGTACGAGCACACTCAATAAGAGTCCTATTCTTTCTCTCTACAACACCATTTTATGGTGGTGCCCGAGGAAAAGAGAAATTGTGAGTTATCCCGGTGTCATCACAAAACTTTGTAAAAGACTCATTCTCAAATTCTCCTCCATGATCACTACGGATAGTGATAATGGTAGATCCTAAGAGATTCTGAATCTTCTTTACAAATATGGTAAACTCTTCAAAAGCTTCATTCTTATTAGTTAAGAATGAGACCCAAGTAAATCTAGAGAAGTCGTCAACGACAACTTAACCATAATGAGCATTGCCTAAAGAAGCAGTTCTAGTTGGCCCAAACAAATCTAGATGAAGTAGTTCTTGGGGCATCTTAGAAGTAATGCCTTCTTTAAGCTTAAAAGATGATTTACTAAGTTTACCTCTTTGACATGTGTTAGGGTTGAATTTCTGCTGATATTTGTTGGTATTAGTGGCACTATATCTGGAGAGCTCAGTTTGTGGAATCTGGATTGTTTTTGAGCAGTTTGAGCAAAATGTTGAACATTATGTTGCAACATTATGTTCAACATTCGGGATCTGGAATAATTGTTTGTATACAGAAACACTACTTTGGTCTACAAATATGTCGTGGTGATCTCTGATCTGATTTGTAGCCTAGAATATCGGAGGTTCCAGATTTGATTGATTCCAGATATTGGTGAGATTTTTATACTCCTTACCCGAATTAGTTTCTTAATTGATGAAGGTTTGTTGAGAATATTTGGGAATCTGGTTTGTTCCTAAATTGATAGGAGGAAATATTTGCTGAGATTTATTGCTTTATTTACCAGAAATAGATCCTTATTCTATGGGCAAAATATCCACATGAGATTTGTTTTAATCATTTTACCTGAATTAGATTCGGTGGTTCCTTGAATATGAGATTTCTTACCCGAAGTGATCCTAGAAATATTGGCGGATATTCTGCATTAAAGAGGAAGTTATTTACCCATAAATAGTGGTTACAAAATCTGAATGGGTTCATATCTGAATGGTTGTGCGGTTGAAGATTCTATATATGAATGTTTTCAGATCTTGCATTATTGTTTAGATCTTCTCCAGATATACGGTTGAATGTAGGTATGCATAAGATTTGCTGATGAAGGTGAATGAAAGTATCAATCCACAACCGAGAAGGCTGGAATCAGTTGGCGAACTTCAGCGGTTATCAAAGGTGGATTACTTCAGATCTCATGTTATCTCTCTTAGGTATTCTGGTATATTCTATTGAAGATACATTTGGAAGTTGCAATCTATTGGTTTTATTGTTGTATCGGTTAGAGAGATTCTTGCCCGCAATATTTTATTGATCTGATCCTTGGAGATAAGTGGAACTACTTGCCCGAAGTAGTTCCAGAAATTGTAGGCTGCCAATCTGCACGAGATCTGTCGAGCGAACTACCTTAACTACTCCGCGATTGAGGGGGAGCGGGGTAGATAGAGGTGTGTGCGGTTTTGCAGCAAATCGACGGTGTCACGCCCCGCTTCTCAGTATACTTGGGGGCGAGGACGCGAGCGGGTCCGCATGTGCTTAAAGCAAAGAAGAGGTACTTATTTTTTTCTCTCTCCTTTGACTTAAGCACAATAAGCGTGATTTAGCGAAGGCAAGTCCCTGCACGCGAATTTCTCAGAAACATCATAAATAATTATTACATTACAATACCAGCATCCAAAGTAAACACACAAACAATTAAGGCCTAGCATGGCCGTACAATCTGCTGAAAACAAACACACCTGAAAATAATAATACAAATTAATAAACTGAAATATAAATGTCCCGCTCTAGTCTTCTGCAGGGAGGATCTCAGTGTCTTTGTAATTCTGGTCAGCGGGGTCCAACTCTAAAGTGTGATCCTCAAGGGTAAGGTCCTCACGGTACTCTGTGTATAAACCTAACATATATTTCAAAACACGTTGAAATATATGTCAGCGATAAGCTCGGCAAGATATTTAAAGTAATGAAATGAGGAACAATTATAAGGTGACAAAAGAGTGTTAGTACACAGTTATAAATAATAAGTGCAGAAAAGTAAAGTACGAGCATGCATGGATATTTTTGCAGTTAAAAGTAAAGTAAAATAGTTGTATGTTTGGTATTTGATTGTTTGTGCTCGTGATAAGTCCATGCCTGGGTAGGTGAAATGTTCTCGATACACCTTATCACCGGTGGTTTTACCGTGACGCTCCACACATTGGCTGCCTCCACCGGAGGGGCCGTAATTGTGTTCGAGACACACTCACAAAACCTACTGCAATGGACCAACCCCACCCAAAGTGTACCGCCATATACTGGAACACGAGCCAGACTAGTCATATGTGACCCTACTGGAACATAAGCCAGACTAGTCACACATGACCTGACGGGAGTAGCCAACTCGGCTTTTTGAGTACGTTTATTTACTGATTTAGTTTCATCCCATCTGTAGTCGATGGTTTTGATCGCGCCCCGGCGTACACGTCCCGAGGCGACGGTTGTAGTTTTACCGCAAGCGCACGGTATAGCGGCGAGCGGGTATCGAACACAGGGAGGGCGAATGACCGTGCTTGCTCCTAATCAACCTGGCTATTCAGAGGGATAATTGCCTTGGGCGATCCTGTCACAATCGTCAGACAAAAGTGCAAAATATCAAATCAAATAGAGAACGCCTAGAGAATGGGGAATCCCCACTACTCACCGTATTTCACAATTGTGGTTCGCCGGTATCGAAATCGCTAGGATGAGAATTCGGATGAACTAGTTGCAACTAAATGTGGAACCAAGCTCACGCTCTCGCGCTGTTGCCGGTCTATAGCTATCCTGGGTTTGGGTCCAATCTCTTGCAAACCCTAGCCTAGGGAAGCTAGCATTAGGATCAACATCATCGTCCAATTGCGCACCGAGCCCAATCTCTTGCAAACTCGGTCCACAATCTAGATTAGGATAGTTCCTACCCGTCCAATCTCTTGCAAACGGGTATCGGCACGGAATTGCAACCGGAGATCCTAGCATCGGTCCAATTTCTTGCAAACCGATACTTCGAAAATCCGACTCCAACCCAATTCGGATTTCTAGGGCTTCCCATCGAATTGGGATCCAAGCTCTTGCAAATCCCAATTGGTGTGAATACCTAGCTATCCGTAGTAATTCGATCCCAATCTAATCCCTAATAACAATCCTAGCTCAATTTCTACCAATTCAACACAAATACGAAATTGGGCTTGTAGGGTTCATCCCCACGCCCCAAGACGTGGAGACTACTCACTAATCATAGCAATAGCACAATAATTGGCAAAGAAATAGACAATGGAATTCATCACAACAATGATATAAACAATAAAAATAGAGTTTTTGTGGAAGAGAAGTGCAAACCAATGTAGATCTTCAATCAACCCAACAAAAATCCAAGTTTTTCTCTTCACCAATCACAATTAATAAAACTAAAAAGTAGACTCAAAAGGCTGCAAAAAATCTGAGAGGTGGCTCTCAAAACTAGGGTAAAAACAGAGCTTAAATAGCCCCAAAAATCGTCTAAAAATCCTGACCAAAACGCCCCTGCACAGCCTGTTTTCCGCAAATTTCGCTACAGGCAGCGCATCGCACTCGGCCGAGTGACAAAAGTCTCTCGGCCGAGTGAAAACCCTGTCAATTTTCCAGTAAGTCGGGGGCTTCAGGGGTCTTCAGTTCGGGGGCGGCTCGGCCGAGTGAGTTGTCGTCACTCGGCCGATGGCTTCACTTCACTCGGGCGGACGGGATTTGCCACTCGGCCGAGTGGGTCTTCTGAAGCTCAGATGGCCGAAAAACAGTAACTTCGGTCTTTTTGAGGGCCTTCGTCTGGGCGCCACTCGGGCGGACGTGGTATCGCCACTCGGCCGAGTGGGTCTTCTGTGCTCGGCCGAGTGCACAGGTAACTCGTGTCTGAATTGGTCGGCCGAGCAGTGTCTCGCTGGTCGGCCGAGCGGCTCCTCCACTCGGCCGAGTGGGACACAAAAAATGCCCAAACTGGTCGTTTTGGCCTCCTCGTCGCTCCGGCGACGTCCATTCTTCTTCCGCTCCTCTCCAACAGCAAAATACCCCTCGGGGAGGTCGTCGGTGGCCGTCTAGATTACTCGCATCTCGAGATCACTCCTAATCGCGCCAAATCACCTGAAATGCGACAAAAACAACAAATCGTGAAAAGCATCGCAATATCGTTGATATATCGTGAAAAACATGATTTGGGCGATCAAAATGGCATGCAAACATGCGGGAAAAGGGTGTAAAATAAGGAGTGATCAAAATCCCCCAAGCTTGCCTCTTACTCGTCCTCGAGGAAGATAAGTAAAAAGCGAACCCGGTGGATTCGGAAAACGAAAACGGTGAAAAACGAAGAAAAAATGAAAAACGAAGAAGAATGAAAACCAAACGAAAATAAAGAAAGAAAGAAAGAAGAGGTAGGATGCTAGATCATTTTCTCAGGACGTGGGTTTCACCTACTCTTATAGCATGCACCGAGTGAGAAATACATGTCAAAGAATCTCATTTTGATATCATAGTAGAATAGTGCAAGTAGAAAATAGAAAACCCACGAACAACGGTATAATCATGGAAAACGGAATGATTTTAAAATTAACATCGCCTGAATAATCTAAAGCGGTATACAAGTCTCAGATCACACACTTTTCAATTGAACGCTTTCTATCTGGAGTATAAGAGTATCACATCATAGAATAGAGAGAATAGAAAAGTATGGGTTTCATGAAATGAATGCTAGGCTTAGATTTCTGGATTTCGTAAAGCTAGAAACAATCTCACCGAGTATAGAATATTACTTAGCCTAGGTTGTCGTGCAATGTCAAGTAGTCGCTCTCTCACACATCAATGGATCTCTTCCCCCAAGCTTATCTATAAGCGTGGTGGCACAAAAATATTTACATCCCCATTTTTATATAGCTCCAAAGGCAAAGAAGAGAAAGAAGAAAGAAAATAAGCGAGATGGGATCTTTTATTGAGGATTTTTCCTCTTTTCTCTTTTTTTTCTTTTTTTTTCTTTTTTTTTCTTTTTCATATATACAATGATCCCAACTCAAAGAGAGATAATGATATACGAGAATGTTCTTCTCTCTTTTATTATATATATTTTTTTTTGGAATAAGAGATTTGGAGCTAGGAATTAATAGCGGGGGAAATGCCATAAAATAGAATCACTAAGGGGAGATTCACCAATGATTTTAAAAGTAGAGAAATGATGTTCAAGATTTGTGGAGAAAGAAATAAATATAACTCTCGGCTCACTCTATAAGACATGCACGACAACTTCAGCAGGGTAATCTAATCTACTCAGTTTCGATCACAAAAAAGCTAACTAATCCAGATATATCATAGCTAACCATCATTCAATCATCCGGAAGTGAAGTGTACAATTCATGCATATAGAAGTGATAAAGGAAAAGAAGTCAGTACTCCAGATATAGGCATTCAATGCGTGAATCTTGGTGTGTTTTCTGTGATAGCATACATATGAATATTCAGGCTCAGCTAATAATAAAATTTCATCCATTTTCATGAGGAAAAAGTGTGGGCTCCTATTTCTAAATGCAAGCGAGTCATAGCATATGATATCAGAAATGAAATCTAAGACACGACGAATATAGCATGCATATAGAATAAGCTAACTCCACGTAGACATCATCACAGAAAATTCATCTCTAGCATGAGATGAAAAAAAAAGAAGAAGTAAAGATAAAAGGAAAATAGAACTATGCAATGCGGCACACAGGAAAGTAAGGAAAACGTGATGCATGGCAAAACAAAAGGAAAAATAACGAAAAATGAGTGCAAAAGTGAAAAGCGGTGTGAAAAACTGAAAATAAAGGTGGCAAATCGAAAAAGAACGTGAGAGCTCACTCCCCCAAGCTAAACGGCACAGTGTCCTCAATGTGCAAAGTGTGGCACACCGAGAGACAAGAAGTGTGAGGGGCTAGTGAGGATGCATGCATGAGGGGAAGGAAGGAAAAAAAAATAATAAAAGGTAAAATAAAGAAGTGAAAATATGATGCGGGTATGATGCATGCACAAACAGGAGTGATATGAAAATAAATACGGCACCAAAAACGCTCCCTCTCTCCCAAAAAGATATATATAGATGTGATCAAAATGAGAATCCCAAGTAGATATGATATGATATGCGCATAAAGATATGATCAAAAATATAATCCTAAAAATAGGGAGGGGGAGGGGGGGTGGACAAAAGTGCATCAGGACCCAGCAGAGACGGGCAGCACAATGGCAAGAATGGATAAAGGCATCAAGAGTGCCTAAGAAGGCGGTGCCGCGCCGTCTCCGTCCTGAGGCGGAGGGGGTGGTGGTGGTGTAGGCTGCTGAGCTGGGGTGGGCGTGGGAGTGGAAGCAGGTCGAACGTGTGTGGGAGTGTGTGTGGGAACCTGCTGGGTGGGTGGGGGTACGCGCGGGAGACGCTCTAAGATCTGTGTCAGGCAGTAGTGGATCTGAGGGATCAGGTCAAAGCGTCCAGCCATCGTAGAGACGGTGGAGGACAGGGTCCGAAGGTCTCCTCTAAGACCACTCACCGCCACCTCAAGAGCACGTATGCTCTGCAGTACAGTGTCGGGCGGGGGTGGTGCAGAGGGACGCACCGGTCTAGGCTGCGCAGGGCGAGGCTGGCGTACGCGTGTGGAGTATGTAACGGGCTCAGCAGGGAATGGGACAAAAGGTGCCGTGCCAGGAAATGTGGGCCGGGCCTCAGTGTGAGGCCGGGGCGGGCGGTGAGAAGTGGAGGCAGCGGCAGCGGAAGAAGAGTACAAAAGCGGCTGCGAGGCGGCTAGTGAGGTCGGTGGCACAGAAGTGTGGACAGACGCCACGACGCTCTCGGAGAATACGGCAGCTGTGGAGACAGAGGAATCTCCCGCTGGGGAAGAAGTGTGTGGTCCAAAAGGTGTAGTCCCAGCGGAGATCATGCTAACCATGGTCTCCACGACCGAAACGAACGAGGGCTCTCCACTCTCAACAAAGGTCTGCGGGCGCTGGGGGAGAGCGGAGCAAAGAGGCTCCACGGACAGAGGGCCGGAGGTGGCAGCAGGAGTGGTGGGGACAGCCTCGGAAGTGGTGACAGTGGTGGAAGTGGGCTCAGCAAAAGTACTCTCGACACAGGCAGAGGTAGGGACAGAAGTGTCAAGAGCAGTGGAAACGTCTGGAACAGGCTGAGAGGCCACAGGGTCGACGGGGTGGGCAGCAGGCTCGGC
This sequence comes from Scilla litardierei, assembly GCA_030789695.1. Taxonomy (NCBI): domain Eukaryota; kingdom Viridiplantae; phylum Streptophyta; class Magnoliopsida; order Asparagales; family Asparagaceae; genus Scilla; species Scilla litardierei. Next base: position 108,671,557 of record CM061132.1, read on the forward strand.
ACGGTGCGCAGCAGGGTCTGCGGGAGCAGCCTGGGCAGCGTGGGCAGCGGGGCCCTGCTCGGCCTCCTCGGCCTCGAGCACGTAGGCGGCGGGGATGAGGACATCCATCGCCGGAAGCCAGTCAACGTGGGCTGGTGCAATCAGAGTCCGAGCAGGGCTCGGGATAATCATGTAATCGGCCCCATAGGGGCCGTGCAACCAGACCCAGTGACGCTCACCGTGCGGACGCAGCATCTTCATCCGGGCCATAACGTCTATCGACAAGGAAGTGGGGCCCGGAACGCGTCGCAGGTCGTCGGGGAAATCCTCGCCGGTCATAAGAGCCAGCAGGGTAATCAGGCCACCGCAGCATATCGGTGAGCGAGCGCCCACCGATACAATGATGCGGTCTAAGTACCATGCCGCGATATCGATCACGACGGCGGGGACAAGCTCGTCTCCATCCCTAGACAGAGATCTGGGACGTGTCATCGCATAGAGCATGTAAAGCTCTGGCGTAGACATCGTGCCCGGCTCATATCTGGCCAAAAAGGTAGTCGCCATGAGGCGCTGGGCAATGCGTAGGCAGGGATGTACGATGGCCGAGGCCTTGGCCCTACTAGGGTCAAAGGCGGCGTGGAGACCCGTGATACGTGCCCAGAAGGCACCGGCGTCGAAAGAGGGTGGAGGGATATGTGTGGGGCCATAACCGCGATCGGCTCCGGGGACTGCGGGCCAAGAGAAAAATGCTCTCATCATATCGAGAGTGACCTGGCACTCTCGATCCATGAACCGGAATGAGCATCCCTCATCGGTCCGGGCGATCGAACTCAAAACCTCAAGTGTCGGACGGGTAAAAGTATCCGCCGACACCTGGAAAAAATCTCGCCAGCCCACGTTGTCGTACAACGTGAGCATCCCCTCAAGTACCCCCAGGCGTCCTAGGTCAGCGAGGTGTGCGAACCTGGAGGGTACGATCGAGCGCTGGGAGATACGCTCGAAGACGGCGCGGTGTGCGTCGTCTCGGAACGTAATCCCGAGCGGCCCGACCAGTGGAGCCGGTGGTGGTGGCTGTGGATCGGCGGGGAGAGGCTGTGCGGGCTGTGGGTGCGCTGCAGGCTGTGCGGGGTGTGCGGAGCCTGCAGGCTGTGCGGGGTGTGCGGGGTGTGTGGGGGACGGTGGAGGAGAGTCCTCCAACTCGTGGGAGGGGCCGGCATCATCCGACCGCTTCCGCTTGGCGGAAGCTCTCTTCGACTGCGGCCGTGTCCGGGGCGGCATATCTGCCCCGAGCGCGCGCCGAAAAAGTGAAAAGTGCGTCGTGTGCACAAAGAGTGGAAAGAGTTTACCCAAACACGCCGCGAGTGCTAAGTAGTGGAAGCGTGCGAAGTCCGCGCCTCCACGAAGTCCTGAGCAGCCCGTAGAAGCTCCCCTGAGCTCCCCTAAGCTCCAAAAAGCAACCTGCGCATAGAAAAGCGATATCAGCGAGTAATAATCAAAATGTATGGAGCAATAGGGGTATAACAGATAGATATGTGACTTGATTCGGGTTAGGGGTTCGATTGACACACGGATCCTCAAAAACTACGCAAAAAGAGAAGAAAATGGTGAAAATAAGCGAACCGGAGGTGATCGGAGACGGGGGTTGCCGGCGGCGACTCGGGCGGTCGGCGGCGGCGGTCGGCCGGCGGTGGCAGGCCGAGCGGCAGCGCGCGCGGGCGAGTGGGTGTCGGGCGAGGCGCGATCGGGCGAGGGGAAGCTGAGGGGGCGCGGGCGATCGGGTTTTTTCGTTTTCGAAAACTGCGCCCCCCCTTTGCTTTTATATTAAAAAGTTACGACTCGGCCGAGTGACGTGATCACTCGGCCGAGCGAGGCAAATAAAAATTTCTCCCCGATATCGCTTCGGCCGAGTGGCTTTGCCAGGCTCGGCCGAGTGGAGTAAGTCCATTCGGCCGAGTGACTCAAGCTACTCGGCATGACTCGCCCAAGGAGGGTGTCTGTTTCACTCGGCCGAGTGAATATATATACTCGGCCGAGTAGCAGTTATAATGAAATGAGGAAAATAGACAGAGAGTTGGGTACAGCAGACTTCCCTTGTTCGTGAGCGGCTCGGCCGGACGAACTTCTGTACTCGGCCGAGTGACTAGTATACTCGGCCGAGTGAGCCTTGTATTCTGCTGTTTGTCTTCGTTTGGGCTCTAAACTCCGTCTTTCCTTCTCCAGTCGATTTCATGCTCCATCTAAGCGTCGAACGCCTTCTTGGGGCGCTCCTCATCGTCTCGTTCATCCTCCTCATGATGATCTACCTATCTTCTCTCCTGTCAAGAAAAATAGGACCCGTTATCACAAAATTTTGGTCGGATGACTCAAAACACTAAAAATTTCTAAAACGAAAATAAAGAAAAAGCGAAAATAAAGCAAAAACCGTCGGGTTGCCTCCCGACAAGCGCTCGTTTTAGGTCGTGAGCTCGACCCCCTATAATTTTCAATCAATGCGGGATGTTTGGTGCATATGGGATGCACCCGTCAAACTTTCCGGGGAGCGCGCTTGGATTCGGACGTGGTGGCGAAGCGTTCTCCCGCGGTGGTCTCCTATCTCGAATAGTGTTGGGGGGAGGCTCCCCCAAGCTAGCATTTGCCCCGGTCAACGGCTTAGCCGGCGATGCCGATTTCCGTACCGGCGGAGCTTTCTTTGGAGACTTTGATTTCGAGAGCTTGCAGAGCTCTCGAATCCTTGCGACATCAGCGTCGCCTTCATCTTCATCAGCGGAGAAGTCGGGGGAATCATCATTATTGTCCTCATGGCCTAAATCCGGGCCTTCATCCAATTCTTCATCAAAAAGGGCACCAATTGAGTGAGGAATCGCCTCCTCTATCACCTCATCAAGGAGGTCCATATAATCGAGCTCCTCATGGTAAGGCATGTGCTTCATTGCCTTGGGAATGTGGAGCTCCACCTCGATGTTTCCGACGTTTAAGGTTAAGGTACCTTCGCGCACGTCGACGATGACTCCGGCGGTGGCGAGGAATGGGCGCCCAAGTATCAATGAGGTGTCTCCCTCCTCCTTAATGTCCATGATGACGAAGTCACATGGCAAGCATATTCCACCCGGGACTTGAAGTGGGATGTCTTCGGCAATCCCCACCGGCCTTGTTATCCGTCCATCGGCTAATTGAATGCGCATGTCGGTGGGTTTCAACTTTGTCCCGGTGTTAAGCTTTAAGAACATGGAGAGGGGCATGAGACTCACACTAGCCCCAAGGTCGACCAACGCCTTTTGAAGAGGCACGCCACCCAAAGTGCAAGGAATCCGAAAACTCCCCGGATCTTTAAATTTTGCCGGCTCCTTCTCTCTCTTGGTGAACCAAGAGCCCTCCTCGGCTAGCATTATCTTCTCCTTCCTTTTCCTCCCCGAAATCAAGTCCTTCAAAAATTTAGCATACGTGGGGATCTCGACGATGGCGTCGAGGAAGGGAATATTGAGGCTAACTCCCCTTAGATACTCGAGGAATTTCGCTAGCCTTTTCTCCATTTTTGCTTTCGCTAGTCTTTGGGGGAATGGGACCGGTGGCATGAAGCGCCTTTCCTCAATTAATCGCTCTGCCCTAGATTTCTCCTTGTCTTGTGGCTCCTTCTCCTTATCAACCTCAACTACCGGCTCAACCGGCTCCAAGCTTTCCTCCACGGCCTCCTCAATAGGAATCATGGCGGGGGTGGTGTCCTTCCCGCCTCTAGTAGTGACGGCAACTACGGCGTTGATGTGGCCCGTGTTGCCCCGTGGGTTTTGCTCCGGTTGCGCCGGCAATCTTTGAGTGTTCCGGTTGAGCAACGCTAATTGCTCCGATATTTGAGCCACTACGGTATTGAGAGATTCTTGCCCCGCCTTCAAAGTAGCATTCACCTTATTTTGCTCGACCATGAACGCCTCCACTCTAGATTCGAAGTCGGTTCATTGAGGAGCTTGTGGAGGGTTTTGATTTTGATTCCTCCACCCTTGGTTGTATCCGGGAGGCCTATACGGTGGGACTTGTTGCTTCGGTGGAAAGTTTTGTTGCGGAGGCCCCCTCGGTGGATAGTTTTGTTGTTGGGGTGGTGGTGGTCGAGCTTGTTGAGGCGGTGGTTGTGGCGGGTTCAAGGCTCCTTCATTGTTGGCGTAGGAGAATCCCGGATGATTTCTTGCGGCCGGATTGGACCAATACCCTTGGTTCCCCGCAACATATTGTATTTGCTCCAAGGATCCTTCTCCTTGCTCTCCTCCCGAGTACATGACTTGAGATTGGTCTTGCCAATCACACATTTGGTTGGTCGGTGCGGAGGTGGATGGGCTTCCTTGGGGCTCCGTGATATATTTCTCCAATCTCTCCACCACCTTGTGGAGAGAATCAAATTTGCTCGTGAGCTCCGCTACGGCCTTTGCCTCGTAGATGCTAGTTGGCTTTAAGGAGGACGTGGAGTGTCCTCGCTCATCGCCCCACTGTTGGTTATTTGAGGCCATCTCCTCAATTAGGGCCGTAGCTTCCTCGGGAGTCTTTGACAAGATTGCACCATTAGCCGCGGCATCAATAATTTGTTTGGTCCCCGGTTGGAGACCGTTGTAGAAGCTATGAACTAGCTCCCAGTCCTCTATACTGTGGTGCGGGCATTGGTGTTGCAAATCCTTAAATCGCTCCCAAGCTTCATAGAGCGTCTCCTGTGGTCCTTGCTTGAAGGACATGAGAGCGCTCCGGATCTTCACCGTCTTGGATGGCGGATAGAATTTGTCAATAAATGCACTCGCCAACTCGTCCCAAGTAGTGAAGACTCCGTCAGCCTGCGTCCTCAACCAATAGAGTGCCTTGTCCTTAAGCGTGAAGGGGAAGAGGCGCAGTCTGATAGCGTCGTTGGAGACCCCCGGCATCTGGAATGTGGCGCACTTTGACAAGAATAGTTGGATGTGGTAGTGGGGGTTCTCATGTACGTTCCCATGAAACGGGTCTTGTTGCATCAACACCACCAATCCAGTCTTTAGCTCGAAGTTCTTGTCGGCCGCCAACCCCGGCATGGCAATGGACGAGGTGGTAGAAGAAGTCTTAGGCCGAAGCCTATCTCGAATCGAGATTATCCTTGCCATCCTTGCCGCCAATTCTTCAGGAGTTTCCGGGTTGGTCATATACCTCCCTTCCGGATCTTGTCTCTTTTCCGCTCTAAGTCTCCGCGCGGTACGTTCGATCTCGGGATCAAATAATAAGTCTTCTGGGTCCGCCGTAGATCTCGTGTTCATGCACAGGGGAAACAGAGTTTCAAAGAAATGATTAATACCGTGGAAGGGTTAGGTAAAAATAGCAAAGGAAATAATAATGGTAAAAGAAATAAAATAAAAAGAAAATAAAAGAAAGAAATAGCTAGGTGAGAAAGAATCAAACGCAATCGCCTCCCCGGCAACGGCGCCAAAAACTTGATCGCGCCCCGGCGTACACGTCCCGAGGCGACGGTTGTAGTTTTACCGCAAGCGCACGGTATAGAGGCGAGCGGGTATCGAACACAGGGAGGGCGAATGACCGTGCTTGCTCCTAATCAACCTGGCTATTCAGAGGGATAATTGCCTTGGGCGATCCTGTCACAATCGTCAGACAAAAGTGCAAAATATCAAATCAAATAGAGAACGCCTAGGGAATGGGGAATCCCCACTACTCACCGTATTTCACAATTGTGGTTCGCCGGTATCGAAATCGCTAGGATGAGAATTCGGATGAACTAGTTGCAACTAAATGTGGAACCAAGCTCACGCTCTCGCGCTGTTGCCGGTCTATAGCTATCCTGGGTTTGGGTCCAATCTCTTGCAAACCCTAGCCTAGGGAAGCTAGCATTAGGATCAACATCATCGTCCAATTGCGCACCGAGCCCAATCTCTTGCAAACTCGGTCCACAATCTAGATTAGGATAGTTCCTACCCGTCCAATCTCTTGCAAACGGGTATCGGCACGGAATTGCAACCGGAGATCCTAGCATCGGTCCAATTTCTTGCAAACCGATACTTCGAAAATCCGACTCCAACCCAATTCGGATTTCTAGGGCTTCCCATCGAATTGGGATCCAAGCTCTTGCAAATCCCAATTGGTGTGAATACCTAGCTATCCGTAGTAATTCGATCCCAATCTAATCCCTAATAACAATCCTAGCTCAATTTCTACCAATTCAACACAAATACGAAATTGGGCTTGTAGGGTTCATCCCCACGCCCCAAGACGTGGAGACTACTCACTAATCATAGCAATAGCACAATAATTGGCAAAGAAATAGACAATGGAATTCATCACAACAATGATATAAACAATAAAAATAGAGTTTTTGTGGAAGAGAAGTGCAAACCAATGTAGATCTTCAATCAACCCAACAAAAATCCAAGTTTTTCTCTTCACCAATCACAATTAATAAAACTAAAAAGTAGACTCAAAAGGCTGCAAAAAATCTGAGAGGTGGCTCTCAAAACTAGGGTAAAAACAGAGCTTAAATAGCCCCAAAAATCGTCTAAAAATCCTGACCAAAACGCCCCTGCACAGCCTGTTTTCCGCAAATTTCGCTACAGGCAGCGCATCGCACTCGGCCGAGTGACAAAAGTCGCTCGGCCGAGTGAAAACCCTGTCAATTTTCCAGTAAGTCGGGGGCTTCAGGGGTCTTCAGTTCGGGGGCGGCTCGGCCGAGTGAGTTGTCGTCACTCGGCCGATGGCTTCACTTCACTCGGGCGGACGGGATTTGCCACTCGGCCGAGTGGGTCTTCTGAAGCTCAGATGGCCGAAAAACAGTAACTTCGGTCTTTTTGAGGGCCTTCGTCTGGGCGCCACTCGGGCGGACGTGGTATCGCCACTCGGCCGAGTGGGTCTTCTGTGCTCGGCCGAGTGCACAGGTAACTCGTGTCTGAATTGGTCGGCCGAGCAGTGTCTCGCTGGTCGGCCGAGCGGCTCCTCCACTCAGCCGAGTGGGACACAAAAAATGCCCAAACTGGTCGTTTTGGCCTCCTCGTCGCTCCGGCGACGTCCATTCTTCTTCCGCTCCTCTCCAACAGCAAAATACCCCTCGGGGAGGTCGTCGGTGGCCGTCTAGATTACTCGCATCTCGAGATCACTCCTAATCGCGCCAAATCACCTGAAATGCGACAAAAACAACAAATCGTGAAAAGCATCGCAATATCGTCGATATATCGTGAAAAACATGATTTGGGAGATCAAAATGGCATGCAAACATGCGGGAAAAGGGTGTAAAATAAGGAGTGATCAGGTTTCACCCCGTCTGTGTTTGACGGTTATCACATTTGTGTAGTAACATACTCGTCTTTTCCAAATTTGTTTATCTTGTTAACATGCGAAAAGCAATAGCAGTCCCGTTAAGTAAAAAGAGCAATAAGTAAAGTGAAACATAATGTCCGGCTACTAGAATTTGTCAAACATCTTGAAACCAGGTTTGATGCTAAGTTTTAAAGACCAGGTTTGCAATTCATTCTATACATGTTTCCGAGGGTCGTGACACACCCTCTGTTTTGTTTGGGTTCAATTTAATAACAAGTAAGAGATGTTATTCTTTTAATAAATAAATATTCATAAAACGTTCATTTCCTAAACAGATGCAACATGTATATTAAGAGCATGTTAAAATGGGTTTGGATTCAACTTATACACTAATTTAAGCAGTTGTTCCAAATTTAATTACAATAAATACTTGCCTTGACGCGAGTGTGGGGGTCCCGGTGGTGGTGACGTGAGGTACGTTTTATCTGCGTCAAAAGATTGGTGATATCAGACTAATGGTCAACATCCAGTTAAAGTATTTTAAACTAGCTCACTAACTATTAACATAATTATTATCAAAACAGAATTGGTTAGCAACTTAAACTAGTATGGTAGTTTAATTATTAATAGCTAACTTAACTTAATTAACTAAACTTATTAGTTGTTAACCTATACAAATCATTCCCTAACTAACTTTAATAATAACTTTACAATAAAAACTTATAAACTTTATACTGATGATGATAATAATAATAATAATAATAATAATAACAATAATAAACGATCGAGAGGAAGGCTCAACGGCGACGGCTTCGAGATCGGGAGGTTGGAGACGGCGGCGGGCGACTTTGCAGGCGGATCTGGGCGGTTCCACGGCGGCGCGCGGCGGATTGAGGCGGGGGCGGCGTGGATCCGGATCGAGCGGCGGTGGTCCGTGCGGCAAGAGGCGGCGGTCCGTGCGGCAAGCGGCGACGGCGACCTAGGCACGGCGGCGATCAAGGCAGGGGACAGCTGTGCTGATCGGAGGGCTTCGGGGCGATCGACAGCTCTCGAAGACGGACGACGGTGCTTCCTCGAAAGCGGACGACGACGACGATCGGGGTCGGGGAACGGCTGACGGCGATCCGGGCGCGATGATCTGAGGAAAAGGGGGTTGATTCCAGAAATTTGGCTTCAATATTAGGTTTGATTTGTGATTGTACTGTGGCTGAGTTTGATTTTGGATTTTTGGTTTCGATTTGTTCCTGGTTGGTTTTGACTTCGATTGTAAGGGGTTGGATTGTTGATTGATTGTGTGGAGGAGATGGTGGAGATGTTGGGTTGTCGTGGCTGAAGGTGGAGGGATGATGATGGTGTTGTGGGACGATGCTGCTGGTTTGTTGTTGTAAGCTTGGTTTAATAACGAGGGGAAGGAGGAGACAGGTTGAATAGGGGGTTGGTTGTGAGGTAGAGGGAGTTAAAGGGTTTGATGTGAGATGTTGGATCTCACCAACATCTTTCGGTGGGATTTAATTAGGTTAGGGTAAGATAACTAGGTAAAAGTAATTAGTAGTTTAGGAAAAGTGATTAGTAAAAATAATTTAGTATAAAAGTAATAAGTTAATTAAAATTAACTTTTTAGTTAAAAGTGATAAAAATCATTTAGTAGCAAATAGTAATTCACGTTTTAATTAAAAGTACTTAGTAATTTTAAAAAAAATAATTACAATTTAACAGATTTAAAATTACGCTACGGTAAATATGAAAATAACGACGCGCTCGCGTCAATGCACAGACGAAAACCACTCGGACGAAAATAACTGAATGAACGCGGTAAAAATACAGCAGTTAAACACGACTAGTAAAACAGGCCGTTACATCCTACCCTCCTTAGAATAATTCCGTCCTCGGAATTTAAGGGGATCGATAATCGCCTAAGCAATATAAACGATCGAGAGGAAGGCTCAACGAATGACCACAACATAGGAAGAATAGTTGTTAATAGCATGAAATATAATGTGATATCACAGCATCAAGAAACCAAGAGATGATGTTATGTATGAATACATACTATTGACATCACCATAACTTCCGTAACTAGTTTCGAAACCTAGTATCATCACCATGGTTACTTCCGATTTATCAAGTGGCCAAAATATAAAGTAATGGCATTACTTGAAAATGATAGTTATGATGATGATGACATCTGTTCGAACTTGGAACCGGAGGTGATAAGTCAGTAGCAAGCTATTAGAAACGTCTAAAATTTTCAACTCATATAAATGATGACTACATGGTCTTAATCATGTAAATCATCGCCATAGCATACATAAACGTAATGGCTAAACCTAGTGTATCCGCGCGGTTACAACTTAACCAGCCGAACATAAAGGACTTCATCTGCCATGCTACTAAATTACAAGACAATATCCAGATCAACACTAATAGGTAGATATGAGGCCAATTCTCGAGGGTCAAGATCATCACTACCACTTCTTCCAACAATCTCAATAACATCCAATAAGAAGTCAACATTCTAGCAGTCTCCCAAATCCGAGCACAAGACCGACATCCAACTTCAACACCTAAGGCCAAAAGCAAGCCAATACTCAATCCCAATGATACTGCTTGCCAATACCATTGGTCGACATCTACGGTTATCACCATCAGTCCTAAGTAATTCAACGACCAAAAACTCACGAACCAACAAACATGAAGGAGCGGCGGTAAGATGGAATCGAAGCGGGGCAGCTCGAGGGGGAAGAACCAGAAAAAGGAGCTCCAAAGAATACTAAGAGCGGTGGTTTCCCAATATCCCGACCACACGGCAATAGCGAGGGCAGCGACGATGGCTGTCGCTAAGCCCAACAATCCCCAGAGTCGTTGATGGGCCATCGGCGGTTGTTGATCCAAGGCGGACGAGATGTGACAGCTACAGCTGCACGACGTGGCGGGGGCCTTCGGAATGGAGCGGAGCTGGCGGGGTTTCGGGTGAGGCCGGAGGAGCTCGGGCGAGAGGGGAGAGGTGGAGGTGATGTTGGGTCGAAGAGGGGAACCGTGGGATGGCTTGGTGAGGAAGGAGATGGGGGTATAAAAAGAGGGAAAAAAGGTGAGGGTTTAAAGGGGGTGCCGAAAATCATGATAGGGTAGGGTAGGGTAGGCTAGGTTAGGCGGAAACGGGGCTCGAGGAGGAGAATGAAGACAAAAGGCAATAATGAGGGGGAGGTGGTAGGTGGGAAAAGAATTCAAACCCATGGAAAAGCCGGGTACAAGATGAAAGTAGGGGTAGAACAGAAATACGAGCTCAAGAAGATGAAAAGACGCAACAGCCTACGCTTGAACGTCACGTTTGACTCGTCTTAGGATCTCCAGCACCATCTTTTTTCTTCAGCAAAAGAACTGGCGCACTCTAAGTAGATACGCTGGGATGAATCAATCCCTTCTGCAACAGGTCATCGAGTTATTTCCGAAGTTTCTCTAGTTCTGCAGGAGCCATGCGATAAGGAGCCTTCGAAATAGGTCGTGTGTTTGGCATAAGTCGATAGTAAATTCCAAAGCTCGATCAGGCGGTAATTCTGAAATATCTTCAGGAAATACGTCCGCAAAGTCTCGAACCACTCTAGGTCTCTCATGCTCAACTTCCATTGATGCAATAATTAGTTCGTTCGGCTTGGCCCGAAACTTGATAGGTCTAAGTGAACGGTCTCCGCTCATGAACACAAACACAGGATGATCAGGGATTTCAAACACTACTTTCTTGTTGTGACAATCGATAGTAGCGTAGAAATTTCTTAACCAATCTATGTCGAATATCGCATCGAAGTTGGACATGTCGACTATCATAAGATCTGCGAACAACTCGTGTCCACAAATCACAATAGAGCAAGATCAACAGCCAGTAGAAGTCCTCACTACTCCACTCGCAGTAGTGATGCTCAAGCGATTTGGTAGAGAGTCAACATGAATGGAATGTTTCTCTACAAATCCTCAGGATATGAGCAGTGAGTGGCTTCCGAATCAAAAAGAGGTAGGGCTGGATAAGATGCAATCAAGACAATACCTGAAATCACTTGTTCCTTAGTCTCGGCTTGTTGGTGCGCAGAGTGCAGTCCCTGGTAGCGTGTTCAGATGCTCCGCATATCAGACATTGTCTCAGCAGCACCCGACAGTCCTTCTTGACATGCCCTTGTCGGTTACAATGGTAGCACTTCATCTGATATCAGTTGTTGACCGGAGGTGCAGACCTTTTAAACAGTGCAGTTTGTATTGGTCCAAGAGCGTCTTTTGTTGGTTCTTCAGGATGCTTACTCGCTCCAACTTGGGCTGTCTCTCGAAGTTTATCTACACCCTCGTAGTTACGTGCTGCTCTTAGTATTTTCTCATCGGGTGTTAGATTGACAGATGTCCTTGGCGCTTGGGCGTTGTAGATTAAACCTCGACTTGATTTGAGCGCTTGGTCTTCAGGATCTTCAACCAGATGTGGAGCGAAATGACTGAGCGTAGATAGTAATCGAGTCTGGAGTTCCATCATTTCTCTTACGAGTCCTATGATCTCGTTGTAGGCGTCACCATTTCCATTACGAGTGTTGGGTTGATCTGCCATGCTGCAATCAAACAAGTAAATATTTGTGTACTAGTTTACCTAAACGATCTGGTTAGTAATAATATTTATACTATTCCTGAAGTGTCTCGCAGAGTGCAAGACGACCTGCATGGACCACCACTAAAACCTGTCACGCCCCGCTTCCCAGTATACTTGGGGGCGAGGACGCGAGCGGGTCCGCATGTGCTTAAAGCAAAGAAGAGGTACTTATTTTTTTCTCTCTCCTTTGACTTAAGCACAATAAGCATGATTTAGCGAAGGCAAGTCCCTGTACGCGAATTTCTTAGAAACAGCACAAATAATTATTACATTACAATACCAGCATCCAAAGTAAACACACAAACAATTAAGGCCTAGCATGGCCGTACAATCTGCTGAAAACAAACACACCTGAAAATAATAATACAAATTAATAAACTGAAATATAAATGTCCCGCTCTAGTCTTCTGCAGGGAGGATCTCAGTGTCTTTGTAGTTCTGGTCAGCGGGGTCCACCTCTAAAGTGTGATCCTCAAGGGTAAGGTCCTCACGGTACTCTGTCTATAAACCTAACATATATTTCAAAACACGTTGAAATATATGACAGCGATAAGCTCGACAAGATATTTAAAGTAATGAAATGAGGAACAATTATAAGGTGACAAAAGAGCGTTAGTACACAGGTATAAATAATAAGTGCAGAAAAGTAAAGTACGAGCATGCATGGATATTTTTGCAGTTAAAAGTAAAGTAAAACATTTGTATGTTTGGTATTTGATTGTATGTGCTCATGATAAGTCCATGCCTGGGTAGGTGAAATGTTCTCGATACACCTTATCACCGGTGGTTTTACCGTGACGCTCCACACATTGGCTGCCTCCACCGGAGGGGCCGTAATCGTGTTCGAGACACTCACAAATCCTACTGCAATGGACCAACCCCACCCAAAGTGTACCGCCATATACTGGAACACGAGCCAGACTAGTCATATGTGACCCTACTGGAACACGAGCCAGACTAGTCACACATGACCTGACGGGAGTAGCCAACTTGGCTTTTTGAGTATGTTTATTTACTGATTTAGTTTCATCCCATCTGTAGTCGATGGTTTCACCCCGTCTGTGTTCAACGGTTATCACATTTGTGTAGTAACATACTCCTCTTTTCAAATTTGTTTATCTTGTTAACATGCGAAAAGCAATAGCAGTCCCGTTAAGTAAAAAGAGCAATAAGTAAAGTGAAACATAATGTCCGGCTACTAGAATTTGTCAAACATCTTGAAACCAGGTTTGATGCTAAGTTTTAAAGACCAGGTTTGCAATTCATTCTATACATGTTTCCAAGGGTCGTGACACACCCTCTGTTCCGTTTGGGTTCAATTTAATAACAAGTAAGAGATGTTATTCTTTTAATAAATAAATATTGATAAAACGTTCATTTCCTAAACAGATGCAACATGTATATTAAGAGCATGTTAAAATGGGTTTGGATTCAACTTATACACTAATTTAAGCAGTTGTTCCAAATTTAATTACAATAAATACTTGACTTGACGCGAGTGTGGGGGTCCCGGTGGTGGTGACGTGAGGTACGTTTTATCTGCGTCAAAAGATTGGTGATATCAGACTAATGGTCAACATCCAGTTAAAGTATTTTAAACTAGCTCACTAACTATTAACCTAATTGTTATCAAAACAGAATTGGTTAGCAACTTAAACTAGTATGGTAGTTTAATTATTAATAGCTAACTTAACTTAATTAACTTAACTTATTAGTTGTTAACCTATACAAATCATTCACTAACTAACTTTAATAATAACTTTACAATAAAAACTTATAAACTTTATACTGATAATAATAATAATAATAATAATAATATACTTATACTATCTTATATTTATTATTCTTCCCCCTTCTCTTTTACTCTCCCTCTGTTCTTCTGCTCTTCATTCTTTCTTTTTCTTTCTTTGTTCTCTGCGTAGGGACTTACGGCGGCAAGGGGCGGCGCGATCGGCATGGATAGAAGCGGCACGGCGGATCGAGGCGGGGGCGGGCGGTTACGGGCGGTCGGAGATCAGAGAGGGGCAGTGGCGGCTGCTCAAAGACGGCGGGCGACGGATTCCACGGCGGCGGCTTCGAGATCGGGAGGTTGGAGACGGCGGCGGGTGACTTTGCAGGCGGATCTAGGCGGTTCCACGGCGGCGCGAGGCGGATTGAGGCAGGGGCGGCGTGGATCCGGATCGAGCGGCGGTGGTCCGTGCGGTAAGCGGCGGCGGTCCGTGCGGCAAGCAGCGGAGGCGACCTAGGCACGGCGGCGATCAAGCTGGGTGATGGCTGCGCTGATCGGAGGGCTTCGGGGCGATCGACAGCTCTCGAAGACGGATGTCGGTGCTTCCTCGAAAGCGGACGACGGCGACGATCGGGGTCAGGGAACGGCTGACGACGATCCGGGCGCGATGATCTGAGTAAAAGGGGGTTGATTCCAGAAATTTGGGTTCAATATTGGGTTCGATTTATGATTGTACTGTGGCTGAGTTTGATTTTGGATTTTTGGTTTCGATTTGTTTCTGGTTGGTTTTGACTTCGATTGTAAGGGGTTGGATTGTTGATTGATTGTGTGGAGGAGATGGTGGAGATGTTGGGTTGTCGTGGCTGAAGGTGGAGGGATGATGATGGTGTTGTGGGACGATGCTGCTGGTTTGTTGTTGTAAGCTTGGTTTAATAACGAGGGGAAGGAGGAGATAGGTTGAATAGGGGGTTGGTTGTGAGGTAGAGGGAGTTAAAGGGTTTGATGTGAGATGTTGGATCTCACCAACATCTTTCGGTGGGATTTAATTAGGTTAGGGTAAGATAACTAGGTAAAAGTAATTAGTAGTTTAGGAAAAGTGATTAGTAAAAATAATTTAGTATAAAAGTAATAAGTTAATTAAAATTAACTTTTTAGTTAAAAGTGATAAAAATCATTTAGTAGAAAAAAGTAATTCACGTTTTAATTAAAAGTACTTAGTAATTTTAAAAAAAATAATTACAATTTAACAGATTTAAAATTACGCTACGGTAAATATGAAAATAACGACGCGCTCGCATCAACGCACGGACAAAACCCACTCGGATGAAAATAACTGAATGAACGCGTTAAAAATACAGCAGTCAAACATGACTAGTAAAACAGGCCGTTACAGACGGCTTTGACGAAAGTTTTTGAAGAACTCCGGGAGGAGGCCGACGGCTACACGCGTAGGATCAAGGGAGTTGATCTAGTCGATTGTGCAAGCGGAGCTTGCGGGCAAGGGGAGCTTCCGGGAAAGGGGAGCCTGCCGAGAATACTCCATGGGTTGGTAGAGACCACCCATCACGGTTTGTATTGAGGGGGAGGTTGTTCCTCCTAATAGAATCGCGATAATTAGTGATTGTACTCATTGATTATTTTAATGGAGTATTCTGATTTTCTGGGCGTGGCCCCGCAGATGTAGGTGTGCGCACCGAACTACGTTACCAAGTCTTGAGTGTCTCTGATTGGTTTGTGTTGTTCTTTTGGATTTATTATTTATTACTGCGTACTGAACTTTCAATTGGTATCAGAGCAGGTCACCTGTGTAACTTTGTTATCAAAGAAGGTGTGATCTTGGATTTCAGTACTTGAATCATGGCTACACGAGAAGGTGCTTCCGTTGTTCTTCCTCCATTACTCACTGGTACAAACTACACTTATTGGAAGTCTCGGATGCGTGTATTCATTAAGTTCATTGATGAGAAGGCTGTTGGATCTGGATTGTAGCCTAGAGGGGGGGGGGGTGAATAGGCTAATAAAAATTCTCGTGCAACTCACGAGAAATCCCACGCAATTATAAGCACAGACAGTGTAAAAAGAATGCAATCACAGTGTACGCATAGATATACCCTGGTTCGGTCGTCCCCACGACCTACTCTAGCCCCCGAAAGCAAATACTAGATAGATGTGTAATCATGTACCGCTACAATGAGTCAAGATCCCAAATCTATTCTCACCTAGCTCATACGCACACCACATGCTCTACACTCTCAATCTAGTCAGATGCTCTCCCTCCGTGACGACTCCGAAAGTCGTCAGGTCCCCAAAAGTAACACAGAAGGTAAAGTTTCCCCTACGAAGAACTAACACAAATACTACACAATATAATAAACAAGAGAGTTTAGAATGCTCAGATCGTGTAGCAGTGTCGTCTTTGTCAATCAGCACCGGTCAGAACTCGTCTGACGTAGATGTAGATGTCTCTCAGTAACTCAGGATGTTGAGGCAATGAACAATCAGGTTGACTAGGTTGTTAGGCTCGGCAACGGCATCTGCTCGGTTCCTCCTTTAGTTTGGTCGGCAATCAATTGTAGCACAAGTCAACACACGTTGATGGCAATGCACCTAGCTTGGTAGTCAAAGAATTCATCTTGAAATCTTGATTTGCATGGGGATGCTTGCAGCATGAAATTCAAATGTTGCGGCTTGAAGCCTTGCTCACTTTTTTTGTCCCCTGGTCCCTTGTGCTTACTTTTATGAACATCCCTTATCTCTCTCTGTTAAAGTGGCCGGCCTATGCCCTGTGCTCCATTGTTTGTACTCTTCTGCAAACATAAAAAGGAATTTGTACTCCACTGCAAAAACAAAAAGAAAGGAGTTAATTTTTTTAATTAATCCTTGGCTTTGCTCCTTGGACGTTGCGGCATGGATGTTGCGGCATCGAGTCATCAAAGCTTGTAGGGGACATTAGCACATGGGTATTACGGCATAGGTTTTGTGAAGATCTTCAGAAAACAATTTCGGCTCTGTGAAATTTGCGGCTGAAGCCCTCTAAAAATTGCAAACAAAAGAGGCACAGTTCTCTTTGAAACCAAGGTGCAGCATTAAAAGGTGGCCGGCTGTTTCTTTTGGGTTTTTGCGGCTGCACTTGGGATTTTTAATGGAGAAATAACAAGCAGGAGGCTCTGTTGATTATTTGATGAATGCCCTCTCCTTTGTTTGAACTTGTGGACAATGAAAACAAGAAAAAAACCTGCGGCTCTCTCCGCTCAGAATTTTTTCGGCCTTGTCCCCTAGGTTTTGCTTTTTGGGGATGATTTTTATAGGCCGGCCCCTAGATATATGTAGGGTTTTGTTGAAACAAAAAACTAGGTTTATTTACGATCTTGCCCTTGGACTCAATCAAATTGCCCTGGCACCTCTCAATTAATAGGTCGGCCCTTGCATTTCTTCACTTGGAGGAATGTCCCTGAAAAAAGAAAAACAACTGAGTAAGTGGAGAATTAAAACTCCAAAAACAATGCTAAGTGAATTATTAAATACTGAGTGAGAATTAAAAACAATGCATTCGCTTTGGCTCCCCTTTGCTATTTGCTCCAACGAGAGTTGATGAGAGAAGCTCGTCCACTAAGTGATGTGCCTCCTTGATTCGATCAATCCTCTTGATGTTGCGGCACTCGACAATTTTGACTAGGTACTTTTCTTTCGATTTTCAACTTTGTCAATATTGTTTTCCTTTGTTGTTTCCACCTGAAATCACTTAACAAACACGTCAAAAATGTTCACACACGTTTGTTATCATCAAACACGACGTTCATAGATCGTTGCTACCAACAATCTCCCCCTTTTGATGATAACAAACTCAGTATAAGATTTGAGCATTAAGTTTCCAAATAGTGTGTGTGAAAGCGTGACGATAGTTGGTGACATACAATAAGATACAATGATGTGCAAACACCGATATGCAAAGTTAACAATATGCATGCTCCCCCTATTTTTGTGCTCCCCCTTGAATCA
This sequence comes from Scilla litardierei, assembly GCA_030789695.1. Taxonomy (NCBI): domain Eukaryota; kingdom Viridiplantae; phylum Streptophyta; class Magnoliopsida; order Asparagales; family Asparagaceae; genus Scilla; species Scilla litardierei. The sequence continues at coordinate 108,689,145 of CM061132.1, forward strand.
ATAATCATGTATGTTCACGAGCATTAAGCAAAAATAATACCAAATACCGAATACCAAATCTTCCCAATTTTTCTCCCCCTTTGTTATCATCAAAAGTCATACCACGAAGTCAAAATCATATATCATGCAAAAAGAGAGTATTATTAACCATTACCAACAATTACATGCATACACTCATAGAATAATCAAGTCAAAATCCAATGAAATTAAACAACGAAGACTTCAACACCAACGTGTAAAGTGTGATGATTAGAATTGAAGCACATGAGGGAGAATCATTTAAGAAAGTCAACCAGAACTAATCCACATTTTCCAAATAACATTCTAGCACCTAGGATTGATTTTTCCCACCTCATTAAAAATGAGTTCAAGGTACCACACCCCAAAACATAGCCTATAAGGACTCTTACATGTGGGGGTGGCATTGCTTGACGAGTAAATACACCAACGCTAAAGTTTACCCATAAAGCTTATGTTGGATACTCGTGGGTAATACAGTTGCCAAGGATTGTATCCATTTTACATACGGAGCAATTATTTTTTTTTTAATTTTTTGAATACTTATAACAACCATTTCTTTTGCTCAATTTTTATCCATGTCAAGGTATATCATATCCCTTAGATATTCAGTTAAGTTTTCCTACTACATTCACATTCCATACTTCATAAACGATATCTCCAAATGTTCAACAATAATAATACATGTGGAAGTGAAGTAGGTGGTGTAGAAATCATGTTATTTAACATGCCATGAATATTTAGAAAGATGAACATGCGCATGTGGCAAAAGCAATAATACACCAATTTCTACATAGATATGAAAATCATTCGTGCATACTTCAATAATGAATCAAAGAGAAAAGATACACATATAAGCACCAATTTTTTTATATTCAGTTTTTTTATATGCATGAAGTACTAAAGCAAACATGAGATGCAATCACACAAAAAAAAAATCATGCACACATAGCAATGCAACTACTAGCACACAAACAAGGAAAAGTCATGCACAAAAAAAACTATGAAGATATTCATTAAGTTCAAAGAATGAGATATACCTTCGCGTCGTCGTTTGACTAAGGAGCTAAAAAGTAATGAGACATTCAATTTATCGCTCCTCGTCAAATTTCCATCTACCTACAAAAGAGATGTCGTGTGTGACCATGGAATCCAACAAGGTCCACTCACGTTAGTCATCAAAGATTTAGGAACCCATATTTGTTTGAACTTAATGTTTTTGTTCCTATATTTGCAATGATATGAAGTATGACCGACACATCCACATGTAAAGCACTTAGCATGAAAATTTCCAACCTTTGTTGATTCAATGTGAACTTTTCTATATTTTGATTTTTTAACATTTTTAAGACCATATCCTAGTCCTCGCCTATTATTGCCATAAATTTGATTTCCAAGAATAATGTCCAAATTTTGTTTTCCAATGGAAAATCTCTTTATTGACAATTCTAGGGTGGTGACTTTGGATTTCAAGATATCGTTTTCATTCACAAGCAGAGTGCATTTACTAATGAAAGCTTGATTGTTTTCCTCTTCTTTCTTTTCAAAATCCCTCATTTTTTCTTTAAGTTCAAGATTTAGCATGTTAATCTTTTCAGAAAGTAATTCATTTTTAGTTTCAAGCTTTATCTTATCTAGCTTATACATGCTAATATCCTTTAATAAAGAGGGACATGCAAGACAATCAATTTGTTCAGGCAAGTTAGCTTTCTCTTTTTCTAAAATGGTGATGGTAGATTTGCATGCAACAAGCTCTTGTTTAAGATTTTTCATTTCTATAAACATGTCATACTCAGTCTGTTGCATATCAAAATTATCATTCCTATAACATTCCACATCAGCTTCTAGCTCATTAATTCTATGTTGCATTCCTTTACAGATTTCTAAGAATTCAGCTTTAGTGGGAGATTCTACCTCATTGTTTTTGGCCATCAATGCCATGCAGGAGTGGGCTTCATGTTTCTCATCCTCCTCCTCAGCTTCGCTATCCATGTCCCACGTCAGCACTTTCGTTTTTCCTTTTGCAACTTGAGCTGTGTGTTGTTGTGGGCAATCTTTTATGTGGTGCCCTTTCTTCCTGCATTTAAAACATTCACTTCTATTAATAGCTTTCTGATCATAGGAATTTCTACCAAAATTAGAATTATTAGAACGAATGAACCTTTTTCCCAACTCAGCTCTTCCTTGATCAGTCTGAATGTATCTCCTGAAGTTTCCGACCATAGGGCTTGTTCTTCATCAAGATCGTCGTCGTTAGCTTGAAGAGCTAATGGTGTGGAAGCTTTGGTCTTCTCTTCAGGTTTCTCTCTGGCTTCTATACTCTACAACTCAAGCTCGTGTGACATCAGGTTGCCTATCAAGTCCTCTACTTTCATTGTTGATAAGTCCTTAGCTTCTTGAATATCGGTGAATTTTGGCCTGAACGAGCTTGGTTGCGCCCTTAAAATCTTTCGTACCTGTTCATGGCTAGAGTATGGCTTACCGAGGGAACTGGATTTGTACACGATGTCTGTGAACCTCGCAAACATGTCTTTAACTGATTCTATTTGTAGCATGCAGAAGCTCTCATATTCAGTGCTCAGCAACGCAAGTCTGGATTCCTTTACTTGCGATGTTCCCTCGTGTGTCACCTCCAGAGAATGCCAGATTTCCTGTGCAGTTAGACAATGTGAGATCTGATTAAACTCAGATTTATCAAGAGAGCATATAAGCGCATTCATAGCTTTACCATTAAGAGTATAAAGTTTTTTATCAGCTAAATCCCACTTGTCTTTAGGCTTAATCAAAACAGTGTCTTCAATTTTAATAGTGGATAGACTATAACCATTTTCAACGATATCCCACACATCATAATCTACAGACACCAAATAGATTTTCATCCTAGCCTTCCAATATGCAAAGTCTACACCGTTAAACTTAGGGGGACGGGCTATAGACTGACCTTTAGTAAAAGCATAATCAGATGTATTCATGGTCATCTAAAAATCTAGACTAGACCCTCTAAACTGGCTTTGATACCCCTTGTTGGATCTGGATCGTAGCCTAGAGGGGGGTGAATAGGCTAATAAAAATTCTCGTGCAACCCATAAGAAATCCCACGTAATTATAAGCACAGACAGTGTAAAAAGAATGCAATCACAGTGTACGCACAAATATACCCTGGTTCGGTCGTCCCCACGACCTACTCCAGCCCCCGAAAGCAAATACTAGATAGATGTGTAATCCTGTACCGCTACAATGAGTCAAGATCCCAACTCTACTCTCACCTAGCTCGTACGCACACCACGTGATCTACACTCTCACTCTAGTCAGATGCTCTCCCTCCGTGATGACTCCCAAAGTCGTCAGGTCCCCAAAAGTAACACAGAATGTAAAGTTTCCCCTACGAAGAACTAACACAAATACTACACAATATAATAAACAAGAGAGTTTAGAATGCTCAGATCGTGTAGCGGTGTCGTCTTCGTCAATCAGCACCGGTCAGAACTCGTCTGGCGTAGATGTAGATGTCTCTCAGCAACTCAGGATGTTGAGGCAATGAACAATCAGGTTGACTAGGTTGTTAGGCTCAGCAACGGCATCTGCTCGGTTCCTCCTTTAGTTTGGTCGACAATCAATTGTAGCACAAGTCAACACACGTTGATGGCAATGCACCTAGCTTGGTAGTCAAAGAATTCATCTTGAAATCTTGATTTGCATGGGGATGCTTGCAGCATGAAATTCAAATGTTGCGGCTTGAAGCCTTGCTCACTTTTTTTGTCCCCTGGTCCCTTGTGCTTACTTTTATGAACGTTCCTTATCTCTCTCTGTTAAAGTGGCCGGCCTATGCCATGTGCTCCATTGTTTGTACTCTTCTGCAAACACAAAAAGGAATTTGTACTCCACTGCAAAAACAAAAAGAAAGGAGTTAATTTTTTTAATTAATCCTTGGCTTTGCTCCTTGGATGTTGCGGCATGGATGTTGCGGCATCGGGTCATCAAAGCTTGCAGGGGACATTAGCACATGGGTATTACGGCATAGGTTTTGTGAAGATCTTCAGAAAACAATTTCGGCTCTGTGAAATTTGCGGCTGAAGCCCTCTAAAAATTGCAAACAAAAGAGGCACAGTTCTCTTTGAAACCAAGGCACATCATTAAAAGGTGGCCGGCTGTTTCTTTTGGGTTTTTGCGGCTGCACTTGGGATTTTTAATGGAGAAATAACAAGCAGGAGGCTCTGTTGATTATTTGATGAATGCCCTCTCCTTTGTTTGAACTTGTGGACAATGAAAACACGAAAAAAAACCTGCGGCTCTCTCCTCTCAGAATTTTTTCAGCCTTGTCCCCTAGGTTTTGCTTTTTGGGGATGATTTTTATAGGCCGGCCCCTAGATATTTGTAGGGTTTTGATGAAACAAAAAACTAGGTTTATTTACGATCTTGCCCTTGGACTCAATCAAATTGCCCTGGCACCTCTCAATTAATAGGCCGGCCCTTGCATTTCTTCACTTGGAGGAATGTCCCTGAAAAAAGAAAAACAACAGAGTAAGTGGAGAATTAAAACTCCAAAAACAATGATAAGTGAATTATTAAATACTGAGTGAGAATTAAAAACAATGCATTCGCTTTGGCTCCCCTTTGCTATTTGCTCCAATGAGAGTTGATGAGAGAAGCTCGTCCACTAAGTGATGTGCCTCTTTGATTCGATCAATCCTCTTGATGTTGCGGCACTCGATAATTTTGACTAGGTACTTTTCTTTCGATTTTCAACTTTGTCAATATTGTTTTCCTTGGTTGTTTCCACCTGAAATCACTTAACAAACACGTCAAAAACGTTCACACACGTTTGTTATCATCAAACACGACGTTTATAGATCATTGCTACCAACAAAGGCTTAGATCGCTGTCATTGAAAGATGGACACCGCCGATCGAAATTGACAAAGATGGCAAAGAACTCCTCAAGCCGGCAAAAGACTGGAGTCGGATTGAAGAACATGCAGCCCTGTGTAATTCTAAAGCAATTAATACTATTTTTTCAGCTGTTGATGAAGAATAGTTCAAACTTATCTCTACCTGTGAGTATGCTAAAGAAGCTTGGGACATACTTCAGAACGTGCATGAAGGAACTACTGCAGTAAAATCTTCTAAACTCCAGATGCTAGCTTCCCAGTTTGAAAATTTAAGGATGATTGACGACGAGACTGTTGCCGAATTCAATGGAAGGTTGAGAGATATAGCCAATCAGGCCTTCTAGCTTGGGAAGAAATATTCTCAAAAGAAGTTAGTTGAGAAAACCTTGAGATCTCTTCCAGACAAATTCTCGGTCAAAGTTGCAGCCATTGAGGAGGCCAGAAATACGTCCACCATGAGACTGGATGAACTTATGGGGTCACTTCAGACCTATGAAATGAATCTGAAGCAGAAGAACGTGGACAAAGTAATGGCCCTGGACAAAGTAATGGCCCTGAAAGTAGAAGCTAGAGATGTCTCTAAAGAAGATGATGAATCGGGTGTAGATGAGGATATTGCTGTGTTGACTAAAAACATGAGTAGAATGCTGAAGAAGATCAGTAATAATGTGCAAAAGAAAGGAAAAGGGATGCCATGTAGAGTATGTAAAGGAGTTGTGCATATACAGGCTGAATGTGCAAACACTCTGAAGAAGAAAAAAGGGAAGTCCTCGACCAGTACCTGGAGTGAAGATGAGTCTAATGGGGGTGCTGAAGATGAGGAAATTGTAATGCCCTACCAGCTACTACACAAGTACTAGAGGGGGGGTGAATAGTACTTTAAAATAATAAGGCGTATAATTCCAAATTAAATTGCAAACAACCACCAAATCAATTTGCGGAAGCTTAAATTGATTGACAACAATGAAATAAACAAAGCTAACAAACGATGTTAATGGGTTCGGATCCACCCAAGTCTCCCCGACTTGTTCCCGGTGATCCTACGTCCCAACCACCCGGATCCCCTCCGGATACTTGAGTTAGAAACCCTAACTCAAGATTTCCACTATGAATATCTTGTGAAAAACCTTCACAAGATCAAATCATACATGCAATGGCAAAGTGAATCCCACAACCCGGGATCACAAACTTCTCTCACAACCGAGAGAGCCAATAAGCAATATAAAGAGTTTAAATGAAATAAATACTCTTACCACAAAATCCTATACCTTGAGTTTTTCTTACCCAATAGGTGGAATGAAGGATTTGAGGAAGATGAAGTCACCAAGCCCTAGCACCAAGGAAATGAGCAGCAATGGGTGCCTAGGGAAGAGTTGGAGACTTGGATCAAGCAATAGCTTGAAGAGCTCACCAAGAACAAGCTTCTCTCTAGATCTAGAAATGAGAGAGAATGGCTTTCTTGTGAGGAAGAGAGCTTTAGATTTGAGGGAGAATGGCTATCTCTTTAGGGCTCAATGAATCTCTTAATGGCAGCTCTATTGAAGATAGAAATGACCTAGGTTCGTATTTATAGGAACCCAAAAACATAAGTTAGGTCAATCTCCAACGGAAAGAAATCTGGGAGAATTAGTCGGTCAAAGAACAATCACTGACCGACTAGTTCATCAACTAGTCGGTCAGTCACAAAGCATGGACCGACTAAGAGCAGATCAGAGAAGAGATAGAATTTCAGACCTAGAAAACTAGTCTGAAGGCAAGTTGACTTAGTCGGTCCAAGAACAAAAGTTGACCGACTAGATTGTCAACTAGTCGGTCATCAAACGTTCTTAGACCGACTAACGGAAAACAGTAGCTTAGGAGAAATTTGGCATGTACAGTAAATCACAACTAGTCGGTCAAAGAAGCATCACTGACCGACTAGTTCACAAACTAGTCGGTCGGTGAGTCAACGTAGACCGACTAACTGTAAACAGTAAAGAACAAAGATTTAACTGACTGAAACTAGTCGGTCCAAGAACAGTGGCCGACCGACTAGATCTCCATCTAGTCGGTCAGTACTTGTTCTTGTACCAACTAACATGCACAACAAGGTCCGAATCGAAGCGCGACGCTTCGAGGAAATAAGAGTGAACTTGTGCAAGAATCCTAGAGCTACGAAATGAGCGAAATGAAGATAGAAACGTAAGATATACTCAAGGCTTAACATTCTATCAATCGAAACTAAAAGACTATAAATAAAACCTTGATAAACGGTCTTTGAGAGCTTCGATTGAATCTTCATTATTTCCAAAGCGTTGCATGAGCTTCAACGAAGCTTTAGGCTTGAATACGAGCTTTTGGAAGTGTTGAGATGTCGCTTTGAATATTCTCGTGAAATTGGCGACGATCTCCAATACTGCGCTCACAAATTGTTAGTTCATGAATTATTTATGTTTGCTCATCATCCAAAACCAAATCCGGGGAGTCCAATATTCAACATTCTCCCCCTTTTTGGTGATGACAAACCAACATAAATAATAATCAAAGATAATAATTCAAATGTAAAATACTTACTCCCCCTGCATTGATGACACGTTAATTCCAAAATGAATATAAATGAATTGTATCAAGCAGACGAGTAAGATAAATAAAGTGAATTGATTTTTGAAATATCGGATTTTGAAAATCCTTATTTGTATCTTAACTCCCCCTGAATCTAACATATCAAACTAGATTCTTGGAAATTGAGTTAAATTTTTCATTTGCGCTATTTATTATCATTATCTCTCCCCCTTTGGCATTATCCCAAAAATGGGGGGGCATACAACGACAACAATTAGGAAATGTAAAATCCAACATCGGGAGTCGTAGACGAAGACAATGGACCAACTTGACACCAAGGGAAAAATGTGGAAATCAAAACAAGGTGTGTCAAATTTTCCATTATCAATAAAAATCAACGATAATCAAAATCATCAAAAAAATACCAAATGTTTATTCATGTCTTGAATAAAGAAACATACTCTTCAATATTCAATATTCTTGGTTAATTTTGAGCATGGAAAACAATTCTATAAAATCCATTTAACCAACTTTTTATGCGTCGATTCGATATCACATTTCAAATATATTCAACGAATATTAAATTTGCACGACGAATAAAAGATAAAGTGGTCGATGATGAACATATATATACATAGAGACAACATGAGTACATCCAAAAGATATCACATCGAATATAAGAGATACATCATATCAAGTGCTACATATCATCAAAAAGAAATACATCATCATCAACATATCATACAATCCAACACCGACAATCAGAAAGCACAAAAGCAATACAACAAGGCTACTCTCAACCCCATCCTAACCCAAAACTCTCTCACTAGAATACATCATCCAAAGTGTATATGGAGAGTCCTCGGAACAACGATCACGAGGAGAAGGCAGGATCTGCAGCGTCCGTGGGTCCAGTCGACGGAGTGGACTCAGGATCTGCAGGGAGCAGAGGTGTCTCAACAGATGGAATCGTCGGGGCAGGAGTCGAGATCTCAGCAACAGGCTCAACAGCAGCAGGAGTCTCGACAGAAGCAGCAGCAGCAGATACATGAGCAGGCTCGGAAACTGGATCAGCAGCAGATGGCTCTGGAACACCGGAAGAGGTGGCAACTCCAGGAGCAGAAGTGGAAGTACCAGCAGCAGCAGAAGTGCCCTTGGGGGCACGAGTCGAAGCACGACAGATCTCCTCAACGTCCTCCTCATCCATCTCATCCATCTCCTCTCCCTCAGACACGGAAGGAGGAAGCTCAACACCCATCTGACGTGCCATACGGCAGACCACCTCCTCGGTACGAGCCAAGCGGGACTCGTGACGAAGAAGTATCCGGACGACGTCATCAAGGGTGGCAACGGGAGAAGCAGAGGCAGAGGCAGAGGCAGAGGCAGGGACAGACGCTGAAGGAGTCGTCCTCTGAACGTGATGAAGCGCCGCAAGAGATTTCTTGACGGCCGTCGCATTCAGCGGAGGACCGAGGGGACGCTCATCGTCACGAGGCAATGTGACACGAAAGTGACGAAACACGAGGGTCAACATGCAAGGAAAAGGAATATGAGCCGATTTATTGGACTTTCGAATACACTCGAAAGAATCAATCTTGTCGAGTATAATTCGAGCCCAATTAATCGAGCTCCCCATGAAGATCGCATAGATAAGCTTCAAAAAAGTCTGGGATGGCAAAGATGAGGAGCCGTACTTTGGAAGCAAGCACGACTTCAGAATCAAATTAAGGACCCAAGCATTTGGCTTAAAAGATTTAGAGGGCACGCCAATCATAGCAGGAGGAATCTGATGGAAAATCTCTGATAGGATGGTCTGGTCAAGAGAGGAAATATCATCTACCGAGATATCAGAAGGAAGAAGGCCAGACGAAGAGATACCCAGAATCTCTCCTAAGATTTCCGCAGTGAGGACTATAGGAGTCCCCAAAACGGTCGTCTCAATAGAGTGGGTCTGATCGTACTGACCCCGGATCCTATTGGCATAGAAAAGCTTCACTAATCTAGGATAGGGGCGAGGATTCGCCTTCGGGTCAAATCGAAGGTAATCGAGAAGACCCGACGACGACAGAAGATCAGCTAGCCCTATGAAGTCGCTGAACAGGACGAAATGCTCCAGAAGCAGCGGACAATGTTCGATACGATTATATGCCGCAAGACACAAAGGGTCATCGCGACATAAGGAAATATCGACACCGCCCACCGGCATCGGAGCCTTTCCCTTAGGCTTTCGAGAAGACGTACGAGGGTGGGTGCTAGACTCGGGATGAATAGGAGGAGAGGGTTCCCTATGAGTCTCGGTCTCGGGATTATACTCCGTATCGGAATCGGTAGGAGTATGGAACGAAGAAGGAGAGGCAAGAGATTTGGCCTTTGGCTTAGGTTTTGGTTTGGGTTTGGGTTGACCTCTAGGCTTAGCGGTCGTCGCCCTCTTCTTCTTGAGAGGAGGCGAAGACGACGAAGGATGGGTGGTCTTGGCTCTACGCTTCGTAGGGGTTGGATGCTCGGGATCCGAAGAGGTTGGATCAACGGTCATCGGAGAGGGGTTAGAGGAAGGGATCGGAATGCGTGTTCTTGCCATAGTCGAAGCAAGACACGAGATCAAATCAACGAATCCTAGCACAACCCTAGAAATCCGAAACCCTAGAGGAAGAAATTTAGAACCCTAGGCAGAGAAACCTAACCCTAGAGCTGAAAACGAAACCCTAGATAGGAGAGGGAGGAGGTAGGTTTACCCTAGGAGGAAGAACGACGGCCGGCGACGGCGGAGATGATCGGAAAGAGGCCGGAAGTCGATCGGAAGGGGAAGGGTCGGGGTTTTGAGCGGAGTGAACTGAGTTTTCGATCGATTAGAATGGAAATCGATCGACTAAACTGAGTTTAAGTCGGTCGATTTCCCAAATGACCAAACAGCCCCTGGCACAACTAGTCGGTCACAGTTCAAGCACTGACCGACTAGTTCACAAACTAGTCGGTCGGTAAATGAGCTTGAACCGACTAGGTGCAAACAGTGGCTGAATCCAAGAAGACTGACAAGATTTAGTCGGTCTGCGTTCGATTACTGACCGACTAGATCTCAATCTAGTCGGTCGGTCATTGAACATGAACCGACTAAAGAGTCAAAAACTTGAAAATTAAGTTCTCTCCATAATACGCTTGGACGAAAAATCTCAAAACTCTCAATAGACATCTAAACTACCCCATTAAACATCGAAAAACAGAAATTTGACGATTACGCACAAATCGAACGAAAAATTAAGATAACACTTAAAATTCTCGAAAAATCCAATAATTCTAGCATGAATGAGATATTGTCAAGAATAATAGCATGCAAAATTATTGAATGAAACATGAATCCTATATTTCGGATTCACCCATAATCCCCAATTCTCGACGCAACCGCACAAAGGAGTCCTCCTTTAGGGGTTTCGTGAAAATATCGGCGATTTGCTTTTGGGTTTCAACGTACACTAGAATGATGTCCTTTTTAGCAACATGGTCATCTAAAAAGTGGTGGCGGACATCTATGTGTTTCGAACGGGAATGATGTACCGGGTTCTTGGAAAGACATATTGCACTTTGGTTGTCAACCATGATAGGGCAAGTATCACAATTTATACCAAAGTCTTTAAGTGTGTGTCTCATCCAAAGAACTTGAGCACACGCGGCACCGGCGGCAATATATTCCGCCTCGGTGGTTGAAAGTGATACGGAATTTTGCTTCTTGGAAAACCAAGAGACAAGAGAATTTCCTATAAAATGGCAAGTGCCACTAGTACTTTTCCTGTCGGATTTGCATCCCGCATAATCGGCATCACTATATGAGATTAACTCATATGTGCTAGATCTCGGATAAAGTAATCCAAAATCTAAAGTGTAACTTAGATAGCGAAAAATACGCTTTACCGCTACTAAGTGAGACTCCTTAGGTTGAGACTGATAACGAGCACATATACATACGGCAAACATAATATCGGGCCTACTTGCGGTAAGATAAAGCAAACTACCAATCATACCTCGATATAAACGAATGTCTACATCCTTACCGCCCGTATCCTTGTCAAGATGCGTAGTCGTGCTCATTGGAGTCTTTTTCCCGGAGGCATTCTCCATTCCAAATCGCTTTAGCAACTCCACCGTGTACTTCGTTTGGTGGATGAAGATTGCATCGTTCATTTGGCGAATTTGGAGTCCTAAGAAATATTTGAGTTCGCCCATGTGGCTCATCTCAAATTGTTCCTTCATAACATTAGAAAACTCTTCGCAAAGAGTGAAGTTAGTAGCACCGAAAATGATATCATCAACATAAATTTGTACTAATAAAATATCATTATTCACATGCTTAACAAAAAGAGTTGAATCGGCTTCGCCCATTTTAAAATTCAAATCCAAAAGAAAATTCTTTAGGCGATCATACCAAGCTCGAGGAGCTTGTCTCAAACCATAAAGAGCTTTCTTTAGTTTAAAAACGTGATTTGGAAATTTTTCATTTATGAAGCCCGGAGGTTGAGAAACGTAAACTTCCTCAACGACATCTCCGTTTAAAAAAGCACTTTTAACATCCATTTGAAATAATTTAAAATTCTTATGGCATGCAAAAGACAAAAGTAATCTAATTGATTCTAATCTAGCTACCGGAGCGAAGGATTCTTCGAAATCAATACCTTCCTCTTGTCGATAGCCTTGAGCTACTAACCGAGCTTTGTTCCGGACGACGACTTGGTTTTCGTCGGTTTTGTTCTTGAAAATCCACTTTGTCCCTATGACGGTGTGGTTCTTCGAAGGCAATGGAACAAGCTCCCACACTTCATTCCTCTCGAATTGAATGAGCTCCTCCTCCATGGCAAGTATCCAAGCACTATCTTCGCATGCTTCAACTATATTCTTTGGCTCTATCGATGAGGCAAAGGCACAATTGGCGAAGTGGTGAACTTGTGATCTTGTCTTGACACTATCTTGAATATTGCCAATTACTTGCTCATGGGGATGGTCGCGAATGACATGAAGTCGCTTGGGAATACCTTGATCACTTGGAACATTCTCAACAACTTCATTAGTCGGGTTAGTCTCAATAGAATCAATAGACTTAGAATTATCAAATGAATCACATAAAACATCCATAGAATCATTATCATTTGAAATTCTAGTTGGAACAAATCCTTCATTAAATGAGACATGAAGCGACTCCTCGATCGTCGAGGTTCGTTTGTTGAATATCCGGTAGGCTTTGCTACGCGAAGAATATCCCACAAAAATCCCCTCATCGGATCTCGGATCGAATTTGTCCAAACTACCATATGTGTTCTTAATAAAACATTTCGAACCAAAAACACGAAAATGTTTAACTTGAGGCAACCTACCAAACAACAATTCATAACAAGTTTGTTTAGTGCCGGGCCTCAAAAGTATTCTATTAAACACATAGCAAGCGGTGTGTACCGCTTCCGCCCAAAATTGATGGCCAAGTTGGCTATCATCAAGCATAGTGCGAGCACACTCCACTAGCGTCCTATTCTTTCTCTCAACTACACCATTTTGAGGCGGTGCACGAGGGAAAGAGAAGGTGTGAGTAATACCAACTTCATCACAAAATGTCTCAAAAGACTCATTCTCAAATTCACCTCCATGATCACTACGAATAGTGACAATGGTGTTTCCTAAGAGATTTTGTACTTTCTTAACAAAAATTGTGAAGTTTTCAAAAGCTTCATTTTTATTGCACAAGAAAAATACCCAAGTAAATCTTGAATAGTCATCTACGATGACAAGTCCATACCTTGCATTTCCTAAGGAAGCTACTCTAGTTGGCCCAAATAAATCTAGATGTAATAGCTCTAGTGGCCGTTTTGTAGAGATGCTTTTCTTAGGTTTAAATGAAGATTTAGGAAGCTTGCCGCGTTGACAACAATCACAAAAACTTTTCTTTTCAAAAACAAGCTTCGGAAAACCTTTAATAGAATTCAATTTTGAAAGCTTATATAGTGTTCCAAAGTTCACATGTCCAAAGCGTCGATGCCATAAGTGTTATTCACTTGTGTTGGCAACGAGACATTGTTCATATGACTTAGGAAGATCCAAAATATAAATGTCTTTACGACGAGTTCCGGAAAATAATAATTTTTCATTATCCTATCTTAAAATATGACACAATCCTTTCGCAAAGCTAACTTTGTAACCTTTGTCACAAAGTTGACTTATTGAAATAAGATTATGATTTAAACCACTAACAAGATACACATCACTAATTAATGGTTTAGAAGGGTTACCGACATTACCAACACCTATGATGGTTCCGCTCTCGTTGCCTCCAAATACGACGCGGTTTCCATTCACAATGGGAACCACTCCGGAGAGCAATCGAGCGTCACCCGTCATGTGTTTGGAGCACCCGCTATCGAGTATCCAATTCCCTTTGGAGCTAAATTTAAATTTGTTGCTCCTTTTCTTTTTCTTTTCCTTGAGTACCTAAAGATAGATAAGTTTCATATCATGGTACCCAAGGTCATTGGGTCCAAGGGATTAGACCTTTGGAAGCCAAGTCCAAGTGGACTTAGACTTCCCCACATAATTCTTACTATGCACAACATCCGAAAAATAAGCATTCATATATATTTGTTTTTCGTCCATGCTTGTGTCCTTTGGGCTCCAAATCGTGAAAACTTTGGGAGCCATCATCCTATTGGGTGCATGCATGCGACGTTGATTTCTACGTGATGCATGTTGTGGATAGGCATACGGGACATGATGGAATGGTGCACGACGAGAATTATTCATATGATGAGGTGGGTGTACATATGCATGTGTGGGAACACGTGCGTGAGGGTGTCTCACTTGGTGTGCACGTGCCCGAGAATGTGTTGCATAAAAATCATCATATGTGTGAGATGGTGGAGTAGGACGTGTGTTCCTACGTGGCATGGTATTGGTGTACATATAAGCATGCCCCTTCTTTGGAGGTCCACCCAAAGTGGGTTTCTTTCCAAAAGAGGGCGTGGACGAAGTGGAAGCATCATTGGTAGATGAACTATCAATAGAGTGTTTGCTACCACTCGTAGAGTCACCGGAAGTTGGCCTAACAAAAGTAGTGGCCGCTTTGGATGGACATCCCATCGTATACCCCAAACCAATGTGGTGATTGGCCGGAAGTAAGTCACTTAGGATTTTATCCAAATGGTCCTTACCTTTGTTGAATTTGTTAATTCGGCCCAATGTGTTCTCATATTTCTCTTTGAGAGAACGCATAGAAGTATCCAAATTGGATACTTGCGATGTGAGCACAAAAACACGAGATTTAAGATTCTCGTTCTCAATACTCAAAGTCGAGTTTTGAGAAGTTAAATCCGCTATCCTATGTTCTTCCGGATCCTCGATGCTAACATGTTCAAGTTTAGATTTGAGATTAACAATCTCATTTCTTAACTCTTCAACAACGGTGTCGTTGTTGGTGATGATAGTCTTAGGCGATGTTTGAATGCTAGCTAGGTCATCTTTTACCTTAGTATATCTATTTACTAACTTAGTGTATTTTGACCAAAGTTGAGAGTTAGCATTTCTAAGATCATCCATTGTTACCTCATCGCTTTCGTCATTACTATCATCGGAAGAGGAGGATCCTTGATCGTTCTCCTCTCTTGCCATGAAGCACATATGTGCTTGCTCCACTTTCTCATCATCCGACTCTCCGCTTGAGGAATCCTCGGAGTCGGTGAATGTTGCTCCGACAAGTCCTTTCTTGTACCCCTTTTTGTATTTCTTGGACTTATCGAATTTTGGCGCCTTCCACTTCTCCTTTTGCTTGTTTTGAGGACAATCCGCTTTGATGTGTCCTGGCTTATTGCATTTAAAGCACAAAGGTGGAGAGGCGTTAGTAGATGTAAACTTAGATTTGTGTTTGAAGTTACCCTTTCGGAAGAAGCGATTGAACTTCTTTGCCATGAGTGCAATGGATTCCATGTCCATTTCTTCTTCCGAGTTCTCATCATCGGTAGAGGTGGATGAAGCCGCCTTGAATGCAATCGCCTTTTTCTTAGGCGCATCTAGGTTCAAATATGACTTCATCTTATCTTGTAGCTTCACCTTGCTATCTTTGCGTACCTCATATGACATCAAAGTACCCATTAGTTGAACTACGGTATATTTGTCCATGTCATTACCTTCCTCGATGGCGAAGGTACGTTTTTCCCAAGAAGAGGGAAGTCCTTCAATAAGCTTTAAGCACTTCTCCTTTTGAGTGTAGATCTTGCCGAGGGCCTCTAACTCGTTTATTATGTCAACGAAACGAGCGTAATATTCTTTCATCTTCTCGCCCTGTTGCATATGAAACATTTCGTAATCTTTGGTTACGACTACGAGTTTAGAGTCTCTTACCCTACTCGTCCCTTCGTGTAGAATGAGGAGGGAGTTCCAAATTTGATATGCACTCTTACATGTGCATATCTTATTGAAATCCTCGGGCTCCAATGCACATTGCAAGGCGTTCATTGCCTTGGCATTGCTTACCTCCGCGGCGACCTCCGCGGTAGTCCATTTCTCAAAATCTTCTTCTTCGGGTTCAATATACTCCTTCATTGTAGTTCTCCATAAAGATGCACTTCGGAGGAAGGTTTCCATCCGACACTTCCAGTACCCGTAGTTGGTACCGTTGAAGAATGGAGGCCTCATAGAGGAATGTCCTTCCATCACGGAAGATGCTCCTTCACGGTTCCTGAAGGTGTCATAGTTGGAAGGTGGACGCACGGTCTTGTTGTCGTTGGCAGACATAGCTGAGAATCTGGCTCTGATACCAAATGTAATGCCCTACCAGCTACTGCACAAGTACTAGAGGGGGGGTGAATAGTACTTTAAAATAATAAGGCGTATAATTCCAAATTAAATTGCAAACAACCACCAAATCAATTTGCGGAAGCTTAAATTGATTGACAACAATGAAATAAACAAAGCTAACAAACGATGTTAATGGGTTCGGATCCACCCAAGTCTCCCCGACTTGTTCCCGGTGATCCTACGTCCCAACCACCCGGATCCCCTCCGGATACTTGAGTTAGAAACCCTAACTCAAGATTTCCACTATGAATATCTTGTGAAAAACCTTCACAAGATCAAATCATACATGCAATGGCAAAGTGAATCCCACAACCCGGGATCACAAACTTCTCTCACAACCGAGAGAGCCAATAAGCAATATAAAGAGTTTAAATGAAATAAATACTCTTACCACAAAATCCTATACCTTGAGTTTTTCTTACCCAATAGGTGGAATGAAGGATTTGAGGAAGATGAAGTCACCAAGCCCTAGCACCAAGGAAATGAGCAGCAATGGGTGCCTAGGGAAGAGTTGGAGACTTGGATCAAGCAATAGCTTGAAGAGCTCACCAAGAACAAGCTTCTCTCTAGATCTAGAAATGAGAGAGAATGGCTTTCTTGTGAGGAAGAGAGCTTTAGATTTGAGGGAGAATGGCTATCTCTTTAGGGCTCAATGAATCTCTTAATGGCAGCTCTATTGAAGATAGAAATGACCTAGGTTCGTATTTATAGGAACCCAAAAACATAAGTTAGGTCAATCTCCAACGGAAAGAAATCTGGGAGAATTAGTCGGTCAAAGAACAATCACTGACCGACTAGTTCATCAACTAGTCGGTCAGTCACAAAGCATGGACCGACTAAGAGCAGATCAGAGAAGAGATAGAATTTCAGACCTAGAAAACTAGTCTGAAGGCAAGTTGACTTAGTCGGTCCAAGAACAAAAGTTGACCGACTAGATTGTCAACTAGTCGGTCATCAAACGTTCTTAGACCGACTAACGGAAAACAGTAGCTTAGGAGAAATTTGGCATGTACAGTAAATCACAACTAGTCGGTCAAAGAAGCATCACTGACCGACTAGTTCACAAACTAGTCGGTCGGTGAGTCAACGTAGACCGATTAACTGTAAACAGTAAAGAACAAAGATTTAACTGACTGAAACTAGTCGGTCCAAGAACAGTGGCCGACCGACTAGATCTCCATCTAGTCGGTCAGTACTTGTTCTTGTACCAACTAACATGCACAACAAGGTCCGAATCGAAGCGCGACGCTTCGAGGAAATAAGAGTGAACTTGTGTAAGAATCCTAGAGCTACGAAATGAGCGAAATGAAGATAGAAACGTAAGATATACTCAAGGCTTAACATTCTATCAATCGAAACTAAAAGACTATAAATAAAACCTTGATAAACGGTCTTTGAGAGCTTCGATTGAATCTTCATTATTTCCAAAGCGTTGCATGAGCTTCAACGAAGCTTTAGGCTTGAATACGAGCTTTTGGAAGTGTTGAGATGTCGCTTTGAATATTCTCGTGAAATTGGCGACGATTTCCAATACTGCGCTCACAAATTGTTAGTTCATGAATTATTTATGTTTGCTCATCATCCAAAACCAAATCCGGGGAGTCCAATATTCAACAGAAATCACCAGAAATTACATTGCCATCACAGCCTCTCAGAAGAATCGACCTGATTACAACATTAGCAGCCATGTTGAATCTGATGTTACAACATTACATACAACATCAGCCAACAAATCAAACAGTGTCAGATCCAGTGTTACAACATCAGGTTCAACATCTTCCACAACTTCTACAACTGAATCTGAGTCTGAAGTTGATAACGATGAGGAAGTTAGTGACGATGATATTCAAAAAGCATATCAGATGATGTTTGAGAAGTGGATGCAAATCTGCAATATCAACAAAGTCCTGAAGGAGGAGAATGAAAGACTTAAGAAAGAGAAGGAGGAGGTCAAAATCAAATGTCTGAAAGTTGAGGAAAATTGTAGAGAATTAGAAAGCAACTTCAGAAATGTTCTTCTCAGGGCAGAGAAAGCTGAATGCACATTGGAGAAGTGGAATTCTGGAAAAGAAAAGTTGGATGATATCTTAAATATGGGTAAGATTTCTGGAGATCACATCGGAGTGGGATACAATAGAGGAGCTTTCGATAATGTGTCTGCTGAAAGAAGAAGTCAAGTTATCAAAGAACTTGAAAGAATAGGTCAGCACAAGGGCCATGATCAGAAGAAGAGGTAGATTGGAGGTATAAAAGGTGCTCGTTCTGTGTGCAGTTACTGCAAGTTCATAGGCCATACTGAGAGAGACTGCTTCAGTCGCATGCGGCATTGGTCAGAAGGAAGAAATGTTAGACACCCTGTTATGAAGATGAAGAAGCAATGGGTCAGAAAGTCTGAATTATACAGCAAGAACACTACAGCTTCAGAGAAAGTACTTCATGTTGTGACTAATGTTGTAACATTAGATACAACACAGAACAATATTGCTGCAGATGTTATGACACCAGACTCGACATCTCCCCTCGACAATCACTGTGAGCAACCTGCACCAAAGTCTCATGAATCTTCCTCCAGAATTATCAGAGTGCTATCTCGCTGCTCTGCTCACTGCTCTTCCTCCACCGGTGCCATTGGATCTTCACATGTACCCTCTGTCAACACCGTCGATGTTTTCAATTCTCCAACAACTTTTCGGCCCCTCAGAACTCGACTTCTACCCTGGACATCATTTTATTCATCACCCTACTGTCAGATGTGAGACAGAGGAGCCTCTAGATGTGCCTCGGTTGAGTTTTTCTGAATTTTCTTTTGGAGTTGTGAGGCTATTTGAAAGGGGGAGAATGTGGTGTCTTTTCTGAATAATTTGGCTGTATTTTTTGAGGTGATCACTGCTCGGGTTGCTCTAGTAAGGGGGAGAATGTGTTTTGGATTATTGTGGCTCAAAAGGGGAGAATGTGTGCTTGGTTGACGCTTGCTTTGGTTTGTGCCACATAACGCCAAAGGGGGAGATTGTTAGGGTTGAATTTCTTTTGATATTTGTTGGCATTAGTGGCACTATATCTGGAGAGCTCAGTTTGTGGCTCAAAGGGGGAGAATGTGTGCTTGGTTGACGCTTGCTTTGGTTTGTGCCACATAATGCCAAAGGGGGAGATTGTTAGGGTTGAATTTCTGCTAATATTTGTTGGCATTAGTGGCACTATATCTGGAGAGCTCAGTTTGTGGAATCTGGATTGTTTTTGAGCAGTTTGAGCAAAATGTTGAACATTATGTTGCAACATTATGTTCAACATTCGGGATCTGGAATAATTGTTCGTATACAGAAACGCTGCTTTGGTCTACAAATCTGTCGTGGTGATCTCTGATCTGATTTGTAGCCTAGAATATCTGAGGTTTCAGATTTGATTGATTCCAGATATTGGTGAGATTTTTATACTCCTTCTTACCCGAATTAGTTCCTTAATTGATGGAGGTTTGTTGAGAATATTTGGGAATCTGGTTTGTTCCTAAATTGATGGGAGGAAATATTTGCTGAGATTTATTGGTTTTATTTACCAGAAATAGATCCTTATTCTATGGGAAAAATATCCACATGAGATTTGTTTTAATCATTTAACCCGAATTAGATTCGGTGTTTCCTTAAATATGAGATTTCTTACCCGAAGTGATCCTAGAAATATTGGCAGATATTCTGCATTAAAGAGGAAGTTATTTACCCATAAATAGTGGTTACAAAATCTAAATGGGTTCATATCTGAATGGTTGTGCGGGTGAAGATATGTGCGGTTGAAGATTCTATATATGAATGTTTTCAGATCTTGCATTATTGTTTAGATCTTCTCCAGATATTCGGTTGAATGCATGTATGCATAAGATTTGTTGACGAAGGTGAATGAAAGTATCAATCCACAACTGAGAAGGCTGGAATCGGTTGGCGGACTTTAGCGGTTATCAAAGGTGGATTACTTCAGATCTCATATTATCTCTCTTAGGTATTCTGGTATATTCTGTTGAAGATACATTTAGAAGTTTCAATCTCTTGGTTTTATTGTTGTATCGGTTAGAGAGATTCTTGCCCTCAATATTTTATTGATCTGATCCTTGGAGATATGTGGAACTACTTGCCCGAAGTAGTTCCAGAAATTGTGGGCTGCCGATCTGCATGAGATCTGTTGATCGAACTACCTTAACTACTCCGCGATTGAGGGGGAGCGGGGTAGATAGAGGTGCGTGCGGGTTTGCAGCAAAGCGACGGATTTGACGAAAGTTTTTGAAGAACTCCGGGAGGAGGCCGACGGCTATGCACGTAGGATCAAGGGAGTTGATATAGTCGGTTGTGCAAGGGAAGCTTGTGGGTAATGGGAGCCTGCTGAGAATACTACATAGGTTGGTAGAGACCACCCATCATGGTTTGTATTGAGGAAGAGGTTGTTCCTCCTAATAGAATCACGATAATTCGTGATTGTACTCATTGATTATTTTAGTGGAGTATTCTGATTTTCTGGGTGTGGCCCCGTAGATGTAGGTGTGCACACCGAACTACGTTACCAAGTCTTGAGTGTCTCTGATTGGTTTGTGTTGTTCTTTTGGCTTTATTGTTTATTACTGCGTACTAAACTTTCAATATGAATCACAAAAGTTTTTCTTACTAAAAGCAATTTTTGGAAAACCTTTGACTAGATCATGCTTAGCTAACTTATATAAGTGCTTGAAATGAACATGACCAAAACGACGATGCCATAATAGTTGTTCAATTTTATTAGCAACTAAGCAATGTTCTACTGTTTTAGGAAAGCTCAAATAACAAATATTTTTATGCCTAATACCGGTAAATAAAACATTTGAATTAGAATCAACAATTTTACACAATTTTCTCCAAAGTTAACCTTGTAACATTTGTCACAAAGTCGACTAATTGAAATGAGATTCTGACACAAACCACTAACTAGAAATACATTGGTAATTAAAGGTTTGGAGGAGTTTTCGACTATACCTACTCCAATGATGGTGCCCTTTTGGTTACCTCCAAAATTGACAGTTGCACCATTCTTGATGCTAATCACTTCGGAGAGTAATGAAGGATCTACCGTCATGTGTTTGGAGCAACCACTGTCGAGAATCCATCCTTTCCTTTCAGAGCTAGTTTGACCTTTATAGCTCTCTTTCTTTCTCTTGGGTACCTATATAGTATACCGTAAGCTCATGGTACCCAATTTTTGTTGGGTCCAAGGGGAGTAGCCCTTTGGAAGCCAAGTCCAAGTGGACTTCCGCTTCCCAACATAATTACAATTATTAATAACATCATGAAATAGGAATCAACATATGCATTCCTATCATTTAAGCTAGTGTTCTTAGGACCCCAAATGGTGTATGTTTTGGGAGTCCTTTTCCTAGTTGCATGCATAGTTGTTAGATTTCTCAAATGGTGTATGTTTGGGAGTCCTTTTCCTAGTTGCATGCATAGTTGTTAGATTTCTATGTGGTGCATGATTCTTAGGAACATGGTTTCTAGTATAAAAATGAGGTGGTGGATATGCATTGGACATATGCGGATTATATTATGCTTGGAAACATGCATGTTGTATGAAACATATGGGTCATGCATGACATGAGGAGGATGTGCATACATGTAAGAATGATGCGTATAAGCATATGGGTGTTTAGGAGCACGTACATGAGTATTTCTTATGTGTGGATTTGTACGTGTCCGTGGGTGTGGAGCATAGAAAGTGTCATAAGTATCCACTTGTGAAGTAGGAGATTTTATACGTGGATGGAAGTTTGTGTACATGTAAGCATGGTTTCTCTTTTGGTTTCCACCCTTAGTGGGTTTCTTGCCAAAAGGAAGAGATGGTGAAGTGGTGACTTTCTTGGTAGGTTTGCTACCGATAGTGTCTTTGACACCACTTGTGGATGCACCGGAGGATGGCCTCACAAAGTCTATAGTGACACTACTATAGGAGGTGCGAGCATTGGATGCATTTGCTTCCACAAAACCAAGACCAACACGATGTGTGGCCGGAAATTGGTTTGTTAGCAAATCGTTCAATTGTCCTTTTCCCTTATTGAATCTCACAATACGGGAGGACATGAGCTCATATTTCTCCTTAAGAGAAGAATGTTGGTATCCACCATGCTTTGAGCTCGTGCACTTGAGTTTTAAGAGAATCATTCTCTAAACCCAATTGTGTGTATCGTGAAACTATATCACTATTATCCTTAAGATGTGTTTGATCTAGTTGAGATTTGAGAGTATTCACCTCATTTCTCAAAGTGACATTTTGAGAAGCTAAATTCGCTTTCTCAAGGGTTAAAGTATCAACAATGGTGTCGTTGTTGATAATGCATGGAATGGATGGATTGCTAACATTCAATTTCTTTAAATTAGTATATTTAAGCATTAAAGCTTGGTACCTAGCAAATAATTCTTCATTAGCAATACGCAATTCATCCATAGTTACCTCGATTTCATCCAAGTCGGAATTACTTTCATCAGAGAGTGAATCTTCTCGGGCCATGAAGCACATGTGTGCACTTTCACCTTTCTCATCATCGGATTCGCTTAATGAGTCCTCACTTGAATCATCGAATGTACCTACTAGTCCTTTCTTCTTGTCTTTCTTATTCTTGTCGGACTTGTGGTACTTCGGATCCTTCCACTTTTCTTTGTTTTGTAGCATTGGGCAATCCTTCTTGATGTGCTCTGGCTTATTACACTTAAAAGCAAAGAGAGGAAGAGTGATTAGTAGAATCAAATCTATTCTTAGAGGGAAATTTACCTTTTCGAAAGAATCGTTGGAACTTCTTTGCCATTTGGGCCATTTTACCCAAGTCCATGTCATTTTCTGATTCTTCACTATCGGAGGATGATGAATTGGCGTTAAATGCCAAAGATTTCTTCTTGGCCTCCGAAGGGTTCATCATAGCTCGAATCTTTAATCAGTTCTCCCGTCTTACTTCATAAGACATGAGAAACCTGATAAGGTTCACAAGTGTGTAAGTTTTCAAGTCGTTGACCTCCTCGATGGTGATAACTCTTCTTTTTCATTTGGAGGACATTCCCATTATGATCTTCATTACCTTATCTTGTTGGGAATAGACTTGTCCGAGAGCTTCCAATTCATTAGTGATATCGGTAAAACATCCGTACATTGATGTTATGCTTTCATTTTTCTGCATATGAAACATATCGAAGTTTTGCACGGCAACATAGTGTTTAGAAAGTTTTACCTTGTTCGTTCCCTGACTCTCCCAGAAAGGTGATACTCGCAAGTGTACGAGGTCGGCAAATAATATATCCGGTAAGTACGGGATCGTATCCACAGAGACGGAACTAATCTGTAAATTCACACAAATAGTTAGAGCATGTAAAGAATGGTTGAGAATTCTTACCACCCTATGGGGATGAATGATTGTTTGGAGAGTTGGTTTATCTAAACACCCTAGAGTTAGGCTAATGTCCTAAGGTTTGGATGCAAAGGAGAGAAAGGGTGCGGGTGTTGAGGATATCAGTAGGATTATATAATTGCTCTGCTAAATTTTAATTCCATGATAACTCGATCGCTCATCCATTTCAAGGTATGAGGATCGGGGAATACTCAATTAAGCACATATGGGATGCACCAAGGGTAATTGCTAACTGGGTTCTTCCCTTAATTAATAGCTCATGAATCACGCTCACACCCATTTCAAGGTATGTGAGAGTAGTGCATATAGGATGTGGTGCGCAGCGCACAACCACCGTTCTGCGGCCCCTTTCGGGTAATGCACGATTCAATAGATGGGTCATAACCCAATGGACAATTTGAATTGATGGATGAATTAAACTTCTAAATTACGAAACATGGATTGAATGGGTCTTGCATTTATTTCAAGATATGCAATACACATTGGATATATAGATGCAACAATTACAAAGCACCACCGTTCTTCGGCTCCTCCATGGATAGTATTAAACCCAGTTACTCATAAGTTTAGTTCACCCTAAAAAACACCCTAGAAGGGGGTGAATAGGGTGTGTGGCACAAATTTAAAAATAATCACAAACACAGAGATAATCAGACACAGATATTTTTTAACGGAGTGGCTCCCCGCCAAAACTCCGACCCCAAGACCTATGAGGATTTCACTTAATAAAACCGATCACACTTACGGGTAGTGATCTCACCGTACACAAATATAGTTCAAGAGTTAAAGCGCAAAGATAGCTTCAGAGTAAAGCTATTATTAATACAATCTCACAACTAAAACAGATTCAAATAGCTTTAATACTGCAGTGAAAAATCATAGAGATATCACCGTGATGAATTTTGTGAGATCGTGATCGCGTGGGCGTAAACGGTTCGCTGATCCGATGTCTGGATTGGAAGATATAGTCTTCGAAAGATGATTGCGTGAATCTGAATTCTGCAGTGGCTGATCTGTAGTAAAACGTCCGAACTGAGTATGATCCTATGGACTGAGCAATGGAGACTATCACCGTTACGAAGGGCATAAAGATGTGGTTGCGTGGGCGTGAACGGCTCGTCGATCCGATGTCTGGATCAGGAGATATGAGCGTACGAAGTCGGATGCGTGAATCTGGAATCTGCAGTGAGAAATCTGTAGAAAAACGTCCGAACTGTTTATAATCCTGAGGACTGAGCGAAGAAGACTATAACCGTTACGAAGGGAATGAAGATGTGGTCGCGTGGGCACGAACGGCTCGTCGATCCGACGTCTGGATCAGGAGATATGAGCGTACGAAGTTGAATGCACGAATCTGAAATCTGCACATGAAATCTGCCCTTGCACAATCCGAATTTTGGAGAATGAGATCTGCGGCAACCCGTCGCTGGAGGAGGTCGCCTACGGCCACAAGTCGCTGAAGGATGTTGCTTCCGATCACAAGCCTCTGCTGCGCGTTTCTCTTCTGTTCTTTTTCAAATCAAGTTTGCCAAAAAATTGACAGTCTAAATGTTTCGCAAATTGCAACGTTTGACAGAAGGCCCTCAAACGAAAAAAATGATCTCAAAATGTGGCTACTTAAAACAAAAAGAATGTTTGACAGAGGATCCCACCAAAAAGAATTAAGAGGATGCAATGAATTGCGTGCGTGCGTTCATTTTTGACAGAACCCTTAAACATAAATGATGATCGAAAAATATTTCAGCCCACGAAGGAAAAAGGAGAGCACTCTCTGTCATTAATAGCATCAAAGTGTTGTAAACTTGGCGGCTATGGAGACCATAGCCCTATATTTATAGTGGTAGGGTTACATAATGGGTGGATACCCACTAACAGGTAGGCCCACCAAAAGCCCGTTTATAACACTTCCCCTTATCCATCCATTGTTGTAAGCCATGGTGAACGCTTCAGGGTTCATGAAGCTTATTTGATCATGGGGCTGGAGATACTTCTGGATCTCTAAGTTTAAGAGTGCTTGCCTCATTAAAACCTTTGCCAAGGAAAACCCAGTGGGAAAAACCTGTGCCTAAGGAAAAAGAGTACAAGTCTCTATAACTTCCCCTGATCGATGGATAACATCAGTGATGGATACTTCTGGATCCAGAGTTAATGTGGCTGCCTCGTTAAAACCTTTGGCTGTGGAAAACCCAGTGGGAAAAACCAACAGCCAAGGAAAAAGAGTACAGCACTACGTTAACTCCCCCTGATAAGTACAAGCTTCAGTCTTGTACATCTCTCAGTTGTCTCATCCCAATTCGTAGTACAAGTTTTCTAAAGGTACTGCAAGGCAAAGCTTTAGTGAATAGGTCAGCCAGGTTGTTACAGGACCGGATCTGCTGGATGTTGATCTGGTTGTCCACTTGCTGTTCATACGTCCAGAAGAGCTTGGGGGAAATGTTCTTCGTCCTGTCACCTTTGATGTAGCCACCTCGTAGTTGAACGATGCAGGCAGCATTGTCTTCGTACATGGTGGTTGGCCCAAGATCTCCCGTCTTCAGGCCGGTGGTCTTGAGGATGTGGTTGATGACTGATCGAAGCCAGAAGCATTCTCTGCTAGCTTCGTGGATCGCGATGAGCTCGGAGTGGTTGGATGAGGTCAATGTGGATGTCTGCTTCACGGATCTCCATGAGATGGCCGTCCCACCGTATGTGAATACGAAACCGGTCTGGGACTTTGCGGTATGTGGGTCGGACCTGTATCCCACATCTGCGTAACCGACCCGGTCGGTGGATACACCTTTCTTGAAGTATAGTCCCATGTCTACAGACCCTTGGAGGTAGCGCAGAAGTTGTTTCACTCCGTTCCAGTGGCGCTTTGAGGGCGCTGAACTGTATCTGGCTAGTAGATTTACTGCGAATGCTATATCGGGACGCGTGCAGTTTACCAGGTATAGGAGTGCTCCAATTGCACTTAAGTAGGGTACTTCAGGACCCAGTGTTTCATCCCCCTCTTCCAGCGGTCAGAAGGGGTCTGTTTCAACATCCAATGATCTGACGACCATTGGTGTGCTAAGCGGATGACATTTGTCCATAAGAAAGTTTTTCAGCACTTTCTTTGTATATGTCGATTGGTGCAACAGGATTCCTCCGCTTAAATGTTCAATTTGTAGGCCTAGGCAAAACTTCGTTTTGCCGAGGTCTTTCATCTCAAAAGTCTGTGTGAGACTTTTGGATATCTCATCTATCTCTGCAGGAGATCCGATGATGTTCAAGTCGTCTACGTAGACGGCGATAATTACGAATCCTGTTCCCTTTGCTCGTATGAAGATGCAAGGGCAGACTTCATTTGTTGTGAATCCTTGTTGCACTAGGAATTCACTCAGTCTGTTGTACCACATTCTACCTGACTGTTTTAGACCATACAGTGATCTCTGGAGTTTGACAGAATAGACGTCCTGAGGTCTTTCTGTCATTTTTGTCGGTAGTTTGTATCCGTCTGGGATTTTCATATAGATGTCCTTATCTATATTTCCGTATAGGTATGCAGTCACAACGTTTATGAGCTGCATATTCAGACCTTCCTTCGTTGATAGGCCGATAATGAAACGGAAAGTTATCGCATCCATGACCGGGGAATAGGTATCGTCATAGTCTATTCCTGGTCGTTGGAAAAAACCTTGTGCAACAAGGCGCGCTTTATAGCGCACGATCTCATTATTCTTGTTTCTTTTTCTCACGAATACCCATTTATATCCCACAGGGTTAACACCTTTTGGTGTTAGGACTACAGGTCCAAAAACTTTGCGCTTCGAGAGTGAGTCCAGCTCTACTCCTATTGCCTCGTTCCACTTTGGCCAATCCTCTCTGCGTTGACATTCTGCTAGAGAGCGTGGATCGGTCTCATCGTCGTATTCAGTGACGTGAGTGGCAATAATGAGCACGAAGTTATCATCGATGATTGTGCGTTTTCTATCCAGTACCTCCCCGATACGTACATAGTTTAATGAAATTTCTCCTATATTTTCCTCTTCAGGGGTTGTTAGGAGTGGAGAGGTAGCTGGGCTGAGCTCAGCATCCTGTGGTGGTATCGTTATTGTTGCTCCAGGATTTTTCCTCTTTCGAGGATTCTTATCTTTGGAGCCTGGGGGTCGTCCTCTTTTTTGTTGAGGTACGGCCGCTTCTGCTGCAGGTGGATTACATCCATCTTTGGGTATGTCACTCCTAGCTGGCGTATTTGCATCAGGGACGTGTGATCTGACAATCTTCTGGTTGTCAGTGAATTTATCCGGTAAAATGTGAACTGTGTTCTGAATTTGAAGGATCTTCAGGATCTCTTCTTCACATTGATTTGTGCACGGATCAAAATGGGATAAAGTCTTTGTGTCCCATGTAATGGTCTTTGAAGCTTCTGGCTTCTGTGTGTTAATGCCTAGTTTTGGAAAAATGCTTTCAACAAACTCACAATCTGCTAGACGTGCTTTAAAGGCGTCCACTGTAAGGGGTTCGAGGTATCTAATGATCGATAGTGAGTCGAAGCCAATATAGATACCAAGACGCCGTTGAGGACCCATCTTGGTTCTCTGCGGTGGTGCTATGGGGACATAGACAGCACATCCGAATATCCTCAAGTGAGAGATATCGGGCGGGTTCCCATATGCAAGTTGCATCGGAGAATAAGATTGACTACCTGACGGTCGTAATCTTATCAGCGATGCAGCGTGCAGTATGGCATGTCCCCATGCACATACCGATAACTGGCATTGCATTAACAATGGTCTAGCGATCCATTGTAGTCTCTTTATGAGAGATTCGGCTAACCCGTTCTGGGTGTGAACGTGAGCTACAGGATGTTCAACTTCTATGCCGGTTGCTTGGCAGTAGTCTAGGAAGACTTGTGAGGTGAATTCCCCAGCATTGTCCAGACGTAATTTCTTGATCTGGTTGTCTGGGAAATGTGCCCGCAATTTTATAATTTGTGCAAGTAGCTTTGCAAAGGCTATGTTGCGGGTGGACAAGAGGCACACATACGACCATTTTGAAGATGCGTCGATTAGTACCATGTAGTACCGAAATGGTCCACTTGCGGGGTGAATAGGCCCGCAAATGTCACCATGTATTCTCTCTAGGAAGCTTGGAGACTCAGAGTCCACCTTCAGGGTGGATGGTCTCGTAATCAATTTCCCTTTGTAATAAGGGGACAAGGATTTGCACCCTTCCGAAGTAGCGTCAGGCTTTTCGGATTAATTCCACGGGATTGGGATATGATGCGACGCATCATATTCCTTCTAGGGTGTCCTAGTCTATCGTGCCAGAGTTTGAATTCTGGTTGATTTTGGCACTTCTAGTGCTCCAGTGTGTTTGCTTCCATTGCTCTGATCCTTGTGTGGTAGAGACCCGACGGGAGTCCCTCAAAACGTTCGGCGGTGTTTTTAGCACTGTTTTTATGAGACGTTACATCAAGGTATTCACTATTTCCTTTGCTCACCGTTTCTAGGTGGTATCCGTTTAAGCGGATATCTTTAAAGCTTAACAGGTTTCTATGCGAGCTAGGGGAGAGAAGGGCATCTTTTATAAGTAGTTTTGTACTGTTGGGGAGCATAAAATGTGCTTCCCCTGATCCTTCAATGATACTTGATGGACCGGAAATTGTATTTACGGTGCCATCATATTTATTAATGATTTGAAAAAAGTAGATGTCTTGGAGGATCGTGTGCGTAGAGGCACTGTCCACTAGGCATTTAAAGTCCATCTATTTTAAAAGAAAATGTCGCAGTATAAGGCACAAACACAAAGGAATATACTACGAATAATTAATTTGATGTCTGAAAAGTACTTAAACATGCCAGAGATAAGCAGATAAATTGTTTCTCAAAAGGAAAAAATTACAATGCATATATAAAGTAGATAAATGTCCTCAGTCGAGCAGGTCATCGTTGGAGAAGTCCTCAGCGATGAACCTGATTGGTGCCAGGTTTTCTTGAACCGCCAGGTTTGTCTCAGCTTGCTTCTGGCTTGCTTTGTACAACTCCTGAAGGTGGCGTGGAGTACGACAATTTCTGGATCAGTGTCCAGTCATGCCACACCTGTGGCATTTATCTTCCCAGTCCTTTCTGGGGGCAGAAGTCTGGCCGTCGTCCTTTCTTTTCCACACATTTTTCTTCTTTCCCTCTTGGTTGTTTCTTGGAGGGGGTCCTCGAGCCTGCTTCTTCTTGGTCTTACCCTTCTGGGGTTTGCCTTTGAAGTTGCCCCTTTTCTTCTGGAAGGAGCTGTGGTGCGCTTCAGGCGCAGGAGCAGTGCCGGTAGGGCGTGAGTTGTGGGTGGCCAGAAGGAGGTCACGATTCTGCTCTGCCATCAGAAGGCATGAGAGAAGCTCAGAGTATTTTGTGAACTTTCGTTCACGATACTGTTGCATCAGTATGACATCCTTCTCATGGAAGGATGTATACATCTTCTCTAATATGCGTTCCTCCGTCACCTTTTCACCACACAACTTCAGGCGTGAGGTGATGCTAAAGAGTGCCGAGTTGTACTCGGCAATAGACTTGAAGTCTTGGAGACGGAGGTTCTCCCATTCATATCGCGCTTGAGGTAGTATAACATCTCTTTGATGTTTATACCTGTCCTCGAGGGCGGTCCACAACTCATACGAGTCTTCCACCGTTAGGTACTCGGCCTTCAGGGTCCGATCGATATGGCGTCTGATATAGATAATTACTTCCGCTTTATCTATATCAGAAACCTTATCGCCTAAAGCGATGGCGTGACTCAATCCCTGTGCTCGCAGATGGAATTTTATATCCAACTGCCAGCTTAAGTAATTCTTTCCTGAAGCATCCAAAACGTCGAAATCGACGCTCGCAATTTTGGCCATTTATCACTCTAGCATGTAAAAAGATAGCATTAATTAGATATTTTGCAGAAAAATAAATAATCAAGCACATCAGACATAAATATTTGCTGCGTGGATCGGCTAATCACCATAATTAATTACAGTCCATTACAGTCCCAAAAAGAAAGAAAGTACAACTCGGGAACCCCCGTGGGGCCCCTATTCTTCTGGAATAGTCCTTCATCTTCTTGAGGCGTCCGCCGGGCTTGTAATTTTACAAAATTATCCTCACTACATTTTTCTCTCAAAAAAAAATAATGCATGAAAAATAAAATGGTGATCACTAGCCGATCCAAAACCACAGCAAATATCAATCATTCGTCACAGGCAGTAATAATGCAGCAGGCATCATCACAGGCAGTTTATACATCACAGGCAATTTATTCATCACATGCAGTTATAATGGAAAATGAAATCTACTGTTTAAAAATTATTGGACCACTAGGCAACGTCATACACCGTTAGGTTAGTTGACTAACGGCAGAGCGGTCGCAGGATCTTCTTAATTTTTAAACGTTTAAAGAAAATCATATAATCCAAATATAATGGCGATGAGTAAAAATCACATGTAATTTTGTCCAGATTATAACGAAAAGAAATCGCAATTAAATCTGAATTTTTTTTTGAAAATTCGAAAAAATTTCTGGGTCAGAAACCCTAGTTAGGGTTTTGGGGTACGCACGCCGGGCCCGTAGCCGCTACTGGCGGGCGGGCCCGTCCGCCGCTACTGGCGGGCGGACCCGTCCACCGCAGCAGGCGGCGGAAGGGGGGTGCCCCCGCCGGCGGCGGGGAGGGGGGGCCGCCGCTGCGGGCGGCGGGGATCGCCCCCGCCTGCGGCGGCGGGGATCGCCCCCGCCTGCCGCCAGCGGCGGCGGGGAAGCCCCCGCCAGCGGCGGCGGGGGTTGCCCGCCACCTGCAGTCGGCGGGGGTTGCCCCCGCCTGCCGCGACGGGGGTTGCCTGCCGCTGCAGACGGCAGGGAAGCCCCCGCCTGCAGTGGCGGGGGGGTTCCGGCCGCCGCAGCGACGGCGGAAAGGCCCCGCCGCTGCCGGCGACGGGGGGGGCGTGGGTGAACCCTTTTTAGGGTTTTGGCGATTTTTGGAGAAACAAATGGGTAAAACCCCGATTTTTAGTGGGATAAACCAGTTTTATTCTACCAAAAAGACGTTTTTTATTGAAAAAGGTTGATTTTTAACAATAAAAACGATTTAGTTTTGATCGATTGATCCAAAAAAAATTGAATCACCACATATGCGCATATGCAAAATTTAGATCTAGGAAGAAAGTTACCTCTAGATCCTACCCGTCGGATCTAGCGACGTTCGGTGAAGGAAGCCCGTTCGCGTCGCGTCCGTCCGTCGCGTCCGTCCGTCGGCAGGGGTTCGGCTTAGCTTCGAGCGTACTGATAACGTGTTGTAAACTTGGCGGCTATGGAGACCATAGCCCTATATTTATAGTGGTAGGGTTACATAATGGGTGGATACCCACTAACGGGTAGGCCCACCAAAAGCCCGTTTATAACACAAAGCATTTTCTTTGTGCGTCCCCCTTTATTTAAAAAATGTGTGGCTTGATAAATAGATGTGATCAGAAAAAACAAACAAATTCAAAGAAGATCAACAAAACATGTGGCAGTTTCTTCAAGAGTTTTCAAAAAACTTTGTGCGTTCCAACTCTTTGCGCAAAATTTACGTGAGTAGCACCGAGAACAATTCTTTTGTATACATGCGTTATCTGTGAAGCGACGCACAAAAGAATTCAATTAAGAATTGAGATGGTGCGTTAATTAGATGAGATCCAAAAACAAACAAACACATTCAAAACAAATTGGGCAGTTTGATAAAGGGATGAGATCAAAACAAACAAACTCAGTAAGAGTTCGGCAGTTTGAGGATTTTTTGTTTGTTCGAAGTATTTGTTGTATTCCAAAATATTTGTTGCTCCTCTCCTCTCTCCTCTCTAGCGTGAAATATTTATTTTGCATTTTGCTCCTGAAATCACTTAATGAAAGATGTTAGCCAGACATGACTTGTTTGTCATCATCAAAATTTAATTGTACGACCCAGTTAGTAAACTAACTAGGCCAACAATCTCCCCCTTTTTGATGATGGCAAACAATTCTGGAAAAATTGAGAAATGATATTAAAGAGCATGTCATATAGTGCACATGATTATAAACATCATACAAAGCTCTCCCTATCGATGTGCTCTCATGAAAAGTTGTGACAAGCTCCCCCTCAAAATGTGCACCTCTCCCTTGTGCATTATTTCTCGCATTTTTCTACTCTCCCCCTTTTGACATCAATCGAAAAGATCACAAAAATAAATTGAAGATGTTAAGAATGAGACATGAAACAAGTTTAGCATATCGAAGAAACAAGCAAATGATGACGATGCTCATATTAATGCGTTTTCCCCACGAACTTAAAGTATAACAGATGTCACGAGCATTAAAAGCATACGATCGTTGTAAGAAATATAACAAAAAGATGTGGTATTATGAAACACTTTGACAATATAAAGGGTGCTTAGAAACTTAAGAGATGAAAATATAAGATTATCTAATACATTTTGTGAGCCTTCGTTGCTATGGAATAATCAATAAGTAATGTGTAGGGAGACACCAAACAAGGGATACCATGATGTTAAATTTCGGGTCCTTTGGAATTGAGATGCGCTAAGTGGTTGCTTCATCTACCATATTTCATATGCATTGCTCAACAAACCCCCGAAATCCGGTTACTAGCTGCCGGTATCAAATATATCATATTTGTAAATGTTTTGATATTTCCCTTTTTTTTAATATATATAAATGCTCATTGCATTTTTTTAATTACAACGTTGGTGTCTCAGAATAATGACACATGAAGGCATCGACATATTCGGCTCCTACTAAATAATTTTCCATAGAGACTTAGGCGCATACAATTGTAAGGATAAAATATAAATTCAGAAACTTTAGAATCTAAGCACATCCAATTGTCTCCATAGTTTATAAGACTCAATCAATTTATTTAATTCGTACAATTTGGCATGCTTACAGGTTTCACTTTTTCTTTAATAATTCAAGCATGGGAATTTTACAATAATATGGTGCATCATTATCAAAACCATTTTAATGTTTCTAAGATGTCTAACCAGGTTCATATTAAATTCTCAACCGACATCAATAATAGTGATAACGATCATGCATGCACATACAAATAATGATCAAACCCATGTAAAGATGAAATAGTGTGCAATGTGTGTAGCTTAGATACAATATTTAAGCATGTGTATGTGCATGGATATGTGTGCTAATGCTCAATTAGTGATATAATCCCCAACTACCTTCGAATGAAGCAAAATTGTTTTTGGTTTAAGGGCCATCAAATTAAAGTTACTTCTAGTGCGTATACCTTCCGTCGTGTCTCCAAGGATTTGGTTCTTTGGATGATCCTTCTTGAAGCGCCAATCCTTAGGGAGATCTTGTGATAACGTAGCAGCTTCTGCTTCTTTTGGTACACCATCATTGTTGTTCTCTTGCTCATTGGAAATGCTAGTGTTTATCTCCAGTCCATCCAAGCCACTTACAATATCTGATGATTCAATGTTACATTTACCCAAGATTTTGCACTTCTTTCCATCTCCAAGAATAACCGTCCCTCCATCTGTCCTTGATAGCATCGTGAAGAGGGATTAGTTGCCCGTCATGTGGTTCGAGCAACCGCTATCAAGGCACCAAATGCTGTCATTTTCCACTTAAAGATGCACCTACAAAAGAAGATGCACCCTTTGGTAACCAAATTTTGGATCCACAATTGTTAGTACGATGATTTGGAACCCATATAAAATATTCAGGATAATATTTGGCCAAGCAATCATTCATAACATGCCCACTTTTGTTGCAATAAAAACATGTAACATTGAAATGCTTATTAGTAGATGACATATGATTTTTGTGCATGCAATGGTGAAAGCTCATGTCTCTTGCAAAATTCTTTTCAATGATCTTCCTAGTTTCTTTCTTAGGTTGTTTTTTCTGAAAGCCAAGACCATGTTTACTAGATTGTTCATTCAGCCCATTTATCATCTTATTAAAGCTTTCTTGGCTATTTGTGAATTTCTTTAATGTCAAGCTAAGACTTTGATTTTCATTCTCAAGTTCACTAATCTTAGTCGCATATCCTTTTTCTTTTTCGCTAGTTTCTAAATCAATGGCTATGTGTTTTCCTTTTATTAAATTAGAATTTTCTTTTTCAAGCTCTTCCAATTTTTCTTCATCGCTAGCCACTTTTAGGTTCAATAATTTTATTTCAGAATCTTTAGAACCAAGAATGGTAATTTTCTATTTTAATTCTTTAGCTAAATTAAGGTGGTCAAGCTCTAACATAGCCAATTTTTTATTAGTATTTTCTAGCTCTAATGTTTTTTTTTCTAATTGGGTTTCATCAAGATTGTATATTATTTCCTTTTGTTCTTTCCACTTAACAAAAAGCTCATCTCTCTCTCTTGTCATGCTCCCTAGTTCCTCTTTTAATGAATCACGAACTTTTTTTAGTTTAAGGAATTTAGGACCCATTTCTTGAAGGAGTTCTACAAGAAATTCATAAGCTTCCTCCATGCTAGAAAACATGTCATCACTAATATTCATTTTATCATCAAAGCTTTGAACAAGAGAGCCAATTTTTACCTTTTCATTTCCAGCCATAAAGCAAGTTCCAGTGTTGTCGTTTCAGTCATCATCTGAGGAGAGCTCCTCTGCGTCACTTTCTCCCCAAGTAGCCACCATTCCTTGCTTTGATGTCCTCTTTTCTTCATCACTAGTCTTTTCCTTTCCTTTTTCTTTTAGAAGTGGACATTCTGCTTTCATGTGCCCTCTCTTGTTGCATCTGAAACACCGAGGTGCGGAACTTTCTCCATCATTTTCTTCGTTTGTCTTGGTTCCCCAAATGCTTCCCGTCCTTCTTTTGTTGTTTTTCATGAATTTCACAAATTTCCTGGTAACAAGAGCCATGCTTTCATCGTCTAATTCATTCATCTCCTCCTTGAGCATTTTGGAAACTTGTAATGCTAAGTTCTTTTCCTTTGTTTCCTCCTTAGATTTCTCTTCCTTCTTTGGTGTGCTATCATTGGCCATCTTCAATTGAACCTCATAAGCCATTAATTTTCCCATTAGCTTCTCGAAACTGATATCTGCCAAGTCATATGCTTCTTCGATCGCCGTCCTCTTTTGAATCCAATCGCCAGATAAAGAGTATAAAATCTTTCCAACCAGATCTTCCTCTGGGATGTCCTTCCCTAAAGATTTCAATGGATTGACGATATCTGCAAAACGAGAAAACATAGCATCAATAGACTCATTAGGCATCATAGCAAAATTTTCATATTTTTGTAATAACATTCTAATACGAGTTTTCTTAACTTCACTAGTTCCCTCATGAGTAACTTCAAGTCTCGTCCAAATATCCTTAGCAGTAGAACAAGAACTAATGCGGTTAAATTCAATTTTACTAAGAACACAATACAAGATACTCATGGCCTTAAAGTTCAGATTTTGTAACCGATCATTTTCTTTTTGCTGCTCAGGAGTGGGTTTATCAAATACTGTAAAGCCTTAACTGATTATTTTCCATAATGCCATATCGATACCTTTGATGAGTATGGACATACGTTGTTTCCAATAACTATAGTCCGTACCATCAAATAGAGGAGATCTGAGATACGACTTACCTTCTCTTTGACTGTGCGTGTCATATGAGTATATGGGTGGAATTTGTGCCATAGGATTGAAATTCCACTAGACTTTGAGTCTAAAAGGAACCCAGCTCTGATACCAATTGAAAACACCCTAGAGGGGGGTGAATAGGGTGTGTGGCACAAATTTAAAAATAATCACAAACACAGAGATAATCAGACACAGATATTTTTTAACGGAGTGGCTCCCCGCCAAAACTCTGACCCCAAGACCTATGAGGATTTCACTTAATAAAACCGATCACACTTACGGGTAGTGATCTCACCGTACACAAATATAGTTCAAGAGTTAAAGCGCAGAGATAGCTTCAGAGTAAAGCTATTCTTAGTACAATCTCACAACTAAACAGATTCAAATAGCTTTAATACTGCAGTGAAAAATCAGAGAGATATCACCGTGATGAATTTTGTGAGATCGTGATCGCGTGGGCACAAACGGTTCGCTGATCCGATGTCTGGATTGGAAGATATAGTCTTCAGAAGATGATTGCACGAATCTGAATTCTGCAGTGGCTGATCTGTAGTAAAACGTCCGAACTGAGTATGATCCTGTGGACTGAGCAATGGAGACTATCACCGTTACGAAGGGCATAAAGATGTGGTCGTGTGGGCGTGAACGGCTCGTCGATCCGACGTCTGGATCAGGAGAAATGAGCGTACGAAGTCGGATGCGCGAATCTGAAATCTGCAGTGAGGAATCTGTAGAAAAACGTCCGAACTGTTTATAATCCTGAGGACTGAGCGAAGAAGACTATAACCGTTACGAAGGGCATGAAGATGTGGTCGCGTGGGCATGAACGGCTCGTCGATCCAACGTTTGGATCAGGAGATATGAGCGCATGAAGTTGAATGCACGAATCTGAAATCTGCACATGAAATCTGCCCTTGCACAATCCGAATTTTGGAGAATGAGATCTGCGGCAACCCGTCACTGGAGGAGGTCTCCTACGGCCACAAGTCGCTGAAGGATGTTGCTTCCGATCACAAGCCTCTGCTACGTGTTTCTCTTCTGTTCTTTTCCAAATCAAGTTTGCCAAAAAAATTGACAGTCTAAATGTTTCGCAAACGGCTGCGTTTGACAGAAGGCCCTCAAACGAAAAAAATGATCTCAAAATGTGGCTACTTAAAACAAAAAGAATGTTTTACAGAGGATCCCACCAAAAAGAATTAGGAGGATGCAATGAATTGCGTGCGTGCGTTCATTTTTGACAGAACCCTTAAACATGAATGATGATCGAAAAATATTTCAGCCCACGAAGGAAAAAGGAGAGCACTCTCTGTCATTAATAGCCTCAAAGCATTTTCTTTGTGCGTCCCCCTTTATTTAAAAAATGTGTGGCTTGATAAATAGATGTGATCAGAAAAAACAAACAAATTCAAAGAAGATCAACAAAACATGTGGCAGTTTCTTCAAGAGTTTTCAAAAAACTTTGTGTGTTCCAACTCTTTGCGCAAAATTTACGAGAGTAGCACCGAGAACAATTCTTTTGTATACATGCGTTATCTGTGAAGCGACGCACAAAAGAATTCAATTAAGAATTGAGATGGTGCGTTAATTAGATGAGATCCAAAAACAAACAAACACATTCAAAACGAATTGGGCAGTTTGATAAAGGGATGAGATCAAAACAAACAAAC
Source organism: Scilla litardierei (assembly GCA_030789695.1). Taxonomy (NCBI): domain Eukaryota; kingdom Viridiplantae; phylum Streptophyta; class Magnoliopsida; order Asparagales; family Asparagaceae; genus Scilla; species Scilla litardierei. The sequence continues at coordinate 108,727,054 of CM061132.1, forward strand.
TCAGTAAGAGTTCGGCAGTTTGAGGATTTTTTGTTTGTTCGAAGTATTTGTTGTATTCCAAAATATTTGTTGCTCCTCTCCTCTCTCCTCTCTAGCGTGAAATATTTATTTTGCATTTTGCTCCTGAAATCACTTAATGAAAGATGTTAGCCACACATGACTTGTTTGTCATCATCAAAATTTAATCGTACGACCCAGTTAGTAAACTAACTAGGCCAACACACCCAACAACATGGATTAACAAGGGGTGCTGGAAATTAACATTAGCCAAGCAATCAATACATTCTACATCAATCCAAAACACCCACACAATGAATCTAGCCTAGCATATCAAAGACTAAATCAGCATTCATGAAAATGGACATAGTTCTATGCAAAGGATGAAAGCTAGTATGTATTAGAAAGAGAGTTGGAGATTTGCCACCAAATACAGGCTTCTTCAATCCGCAATCAGTCTCAGCAATAGCAAAAACAAAATCAGAAAAACTCAGAGCTCTTAAAACCCTAATCCCCTTCTCAAGGAAGAAGAAAATAGCAAAAGATTAAGTTCTATTTTTTTGTTCTCCCCTATTACATCTGAATAGTAGTGTTTTATACCACCTAGGGATTACATCTCATCCATCCAAATCCTCATCCAACGATTCACAGCAACTGGAGAGGAATCTGGTTAAGAAAAACCCGTTTCTCGTAACCCAGACTGCGGCCGAAAACCCCCGATCAGTCGACTGTCGAATAAATGGCAGTCGACTGAAGGCAGAAAATTCTTACTGCTTCCAAATAGGGACATGCGACTGTCTGAAAATATCACAGTCGACTGTGTGACCCACATGCGACTGTTTTCTGTTCTTCAGTCGCCCGCTGTAGAAATATCAAAATAACAGAGAGTTGATTCATTTTTTCTCCCTCAGAAATCTGAAAAATCAGTCGACTGATGCGAAGATGACAGGCGACTATATGAGATTACAGTCGACTGTCAATCCCCTTACAGTCGACTGTAGTTGGGCTTCAGCTTCTCCAGCTTCAATTCTTTGAAGGTAGGCGACTGCCGTTGTTTAGGCAGTCGACTGTTGGGTTTTCAGGCGACTTTATTTACTTCTGCAGGCGCCTGTTATGCACTCCTCTTCTTGAGTTGATTTAGTCCCTTCCAGGACACCTTAAAGTTCCAGAAAAATCCCTATAAATATAATAGACATTTATAATTCTTAGGGAAGTGAAATTGTGTAAGAATAAAATCATATGCTCACAAATGATGATTTAGCGTAAATGCAGTTAAGAGAGCATGATTCCATAGATTATATGCACGAGAGGAGATGATTATGAGGTTATAATATGCAATATTTATTCATAATCACACCCCATAACTAGCGTTTTGCTAGTCCCAAGCAAAATAAGTGACCAATCCCAAAATACAATGTTGATTCCATCCATGAATTATTGGCATTACTAAATGGTGTTGAAATCATATATATAAGGGCAAAGGTCTCAAGTCTATACACCCTTCCCTAAGACTATAACCTCATGCCTCTTACACACTCCACCATCCACACCTAAGCTTAGTATATCCCTTAATATGTCACAATCTCATGATGTGAGATCCTTAGAAACTCTCGAGCTTATGGGATATAACACTTGCCCCCTCAAAAGATCATGGAAATGAGTTATGGTTCAAATTTATGCATTTACTCAAATTTCATGGCAATTTTTTGCCTTATTCGAAGCACCATGGAAAAAATTAATGCCTTATTCAAATGTGCACTAGTGCACATATTATTGAAGCATTTGATAGCATTCATTTGAGCAACTCCAACTTCCAAGTCACTATCTTGGGATCCATAAATATAAACCTAGACGAATTTTTAAAATTCCTAAAGCTTAATCAATTGATCGTTGATACCAAGGTTTCTACATCACTATAGGGTTTCAAATGGGTGATAATTGTCATGAGCTTCAAGTTAAAGGGCTAAGTGTAAGCATGTAGAGAAATAATTAATTGCCCTTAGTACATTGAGATACAACGCACCCTAATTTGCCAAAATCCACTTCAAGAATACATTTTTACCAAAGTTGGGAAGGATCACCACATTTAACCAATGGGTCCAACAAAAAGCTATGGGTTGCAGAAATGTTGGTGATGGATGGAAATCCCTTTTTTTAAATTTTATCACAAAAAAGGATGAAAATAATAAAAAGATGCTCAAGAAGTTTCTATATCCTAGTCCACACCCCCCCCAATTAAAAATGAACATGGTCCTCAATGTTTGAAGGGTGTGATGGAGTATATGCATGAAGGTGGATAAACTAGGATAAGAAAGCTTGAGCAAGAGTTATTCATTAATACATATTACTAGATAGGACATTTTTGGAGCGAACACGCCTAGTTGGTTCCACCCGACGGTGGTTCCGTAAGCTCCATGGTGTACTCATCTCTACTCCACGTCTCTTGATAGTGCCTTAAGCGTTGGTCGTTCACCTTAAATTCATTGCCGTTTCGTGGGTTGGTAATGGTCACCGCCCCATGTGGAAACACCTCCCGAACAATGAAAGGTCCAATCCATTTCGAACGAAGCTTTCCTGGGAAGAAATGAAGTCTTGAGTTATAAAGTAGCACTTTCTCCCCCCGGGGTGAATTCTCTCCTCAAGGTGATTCGATCATGTGCGCATTGAAGCATCTCCTTCATAAGCTTGGAATTGTTGTATGCCTCTCCCCTTATCTCTTCGAGCTCCACTAACTGCAATTTACGGGAAGAGGGGTCAATTTCACAATTAAACTTTTTAATTGCCAAAAAAGATTTATGTTCAAGCTCAATGGACAAATGGCAAAATTTTCCAAACACTAAACGATATTGGGACATCCCTAAAATCGTTTTGTAGGCGGTACGGTACGCCCACAATGCTTCGGGAAGACGCATACTCCAATCTTTCCTTGATGGATTCACCGTCTGTTGGAGTATGTTCTTGATCTCTCGATTCGCCAACTCCGCTTGTCAATTGGTTTGGGGGTGGTATGGTGTGGAGACCTTGTGTTTCACCCCAAACTTTTTCATTAAGCTTGCGAAGAGGCGGTTGCAGAAATGTGACCATCCGTAGGTTATCATAGCCTTTGGCATCCCAAATCGTGCGAAAATGTTTTCTTTCATAAATTTAAGCACGATAGCCGCATCATTGGTCCTACAAGAAATAGCCTCAACCCATTTAGATACATAATCTATAGCAAGCACAATATATGTGTACCCAAAGGATGGGGAAAATGGCCCCATAAAATCAATGCCCCAACAATCGAAGATTTCTAATTCAAGAATGGGGTTTAGCGGCATCATATTTATTTTAGTAATTCCCCCCAACTTTTGGCAAGCTAAGCATGATTTACAATAGGTATAAGTGTCCTTAAACATGCTAGGCCAATAGAAACCACATTGTAGAATTTTTACTACGGTCTTTTGGGCAGAAAAATGACCACCGCACACACCATCATGGCAAAAGTGTAAAACACTATCAAACTCATGGTTGGGTATGCATCTACTTACTATTTGGTCATTACAATACTTGTAAAGGTAAGGGTCATCGAGAAAGAAATATTTTACCTCAAAGATGAACCTTTTGTAATCTTGGTGAGACCAAGTAGAAGGAGTCTTACCGGTGACCAAGTAGTTTATTATGTCGGCATACCATGGGAGTGTGTGTGTGACCGCAAAAAGATGTTCGTCGAGAAATGAATCATTCAATGGGATGGTTGCTGGCTCCATGCTCATCGTTAACCGTGAAAGGTGATCAGCAACATGATTTTCTGCTCCCTTCTTGTCTTTGATGGCGATGTTGAATTCCTGCAAGAGTAAAATCCAACGGATTAGTCTATGCTTAGCATCTTTCTTGGAAAGGAGATATTTAAGAGCGGCATGGTCGGTGAAGATTGTAATTGGGAATCCCAATATGTAGATCCTAAATTTCTCCAATGCGAAGACAACGGCTAAAAGCTCCTTCTCCGTGGTGGCGTAGTTTCGTTGAGCCTCATTCATTCTCTTGCTTTCATAGTAAATCACCACGGGGACATTGTCCTTGTGTTGTCCAATCACGACACCAACCGCATAATCACTAGCATCGCACATGATTTCGAAGGGTGATATCCAATCTGGCACCTGAAGAATAGGTGAACATGTGAGCAAATTTTTCAACTTCTCAAAGCAAGTTGACAATCATTACTCCAAGCAAAATCTACATCATTTTTCATCAGTACTCCAAGCAAAATCTACATCATTTTTCAAAAGCATGCAAAGAGGTTGAGATATAGGACTAAAATCTTTTATGAACCTCCTATAAAAACCTGCATGTCCAAGAAATGATCGAATATCTCTTACACAACGAGGAGTGGGTAGCTTTTCTATTACCTCGATCTTGGCTTTATCGACGTGCATACCTTCCTTGGATACAATATGACCGAGGACTAAGCCTTCAGTTGTCATGAAATGGCATTTCTCCCAATTCAAGAGAAGGTTTTTCTCGATGCACCGATCTAACACCAAAGCCTAGTTAGATAAACAATTATTAAATGAGCTACCATACACAGAGAAATCATCCATGCATACCTCCACAATCTTTTCAACCATATCATGGAAAATGCTAAGCATACAACGTTGAAAAGTTGCGGGGGCATTACATAGACCAAATGGCATCCTCCGGAATGCAAAAGTGCCAAAAGGACAAGTGAAGGTGGTCCTCTCTTGTTCTTTGGGTGCTATTTCAATTTGATAATAACCGGAATATCCATCGAGGAAGCAATAATAATCGTGTCCAGCCACTCTCTCTAGGATTTGATCAAGAAATGGGAGAGGGAAGCGGTCTTTACGGGTCTTAGAATTAAGCTTCCTATAGTCAATGCACATGCGCCATTCCGTGGTGGCTCGCATGGGGACTAGCTCATTGTTTTCATTTTTAATAACCGTTAGCCCCGATTTCTTAGGTACAACTTGAATGGGGCTAACCCATCTACTATCGGCAATAGGGTATATAATACCCGCATCAAGAAGCTTAAGGATTTCACTTTTTACAACTTCCTTTAGGTTAGGATTTAATCTACGTTGCATTTCTCTAGTAGGTTTGGTGTCATCCTCTAAGTAGATGTGGTGCTTACAAATGAGGGGGTCAATACCTTTAATGTCGGCAATTGTCCAACCAATTGCCCATTGTGAGTTTTAAGCACATCTAGCAATTGCATTTCTTGCTCATTGGAAATTTTAGACAATATTACCACGGGGAATATGCCGGATTCCCCAAGAAATGCATACTTCAAATCTGGTGACAAAGGCTTCAAATCCAAGGATGGGTGTTCCAGCTTTGATGGCCTTTGGCAAGGTATGTCCCACGGTAGCGGCTCTAAAGATGGCATCCACTTAGTCACCGCGCCAACTTCCTGCGAAAAACACTCGGTGTCAATATTTTCACAAAAATGGTCAACAAAATCAAGCGCTTCAACAAACTTCGTATCAAAATGCTCTTCAACTAGAGTCTCAATCATGCAAGCTTCCTCAAACTCACCATCCCCCGATGTCAATTTACAAGCATTGAAAATGTTCAAGTCAAGGGTCATGTTGCCAAAAGAGATTTTAAGTTGACCATCCCTACAATTGATTATAGCATTGCTTGTGGCTAGGAATGGTCTACCTAAAATGATGGGGGTTGGTGTTTTGGTTTGAGGTCCAAGAATGTCCAACACCACAAAGTCTACCGGGTAGTAAAATTTTTCCACTTGGACGAGCACGTCCTCTATGCTACCCTTGGGGACTTTGATGGATCTATCGGCCAATTGGAGAATAATGGGTGTGGATTTTAATTCTCCAAGTCCTAATTGTATGTACAAGTCATAAGGCAAAATATTAACACTCGAACCTAAATCAAGGATGGCTTGACCTATCTTTTTGGTTCGTATGATGCATGGGATTGCAGGTGAGCTGGGATCCTTGTATTTAGTAGGAGTGTTGTATTGCGCAATAGCACTAACTTGTGTTATGAAGGCCTTTTTCTTAACACTAACATTCCTCTTAACAGTGCATAAATCTATTAAGAATTTAGCATATGCGGGAATTTGATTTATTGCATCAAGAAGAGGGATATTAATTTGACATTTTTGAAATATTTCACGGATTTCGGATTGGAACTTATCTTTCCGTGGAGGTTGAAGCCTTTGAGGGAAATGTGCAGGAGGAATGTACGTCTCGGGCTCTTCAATGACGATCTCTTCGGAATGGTTGCCTTTGTCCGGTATTTCTTCTTGCACATCTTCATTTGGGGTAGCTTCATTCTCCATAACTATCTCCGCTTCGACTCTCGGTAGCTCCGGCTTCTCAAGTTTTCGACCACTCCTCAAGGTTGTCACCGCTTGACAAGACTTGACGTTGGGTCCTCCCGATGATGAATTCATGTTAGGGTTGGGGAGTGGTTGTGCTGGAAGCTTGCCCTTCTCTAGAGTTGACGCAAGCTTTTTCATATTCTCATTGAGTTATTGAAATTATTGTTGGTGTTGCGCCTGAGTTTGTTGTAGTTGTTTCCATTGTTGGAAATTTGCTTAATTTTGCGTTGTTTGCATTTGGATAATTTTTGCAATGTGTCGCTCAGAGACTGCACTTGGGGCTCACTTGTTTCATCCCTCCTCCTCTGGATGCCTTGTTGATTGTTGTTGTTGAAGGGTGGACAATATGATGGTTTAGCTTGTTGTTGTCTTTGGGATCCCCAATTCAAATTCGGGCTATTCCTCCAACTCGGGCCTTGATTGTGGGAATTGTTGTATCCTTGCCCTTGGTTGGAATTTTCCACATAATTCACTTGAGTGTGGTCTTGAAGTACTTCCTTTGCTAGCGGTAGGTTAGGACATTGAGTGATACTATGGTCTGCGCTACTACAAAGGTTACATAGCCCTTCATTACCAACTGTTACGGCCTTCACTCCTTTCAACTGCAACCCTTCAAGTCTCTTAAATGATGGCCTCCATTCTTGCTTCTAAGGCTTCCTCTTGGGTCAATGTAAGGAGACCTCCACGGGCCAAAGGTTGAGGTAATTCTCTTCTCTCAGATTCAGGATTCGCCTCCCAACTTCGTGCATTCTCAGCTATGGATTCTAAGTAATCCCATGCCTCCTCCGGTGTCTTATCCAGAAATTCCCCGTTGCACATCATTTCCACGAATTGCTTCATCGATGGGATGAGTCCGTCGTAAAAGAAACCGATGAGACGGTACTCATCAAATCCATGATGTGGACATGCTAGAAGCAGCTCCTTGAACCTTTCCCAAGTGATTTCAAAGCTTTCGTTTGGATTTTGAGAAAAATTTGCCATTTGCCGCTGTAATCCTTGAGTCCTGTGTAGGGGAAAAAACTTTTTCAGAAATTCAGCTTGCATTGCTAACCAGGAGTTAATAGTATGAGGAGGTATAGCATTAAACCAATTTTTGCATTATCCTTTAAAGAAAAAGGAAACATTTTTAGATAAATGGTTTCATTGCTTGCTTTTCCATCAAAACATGTGAGGCAGATATCTTCAAACTCCTTTATGTGTAGATAAGGGTTCTCCTTTTCTACACCATGAAAAGTGGGAAGAGTTTGAAATATCCCAGGTCTTGGGCTAAAAGAATTCGCATCGGCAGGAAGCACAATGCATGAGCCGGTAGCTAACCTATTCGGCCTCAACACATATCTCAAACTTCGATCATCCTCATGTTGAAAGTGTTCGTCCTCTATGATTGGTGTTGTCATTACCGTTGGTGTTGGTATCGGCCATGGCTATGTTACTTACTAGTCTATGTGTTTGAGGAGTCCTTAACCACATAAACTAGACAATTGAGTTTAAGCCAAAACTTTCCAAGATTAGCCTAATTTTTTTAATAGTTTTGACGATTATAAAAATTGAAAAACGAACTCGGATATCCACAATGAGTATAAACAATAAAATGGAAAGAACTCACCAAATTTTCACGACAAAAACCAAAGTGTGAAATGAAGATACGCCGTCCCCGGCAACGACGCCAATTTGCTGGACTCTCCCAGAAAGGTGATACTCGCAAGTGTACGAGGTCGGCAAATAATATACCCGGTAAGTACAGGATCGTATCCACAGAGACAGAACTAATCTGCAAATTCACACAAATAGTTAGAGCATGTAAAGAATGGTTGAGGATTCTTACCACCCTATGGGGATGAATGATTGTTTGGAGAGTTGGTTTATCTAAACACCCTAGAGTTAGGGTAATGTCCTAAGGTTTGGATGCAAGGGAGAGAAAGGGTGCGGGTGTTGAGGATATCAGTAGGATATCAGTAGTAATGTCCTAAAGTTTTTGAAGAACTCCGGGAGGAGGCCGACGGCTATGCACGTAGGATCAAGGGAGTTGATATAGTCGGTTGTGCAAGGGAAGCTTGCGGGTAATGGGAGCCTGCTGAGAATACTCCATGGGTTGGTAGAGACCACCCATCATGGTTTGTATTGAGGAGGAGGTTGTTCCTCCTAATAGAATCACGATAATTCGTGATTGTACTCATTGATTATTTTAGTGGAGTATTCTGATTTTCTGGGTGTGGCCCCGTAGATGTAGGTGTGCACATCAAACTACGTTACCAAGTCTTGAGTGTCTCTGATTGGTTTGTGTTGTTCTTTTGGCTTTATTATTTATTACTGCGTACTAAACTTTCAATATGAATCACAAAAGTTTTTCTTACTAAAAGCAATTTTTGGAAAACCTTTGACTAGATCATGCTTAGCTAACTTATATAAGTGCTTGAAATGAACATGACCAAAACGACGATGCCATAATAGTTGGTCAATTTTATTAGCAACTAAGCAATGTTCTACTGTTTTAGGAAAGCTCAAATAATAAATATTTTTATGCCTAATACCGGTAAATAAAACATTTGAATTAGAATCAACAATTTTACAGAATTTTTCTCCAAAGTTAACCTTGTAACATTTGTCACAAAGTCGACTAATTGAAATGAGATTCTGACACAAACCACTAACTAGAAATACATTGGAAATTAAAGGTTTGGAGGAGTTTTCGACTATACCTACTCCAATGATGGTGCCCTTTTGGTTACCTCCAAAATTGACTGTTGCACCATTCTTGATGCTAATCACTTCGGAGAGTAATGAAGGATCTACCGTCATGTGTTTGGAGCAACCACTGTCGAGAATCCATCCTTTCCTTTCAGAGCTAGTTTGACCTTTATAGCTCTCTTTCTTTCTCTTGGGTACCTATATAGTATACCGTAAGCTCATGGTACCCAATTTTTGTTGGGTCCAAGGGGAGTAGCCCTTTGGAAGCCAAGTCCAAGTGGACTTCCGCTTCCCAACATAATTACAATTATTAATAACATCATGAAAATAGGAATCAACATATGCATTCCTATCATTTAAGCTAGTGTTATTAGGACCCCAAATGGTGTATGTTTTGGGAGTCCTTTTCCTAGTTGCATGCATAGTTGTTAGATTTCTATGTGGTGCATGATTCTTAGGAACATGGTTTCTAGTATAAAAATGAGGTGGTGGATATGCATTGGACATATGCGGATTATATTATGCTTGGAAACATGCATGTTGTATGAAACATATGGGTCATGCATGACATGAGGAGGATGTGCATACATGTAAGAATGATGTGTATAAGCATATGGGTGTTTAGGAGCACGTACATGAGTATTTCTCATGTGTTGATTTGTACGTGTCCGTGGGTGTGGAGCATAGAAAGTGTCATAAGTATACACTTGTGAAGTAGGAGATTTTATACGTGGATGGAAGTTTGTGTACATGTAAGCATGGTTTCTCTTTTGGTTTCCACCCTTAGTGGGTTTCTTGCCAAAAGGAAGAGATGGTGAAGTGGTGACTTTCTTGGTAGGTTTGCTACCGATAGTGTCTTTGACACCACTTGTGGATGCACCGGAGGATGGCCTCACAAAGTCTATAGTGACACTACTATAGGAGGTGCGAGCATTGGATGCATTTGCTTCCACAAAACCAAGACCAACACGATGTGTGGCGGGAAATTGGTTTGTTAGCAAATCGTTCAATTGTCCTTTTCCCTTATTGAATCTCACAATACGGGAGGACATGAGCTCATATTTCTCCTTAAGAGAAGAATGTTGGTATCCACCATGCTTTGAGCTCGTGCACTTGAGTTTTAAGAGAATCATTCTCTAAACCCAATTGTGTGTATCGTGAAACTATATCACTATTATCCTTAAGATGTGTTTGATCTAGTTGAGATTTGAGAGTATTCACCTCGTTTCTCAAAGTGACATTTTGAGAAGCTAAATTCGCTTTCTCAAGGGTTAAAGTATCAACAATGGTGTCATTGTTGATAATGCATGGAATGGATGGATTGCTAACATTCAATTTCTTTAAATTAGTATATTTAAGCATTAAAGATTGGTACCTAGCAAATAATTCTTCATTAGCAATACGTAATTCATCCATAGTTACCTCGATTTCATCCAAGTCGGAATTACTTTCATCAAAGAGTGAATCTTCTCGGGCCATGAAGCACATGTGTGCACTTTCACCTTTCTCATCATCGGATTCGCTTAATGAGTCCTCACTTGAATCATCGAATGTACCTACTAGTCCTTTCTTCTGGTCTTTCTTATTCTTGTCGGACTTGTGGTACTTCGGAGCCTTCCACTTTTCTTTGTTTTGTAGCATTGGGCAATCCTTCTTGATGTGCCCTGGCTTATTACACTTAAAAGCAAAGAGAGGAAGAGTGATTAGTAGAATCAAATCTATTCTTAGAGGTAAATTTACCTTTTCGAAAGAATCGTTGGAACTTCTTTGCCATTTGGGCCATTTTACCCAAGTCCATGTCATTTTCTGATTCTTCACTATCGGAGGATGATGAATTGGCGTTAAATACCAAAGATTTCTTCTTGGCCTTCGAAGGGTTCATCATAGCTCGAATCTTTAATCAGTTCTCCCGTCTTACTTCATAAGACATGAGAAACCTGATAAGGTTCACAACTGTGTAAGTTTTCAAGTCGTTGACCTCCTCGATGGTGATAACTCTTCTTTTTCATTTGGAGGAAATTCCCATTATGATCTTCATTACCTTATCTTGTTGGGAATAGACTTGTCCGAGAGCTTCCAATTCATTAGTGATATCGGTAAAACATCCGTACATCGATGTTATGCTTTCATTTTTCTGCATATGAAACATATCGAAGTTTTGCACGGCAACATAGTGTTTAGAAAGTTTTACCTTGTTCGTTCCCTGACTCTCCTAGAAAGGTGATACTCGCAAGTGTACGAGGTCGGCAAATAATATATCCGATAAGTACGGGATCGTATCCACAGAGACAGAACTAATCTGCAAATTCACACAAATAGTTAGAGCATGTAAAGAATGGTTGAGAATTCTTACCACCCTATCGGGATGAATGATTGTTTGGAGAGTTGGTTTATCTAAACACCCTAGAGTTAGGGTAATGTCCTAAGGTTTGGATGCAAGGGAGAGAAAGGGTGCGGGTGTTGAGGATATCAGTAGGATTATATAATTGCTCTGCTAAATATTAATTCCATGATAACTCGATCGCTCATCCATTTCAAGGTATGAGGATCGGGGAATACTCAATTAAGCACATATGGGGTGCATCAAGGGTAATTGCTAACTGGGTTCTTCCCTTAATTAATAGCTCATGAATCACGCTCACACCCATTTCAAGATATGTGAGAGTAATGCATATAGGTTGTGGTGCGTAGCGCACAACCACTGTTCTGCGGCCCCTTTCGGGTAATGCATGATTCAATAGATGGGTCACAACCCAATTGACAATTTGAATTAATGGATGGATTAAACTTCTAAATTACGAAACATGGATTGAATGTGTCTTGCATTCATTTTAAGATATGCAATACCCATTGGATACATAGATGCAACAATTACGAAGCACCACCGTTCTTCGGCTCCTCCATGGATAGTATCAAACCCAATTACTCATAAGTTTAGTTCAACCAACAACATAGATTAACAAGGGGTGCTGGAAATTAACATTAGCAAAGCAATCAATACATCCTACATCAATCCAAAACACCCACACAATGAATCTAGCCTAGCATATCAAAGACTAAATCAGCATTCATGAAAATGGACATAGTTATATGCAAAGGATGAAAGCAAGTATGTATTAGAAAGAGAGTTGGAGATTTGTCACCAAATACAAGCTTCTTCAATCAGCAATCAGTCTCAGCAATAGCAAAAATGAAATTAGAAAAACTCAAAACTCTCAAAAACCCTAATCCCCTTCTCAAGGAAGAAGATGACCTAAAAATAGCAAAAGATTAAGTTCTATTTTTTTGTTCTCCCCTATTACATCTGAATAGTAGTGTTTTATACCCCCTAGGGGTTACTTCTCATCTATCCAAATCATCATCCAACGATTCACAGCAACTGGAGAGGAATCGGGTTAAGAAAAACCCGTTTCTCGTAACCCAGACTGCGGCCTAAAACCTCCGATCAGTCGACTGTCGAATAAATGGCAGTCGACTGATGGCAGAAAATTCTTATTGCTTCAAAATGGGGACATGCGACTGTCTGAAAATATCATAGTTGACTGTGTGATCCACATGCGACTGTTTTCTGTTCTTCAGTCACCTGCTGCAGAAATGTCAAAATAACATAGAGTTGGCTCATTTTTGCTCCCTCAGAAATCTGAATAATCAGTCGACTGATGCCAAGATGACAGACGACTGTATGATATTACAGTCGACTGTCAATCCCCTTACAGTCGACTGTAGTTGGGCTTCAGCTTCTCCAGCTTCAATTCTTTGAAGGTAGGCGACTGCCGTTGTTTAGGCAGTCGACTGTTGGGTTTTAAGGCGACTTTATTTACTTCTGCAGGCGCCTGTTATGCACTCCTCTTCTTGAGTTGATTTAGTCCCTTCCAGGACACCTGAAAGTTCCAGAAAAATCCCTATAAATATAATAGACATTTATAATTCTTAGGGAAGTGAAATCATATGCTTACAAATGATGATTTAGCGTAAATATAGTTAAAAGAGCATGATTCCATGGATTATATGCACACGAGGAGATGATTATGAGGTTAGAATATGCAATATTTATTCATAATCATTCCCTCATTTGTGATCGCTTCCGAGTATACACCCAAAGAACGGTTGTAGTTTTACCGCAAGCGCACGGTGTAGCGGCGAGCGGGATATCGAACACAGGGAGGACGAATGACCGTGCTTGCTCCTAATCAACCTGGCTACTTAAGAGAGAAATTTGCCTTTGGCGATCCTGTCACAATCGTCAGACAAAACGTGCAGAAATATCAAATCAAATAAAGAACGTCTAGGGAATGGGGAATTCCCGCTACTCACAGTGTTTCATAGATGTGGTTCGTTGGTATCAAAATTGCTTGAATAAGAATTTGGATGAACTAGTTGCAACTGAATGTAGAACCAAGCTCACGCTCTCACGCTGTTGCCGGTCTATAGCTATCCTAGGTTTGGATCCAATCTCTTGCAAACCCTAGCCTAGGAAAGCTAGCATTAGGATCAACATCATCGTCCAATCGCGCACCGAGTCCAATCTCTTGCAAACTCGGTCCACGATCTAGATTGTGATAGTTCCTACCCGTCCAATCTCTTGCAAACGAGTATCGGCTTGGAATTGCAACCGGAAATCCTAGTATCGGTCCAATCTCTTGCAAACCGATACTTCGAAAATCCGATTCCAACCCAATTCGGATTTCTAGGGCTTCCTATCAAATTGGGATCCAATCTCTTGCAAATCCCAATCGATATGAATACCTAGCCATCCGTAGTAAATTGATCACAATCTAATCCCTAATTATTGATTCTAGCGCAATTTCTACCAATTCATCACAAATATGAAATTGGGCTTGTAGGGTTCATCCCCACGCCCCAAGACGTGGAGACTACTCACAATTCATAGCAAGATCACAAAAATAATCAATGAAATAAGCAATAGAATTCATCACAATATTGAGATAAGCAATAAAAATAGAATTTTTAAGGAAAAGAGATGCAAACCAATGGAGTTCTTCAATTGCTCTAACAAAAATCGCAAACTTGTCTCTTCTCCAATCACAAGAATAAAGCTAAAAACTAATCTAAAAAGCTGCAAAAAAATCTAAGAGAGAGGCTCTCTAAACTAGGGTAAAAACAGGGCTTAAATAGCCCTCAAAATCGTCCAAAAATCGTGACCAAAATACCCCTGCACAGCCTGTTTTCCGCAATTTTCGCTACAGGCAGCGCATCGCACTCGGCCGAGTGACAAAAGTCGCTCGGCCGAGTGAAAACCCTGTCATTTTCCAGTAAGTCGGGGGCTTCAGGGGTCTTCTGTTCGGGGGCGGCTCGGCCGAGTGAGTTGTCGTCACTCGGCCGACGGCTTCAAGGCACTCGGGCGGACGTAATAATCCACTCGGCCGAGTGGGTCTTCTGAAGCTCAGGCAGCCGAAAAACAGTAACTTCGATGTTTTGGAAGGGCCTCGTCTGGGCGCCACTCGGGCGGACGCGATATCGTCACTCGGCCGATGTGGTCTTCGGTGCTCGGCCGAGTGCACATAGGAATCGTATCTGTTCAGGTCGGCCGAGCAGTGTCTCGCTGGTCGGCCGAGTAGCTCCTCCACTCGGCCGAGTGGGAAACAAAAAATGCCCATTCTGCTTGTTTTGGCCTCCTCGTCGCTCCTGTGACGTCCATTCTTCTTCCGCTCCTCTCCAACAGCAAAATACCCCTCGGGGAGGTCGTCGGTGACCGTCTAAAGTGAGCGTATCTCAAGATCACTCCAAATCGCGCCAAATCACCTGAAATGCGACAAAAACAACAAATCGTGAAAAGCATCGCAATATCGTCGATATATCGTGAAAAACATGATTTGGGCGATCTAGATGGCATGCAAACATGCGGAAAAAAGGTGTAAAATAAGGAGTGATCAAAATCCCCCAAGCTTGCCTCTTACTCGTCCTCGAGGAAGATAAGTAAAAGGCGAAACCGGTGGACTCGGAAAACGGCGGAAAGAAACGAAAAATGAAAAACGAAGAAGAATGAAAACGAAATGGAATAAAGTAAGAAAGAAAGAAGCGAAGAGGTAGGATGCTAGATCATTTCCTCAGGAAGTGGGTTTCACTTACTCATATAGCATGCTCTGAATGAAAAATACATGTCAAAGAATTTTATTTTGATATCATAGTATAATAGTGCAAGTAGAAATAGAAAACCCACGAACAACGATATAATCATGAAAAACGGAATAATTTTAGAATTAGCATCGTCTGAAACATTTAAAGCGGTATACAAATCACAGATCACACACTTTTCAATTGAACGCTTTCTATCGGGAGTATAAGAGTATCACACTATAGAATAGAGAGAATAGAAAAGTATGGATTTCATGAGATGAACGCTAGGCTTAGATCTCTGGACTTCGTAAAGCTAAAAACAATCTCATTGAGTATAGAATATTACTTAGCTTGGTCGTCGTGCAATGCCAAGTGGTCACTCTCACACACATCAATGGATCCCCTCCCCCAAGCTTATCTATAAGCGTGGTGGCATAAAAAATATTTACATCCCCATTTTTATATACATATAGCTCCAAAAGTGATAAAAAGAAAGAAGGGAGGAAGAAAGTGAGATGGGATCTTTTATTGAGGATTTTTCCTCTTTTTCTCCTTTTTTTTCTTTTTTTTTGATATAGCATATATACAATGATCCCAACTCAAAGAGAGATAATGATATACAAGAATGTTCTTCTCTCTCTTATATATATATATATATATATATTATAGAATAAGAGACTTGGAGCTAGGAATTAATAGCGGGGGAAATGCCATAAAATACAATCACTAAGGGGAGATTCACCAATGATTTTAAAAGTAGAGAAATGATGTTCAAGATTTGTGGAGAAAGAAATAAATGTAACTCTCGGTTCACTCTATAAGACATGCACGACAACTTCAGCATGGTAATCTAATCTACTCAGTTTCGATCACAAAAAAGCTAACTAATCCAGATTTATCATAGCTAACATCATCCAATCATCCTGAAGTGAAGTGTACAATTCATGCATATAGAAGTGATATAGGAAAAGAAATCAGTACTCCAGATATAGGCGTTCAATGCGTGAATCTTGGTGTGTTTTCTGTGATAGCATACATATGAATATTCAGACTCAGCTAATAATAAAATTTCATCCATTTTCATGCGGAAAAAGGTGTGGGTTACTATTCTAAATGCAAAGCAAGTCATAGCATCTGATATCAGAAATAAAATCTAAGACACGACAAATATAGCATGCATATAGAATAAGCTAAATCCAACGTCATCATCATCACAGAAAAGTCATCTCTAGCATGAGATGAAAAAGAAATAAAGATAAAGGGAAAAATAGAACTATTTACAATGCGGCACACAGAAAAATAAGGAAAACGTGATGCATGGTAAAATAAAAGAAGAATGATGAAAAAATGAGTGCAAAAGTGAAAAACGGCGTGAAAAACTAAAAGTAAAGGTGGTAAATCAAAAAGAACGTGAGAACTCACTCCCCCAAGCTAAATCGCACAGTGTCCTCAATGTGCAAAGTGTGGCACACCGAGAGACAAGAAATGTGAGGGGTAAGTGAGGATGCATGCATGGACAAGTGAAAAATAAAAAAAGAAAAATAAAGAAATGAAAATATGATGCGGACATGATGCATGCACAGATAGGAGTGATATAGATATATAAGGGGTACCAAAAACTCTCCCTCTCTCCCAAAAAAGATATATATAGATATGATCAAAAATAGAATCCCAAAATAAGCGAGGGGAGGGGGGTGGACAAAAGTGCATCAGGACCCAGCAGAAACGGGCAGCGTAACGGCAAGAATGGGGTAATGGCATCAAGAGCGCCTAAGAAGGCGGCGCTGCGCCGTCTCCGTCCTGAGGCGGAGGTCGTGAGGGTGGTGCTGGCTGGACAGGCTGCTGAGCGGGGGTGGGTGTGGGAGTGGCAGCAGGCTGAGTGGGCGTGGAAGTGTGGGCGGGAACCTGCTGGGTGGGTGGGGGTACGCGCGGGAGACGCTCCAAGACCTGTGTAAGGCAGTAGTGGATATGTGGTAGCAGGTCGAAGCGGCCAGCCATCGCAGTGACGGTGGCCGACAGGGTCCGGAGGTCGCCTCTGAGGCCACTCACCGCCCCCCTCTAGAGCACGAATGCTCTGAAGTACTGTGTCAGGGGGAGGTGGTGCAGAGGGACGCACCTGGCGAGGCTGGGCAGGTCTGGGCTGGCGTACGCGAGTGGAGTATGTAACGGGCTCAGCAGGGAAGGGTACAAAAGGTGCCGCGCCTGGAAATGTGGGCCGGGCCTCAGTGTGAGGTCGGGGCGGGCGGTGAGAAGTGGAGGCAGCGGCAGCGAAAGAAGAGTACAAAAGTGGCTGCGAGGCGGCTAGAGAGGTCAGTGGCACAGAAGTGTGGACAGACGCCACGACGCTCTCAGAAAATACGGCAGGGTTGGAGACAGAGGTAACTACCGCTGGGGTGGAAGTGTGTGGACCAAAAGGCACAACCACAGCGGAGATCATGCTAGCCATGGTCTCCACGACCGCGGCGAACGAGGGCTCTCCACTCTCAACAAAGGTCTGCGGGCGCTCGGGGAGAGCGGAGCAAAGAGGCTCCACGGACAGAGGGCCGGTGGTGGGAGTGGTAGTGGTGGTGACAGCCTTGGAAGTGGTGGAGGTGGGCTCAGCTAAGGTGCTCCCGACACCGACAGAGGTGTCAGGAGCGACGGAAACGTCGGGTATGGGCTGAGGGGCCACAGGGTCAACGGGCTCGGCAGCAGGCTCGGCAGGGTGCACAACAGGGTCTACAGGGGCAGCGGGGGCCTGCTCGGCCTCCTCGGACTCGAGTACGTACGCAGCTGGGATGAGGACATCCATCACAGGGAGCCAGTCAACGTGGGCCGGTGCAATCTGGGTCCGAGCTGGGCTCGGGAGAATCATGTAGTCGGCACCGAAAGGGCCGTGCAACCAGACCCAGTGACGCTCACCATGCGGACGAAGCATCTTCATCCGGGCCATAACGTCTATTGACAAAGAAGTGGGGCCCGGGACGTGTCGCAAGTCGTCAGGTAGGTCCTCGCCGGTCATCATGGTAAGCAGGGTGATCAGACCGACGCAGCAGATCGGTGAGCGAGCGCCCACCGATACGATGATGCGGTCTAAAAACCAAGCCGCAATGTCGATCACGACGGCGGGGACAAGCTCGTCTCCATCCCTAGATAGAGCTCTGGGACGTGTCATCACATAGAGCATGTAGAGCTCTGGCGTAGACATCGTGCCCGGCTCATATCTCGCCAAATATGTCGTCGCCATAAGGCGCTGAGCAATGCGAAGGCAGGGATGTACGATGGCCGAGGCCTTGGCCCTATTAGGGTCAAAGGTGGCGTGGAGACCCGTGATACGTGCCCAGAAGGCACCGGTGTCGAAATAGGGTGGGGGGATATGTGTGGGGCCGTAACCGCGATCGGCTCTGGGGACAGCGGGCCACGAGAAAAACGCTCTCATCATATCGAGAGTGACCTGGCACTCTCGATCCATGAACCGGAATGAGCATCCCTCATCGGTCCGGGCGATCGAACTCAAAACCTCAAGTGTCGGGTGGGTAAAAGTATCCGCCGACACCTGGAAAAAATCTCGCCAGCCCACGTTGTCGTACAACGTGAGCATCCCCTCAAGTACCCCAGGCGTCCTAGGTCAGCGAGGTGTGCAAACCTGGAGGGTACGATCGAGCGCTGGGAGATACGCTCGAAGACGGCGCGGTGTGCATCGTCTCGAAACGTAATCCCGAGCGGCCCGACCAGTGGAGCCGGTGGTGGTGGCTGTGCAGCGACGGGGAGAGGCTGTGCGGGCTGTGGGTGCACTGCAGGCTGTGCGGGCTGTGCGGGGCCTGCAGGCTGTGCTGGGTGGACGGCGTGTGTGGGGGAAGGAGGAGACTCGTCCACCTCGTGGGCGGGGCCGGCGTCATCTGACCTCTTCCGCTTAGCGGAAGGTCTCCTCGTCCGCGGCCGTGTCTGGGGCGGCATATCGGCCCCGAGCGTGTGCCGAAAAACGTGAAAAGTATGGCGTGTGCAAAAAGAATGGAAAGAGTATACCCAAACACGCCGCGAGTGCGAAGCGGTGGAAGCGTGCGAAGTCCGCGCCTCCACGAAGTCCAAAACAGCCCGTAGAAGCTCCCCTAAGCTCCCCTAAGCTCCAAAAAGCAACCTGCGCATGAAAAAGCGATATCAGCGAGTAATAATCAAAACGTATGGAGCAATAGGGGTATAATGGATAGATATAGAAATTGATTTGGGTTAGGGTGGCGTTTAGCACATGGATCCTCAAGAAATACACGAAAAGAGGAGAAAACGGCGAAAACAGGTGTACCGGAGATGATCGGACGGTCGGCCGTAGGCGGCGACTCGGGCGAGGCGTCGGCGGTGCTCAGCCGGTGGTGGCGGGCCGGGCGGCGGCGGCGCAATGCTGGTCGGGCGAGTGAGGGCGAGAGTGAGGGGGTTCGGGCGAGGGGAGCTGAAGGGGCGCGGGGGTTTTGGGATTTTTGCGTTTCGAAATCCGCGCCCCCCCTCGCCCTTATATAATAAAAGTTACGACTCGGCCGAGTGACGTGGCCACTCGGCTGAGCGAGGCCAATGAAAATTTCCTCCCCGCTATCGCTTCGGCCGAGTGGCTTTGCCAGCCTCGGCCGAGTGGAGTAAGTCCATTCGGCCAAGTGACTCAAGCTACTCGGCATGACTCGCCCTAGGAGGGTATCCGTTTTACTCGGCCGAGTGAACAAATGTACTCGGCCGAGTAGCAGTTATATCGAAATCAAGAAAATAAACAGAGAGTTGGGTTCAGCAGACTTCCCTCGTTCGTGAGCGGCTCGGCTGGACGAACTTGTGTACTCGGCCGAGTGACTAGTATACTCGGCCGAGTGAGCCTTGTGTTCTGCTGTTTGTCTTCGTTTTGGCTCCAAACTCCGTCTTTCTTCCTCCAGTCGATTCCATCTTCCTCCTAAGCGTCGAGCGCCTTCTTGGGGCGCTCCTCGTCGACTCGTTCATCCTCCTCATGATGGATCTACCTATCTCCTCTCCTGTCAAGAAAAAATAGGACCCGTTATCACAAAATTTTTGGTCGAATGACTCAAAACACTAAAAATTTCTAAAACGAAAATAAAGAAAAAGTAAAAATAAAGCAAAAACCGTCGGGTTGCCTCCCGACAAGTGCTCGTTTAAGGTCGTGAGCTCGACCCCCTATAATTTCAATCAATGCGGGATGTTTGGTGCATATGAGATGCACCCGTCAAACTTTCCGGGGAGCGCGCTTGGATTTGGATGTGGCGGCGGCGCGTTCTCCCTCGGTGGTCTCTCGTCTCGAATAGTGTTGGGGGGAGGCTCCCCCAAGCTAGCGTTTGATCCGGTCAACGGCTTTACCGGTGACGCCGGTTTCCGTGCCGGCGGAGCTTTCTTCGGAGACCTTGATTTCGAGAGCTTGCAGAGCTCTCGAATCCTTGCGACATCAGCGTCGCCTTGATCATCTTCAGCGGAGAGGTCGGGGGAATCATCTTTATTCTCTTCATGGCCTAAATCCGGGCCTTCCTCGAAATCTTCATTAAAAAGAGCGCCAATTGAGTGGGGAATCGCCTCCTCTATCACCTCATCAAGGAGGTCCGAGAGGTCATCCGATCGTTCCTTAAGCAAGTATACTCTATTGGTTTCGCCCGTCGGGATTCCTTCGGAATAGTGCTTGAGCCTTTGACCATTTACTTTGAACGTGGAACCGTCCTTGCTTTCCAACTCGAAAGCTCCTCCCGGTTGTATATGCTTGATGGTGAAAGGTCCGGACCAACGTGACCTCAACTTACCGGGAAATAGTCGGAGCCGGGAATTATAGAGCAAGACTTTGTCTCCTACTTTGAAGTCCGTGACGGTTATGCGGGCATCGTGGAGGATCTTGGTCCTTTCTTTGTAAATTCTCGAGCTCTCATAGGCGTCTCTCCTTATTTCTTCAAGCTCGTTGATGTCCAAGAGTCGCCTCACCGCCGCACTCTTGTAGTCATAGTTAAAGGTCTTGATGGCCCAATATGCGCGGTGCTCCAACTCTACCGACAAGTGGCAAGCCTTCCCATAAACTAGTCGGAACGGTGTGGTACCGATGGGGGTGCGAAAGGCCGTGCGATATGCCCATAGAGCATCGTTTAGCTTCATGGACCAATCCTTTCTAGACCGATCCACGGTTTTCTTGAGAATTTGCTTGATCTCTCTATTTGAGACTTCCACTTGGCCGCTTTTCTGGGGGTGATAAGCCATGCCAACTCTATGATTTACCCCGTACTTTTTTAGCATGGCTTCAAACTTGTTCTTTATGAAGTGGCTTCCCCCGTCGCTTATCAAGGTACACGGCACTCCGAAGCGTGGGAAGATATTTTGCTTAAAGAACTTGGAGACGACCCTTGCATCATTGGTAGGGGTGGCAATTGCTTCCACCCACTTGGAGACATAGTCAACGGCCAATAAGATGTATTTGTTGCCATTGCTCGATGGAAATGGTCCCATGAAGTCTACTCCCCAACAATCAAAAAGCTCAATTTCTTGGATGGGTCTCATTGGCATTTCATTGCGCTTGGAGATATTCCCGGTCCCTTGGCATCTATCACACCCCTTTACAAAGTTGTGGGTGTCTTTAAAAATTATCGACCAGAAGAATCCGCTGTGCAAGATCTTAGCGGTGGTTTTAGAGGCGGCATGATGTCCCCCGCATGGTAGACCGTGGCAATGCAAAATAATGGATGTCGCCTCCTCTTTAGAGACACACCTACGGATGACACTATCCTTGCATATCTTGAAAAGGTAAGGGTCTTCCCAAAAATAGCTACGGACCTCATGCATAAATCTCCTCTTTTGTTGCGTGGTCATCCCATGCGGTTTGATTCCGCAAGCCAAGTAGTTGACAAAGTCCGCGTACCAAGGTACTTCACCGGTCCTTACCGCATATAGCCTCTCATCAACAAATGTGTCGTCAATAGGTAAGCTCTCATCATCCTTGTCGCGAATGAGCCTAGATAAATGATCCGCCACGACGTTGTCCGTACCCTTCTTATCTCTTATTTCTAGGTCGAATTCTTGCAACACGAGTATCCACCTAATCAACCGAGGTTTGGCCTCCTTCTTGTTTAAAAGATATTTCAATGCCGCATGGTCGGTGTGGACAATCACCTTGGAGCCAAGGAGGTAAGAGCGAAACTTCTCTATGGAATAGACGACCGCTAGAAGCTCTTTCTCGATAGTTGTGTAGTTTTTCTGCGCGTCATCCAATGTCTTGCTCGCATAGTATATCACATGAAGCTTCTTATCTTTTCTTTGTCCCAATACCGCTCCAATGGCTTGGTCGCTAGCATCACACATTAGCTCAAAAGGAAGGCTCCAATCCGGCGGTTGTATGATGGGGGCGGAGACTAGCACTTCTTTCAAGGCGTTGAAGGCTTGCAAGCATTAACCTGAAAAAATAAAATGAATATCTTTAGCGAGCAAAGAAGTAAGGGGTCGGGCAATCGAGGCGAAGTCCTTGATGAAGCGGCGGTAAAACCCCGCGTGACCAAGAAAGCCTCTAATGCCCTTGACATTAATAGGAGGAGGGAGTTTTTCGATTACCTCGATCTTTGCTTTATCTACCTCAATTCCTCTCGAGGAAACAAGATGCCCGAGAACTATACCTTCCGTGACCATGAAGTGACACTTCTCCCAATTGAGCGTGAGATTGTTTTGTTGACACCTTTTTAGAACTTTAGTGAGATTTCCCAAGAAAGAGTCAAACTCACTTCCATAAACCGAGAAATCATCCATAAAGACCTCCATAATATTTTCAATGTAATCGGAAAATATGGATGTCATACACCTCTGAAAAGTGGCGGGAGCATTACAAAGGCCAAACGGCATCCTACGGTAGGCATAGGTGCCATAGGGACAAGTGAAAGTTGTCATCTCTTGGTCATCTTCATGCAAAGGGATTTGGAAGAATCCCGAATACCCATCAAGATAGCAAAAGTATCTATGTTTTGCAAGTCGTTCAAGCATTTGATCAATGAAGGGCAATGGGTAGTGGTCTTTTCGGGTGGCTTTATTGAGTTTCCTATAGTCAATGCACATTCGCCATCCCGTGACGGTGCGCGTAGATATGGGCTCACCTTTTTCATTTTTTATGACAGTCATCCCCTCTTTCTTGGGGACGACGTGAACGGGGCTTACCCACCTACTGTCTGAAATAGGATAGATTATACCGGCTTCTAGCAATTTTAGGATTTCCTTTTTAACCACCTCCTTCATGTTCGGGTTTAACCGCCTTTGAGGCTCTATGGAGGTGGCGTCGGTATCCTCCAAATGGATCCTATGCGTGCAAAGCCTAGGGCTTATCCCTTTTAGATCGGATATAGTGTAACCCAAGACATCTTTGTGGCTCCTAAGAACGTCTAGGAGTTTTTCAAGTTGGTCTGGCGTGAGGTGGGAGTTCACTATCACCGGGAAAGTTAACTTGTTACCCAAAAAGGCGTACCTTAGATTTGGAGGTAATTGTTTGAGTTCTACCTGACGAGGCGCCTCCCCTTCCACTTCGTCGGTTTGCATGAGTTCCGCTCCTTCCTTGCCATCCGGGTCTAGCTCGTGCTCAGGTGGCGCTCTCTCTTGCGAAGAGTCAGACTCACTGCTTAGCGAGGACAATGCATCAAAATAGGCGTGTTCCGATTCTGTACTGGCTTCGTCAGAGTTTTCATTCAGCTCCGGTTCATTCCTGGAATCAAGAAACACATCAGACAATTCATAGAAGCAAGAGTAAGGGTCATGGGGTGTAACTCCCTGAACATTGGCTTGCTCTGAAGATCCTTCCGAAGTATAGTGATCCTCGACACTTGCTCCACCTCTTTCGAAATATAATTTGTCGTCGATCACGTCAACTCTGACATTGCCCCCGATAGTCCCCTCCGGGGAGATCTGGTCCATCACGAAACTAGCAAATAGCTGTTCGTCGGGGTCCTTGACATCGATAGTGAAAGCTCCGATAGCGTGGACCTCGTCGACAAGCTCCTTAAGGAGGTCGGTGAAGGAGTCATAATCTTCCTGACTGAGTCCTATTGTTGACATTGCATCCTCCATTCTTCCGGCAAAAGCCTTATACAAAATACAGGGAGGATGTGCGAACAGAAGAAAGTAAAGAAATAGTGAGATAAGAAGTAACCGGGTGGTCGATGACGAACACCGTCAAAAATCCTCCCCGGCAACGGCGCCAAAAACTTGATCGCTTCCGAGTATACACCCAAAGAACGGTTGTAGTTTTACCGCAAGCGCACGGTGTAGCGGCGAGCGGGATATCGAACACAGGGAGGACGAATGACCGTGCTTGCTCCTAATCAACCTGGCTACTTAAGAGAGAAATTTGCCTTTGGCGATCCTGTCACAATCGTCAGACAAAACGTGCAGAAATATCAAATCAAATAAAGAACGTCTAGGGAATGGGGAATTCCCGCTACTCACCGTATTTCATAGATGTGGTTCGTTGGTATCAAAATTGCTTGAATAAGAATTTGGATGAACTAGTTGCAACTGAATGTAGAACCAAGCTCACGCTCTCGCACTGTTGCCGGTCTATAGCTATCCTAGGTTTGGATCCAATCTCTTGCAAACCCTAGCCTAGGAAAGCTAGCATTAGGATCAACATCATCGTCCAATCGCGCACCGAGTCCAATCTCTTGCAAACTCGGTCCACGATCTAGATTGTGATAGTTCCTACCCGTCCAATCTCTTGCAAACGAGTATCGGCATGGAATTGCAACCGGAAATCCTAGTATCGGTCCAATCTCTTGCAAACCGATACTTCGAAAATCCGATTCCAACCCAATTCGGATTTCTAGGGCTTCCTATCAAATTGGGATCCAATCTCTTGCAAATCCCAATCGATATGAATACCTAGCCATCCGTAGTAAATTGATCACAATCTAATCCCTAATTATTGATTCTAGCGCAATTTCTACCAATTCATCACAAATATGAAATTGGGCTTGTAGGGTTCATCCCCACGCCCCAAGACGTGGAGACTACTCACAATTCATAGCAAGATCACAAAAATAATCAATGAAATAAGCAATAGAATTCATCACAATATTGAGATAAGCAATAAAAATAGAATTTTTAAGGAAAAGAGATGCAAACCAATGGAGTTCTTCAATTGCTCTAACAAAAATCGCAAACTTGTCTCTTCTCCAATCACAAGAATAAAGCTAAAAACTAATCTAAAAAGCTGCAAAAAAATCTAAGAGAGAGGCTCTCTAAACTAGGGTAAAAACAGGGCTTAAATAGCCCTCAAAATCGTCCAAAAATCGTGACCAAAATACCCCTGCACAGCCTGTTTTCCGCAATTTTCGCTACAGGCAGCGCATCGCACTCGGCCGAGTGACAAAAGTCGCTCGGCCGAGTGAAAACCCTGTCATTTTCCAGTAAGTCGGGGGCTTCAGGGGTCTTCAGTTCGGGGGCGGCTCGGCCGAGTGAGTTGTCGTCACTCGGCCGACGGCTTCAAGGCACTCGGGCGGACGTAATAATCCACTCGGCCGTGTGGGTCTTCTGAAGCTCAGGCAGCCGAAAAACAGTAACTTCGATGTTTTGGAAGGGCCTCGTCTGGGCGCCACTCGGGCGGACGCGATATCGTCACTCGGCCGATGTGGTCTTCGGTGCTCGGCCGAGTGCACATAGGAATCGTATCTGTTCAGGTCGGTCGAGCAGTGTCTCGCTGGTCGGCCGAGTAGCTCCTCCACTCGGCCGAGTGGGACACAAAAAATGCCCATTCTGCTTGTTTTGGCCTCCTCGTCGCTCCTGTGACGTCCATTCTTCTTCCGCTCCTCTCCAACAGCAAAATACCCCTCGGGGAGGTCGTCGGTGACCGTCTAAAGTGAGCGTATCTCAAGATCACTCCAAATCGCGCCAAATCACCTGAAATGTGACAAAAACAACAAATCGTGAAAAGCATCGCAATATCGTCGATATATCGTGAAAAACATGATTTGGGCGATCTAGATGGCATGCAAACATGCGGAAAAAAGGTGTAAAATAAGGAGTGATCAATTTGTAACGATGATATGGTTCCAAATTTGATATGCACTCTTACATGTGCATATCTTGTTGAACTCATCTGGGTCCAACGCACAATGAAGAGCGTTCATTGCCTTTGCGTTGTTGACTTCGACGGATTTCGCGGAAGTCATCAATTTTTCAAAATCTTCTTCGGTGGGCTCGACGTATTCCTTGTGGAGAGTTCTCCAAAGGGAAGCACTCCTTATGAACGTCTCCATTCGACATTTTCAAAAGCCGAAATTCGTGCCATGGAAACGCGGAGGACGCACCGTTGATTGTCCTTCAAAAACTATGGACGCTCCATCACGATCGTGATTGTTGTACGAAGTCGGTGGAGGAATGTTGTTGTTGTTAGATTCCATAGCTATAAACTTGCACTCGGATACCACTTGTAAGGACCCTGGCTATGGGGAAAACACTAGAAGTGGGGTTGAATAGTGTTTATGCAATTTAAAAATATAGTTACACCAATTTAAATTCCTAACCAACAAATAGTGCGGAATAGAAAATAAACCCAAATTGAAACAAATGCAAACGCAAGGATGTTTTAAGGGTTCGGATTACCCAAGTCACTTTCTGACTTGTTCCCGGTAATCCTACGTGCCTTCCACCCGATTAACAACCGGATACTCAAGTTAGAACCCTAACTTGAGGTTTCCTTAAAACCACTTGTAGCAACCCTACAAGTGAAATCAAAATACAATCGATTGACCTTGACTCCCACAACTTGGGTGCAAGCAAACCACTCTCACAACCCGAGAGTAAATTCAAATAACAAAAGTTATGAAATATGAAATTAAGCAACACTTACAATCACATACGCCTCGAAGTAGAACTTGAAGGAGAAGTGTGTTGTGTGTTGAGAAGACTCTCTTGAAAGAGAGGAAAGCCCTTTCTATTGACTACACCAAATGCCTAGAAGATTTATCTTTGGTTCTAGGTTGGAGAGCAAGAGATTGAAGATTGGAAATCTAAGGCTTTAGAGCTTGAGAGCTTTGATCTTGAGAGAATGAAAGCTTGAATCTTTTAGCAAGAGAGTTGGTAGATCATTAGCCTCTCAATGGAACAGTAGATGCTTCTTATTTAGTTTTCTCAAACCCTTCAACCGAAATCAGCAAAAACCCCTTTGAAATCCGTGAGGAAAAACTCAACGGATATAATATGTGCCCGCGACAGTCGACTGTTGACGAATCCACAGTCGACTGTTGTACAGTTAGAGAGGGTAGGTGAGAATTCATAGCTTTAACTTACCACGTGGACAGTCGACTGATGAGGCATAGACAGTCGACTGTTGAACCAACAGACGACTGTAAATCCTACTACAGGCGACTGGCCGTAAGTTGGGTAGGTTGAAGAAATCTGGAAACCATCTGGGAGAACAGGACAGACGACTGATGAAGAAAAAACAGTAGACTGTTAATCAGAACAGTCGACTGTAATTCCTTCTACAGACGACTGTCAAAACCCTGAGATTTTCCAGAGAGTTGAGTCATCATATAGGCTCATAGACAGAGGACTGTTGAAGCATTGACAGTCGACTGATCCATTGGACAGTTGACTATAAATCCAACATAAGTCGACTGGTAAGAGTAAATAGAGCAATAGAATTTGGGCTAAAGACAGACATGCGACTGATTAACAAAACACAGTCGACTGTCACTTTGGCAGGTGCCTGTGAATCGTTCATAAGTTGCTTGAGAGTGTTAAAACAGAGAATCCCAAAATTAGACTGCAAAAGTTTGTGCATAACAGGCGACTGTAGAACAAAACACAGTCGACTATTTTTTAGACATGCGATTGTAAAACGTTCAGCAGTCGACTGTAATAAACATGACATGCATAATCTAGATAGAAATGAATTGGAGACTAAAGAGGGTTGATCTAATGATATCCTAAGACTGAAATGAAGATGTGTGTGTGCTCTAACAAAGTTCTACTTCTAAGCTACATACTAGAAAAGAAAGAAGAAAGTTACATTTGACGAACTCTCTCTTCTATCCAATGCATGAGCTTGAGGTCTTCTAGGAGTTTCAATCACCATCTACGATCATCCAATCCATTTCATTTGCTTTCAATGATCTTTGAGTGTCATCCATTGCAAGTAGATCTTCATAATAAGCTTAGGCAATGAATTAACTGCAAAATAGGAGATTAGTCACAAGTATTATGTTTGCTCATCATTAACACCAAGTAGGGAGAAGTCTAATACTCAACATCTATCAAGTATGGCTCAAGGAGTCCATCTTTTCGAACTATGAAGTCGCGGCTTGGCTGGCTAAGAACTCTTACTTGTCGTAGGACCTATCGGTGTTGCAGGCAGTGGAAGCCCATAGGCTGACCAACTTCTTGGTATGGCGTGGCCAGTAGGTGAGAGCGTGTGTCACCCTCAGTATTTTCGTATGGTGATAGGGAATGAGATCAACACGTAATTTTCTTTTGATGCAGATGTCATCGATCGGATTGGAGTTGCGACGTCGAGTGGTGGCCGTTGCCGACATTGAGGCGAGCCGAGCCTGGAAACAGGCAGAGGTTGATGCTATAGAGGAGGCCGCCAGGGAAGTGGAAATCCAGTTGAGGTCGATGGAGACCAGGATCGCTGAGCTATCATCTAATGGGGAGGAGCTCGATACCACGCTAGCCGATGAGAAGTTTGCCAGATCGATTGTCAAGGAAAAAGTTGAAAAACACCCTAGAGGGGGGTGAATAGGGTGTGTGGCACAAATTTAAAATTAATCACAATCACAGAGATAATCAGACACAGATATTTTTTACCTGAGTGGCTCCCCGCCAAAACTCCGACCCCAAGACCTATGAGGATTTCACTCAGTAAAACTGATCACAATTACGGGTAGTGATCTCACCGTACACAAATATAGTTCAAGAGTTAACGCGCAGAGATAGCTTCAGAGTAAAGCTATTCACAATATGATCCCACAATAAAAAAAGATTCAAATAGCTTTAATACTGCGGTGAAAAATCAGAGGGATGTTACCGTGATAAAGTTTGAGAGATTGGGATCGCGTTGACGCAAACAGTTTGCTGATATGATGTCTAGATTGGAAGATATAGTCTTCGGAAGATAACTACATGAATCTGAATTCTGCAGTGGCTGATCTGTAGAAAAACATCCGAACTGTGTACAATCCTGAGGACTGAGCAAAGAAGACTATCACCGTTGCGAAGTACATGAAGATGTGGTCGCGTGGGTGCAAACAGCGAGTCAATCCGACGTCTGGATCAGGAGATATGAGCGCACGAAGTCGAATGCACGAATTGGAATCTACACTTGAAATATGTGACAACTTAGAAGAAGAAGCTTGTTTTTGACGGAGAAATGCGCAACAAATAATCACCCAAAAACAATGTTTGCTTGCGTTGTCGTTTGACAGAAGACGCCACAAAAAAAATAAGAGAACACAATGAAAATTATTGTATGCGTGCGTGTGTTTGACAGTGGCGCCACGTAAAAAAAGAAAACGCAATGACTAATCTTTTGCGTGAGTTTTTGACAGGAGGCACATCAAAAAAATTTCATCAAAAAAATCATCCTGCCTGAATAATAGTTTTTTTTTTGATTGAAAGCAAATTATGGCATTTTGATAGAGGGCGCACCAAAAAAAATTGTGTTCCAAATATTTTCGCAAATCACAGGAGGAGCACTAAATGAATTTTTTTGTGCGAGAGTTATTCAGCAGCTCCACAAAAAAGAAAATCGCACTAAATAAGCATGATGCATGTTCTAATAAATGGGATGAGATAAAAACAGTTAATGAACATAGAGTTGAATTCTTTAACTGTTTGCTTTGAATGATGAACGATGACCGTATGCTTTTAATTCTTAGAATGCGTCAGTTCTTTAATATTTGAGTGCGGCAGTTCAAATAAAAGCTTTGTGTTTCAAAATTTGGGTGCATTCAAAATTTGTGTGCGTTTCAAAATTTTTGTGTTGCGTTTCAAAATTTGTGTGCGTTTCATAATTTGTGTGGTGCGTTTCAAAAATCTTTGTGCGTTCCCCTTTTACGTGATAATGGGATGAGGTTTTTGAGAGTGTTTTTGGATGTGAACATGGAGTTTGAATTCAAGTAGCAAATCCCTTGAGTATCCAATCAAAACTTCATCTTTGACTGATTCAAAACTTCATCTTCATTGTTGATAATGTAAGACTATTTCCTTTTTGTACCATTGTCCTCATATACTCTTCCTCTTGCAAATAAAATTTATTTTGCGCTTTGCTCCCTGTAATCACTTAATGAAAGACGTTAGTCACACGACTTGTTTGTCATCATCAAAATTAACTCGTATGACCTATTTAGTGAATTAAATAGGCCAACAATCTCTCCCTTTTTGATGATGGGAAACAAGCCTCAAAAAATAGTTAGGAACAATGTTGAGGAGCAAGTTACATAGGCACAAGATAATAAACATCATACGCTCCCCCTCAAAATGTGCGCACAAGATAATAAACATCTTACGCTCCCCCTCAAAATGTGCATCTCATCTCTCCCCCTTATGCATTATATTTTTCTACTCTCCCTCATTTGCCATTACTCGAAAAGATCACAAAAATAAATTGAAGAAGTTAATAATGAGACATGAAACAAGTTTAGCAAATTGAAGAAACAAGAAATTGATGACGATGCTCATATTAATGCTTTTTCCCCATGAACTTAAAGTATAACAAATGTCATGAGCATTGAAAGTATACTATCGTTGTAAGAAATCTAACAAGAAGATGTTGTATTATGAAACACTTTGACAATATGAAAGGTGCTTAGAAGCTATATACAATTTGTGAGCCTTCGTTGCTATGGAATAATCAATAATCTATGTGTAGGGAGACACCAAAAAGAAATACCATGATGTTAAATTTCGGGTCCTTTGGCATTGAGATGTGCTAAGTGATTACTTCATCTACCATATTTCATACGCATTGCTCAACAAACCCCCGAAATCCGGCTACTAGCCGCCGGTATCAAATGTAGCATATTTGAAAATGTTTTGATATTCCATTTTTTAACATATATATATATATATGAATGCTCATTGCATTTTTTAATTACAATGTTGGTGTCTCAAAATAGTGACGCATGAAGGCATCGACATATTCGGCTCCTACTAAATAATTTTCCTTAGAGATTTAAGTGCACACAATTGGAAGGATAAAATATAAATTCAGAAACTTTAGAATCTAAGCACATCCAATTGTCTCCATAGTTTATAAGACTCAATCAATCTATTTGATTCGTACAATTTGGCATGCTTACGAGTTTCACTTTTCCATTGATAATTCAAGCATGGGGATTTTACAATAATATGGTGCATCATCATCAAAAACATTTTAATGTTTCTAAGATGTCTAACAAGGTTCATATCAAATTCTCAACCAAAATCGATAATAGTGATGCTGATCATGCATGCACATACAAAGAATGATTAACCATGTTGAGATGAAATAGTGTGCAATGGGAGTAGCTTAGATACAATATTTAAGCATATGTATATGCATGGATATGCGTGTTAATGCTCAATTAGTGACATAATCCCCAACTCCCTTCGAATAATCCAATAGGAATCTTCTAAAGCACTATCAACATTTTTAGGCTCCAAAATGGATATAAATGCAAAGTTAACCATCAAATTAAAGCTACTTCTAGTGCATATACCTTCCGTCGTGTCTCCAAGGATTTGGTTCTTTGGATGATCCTTCTTGAAGCGCCAATCCTTAAGGAGGTCTTGTGATGACGTAGTAGCTTCTGCTTCTTTTGGTACACCATCATTGTTGTTCTCTTGCTCATTGGAATTGCTCGTGTTTATCTCCAGTCCATCCAAGCCACCTGTAATATCTGAATATTCTGCAGCACTAAAAGATTCATTAATAGCAATTTTCTCGTCAAATTTCACATGCACAGTTTCTTGAATAGTAAGAGTTCTTTTGTTAAATACTCGATAGGATTTGCTATGTGGTGAGTATCCAACAAAAATACCCTCATCGGATTTTGCATCAAATTTATCAAGATTTTCGCCTACTTTCAGAATATAGCCCTTGCATCTAAATGGTTTTAAATGTGATAAGTTGGGAGTCAACTCTCTAAAAAGCTCATAATGTGTTTTCTTCAAAATGGGTCTAATGGACACACGATTTAATAGAGCAAGAAGTATGTATAGCTTCAGTCCAAAAATATAAAGGCAATTTGTAATCATGAATCATGGTCCTAGCCATTTCTTGCAAAGTACGGTTTTTCCTCTCAACCATCCCATTTTGTTGTGGTGTCCTCGGGGCGGAAAAATTATGTGAATAACCTTTTGAAATGCAAAAATCATCAAAGCTAGTATTAACAAATTCTCCTCCATGATCACTTCTAACTTTGACAATTGAAAAACCTTTTTCATTTTCAACCTTTTTACCAAACATTTTAAAAAGCTCAAAAGTTTCATGTTTGTGTGTCAAAAAATAAACCCAAGTGAAACGTGAAAAATCATCGATAATAACAAAGCAATAATGCATACCACCTAAACTAGCAACCTTTGTGGGTCCAAATAAATTCAAATGTATTAGTTGTAATGGCTTAGAAGTAGTTACAACGTTTTTAGGATTGGAACTAATTTTATGTTGTTTACCTAGTTGACATGCATCACAAAGCTTATCCCGATCAAAGCTAATTTGAGGTAAACCTCTCACCAGTTTCTTTCGAGCAAGCTTTGAGATTAGGTCCATGCCGGCATGGCCTAATCTTCGATGCGAAAGCCAACTAGTCTCATGTGATGCAACTAAGCATTTTAGATTATTTGAATCACTAATTTTGATAGTGTAGATGTTATTATAAGATGTACCTTTGAAAAGAATATCATCACCTTTCAAAATATATACTTTGTCATTTTCGAAATGCACCTTAAGGCCTATAGAGCATAGCTGACTCATATTTAACAAATTATATGCTAAACCATCAACACGATTAACATTTTCAATGACCACAAGAGGATGCTTACCAATATTACCTTTACCCAAGATTTTGCACTTCTTTCCATCTCCAAGAATAACCGTCTCTCCATCTTTCCTTGATAGCATCGTGAAGAGGGATTCATTGCCCGTCATGTGGTTCGAGCAACCGCTATCAAGGTACCAAATGCTGTCATTTCCACTCGAAGATGCACCTACAAAAGAAGATGCACCCTTTGGTAACCAAATTTTGGATCCACAATTGTTAATACGATGCTTTGGAACCCATATAAAATAGGCAGGATAATATCTGGCCAAGAAATCATACATAACATGCCTATTTTCTTTGCAATAAAAACATGTAACATTGAAATGCTTATTAGTAGATGACATATGATTTCTGTGCATGCAATGTTGAAAGCCCATGTCTCTTGCAAAATTCTTTTCAATGATCTTCCTGTTTTTTTTTCTTAGGTTGTTTTTTGAAAGCCAAGACCATGTTTACTAGATTGTTCATTAAGCCCATTTATCATCTTATTAAAACTTTCTTGGCTATTTGTGAATTTCTTTAATGTCAAGCTAAGATTTTGATTTTCATTCTCAAGTTCACTAATTTTAGTCTCATATGTTTTTTCTTTTTCACTGGTTTCTAAATCGATGGCTATGTGTTTTCCTTTTATTAAATTAGATTTTTATTTTTCAAGCTCTTCCAATTTTTCTTCATATCTAGCCACTTTTAGGTTCAACCATTTTATTTCAGAATCTTTAGAGCCAAGAATGCTAATTTTCTCCTTTAATTCTTTAGCTAAATTAATGTTGTTAAGCTCTAACGTAGCCATTGTTTATTAGTATTTTCTAGCTCTAAGGTTTTTGTTTCTAATTGGGTTTCATCAAAATTGTATATTATTTCCTTTTGTTCTTTCCACTTAACAAATAACTCATCTCTCTCTTGTGTCATGCTCCCTAGTTCCTCTTTTAATGAATCACGAACCTTTTTTAGTTTAAGGAATTTAGGAACCATTTCTTTAAGTAGTTCTACAAGAAATTCATAAGCTTCAGCCATGCTAGAAAACATATCATCTCTAATATTCATTACATCGTCAAAGCTTTGAACAAGAGAGCTAATTTTTACCTTTTCGTTTCCAGCCATAAAGCAAGTTCTAGTGTTTTCTTTCCAGTCATCATCTGAAGAGAGCTCCTCTGCATCACTTTCTCCCCACGTAGCCACCATTCCTCGCTTTGATATCCTATTTTCTCCATCACCCGTCTTTTCCTTTCCTTTTTCTTTTCAGAAGTGGACATTCTGCTTTCATGTGCCCTCTCTTGTTGCATCTGAAACACTGATGTGCATAACTTTCTTCATCATTTCCTTCATTTTTCTTGGTTCCCCAAATGCTTCCCGTCCTTCTTTTGTTGTTTTTCATGAATTTCACAAATTTCCTTGTAATAAGAGCCATGCTTTCATCGTCTGATTCATTCATCTCCTCCTTGAGTATTTTGGAGACTTGAAAAGCAAAATTCTTTTCCGTTGTTTCATCCTTAGATTTCTCTTCCATCTTTGGTGTGCTATCATTGGCCATCTTCAAGCGAATCTCATAAGCCATTAATTTTCCCATTAACTTCTCAAAACTGATATCTGCCAATTCATGTGCTTCTTCAATCGCCGTTCTCTTTTGAATCCAATCACCAGATAAAGAGTTTAAAATCTTTCCAACTAGATCATCCTCTGGGATGTCTTTCTATAAGGATTTCAATGGATTGACGATATCTGCAAAACGAGAAAACGTAGCGTCAATAGACTCATTAGGCATCGTAGCAAAATTTTCATATTTCTGTAATAACATTCTAATACGATTTTTCTTAACTTCACTAGTTTCCTCATGAGTTACTTCAAGTCTCATCCAAATATCCTTAGCAGTAGAACAAGAACTAATGTGTTTAAATTCAGTTTTACTAAGACCACAATACAAAATGCTCACGGCATTAAAGTTTAGATTTTGTAACCGATCATTTTCGTTTTGCTGCTCAGGAGTGAGTTTATCAAATAGTGTAAAGCCTTCACTGATTATTTTCCATAATGCCATATCGATACCCTTGATGTGTATGGACATGCGTTGTTTCCAGTAACTATAGTCCGTACCATCAAATAGAGGGGATCTAAGATACGATTATCCTTCTCTTTGATTGTGCGTGTCATATGAGTATGTGTGCAGAATTTGGGCCATAGGATAGAAATTCCACTAGACTTCGAGTCTAAAAGGAATCCTGCTCTGCTACCAATTGAAAAACATCCTAGAGGGGGGTGAATAGGGTGTGTGGCACAAATTTAAAATTAATCACAATCACAGAGATAATCAGACACCGATATTTTTTAATAGAGTGGCTCGCCGCCAAAACTCCGACCCCAAGACCTATGAGGATTTCACTCAATAAAACTGATCACACTTACGGGTAGTGATCTCACCATACACAAATATAGTTCAAGAGTTAACGCGCAAAGATAGCTTCAGAGTACAGCTATTCACAATACATTCACAATACAATCCCACAATAAAAACAGATTCAAATAGCTTTAATACTGCAGTGAAAAATCACAGGGATATCACCGTGATAAAGTTTGAGAGATTGGGATCGCGTGGATGCAAACGGTTTGCTGATACAATGTCTGGATTGGAAGATATAGTCGTCGGAAGATGACTGCGCGAATCTGAATTCTGTAGTGGCTGATCTGTAGAAAAAAGCCCGAACTGTGTATAATCCTAAGGACTGAGCAAATAAGACTATCACCGTTACGAAGGCATGAAGATGTGGTCGCGTGGGCGCAAACGGCGAGTCGATCAGACTTCTGGATCAGGAGATATGAGCGCACGAAGTCGAATGCACGAATATGGAATCTGCATTTGAAATCTGCGACAACTTGGAAGAAGAAGCTTGTTTTTGACAGAGGAATGTGCAACAAATAATCACCAAAAAACAATGTTTGCTTGCGTTTTTGTTTGACAGAAGACGCCACAAAAAAGAAGAGAACGCAATGAAAATTATTGTGTGCGTGCATGTGTTTGACAGTGGCGCCACGCAAAAAAAAGAAAACACAATGACTAATCTTTTGCGTGAGTTTTTGACAGGAGGCACTGACCCACCCCTGATGGCTACGCGCTAGATGTGTGCAATGATACGTTCGGGGGCGTGAGATTTAAATATTTGTAATCGCAAGCACACGGTGTTGTAGTGTGGCTTGGGGGTCGAACTCAGGGAGGCGTGGATGTGCTTGTGTCAAAGAGGATCAAAATCACCCCATGGGCGAGCTAGCCCAGATCGAAAGATGGGTTGTCATGGTAAAGGAATGCAAGGTATAGACAATATGAAGGACAACCCCAGGATTTGGTTTCCACTCCAACGAGCAACTCTCGCTGATATGGCCTACAGGTAGGATAGCGATCGGAATTAGGGTTTAATGGTGAGACGTTGCCTCTGAAAGTGGTACTGGCATCCCATGGGCCCGATATTCCGGTCGGTGCCCAGGATGATACGCTGGACTTCCTGGGTTCGATCAATGGGCACTCCCGTGTCCATTAATACTGATCGACTCCGGGAGCACTAAGCTCGCAACGATAACTCCCAACGTCTCATCCTGCCACTCCCGCGCGCTAGGATTCGACGTCTACGCTAAGGGCGTGAGCTATGGCTAGGGAGTCAACTGACAAGTTTATTCCCCCTTGGCCCAACGGTCAAAGGCGGTCTTTTTCCCACCGATGACAATAAAACACCCCGCGTAACCGTTAGATTCCTAATCTCTATCGATTTCCTAACCCTATGGACGCATCGGGAAGAGCCCACGAAGGGGTTTCCGCCAAAATCCCAGATTTGGGAACTACTCACACATATTTAGTAAAAAGCAATCTAAACAGAAATCGACCGTAAAAATCATGATCAGACAATAGAAATGCAATGGTAGTAAAGCGATTAAGATAATACTAAAGTTTGACAAAGATCTGAAAACTTACAAAAACTGGAAAATTACAGCCGTCACAAAATGAAGAAAACAGTAAAAAATAACTAACTCCCGAATCTGAGAAACCTAGGGTTCTATATATAGAAAACAACATCACCCGATCGGTTGCTTCACAGAATTACAGCGCAATGCGGGATTTCACCCGGTCAGGATGAATTGGTCGGTTGAAACATGGATGCGGTCGGTTGGATCTTGGTGCCGACCGGGTGAGGAGACCGGTTGGATCTTCGTGTCTTGGCTTTTGAAATTCAGATACAGGTGAACCGATCGGGTGAAGGTCACCCGATCGGTTGGCAATCAGCTTCGAATTCCAGAGACTTTGAGATTTTGACCCGGTCACTGAACCGACCGGGTGACTTCTCGTAAGCTCCAAGCTGCGTCCAGGTGGTGCACGCGTGCATCACCCGATCGGTTGAAGATGATCAACCGATCGGGTGAGGGGCTGAAAGATGCAATCTTCGTCGTTTGACCCCCTGGATCACGTGTGACTCCTCCCGTTGCTCCGGGGACTTGCGATATCATCGTTTTATGCCTCATATGCCAGTAAACTCCTGAAAAATACGGAAAACAAGGAAAAGTGAAAGAAAACAAGAGAACATAAGAAAACAAATATAAGACGGCGGTAAAATACGGAAAAACACGGAAGAAAACGTGCGTAAATATATGAAATATAAACGTACGTCAGGCACATCAAAAATTTTCATCAAAAAAATCATCCTGCCTGAATTATAGTTTTTTTATTGAAAGCAAATTTTGGCAGTTTGATAGAGGGCACACCAAAAAAAATTGTGTTCCAAATATTTTCACAAATCACAGGAGGAGCACTAAATGAATTTTTTTGTGCGTGAGTTATTCAGCAGCTCCACAAAAAGTAAACCGCACTAAATATGCATAATGCGTGTTCTGATAAATGGGATGAGATAAAACAGTTAATGAACATGAAGTTGAATTCTTTAACTGTTTGCTTTGAATGATGAATGATGACAGTATGCTTTTAATTCTTAGAGTGCAGCCGTTCTTTAATATTTGAGTGCGGCAGTTCAAAAAAAACTTTGTGTTTCGAAATTTGTGTGCATTCAAAATTTGTGTGCGTTTCAAAATTTTGTGGTGCATTTCAAAATTTGTTTGCGTTTCATAATCTGTGTGGTGCGTTTCAAAAATCTTTGTGTGTTCCCTTTTTGCGTGATAATGGGATGAGGTTTTTGAGAGTGTTTTTGGATGAGAACATGGAGTTTGAATTCAAGTAGAAAATTCCTTGAGCATCCAATCAAATCTTCATCTTTGACCGATTCAAAACTTCATCTTCATTGTTGATAATGTAAGACTATTTCCTTTTTGCACCATTGCCCTCATATACTCTTCCTCTTGCAGATAAAATTTATTTTGCACTATGCTCCTTGTAATCACTTAATGAAAGATGTTAGTCACACTACTTGTTTGTCATCATCAAAATTAACTCGTATGACCTATTTAGTGAACTAAATAGTCCAACAAAAGTCACAAGAGCAATTGCCAAAGAAGGTGTGGAGGTCAAAGCAAGTCTCCATAAGGGTGTTGAGGGGCAGTTGGCGGCTTCAGAAGGAAGGGAGGTAGCTCTCCAAGCCCAACTGGCCGGGGAGACAAGGAAGGGTGAGATGGAGAGGACCAACCTCTGTGATCAGATCGTCACTCTCTAGACCTAGATCAGTGGGTCGGATAAGGTGGATCCGGACAAGATAACTCGGGAGGCCGTGTAGAGGTATTCTGAGCACTTTGTCGCTCCCTGGATATCCCAAGCATTCAAGGCTGGTATCCACCATTGCCGACGAGAAATCAAACTTAAGTTTCCTAACTCGGGGGGTCATCTTCGAGCAGCTCGAGATGGTCCCTGGCAAGGATGAGGATGTCAAGCTTCTTGCCACGGAGGACACCACAACTATTGAGCCACCGGGAGTAACAGGAGAGGCCTCTTTTGAAGTTTTGGTCGCGCCCTCTTAATTGTATCTTGTACCCAATTTTGGCTCCTTTTTGGAATGGATATTGATGAGTGAATATTTTTCACATTCTTAGTCGGAGTTACTCATTCATTCATCATATAAAACATCACTTTATATATCGTTTCACTTTATTTCCGTTCTGTATCACTCTCTGAGTGTTCATGTGCATTTCAAGTTAATATCAGGCTATTCAGAGCAAATAGGTGTCATGTAATGAAGAGAAGAAGCAGGGTGAGCAAATGAATTAAAATGGTGAGGAATTAAAGAGAAATATCCGCTACATGACTATGTATTATCACACACGGTCGTGTGTGAAAACATCACCCAAGAAGCTAAAGAAAGAAGGAGCACACGGTCGTGTGTGCTATCACACACGACCGTGTGTGCTATCACACACGACCGTGTGAGGGGACACATCAAAAGACCCCACATGACCTGATACACAGATGTGTGGGGCGATTTTATAAAGAGTTGAGTCAAGAATGACACGGTCGTGTACAAGTACCACACAACCTGTCGAAGCATAATACTAAAGAGGATAGAAGCAGCTTTCTGCTGCTGTAGTTACACGTTGGGTAGGGATTCTACATGACCATGTCAAGCCCCATTTTCTGAAGCCATTGAAGGCTTGTCTTCTGAAGCAGAAGCCACACTACCATGTCGTTTAGTCAACACGGTCGTGTAGCGGCTGACTGGGTTGGGTTTTACCCGAACCTATTAAGGTTTTGAGGTTTTGTATTTAAGGTTGGGTGTGTGCGTCGGCTTGAGGGAGTTTGGATTTTTTTCCAGTTTTATTCCTCCTTCCTATGCAAATTAGTTAGGAGTAGTAGTAGGTTAGATTAGGGTTATTTTGCTCTTAGTTTGGAGCTTTGTATCAATTTTGACGACTTTTGTATTGCGATTCTCCAAGCTAAGTATTATCTCTTTTGTTTTATGTTTTCTAATTGATGTCTTGTGTTATCTCTGTGATTTCCTTTATGTTTATTGAGTAGTCTTTTATCTAGGGCATGGTTGAACCATGTTGGGGGATTAATTTGGATTGAATCTTTTGTTTAGTTATCGAATATTCAATTTGGCACTACTACATAACTGGCTTTCAGCCAGGATAGTTATCGAATAATCAATTTGGCACTACTACATAATTGGCTTTCAGCCACAGACAAATCCGTGGCTGAAAGCCGAAATTCCGTGGCTGACACATTACGGCCACAGGAAAAAAATTCCGTGGCCAAAATTCTGTGGTCGATACCGTAGTGGCTGATACCTCATTCGCCAATGGAATATTCTGTGGGGGATAATTTGCCACAGAATAACGCCCACGGATAGCCGTGGCAGATAATTCGAATAAAAAACTAATAAAAGTATCGGCCACAGACAAATCCGTGGCGGATGATAATTTAAGGCCACAGAAATGTCTGTGGCAGATAGTTATCCACCAAGGATAATGTGCACAAAATTGACGTAAACCGTGCACAAAACCCGTGGGCAAAAAACTTCGGCCACGGACATTTCCGTGGTCGTAAATTATTTGCTGCCACAGAAATGTCTGTGGCCGATACTGTATTGGCCACGGTTTATGTGCACGAAATTGTCAATTTGGTGCATACTATCATTGGCCACGGACATTTTTGTGGCCGTATTGAACTATCGGCCACGGATTTGTCCGTGGCCGATAGTTTAAAATGAATTTTTTAAAAAATTGTAGAATTTTCTACATACAACAATAACATTTATAATAATAATAAACGTACAGAATACAACAAATTAAAGCAAACAACTAAATAAAATTAAATGCTCGAAAAAAATAAGGACATTAATTATTTAATACAAAACAACAGTTTAAACAAATAATCATATAAAAAAAATAAAAAATGCCATCGCCGCCATCGCCATCGTCATCGCCATCACCATCGTCGCCCCCAAGCCTGCTATCGAATGCCATCATCGTGTTCGCCACCATCGCCCCCAATCCCGTTCCCCTCGCCAAGACCGCCACCGCTGCCACCCTCAGGTCCTGAAGGACCTCTCTCGCCATGTTGACCCTACCAAAAAATAATAATTACTTAGACTGTAA
Source organism: Scilla litardierei (assembly GCA_030789695.1). Taxonomy (NCBI): domain Eukaryota; kingdom Viridiplantae; phylum Streptophyta; class Magnoliopsida; order Asparagales; family Asparagaceae; genus Scilla; species Scilla litardierei. The sequence goes on from CM061132.1 coordinate 108,768,163, forward strand.
ATCAAAAAATATAATAAATGAGTAAACACACCAAATTATATCGCATGAAAAGAAACACTTATAAAATTTGAGTTTGCCCAGAAACACTTCAAAATTTGAGTATGTCCAAAAATTGGACAGAGCCAATCGTGCACTTAAGTGCACGTGTGAATGCGAAAACGAAGGGCGCGCACGCTCTGGGCAGAGTCTGCCCAATTCTGGGCAGACTCTGTCCAGAGCGCGCGCCCTTCGTTTTCGCATTCACACGTGCACACACCGCATTCACACGTGCACGCTTGTCACAAATCAAGGGAAAACTCCACTCTGCGACTCATTCTAACCATAACCCAAACCCAAACCCTAGCCCTAAATCGTAGCCCATCTGTATCACGCCCTGCTTCCCAAATCCACGGAGGCGAAGCGTGACTAAGGCCCGCTTAGGCCGGAGCTGTGAAGCTCGGACCCAATAAGCGTCTGTGTGGTACTCCAAGACGAAGGAACAGGTCCCTGCAGGTTAGTACAGAACAACAAAAATATTAAAAAGGAAACATTCATTTTATTCCAAAATAACAATCCAGAAGTACTGAGAGTCTAACAAAAGCCTGACTCGGCTACAGTAACTGAAAGGTAAACTACTGGTGCAAGCACCCAACCTAGACAGAAAATAAACGGTGCTACGCACCCAACTAAACTGCAGTGAAACCTCTAGATTAGCAACATGAAGATCTCTAGCTCTGGTCCTCCTCGGGCACGTACTCTGGGTCTGCGTCCTCCGGCTCTACGTACTCTGGCAGATCCGCCTCGTCAACGTACTCTGGCTCAACACCTGATGTGCATCACCCAAAAGAAGGAATTGTACGTCAGGTAAAGTCTACAAAGAGGGTTAGACTCTGTTGCAAGTGTACTGAAACTTTAAGCAATGATTTACTGGTTGATTAGCATGCTGGGGTTATAACATAGTAACAAAAGAAGGTAACTGAGCAGGAAAAGTAAAACGCGTCAAGAAGTAGCCGTAGCGTGTGCTACGGACTACGGGACTAACCTAAGAGGGACGGGACAAGACGGGACAAGACAAGACGGGACAAGACACGTGTGACACGAAGGGTTCACGCCTTACGGTTCGAGGGGGATCAGACCCTCTCCCCGTGCGCACGCTCAACCCTACCCCAACCCAGGAACTTAGGACAAGAAGGTACAAGGATCACTCCCACTAGGAAAGCATCCGAAACGCCCGCAGGCCTTTTGTGTAACAGGGATCACTCTCGCGTGGAGAGCATCCGAAACGCCCGGAGGCTTTTTGTGTAACATGGATCACTCTCACGTGGAGAGCATCTGAAACGCTCGTAGGCTTTTTGTGTAACAGGACACGACATGACACGCATGGAATTGTTATTTTAGGGGGGTCCACACGCACGCACACATAGGAAAAACCCTAAGGTGTCAAATGATGTTGTTGTTGCGCTTAGACTTCGTCGTCAAGTCTAAGCCGTCAAGGGACGTCCCGGACACTATCACTTCACGTCCGGTTTTATTTGTTCACATTCTAACAGTTCTAGAAGTCTAAGGCCTAAACACGGCCTAAGGTGCAAGTGAGTACACTTGCCTGTGGTGGCGAGTGTGTCGTCCGTCTGGAGCATCCCGTCCAAGCGTCGCGTCTACGGTAGTCCGTCTCTCCAGTGTTTGACGTAGAACAGATGTAGGGTCTGAACGGTGGGATCTCCTCGTCGTCTACGACGTCTCAGCTACGGGTAGCATAACCAGAAACGTTCTGGCAAAGAACTGGAAGTGAGGGCAGCGTGCGGGGATAGCAGACAGCGAAAGCGAGCCCGGTAACGGTCCGTAGGAGGCGTTAGCGGCGTCGAGAGGCCGCTGAACAGCGAGCAAGGAGGGGAAAACGCCACGGGGAGCCAAAACAGCGAGCAACGGGCGCGTCCACAACGACGAAAAGTGATTGGAAGGCTGGCCGTGGCTGTCCGGCCTAGGGGCTGTCGTTGGGAGGGAGTCACCGGCCTGAGGGTAGTCGGTCGGATCAGAGGAGGCGGTGGGGGCGTCCGGCGGCCAAAAAATGGCTGGAAAAGGTATCAGTTGCTGCTGCCATTTGCAGCTACGAACAAGGCTGCTGGAGGGTGATTTTCGGTGGCCTGTGCGCTCCTCCGGTGGTCAACGAGGGTTGGATAGTGCTAGGGCTGGCGGGGTGGTGGTCTGGACGTCGGGCGGCGTTAGCAGGCAATTGGGCAGTGCTTGGGAAAGGCAGTAACACCGGCGGGGGATGTTGCTGCTGTTGTGCGATGGCAAGGGCTTTTCCAGGCGGCTGAGGGCGGTTGCGGGGCACTGGGCGACGGGCTGGCGGCACTGTTGGCCATCGGCGGGGGCTGAGAGCGAGGGAGGGGAGTTGCGATAGGGAGGAAGAGAAAACTCGGGGGGTCTTGTGTTAGGCGGCGACTGTGAGAGAGTTCAGCCTAGGGTTTTTGTGTTTCACGTGAATAGAGTTTAGGTTATAATAAGAAAACTTGCTAAATAGCATATCACATAGTATGTACCGGAATCCCGAAAGAGCCTCTCGACGGCATATCACATAGTATGTACCGGAAAATGGGGCAGTGAGTCGTCAAAATGACTTCCCAAAAAATTACTATAAAATTCTACACTTCCATATGGTCACAACGGCATATCACATAGTATGTACCGGAATCCCGAAAGAGCCAAATAAAATACGTGCATGAAAAAACACGTGCACGCAGAAAATCCATAAGGTCTGAAAGCGACCATTACAATCTCAATATTTTTGTGCGTGTTTTGACTTTGATCCATGTGCAATAGGTGTATGTGTAATTTCTAGTGATATATATACGCAGACCCAAACACAAAGTGTTATAGGTGATAGGCTATATGCTTATAGGTGATATCTATTATACATTTGACAACGTTTTTCGAATTCTAGGGCTGACTAGGACAAGATAAAGAGTGGCTGAGATTTGATCTAGGAAAATAAATGGTTAGGATGTGATTTGATGGGAAAAGTGTCTTGGGAACTAAAACTTTGAAATTAGAAGTTTCTTGGGAAAGATTGTGGAGATTAAATTTGGCGAGGGAAAGTGCCTTGGGAACCAAAACTTTGAAATTAGAAGTTCCTTAGGAAAGATTGTGGAGATTAAATTTGGGGGAAAAAGTGCATTGGAAACATAAACTTTTAAATTAGAAGTGCCTTGGGAAAGATTGTGGAGAAGCATGATCTATTAAATTAAACAAAATAAAAAATTTAGCGTAAAATAATTTAGCGGAACAACAAAGTATCGTAAAAATAACCTGAGGTTTGTTGTTCCGCGCCCGCGCCGAAGGCGCCCGCGCAATTTTTTTACGCTAATTTGTTGTTCCGCGTCGAAGGCGCGGGCGCCAAATTTGTTGTTCGACGCCGAATTTGTTGTTCCGTGCCAAAGGCGCGGGCGCCGAATTTGTTGTTCGACGCCGAATTTGTTGTTCCGCGCTAAAGGCGCGGGCGCCGAATTTCTTGTTCGACGCCGAATTTGTTGTTCCGCGCCAAAGGCGCGGGCGCCGAATTTGTTGTTCCGTGCCGAAGTCACCCACGCCGAATTTGTTGTTCCGTGCCGAAGTCAGCAAGCAGCAAGCTGATCGACCGAGCAGCTGGAAGACTTTGTTTGCCCGAGTAGTCCGAGGGCATTCCGTTTAAAGAGGGATACTGACACTCGGGCCGAGTAGCTAGGCTACTCGACCGAGTCGACTCGACTCCACCCAGCGACCATTTTAGGGCATGTCATCTCGACCGAGCAGGTCGAGCTGATAGCCGACTCGGGCCGTGTCAGCGCGGGCCCATGCGCAAAAATGAGCGGCCTGGATGTGTCTTCTCCCATTGTTTTGGGTTTCTACTTAAACCTAACTATTTTTTTAGATTAGGTTAAGCCTCCTTTAGATTGAGAGAGTTTCGGAGAGCTTCTTGCTACCTCATTGAAGATTAGAGAGTGTTTTAGGGTTTGTGTTCTTAAGAGAAAGGTTTGGTTTTTCCTTCTCTTCTTCTTCCATTGATTTCTTCCTCTTGAGTGGATTCGTGAGGGCTTGTTCCGTTTGACAAGTTATTACTCATGTGTGAGGAAGCGAGTTTTGTAACCCTAATTGTTTGGATCTCTCTACTAGTGGAATCATCTCGGATCGGATTGCTGGATGTAGGTTGTTTACAAACGAACCAGTGTAAATTCTCGTGTGTCTGCGATTGATTTATTTGTTGTTGTGATTCATTTGCTACTTTCTATTGCAAGGTCAATTGGGAATTTTGTTGGGTCATTGGGATTAGATTTTTGCTAGCTTTATATTCCTGATCAGTTTATTAGGGTTGGTTTGCGCATTGATCCCAAGGTGATTTGGATTTCATCCCAACAAATGGTATCAGAGCTTGTGGTTTTATTGCAAAGTTAGTGGCGAATGAAAGATGGTTTCTTTAGCAACATTGAACATTGAGAAGTTCACCGGTCGTAATGATTTTCAGATTTGGTAGACGAAGGTGAAGAATGTTCTTATGCAGATGGGGTGTTACCAGATTGTATTCGATGTCTTGAATATCGATAAGGAGGTGTCTTCATCTGCTAGAGTGGATATGGAGAGGAAGGCGTACAATGCGATTCAGTTGTCGTTATCAGATAATATTCTGAGGGAAGTCCTACATGAGGCTATGAAATCTGATATGTATGAAGAAATCCTTCACGAGTCGCCTATATTTGCTTCAGCAACTGTATACTCTCAAGGTAAAGTCTGGATCAGCAGTGAAGGATCACATGGATGAATTGAACAGGATTGTGATGGAGTTGCATGTTATGGATGTGAAGATTGAAGATGAGCAACAAGCGGTTATCTTATTGTGCTCATTACCTGAAGAGTACGATCAGTTTGTTCAGTTGATGATTTACAACCGGACTACTCTCACCGTGGAAGAGGTGAAGGCGGTGCTTCACACGGAGAAACTATGTGGCAAGGTTCAAGGGAGAGATCATGTGAGTAACCGTGAGGAGGCATTGCAAGTAAGGGGTCGACAGGAAAGCAGAGGAGGCTTCAGGAAGAATAATGACAGCTCCAAGTTGAGACACTCACAGGATAGGTTTGCGAACATCACATGCTACAACTGCCACAAGAAGGGTCATTATTCGAACCATTGTCATATCAATAATATAAGAAAGGAAAGGAAACCGAGAATAATTCTGGTTTGGCATCTTTAGGGATTGATGGTGAGCAGGTTCATGAAGAAGGTAGAGATACCGAGATTTTTGCTGCAGAGATTGCAGGTGATGCCAACATGGCATGGCTCATGGACAGTGGATGCTCGTATCATATGACTCCTCATAGGAATTGGTTCGCGACATATCGTTCCAAGCAAGATGGAGGCTCTATCCTTATGGGGAACAATGCAGTGTGTAGAACTGCTGGTATTGGAACGGTTCGTATAAAAATGCATGTCGGCGTAATGCGTACACTTGCCGATGTAAGGCATGTCCCAGATTTGCGGAAGAGCCTAATCTCCATCGGCGTATTGGACAATGCCGGATGTAAGTCGGTCTTTGAAAAAGACCAACTTCGAGTTTCTAAAGGAGCCATGGTTATGATGAAGGGAAAGAAGGTTGGAAACTTATATGCCCTTCAAGGTACCACAGTTGAAGGTGAAGCAGACGTAAGCACTACGAGTGCAATTTCCGAAGATTCAGCCAAGTTATGTCATTATCGTTCGGGTCATCCGGTGACAAAACACTTGATGTACTCCGAAGAAGAAAACTAATTGAAGCCACGAATGAGAGTGCAGAATTCTGCGAATCCTGTGTGTACGGTAATAAGACAAAGCTGCAGTTTAACACGAGGAAGCATACTAGCAATGGACCACTTGACTATGTACACACAGATGTGTGGGGACCGTACCCAGAGCCGTCAAGAGGGGGAGCTAAGTATTTTGTCTTGTTTATTGATGACTACTCTCGCAAAGTCTAGATGAACTTAATGAAGTCAAAGGATCAGACTTTTGATATGTTTCGACAGTGAAAGACCATGGTGGAGAAGCAAACCGGAAGGCACGTGAAGGTGCTTAGATCTGACAATGGAGGTGAGTTTACCTCGAGGGAATTAGAAATTTCTGAAAACTCCATGGGATCTGCAGACACTTTAGCACACCCGTTGATCTGTAGTCAAATGGTGTGGTGGAGCGGATGAATCAGACATTGTTGGAGAGAGTGCGGTGTTTGAGGCACTCAGCCGAATTGGGAAAGGAATTCGGGGGAGTGATACTCTCGACTGCTGTGCACATTTTGAACAGAGTTCCTTCAGTGGTGATTGGATACAAGATCCTTGAGGAGATGTGGAGTGGTGAAGATGGATATTGCTCGTACTTGTGCATTGTGGGTTGCCCGATATACATATACGAGAGGGGCGACAAGTTGGATCCAAGAGCAAAGAAGTGTATCTTTCTTGGATATGGCCACGGTGTAAAGGGATATTTTTTATAGGATCCTGATGGTCAGAAAGCGATAGTGAGCCGACATGTCACTTTTGATGAGGATGCAATGCTCAGGGTGGAGCATTCTCACTCAAAAGATGAGACGTCCGCAGAGAAGATTTCACCGGAGAGGGTTAGTCTTCCGGTCCAGCCCACTTAGAGACCAGGCAAAGAGTTGATGGTCGATGCTCCAGTTGAGGGAGATGATGAGGTCCATGTCGAGAACCATGTGCAGACACCCAGTACATCTCAGGTACGCGTTGACACTTATGCAAGTGATGATGGCACGCGGAGATTGAAGAGGGTGAAGAAAGTGCCAGAAAGATTAGGAGCATGTGATTATGCGGGATATTCTTTCGATGATATGACGGCTTATGCACTCAATCTAGGGCAAGAGGAGCCATCGACATATGGTGGAACCAATGTCTCTGAAGATACGGCACAATGGCAAAGAGCGATGGATGAGGAGATGGAGTCTCTTCACCGGAACGACACTTGGGACTTGGTGCCGTTACCCAGCAAGAAGCGTGCCATTGGTTGTCGGTGTATATACAAGGTCAAAGAAAGTATATAAAAATCTCCTCCAAAAAAACTCTAAAAATCTCCCTAAAACTCCCCTAAAAACTGTACAGAACTCCCCTCCGGTGGCTCCGAAGAAGCGCTCCAAAAAACACTCAAATCGTCCCAAAAACCCGGGCACAGATGAAGTTTGGGCATACAGTGACTCGGCCCGAGCACAAAGCTGCTCGATCGAGTCGTTCGGTAGCTCGGGCCGAGTAGGAGGCTGCTCGGTCCGAGTTTTACAGAGAATCAAAGCACCAAAATACGTCGCACTGCCAACCCGGGCGCTGCTCGGTCAAGTAGGAGGTTACTCAGGCCGAGTAAGAGGCTGCTCGGTCGAGTAAGACACAAAAAAGAACATTCTAAATGTGTAGTGCAAGACTCGGGCCGAGAAGGAGGTTCTCGGGCCGAGTAGGCTGCTAAGAACAATTTCAGCACTGCACCATCAACTTGCAGAAATTCTCCAGGGCTCATCCGACCTCCGATTGGCGCGTTCTTGCTGGCGTTGGAACTGTCTTGAAGTCTACTATCTGGAAAAAATATCAGAAAAATAGTAAATAAATCCCAAGTGATATAAGATTTAGAAATAGTGCAAAGCTATCCTGTTTTTAGCACTTGGGGTCACTCGATTCCTTCGCCGCATCATAGCTCGATCGCGCGACTTTCTCTCTTGCCCATTCATTGCTCCAGTATTCTTCTTTGGCACCTTGAGCATGTCATCATGACTCTCATTGGTGCTCTCATGTCGCCGATCGTCTTATCGACTCCAAATTGCTCCAATATCGCTCCAAATCCATGAAATGTAATAAACGCTCCGAAAGTCATATTGTTCCAAATAATAGCACAAAAGCGTATAAAATGGGGGTTTGGAGGGTGAAATGAGTTATGAAGATATGCGATAAAACATGTAAAATAAGAGCATATCAAAATCCCCCAAGCTTACCTCTTACTCGTCCTCGAGGAAGACGAATACGAAGCTCACCGGGAGGTAAAAATAAGAAAACAAAAAGGAATACGAAGAAAAGAGGGTCGCTAGATTGTTCTCTCATCAACATTCACCATATATCATAATGACTCAGAAAGTAAATCACACACTACCATAGAGATTTCATATCTTATATAAACAAAGTACTTGAGAGTTAAGAATGAACGAAAGTGGTCTCTCTGGTATTCATACATTTAGTTTATATCAACATCCTATGTTTCATAGCATCGAATATGCATAACATTGGTGACACACTTTTCAATCAGAAGATATAACTGAAGCGTGGAAATTCACAAAAAGCATGCAACAAAGAATAGAATAAAAATCAAGACATACACATCATCATATCAAATCATAAGAAATCCCAGTAACCAAATTATTTCGTTAAGTTTTAGCATTATCAAACTTTCCCGTTCGTGCACGACTCCACTCTAATGTCATGCTCACTCATGTGGTCAAAAGATTTCCCCCCAAGCTTGAATTGAGGCGTCGCATCCAAAGAAGTATTTGTGGATTTTGTTTTGGTTTTCCCAATAGTATATGTATTGCTCCAAGTAATGAAAATTGAGCTCTTCTTTGAATTTTGAGCTTTGCTTCCCTTTTTTCTTTTTGGATTTTTGTAGGAGCAATAGTATTTGTATTTTTGATTTTTTGGCTCCTTTTTGGCTTTTTGGACTTTTGGAGCAAGCTTTTCTTTTGTAGGGAATTTTAGGGAATGGATGTGGTAGAAATAGCTTTGGGGAGTAAAATCAAGTGAAATGTAGAGAATATAAGATATAAGTGGAGAAGGAATAGATATAACGCTCGGTTCACTCAAAAGTGTGCACAAACGGTTCTGTAAAATAATACATCAACTAAACTCGTATAATAGCATGGGTATCCTTAATCATATCAATGAGTAGTGAAGTCAAGCAGTAATATTTTCAATTATATCAAGCATGCAATAAGAATGCGAATAAGTGATGAAAGCAAGGCTTTAGATATTCTAGTGATGCGTGAATCTTGTTGTGTTTCCAATGAAAGCATACTAAATACTACTCTACATATTCAGTTTCAATAAGCTTCATGCATTCGCACTAGAGAGATCATCAAGAGAGTATTTTCATGTACATATAGGGATTATGAAACTCTCTAAATAGCATGGCGTGAAAAATAAGCGTTGTGAGAGAGGTGAAAGTATAAGATAAAACATCACATGGAACATATCTAGCAAAAGAACGAGAAGAAAATAGAAAAATAAAAATAGAAGAAAGAAATAAAAGAAAAACAAGCACGCAATGTGATGCATGAACACAAAAAAAAGGAAAATAAGATATATAAGACAAAAAAGATGATGCAAAAATTTGAAAAAAATTCTAAAAACTAAAATAAAGAAAAAAATGCAACTAAATGGCATGGAAATGCACTCCCCCAAGCTTAAACTTCACATTGTCCTCAATGTGATCATAAAAAAGAGAAAAGTGAGGAACAACGATAAATATGTGGGGGTGAATGAAAAATGATGAAATGAATGACATGAAATCCTAATGCAACTACATGCACAGGCAATGATGCATGAGAGCGGTTTTCCCCAAGCTTATACCAAACAATCCTATTCAAATGACTTGATCAAAAAGGTCACGACTTCGCTAAGCGGGATCAAGTCAAATGAATAAAAAAGTGAGTATTCACTTGAAAGATGCTCGAAGGTGGTTAGCAAAATGGCGGGACGTATCAAAATATGAAGAGGGCAGTTAATAAAAATAATGGGTTCGTGATGTAAAAGATTTTTGTGGCCGTCATAAGAGGGTGAATTTATTAAACTTAAAAAACATATAAAATCCTATACGGTCCTCTCGCTGCCGAGAGGATTCGAGTTTATTGAAAGCATAAAATATTACACTACTGGATTGATATCACCTATAGCAAAAGGCGGATCCAGAATCTTTGTCGGTGCAGGTGATCGCTCCGGGACGTAACCCTAAAGAACGGTTGTAGTTTTACCGCAAGTGCACGGTGTAGCAGCGAGCGGGATATCGAACACAGGGAGGACGAATGACCGTGCTTGTTCCAACCAACCTGGCTATTCAAGAAGAAAGATTTGCCTTTGGCGATCCTGTCACAATCGTCAGACAAAGTGTGGAAATATCAAATCAAATAGAGAACGTCTAAGGAATGGGGAATCCCCGCTACTCACCGTATCTCATACATGTGGTTCATCGGTATCAAAATTGCTAGATCAGGATTTTGGATGAACTAGTTGCAACTGAATGTAGAACCAAGCTCACGCTCTCGCGCTGTTGCCGGTCTATAACTATCCTAGGTTTGGGTCCAATCTCTTGCAAACCCTAGCTTAGGAAAGCTAGCATTAGGATCAACATCATCATCCAATCGCGCACCGAGCCCAATCTCTTGCAAACTCGGCTCGCGATCTAGATTGGGATAGTTCCTACCCGTCCAATCTCTTGCAAACGGGTATTGGCACGGAATTGCAACCGGAAACCCTAGTATCGGTCCAATCTCTTGCAAACCGATACTACGGAAATTCGATTCCAACCCAATTCGGATTTCTAGGGTTTCCTATCGAATCGGGATCCAATCTCTTGCAAATCCCGATCGGTATGAACTCCTAGCTATCCATAGTAAATCGATCCCAACCTAATCTCTAAATATCAATTCTAGCAAAATTTCTACTAATTCATCACAAATATGAAGTTGGGCTTGTAGGGTTCATCCCCACGCCCCAAGACGTGACGACTACTCACAATTCATAGCAAGATCACAAAAATAATCAATGAAATAAGCAATAGAATTCATCACAATATTGAGATATGCAATAAAAATAGAATTTTTAGAGAGGGGAAAGACAAACCAATGGAGTTCTTCAATTGTTTCAACAAAAATCAAAAATTGTCTTCTCTCCAATCTCTAGGAATAAAGCTAAAAAGTAGATCTAAAAAGCTGCAAAAAATCTAAGAGAAAAGCTCCCAAAACTAGGGTAAAAACAGGGGTTAAATACCCCCCAAAATCGTCCAAAAACTGTGACCAAAATACCCCTGCGCAGCCTGTTTTCCGCAATTTTCGCTACAGGCAGCGCGTCGCACTCGGCCGAGTGACAAAAGTCGCTCGGCCGAGTGAGAAACCCTGTAATTTTCCAGTAAGTCGGGGCCTTCAGGGGTCTCTACTTTGGGGGCGGCTCGACCGAGTGAGTTGTCGTCACTCGGCCGGTGGCTTCATGGTACTCGGGCGGACGTGATAATCCACTCGGCCGAGTGGGTCTTCTGAAGCTCAGGCAGCCGAAAAACAGAAACATGGAGATTTTTGAAGGGCTTCATCTGGGCGCCACTCGGGCAGACGTGATGTCGTCACTCGGCCGATGTTGTCTCCGTCGCTCGGTCGAGTGCACATAGAAATCGTGTCTGATCTGGTCGGCCGAGCGGTGTCTCGCTGGTCGGCCGAGTGGCTGCTCCACTCGGCCGATTGAGACACAAAAAATGCCCAGATTGCTTATTTTGGCCTCCTCGTCGCTCCTGCGACGTCCATTCTTCTTCCGCTCCTCTCCAACAGCAAAATACCCCTCGGGGAGGTCGTCGGTGACCGTCTAGAGTAAGCGCATCTCGAGATCACTCCAAATCGCGCCAAATCACCTGAAATGCGACAAAAACAACAAATCGTGAAAAGCATCGCAATATCATCGATATATCGTGAAAAACATGATTTGGGCGATCTAAATGGCATGCAAACATGCGGGAAAAAGGAGTAAAATAAGGAGTGATCAAAATCCCCCAAGCTTGCCTCTTACTCGTCCTCGAGGAAGATAAGTAAAAGGCGAACCCGGTGGATTCGAAAAACGAAAACGGCGAAAAACGAAAAATGAAAAACGAAGAAGAATGAAAACGAAATGAAAATAAAGAAGAGAGAAAGGAGCGAAGAGGTAAGCTACTAGATTATTTTCTCAGGACGTGGGTTCCACTTACTCATATAGCATGCACTGAATGAAAAATACATGTCAAAGAATTTTATTTTGATATCATAGTATAATAGTGCAAATAGAAATAGAAAACCCACGAACAACGATGTAATCATGGAAAACGGAATAATTTTAGAATTAGCATTGTCTGAAACATTTAAAGCGGTATACGAATCACAGATCACACACTTTTCAATTGAATGCTTTCTATCAGGAGTATAGGAGTATCACACAATAGAATAGAGAGAATAGAAAAGTATGGATTTCATGAAATGAACGCTAGGCTTAGATTTCTGGATTTCGTAAAGCTAGAAATAATCTCACCGAGTATAGAATATTACTTAGCCTAGGTTGTCGTGCAATGTCAAGTAGTCACTCTCTCACACATCAATGGATCCCCTCCCCCAAGCTTATCTATAAGCGTGGTGGCATAAAAAATATTCACATCCCCATTTTTATATAGCTCCAAAAGTAATAAGAAGAAAGAAGAGAGAAAGAAAGTGAGATGGGATCTTTTATTGAGGATTTTTCCTCTTTTCTCCTTTTTTTTTCTTTTTTTTGTTTTTTTTTCTTTTTTTTCTTTGAAATAAAAGATATATACACAACGATCCCAACTCAAAGAGAGATAACGATATACAAGAATGTTTTCCTCTCTTTTATATTTTTTTTTGACAATAGGAGATTTGGAGCTAGGAATTAGTAGCGGGGGAAATGCCATAAAATAGAATCGCTAAGGGGAGATTCACCAATGATTTTAAAAGTAGAGAAATGATGTTCAAGATTTGTGGAGAAAGAAATAGATATACTCTCGGTTCACTCTATAAGACATGCACGACAACTTCAGCAGGGTAATCTAATCTACTCAGTTTCGATCACAAAAAAGCTAACTAATCCAGATTTATCATAGCTAACATCATTCAATCATCCTGAAGTGAAGTGTACAATTCATGCATATAGAAGTGATATAGGAAAAGAAATCAGTACTCCAGATATAAGCATTCAATGCGTGAATCTTGGTGTGTTTTCTGTGATAGCATACATATGAATATTCAGACTCAGCTAATAATAAAATTTCATCCATTTTCATGTGGCAAAAGTGTGGGTTACTATCTCTAGATGCAAGGCAAGTCATAGCATATGATATCAGAAATAAAATCTAAGACACGACAAATATAGCATGCATATAGGGTAAGCTAAATCCAACGTCATCATCATCACAGAAAAGTCATCTCTAGCATGAGATGAAAAAGAAATAAAGATAAAGGGAAAATAGGACTATTTACAATGCGGCACACAGAAAAATAAGAAAAACGTGATGCATGGTGAAATGAAAGAAAAATGAAGAAAATGAGTGCAAAAGCGAAAAATGGCGTGAAAAACTAAAAATAAAGGTGGCTAATCGAAAAAGAACGTGAGAACTCACTCCCCCAAGCTAAATGGCACAGTGTCCTCAATGTGCAAAGTGTGGCACACCGAGAGACAAGAAATGTGAGGGGCAAGTGAGGATGCATGCATGGAAAAATGAAAATAAAAAGAAAAATAAAGAAATGAAAATATGATGTGGACATGATGCATGCACAGATAGGAGTGAGACAGATATATAAGTGGAACCAAAAACTCTCCCTCTCTCCCAAAAAAGATATATAAAGATATGATCAAAAAGAGAATCCCAAAATAAGTGAGGGGAGGGGGGTGGACAAAAATGCAACATGACCCAGCAGAGACGGGCAGCACAACGGTAAAAAGAAACGATGGCATCGAGGGTGTCTAAGAAGGGGGTGCTGCACCGTCTCCGTCCTGAGGCGGAGGTGGTGGGGGTGGCTGGACAGGAAGCTGAGCGGGGGTGGGTGTGGAAGTGGTAGCAGGCTGAGTGTGTGTGGAAGTGTGGGTGGGAACCTGCTGGGTGGGTGGGGGTACGCGCAGGAGACGCTCCAGAACCTGGGTAAGACAGTAGTGGATCTGCGGGAGCAGGTCGAAGCGGCCAGCCATCGCAGAGACGGTGGAGGACAGGGTCCTAAGGTCCCCTCTGAGACCACTCACCGCCCCCTCTAGAGCACGAATGCTCTGAAGTACAGTGTCAGGGGGAGGTGGTGCAGAGGGACGCACCGGGCGGGGCTGTGCAGGTCTGGGCTGGCGCACTCTTGTCGCGTATGTGACTGGCTCAGCGGGGAAGGGTACAAAAGGTGCTGCACCCGCAAATGTGGGCCTGGCCTCAGTGTGAGGCCGGGGCACAGGCTGGTGAGAAGCGGAGGCAGCAGCAGCGAAAGAAGAGTGCAAAAGTGGCAGCGAGGCGGCCGGAGAGGTCGGTGGCACAGAAGTGTGGACAGACGCCACGACACTCTCGGAAAATACAGCAGGGGTGGAGACAGAGGTGACTACTGCTGGGGTGGAAGTGTGTGGTCCAAAAGGTGCAACCCCAGCGGAGACCATGCTAGCCATGGTCTCCACGACTGCGGCAAACGAGGGCTCTCCACTCTCAACAAAGGTCGGTAGGCGCTCGGGGAGTGCGGTGCAAAGAGGCTCGACGGACAGAGGGCCGGTGGTGGCGGTGGGAGTGGTGGTGAAAGCCTCGGAAGTGGTGGAAGTGGGCTCAGCTAAGGTACTCCCGACACCGACAGAGGTGTCAGGAGCGGCAGAAACATCAGGGATAGGCTGAGGGGCCACAGGGTCAACAGGCACGGCAGCAGGCTCGGCAGGGGCTACAGGGTCTACAGGGGCAGCGTGGGCCTGCTCGGCCTCCTCGGCCTCGAGCACGTAAGCAGCGGGGATGAGGCATCCATCGCAGGGAGCCAGTCAACGTGGGCTGGTGCAATCTGAGTCCGAGCTGGGCTCGGAAGAATCATGTAATCGGCACCGTAAGGGCCGTGCAACCAGACCCAGTGAAGCTCACCATGCGGACGAAGCATCTTCATCCGGTCCATAACATCGATCGACAAAGAAGTGGGGCCCGATACTCACCGCAGGTCGTCGGGGAAATCCTCGCCGGTCATAAGGGCAAGCAAGGTGATCAGGCCGCCGCAGCATATCGGTGGCGAGCGCCCACCGATACAATGATGCGGTCTAAAAACCATGCCGTGATATCGATCACGACGGCGGGGACAAGCTCATCGCCATCCCTAGATAGAGCTTTGGGATGTGTCATCGCGTAGAGCATGTAAAGCTCTGGCGTAGACATCGTGCCCGGCTCATATCTGGCCAAAAAGGTCGTCGCCATAAGGCGCTGAGCAATACGGAGGCAGGGACGGACAATGGCCGAGGCCTTGGCCCTACTAGGGTCAAAGGCAGCGTGAAGACCCGTAATCCGGGCCCAGAAGGCACCGGCGTCGAAGGAAGGTGGGGGGATATGGGTGGGGCCGTAACCGCGATCGGCTCCGGGGACAGCGGGCCACGAGAAAAACGCTCTCATCATATCGAGAGTGACCTGGCACTCCCGGTCCATGAACCGAAACAAGCATCCCTTGTCGGTCCGGGCGATCGAACTCAGAACCTCAAGTGTCGGGCGGATAAACGTATCCGCCGACACCTGAAAGAAATCTCGCCAGCCCACGTTGTCGTACAACGTGAGCATCCCCTCTAGTACCCCCAGGCGTCCTAGGTCAGCAAGGTGTGCAAACCTGGAGGGTACGATCGAGCGCTGGGAGATACGCTCGAAGACGGCGCGGTGTGCGTCGTCTCGGAACGTAATCCCGAGCGGCCCGACCAGTGGAGCCGGTGGTGGTCGCTGTGGAGCGGTAGGGAGAGGCTGTGCGGGCTGTGCGGGCACTGCAGGCTGTGCGGGCTGTGCGGGGCCTGCAGGCTGTGCGGGGTGGACGGGGTGTGTGGGGGAAGGAGGAGGAGAGCCTTCCACCTCGTGGGAGGGGCCGGCATCATCCGACCGTTTCCGCTTGGCGGAAGGTCTCCTCGTCCGTGGCCGTGTCTGGGGTGGCATATCGGCCCCGAGCGTGCCGAAAAACGTGAAAAGTGTGACGTGTGCAAAATAATGGAAAGAGTGTACCCCGACACGCCGCGAGTGCTAAGAAATGGAAGCGTGCGAAGTCAGCGCCTCCACGAAGCTCAAATCAGTCCCGAGAAGCTCCCCTGGGCTCCCCTAAGCTCCCAAAAACAACCTGCGCATGAAATGGAGATATCAGCGGGTAATATACAAAACGTATGGAGCATTAGGGGTATAACAGATAGATATAGAAATTGATTTGGGTTTGGGGGTCGTTTAACACATGGATCCTCAAAAAATACTCAAAAAGAGGAGAAAAAGGCAAATCAGGCGATACCGGAGGTGGTCGGAGCGGCGGCCGTCAGCGGCGACTCGGGCGAGTCACGGCGGGGGGTCGGCCGGCGATGGCTGGCCGAGCGGCGGTGCGACGACGGCGGTCGGGCGAGTAAGGGGTGCGAGCGGGCGAGGGAAGCTGAAAGGTCGGGGGGCGCGATCGGTTTCAGCGTTTCGAAAAACGTGTCCCCCTCGACCCCTTATATAGCAGAAGTTACGACTCGGCCGAGTGACTAGGTCACTCGGCCGAGTGGAATTAATGGAAATTCCTCCCCGCTTACGCATCGGCCGAGTGGCCTTGCCAGCCTCGGCCGAGTGGAGTAAGTCCATTCGGCCGAGTGGCTCAAGCTACTCGGCAAGACTCGCCCTAGGAGCGTATCCGTTTTACTCGGCCGAGTGAATATATATACTCGGCCGAGTAGCAGTTATACTGAAATCAGGAAAAATAAACAGAGAGTTGGGTACAGCAGACTTCCCTCGTTCGTGAGCGGCTCGGCCGGACGAACTTGTGTACTCGGCCGAGTGACTAGTATACTCGGCCGAGTGAGCCTTGTGTTCTGCTGTTTGTCTTCGTTTGGGCTCTAAACTCCGTCTTTCTTCCTCCAGTCGATTCCATCTTCCTCCTAAGCGTCGAGCGCCTTCTTGGGGTGCTCCTCGTCGTCTCGTTCATCCTCCTCATGATGGATCTACCTATCTCCTCTCCTGTCAGGAAAAATAGGACCCGTTATCACAAAATTTTTGGGCGAACGACTCAAAACACTAAAAATTTCTAAAACGAAAATAAAGAAAAAGTGAAAATAAAGCAAAAACCGTCGGGTTGCCTCCCGACAAGCGCTCGTTTAAGGTCGTGAGCTCGACCCCCTATGATTTTCAATTAATGCGGGATGTTTGGTGCATATGAGATGCACCTATCAAACTTTCCGGGGAGAACGCTTGGATTTGGACGTGGCGGCGTGTTCTCCCGCGGGTGGTCTCCCATCTCGAATAGTGTTGGGGGGAGGCTCCCCCAAGCTAGCATTTGCTCCGGTCAACGGCTTCGCCGGTGATGCCGATTTCCGTACCGGCGGAGGTTCCTTTGGAGACCTTAATTTCGAGAGCTTGCAGAGCTCTCAAATCCTTGCGACATCAGCGTCGCCTTCATCATTTTCAGCGGAGAGGTCGGGGGAATCATCTATCTTCTCATCTTGGCCTAAATCCGGGCCTTCCTCTAAATCTTCATCGAAAGGAGCGCCAATCGAGTGGGGGATCGCCTCTTCTATCACCTCATCAAGGAGGTCCATGTAGTCAAGTTCCTCGTGGTAAGGCATGTGCTTCATAGCCTTAGGAATGTGGAGCTCCACCTCGATGTTGCCGACGTTTAAAGTTAGGGTACCTTCGCGCACGTCAACAATTACTCCGGCGGTGGCGAGGAACGGGTGTCCAAGTATCAATGACGTATCGCCCTCCTCCTTAACGTCCATGATCACAAAGTCACATGGCAAGCATATTCCACCCGGGACTTGTAGCGGTATGTCTTCGGCGATCCCTACCGGCCTTGTTATTCGCCCATCGGCCAATTGAATGCGCATGTCGGTAGGTTTCAACTTTGTCCCGGTGTTTAGCCTTAAGAACATGGAGAGAGGCATGAGGCTCACACTCGCCCCAAGATCTACCAACGCCTTTTGAAGAGGGACGCCGCCCAAGGTGCAAGGAATCCGAAAACTCCCCGGATCTTTAAATTTGGCCGGCTCCTTCTCTCTCTTGGTGAACCAAGAGCCCTCCTCGGCTAGCATGATCTTCTCCTTCCTCTTTCTCCCCGAAATCAAGTCCTTCAAGAATTTAGCATATGTGGGGATCTCCATGATGGCGTCGAGGAAGGGAATATTGAGGCTAACTCCTCTTAGATACTCGAGGAACTTCGCTAGCCTTTTCTCCATTTTTGCTCTCGCTAGTCTTTGGGGGAATGGGACCGGCGGCATGAAGCGCCTCTCCTCGATCAATTGCTCCGCTCTAGATTTCTCCCTTTCTTGTGGCTCCTTCTCCTTATCAACTTCAACCACCGGCTCAATTGGATCCAAACTTTCCTCCACGGGCTCCTCGGTAGGGATCATGGCGGGGGTGGTGTCCTTCCCGCCTCTAGTAGTAACGGCAACTACGGCATTGATGTGGCCGGTGTTGCCCCGTGGGTTTTGTTCGGGTTGCGCCGGCAATCGTTGAGTGTTCCGATTGAGCAACGCCAATTGCTCCGATATTTGAGCCACAACGGTATTAAGAGAGTCTTGCCCCGCCTTCAATGTAGCGTTGACTTTATTTTGCTCGACCATGAATGCCTCCACTCTAGCTTCGAAGTCGGATCGTTGTTGAGCTTGTGGAGGGTTTTGATTTTGATTCCTCCACCCTTGATTGTATCCGGGCGGCCTATATGGTGGAACTTGTTGCTTTGGTTGAAAGTTTTGTTGAGTAGGACCCCTCGGTGGATAGTGTTGTTGTTGGGGTGGTAGTGGTGGTCGAGCTTGTTGAGGTGGCGGTTGTGGCGGGTTCAAAGCTCCTTCATTGTTGGCGTAAGAGAATCCGGGATGATTTCTTGCGGCCGGATTGGCCCAATATCCTTGGTTCCCCGCGACATATTGTACTTGCTCCAAGGCTCCTTCTCCTTGCTCTCCTCCCGCATACATGGCTTGAGATTGGTCTTGCCAATCACACATTTGGTTGGTCGGTGCATAGGTGGAAGGGGCTCCTTGGGGCTCCGTGATAAACTTCTCCAATCTCTCCACTACCTTATGGAGAGAATCAAATTTGCTCGTAAGATCCGCTACGGCCTTCGCTTCATAGATACTAGTCGGCTTTAAGGAGTACGTAGAGTGTCCTCGCTCATCGCCCCATTGTTGGTTGTTTGAGGCCATCTCCTCAATTAGGGCCGTAGCTTCTTCGGGAGTCTTTGACAAGATAACACCATTCGCCGCGGCATCAATAATTTGTTTGGTCCCCGGTTAGAGACCATTGTAGAAGCTATGCACTAGCTCCCAATCGTCTATGCTATGGTGCGGGCATTGATGCTGCAGATCCTTAAAACGCTCCCAAGCCTCATAGAGCGTTTCTTGGGGTCCTTGCTTGAAGGACATAAGAGCGCTCCGAATCTTCACCGTCTTGGAGGGCGGATAGAACTTGTCAATGAATGCACTCGCCAACTCGTCCCAAGTGGTGAAGACACCCTCAGCTTGCGTCCTCAACCAGTATAGTGCCTTGTCCTTTAGCGTGAAAGGGAAGAGACGCAGTCTGATGGCGTCGATGGAGACCCCCGGCATCTGGAATGTGGCGCACTTCGACAAGAACAATTGGATGTGGTAGTGGGGATTTTCATGGGCATTCCCATGAAATGGATCCTGCTGCATCAGAACCACCAGTCCAGTCTTTAGCTCGAAGTTCTTGTCAACCGCCAACTGAGGCATGGCAATGGATGAGATAGTAGAAGAGGTCTTAGGCCGAAGCCTATCTCGAATAGAAATTATCCTTGCCATCCTTGCCGCCAATTGTTCAGCAGTTTCCGGGTTGGTCATAAACCGCCCTTCTGGATTTTGTCTCATTTCCGCTCTAAGTCTCCGCGCGGTACGTTCGATCTCTGGATCAAACAATATAGCTTCAGGGTCCACCGTAGATCTCGTGTACATGCACAGAGAAAACAGAGTTTCAAAGAGATGATTAGTACGGTGGAAGGGTTAGGTAAAAAATAAAAAAATGGAAATAATAATGATAGTAATAAAAAAAATAGAAAGGAAGTAGCTAGGGGTGGTAAGATCAAACGCAATCGCCTCCCCGGCAACGGCGCCAAAAACTTGATCGCTCCGGGACGTAACCCTAAAGAACGGTTGTAGTTTTACCGCAAGTGCACGGTGTAGCAGCGAGCGGGATATCGAACACATGGAGGACGAATGACCGTGCTTGTTCCAACCAACCTGGCTATTCAAGAAGAAAGATTTGCCTTTGGCGATCCTGTCACAATCGTCAGACAAAGTGCGGAAATATCAAATCAAATAGAGAACGTCTAGGGAATGGGGAATCCCCGCTACTCACCGTATCTCATACATGTGGTTCATCGGTATCAAAATTGCTAGATCAGGATTTTGGATGAACTAGTTGCAACTGAATGTAGAACCAAGCTCACGCTCTCGCGCTGTTGCCGGTCTATAACTATCCTAGGTTTGGGTCCAATCTCTTGCAAACCCTAGCCTAGGAAAGCTAGCATTAGGATCAACATCATCGTCCAATCGCGCACCGAGCCCAATCTCTTGCAAACTCGGCTCGCGATCTAGATTGGGATAGTTCCTACCCGTCCAATCTCTTGCAAACGGGTATTGGCACGGAATTGCAACCGGAAACCCTAGTATCGGTCCAATCTCTTGCAAACCGATACTACGGAAATTCGATTCCAACCCAATTCGGATTTCTAGGGTTTCCTATCGAATCGGGATCCAATCTCTTGCAAATCCCGATCGGTATGAACTCCTAGCTATCCATAGTAAATCGATCCCAACCTAATCTCTAAATATCAATTCTAGCAAAATTTCTACTAATTCATCACAAATATGAAGTTGGGCTTGTAGGGTTCATCCCCACGCCCCAAGATGTGGCGACTACTCACAATTCATAGCAAGATCACAAAAATAATCAATGAAATAAGCAATAGAATTCATCACAATATTGAGATATGCAATAAAAATAGAATTTTTAGAGAGGGAAGCGACAAACCAATGGAGTTCTTCAATTGTTTCAACAAAAATCAAAAATTGTCTTCTCTCCAATCTCTAGGAATAAAGCTAAAAAGTAGATCTAAAAAGCTGCAAAAAATCTAAGAGAAAAGCTCCCAAAACTAGGGTAAAAACAGGGGTTAAATACCCCCCAAAATCATCCAAAAACTGTGACCAAAATACCCCTGCGCAGCCTGTTTTCCGCAATTTTCGCTACAGGCAGCGCATCGCACTCGGCCGAGTGACAAAAGTCGCTCGGCCGAGTGAGAAACCCTGTAATTTTCCAGTAAGTTGGGGCCTTCAGGGGTCTCTACTTCGGGGGCGGCTCGGCCGAGTGAGTTGTCGTCACTCGGCCGGTGGCTTCATGGTACTCAGGCGGACGGGATAATCCACTTGGCCGAGTGGGTCTTCTGAAGCTCAGGCAGCCGAAAAACAGAAACTTGGAGATTTTTGAAGGGCTTCGTCTGGGCGCCACTCGGGCGGACGTGATGTCGTCACTCGACCGATGTTGTCTCCGTCGCTCGGCCGAGTGCACATAGAAATCGTGTTTGATCTGGTCGGCCGAGCGGTGTCTCGCTGGTCGGCCGAGTGGCTGCTCCACTCGGCCGAGTGAGACA
Source organism: Scilla litardierei (assembly GCA_030789695.1). Taxonomy (NCBI): domain Eukaryota; kingdom Viridiplantae; phylum Streptophyta; class Magnoliopsida; order Asparagales; family Asparagaceae; genus Scilla; species Scilla litardierei. Next base: position 108,789,726 of record CM061132.1, read on the forward strand.
CAAAAAATGCCCAGATTGCTTATTTTGGCCTCCTCGTCGCTCCTGCGACGTCCATTCTTCTTCCGCTCCTCTCCAACAGCAAAATACCCCTCAGGGAGGTCGTCGGTGACCGTCTAGAGTAAGCGCATCTCGAGATCACTCCAAATCGCGCCAAATCACCTGAAATGCGACAAAAACAACAAATCGTGAAAAGCATCGCAATATCATCGATATATCGTGAAAAACATGATTTGGGCGATCTAAATGGCATGCAAACATGCTGGAAAAAGGTGTAAAATAAGGAGTGATCAGCAGGCAGCTGCTGTATTTGCACTTTCCGTGGCTCCGCCAGGTGCGTATCTCCACGGGCTCCATCAGATTCTAGGAATGCGGCTCCCAGCTTCTCCCCAAGGGCTCCACCTGTACCTTGCAAGAAATGAGCCGCATCAATCTGATGTGGAAAATCCTTCCCCAAAATAAATGTATTCCAGTTAGGGTCATCAAAAATAGTATTTAAAATAAAAAATGGTTGACAACACTTCCCTGGAAATAAATATCTATGCTCGTGCACCACGTCGATCAACTCCTTGTTGTTTTCCTCTGGTTCCTCAGGTAACTCTGGCATAATAGAGTGGGTCTCGTCAGGGTGCTCCTCGTCATCGTCAGACTCATCACAGCACACCTCCTGATCATATCCAACAGCGTCCATGTGTGCTAACTCCTCGCCCTCCTCCTCGTATACATCCCATTGTACCTATTGATCATATGTATATGTATCCTGTAAAAGGTGCAATGAGTCTTTGAAATCCGAATCATAATAAACCTCATACACGGGAGGGAAATCAAATGTAAAGGGCGAGGAGGTGAAGAGATCTCCCTAAAGCGGGGCAGTAAGCTCTGGTGGGTGGTCCTCAGAGTCAGTGGAATGACGAGGTGGCAGCAGAAGCTCTGAAGGAGGAGGGTGATGCTCGGGATCCTCATGAATGCATGTGTCCTCGTCCCGACGCACGACCTTCTCGGCGAAAGTCTCTGGCTCCGCATGCAATATGTAAAATAAATATAGCTCGGCCTCCTCGCGATGCACTGCTTCGGCCTCCTCCTCGGGTTCCTCTGATATGGTAGGCAAAGTGAATTTCATCTTCTCCTTTTTATGCCTATGTCTTCGTTTCCGTCCTGGAACTCGAGGCACCTGATTTCATGGCCTGGCCCTCTCAATAGTAGGTGCAGGTGGCTCTATGGGCTCCTGTATCTCGGCCACGGTATAAAAGTGGGTCTTGTGCCCTTCAACTAGAGCGCAGACTCCATCATCAATTGTGCCTGTGGAAGAGATACGATGAGTAATAAAATTTTGAAATCCAAGCTCAAAAGGGTCACATGCCGTTATCGTTAATGGACCGGTACATCGAACTGCGTCCACGATGCCTCTCAATAGGTCCATATATGTGTCCTCCTATGACAGCTCAGATGTCTCTATCTGTGGAGTGTTAATCGTGTAAAGGTGAATATGATCACCTTCAAGTGAAACATACACTCCATCTATGATAGTACCTGCATCAGATACATTAGCCATAATAAAATCGATGAGTGCTTGGTCGGATGGTTTGCCTACCATAACGGTTAGCGAATCGGTAGATCGAGCATCATCTATCATTTGCTCCAAGGTTGCTGCCAGCTGCAGATCACTGAACTTTCCCACTTGCATCCTCTTCATAAACTCATGTGAGGGTCCCTTTAGTCTTCCAGCAAAGATATTAAATAGCCTGGAACCATCCCACTCATGGTCTGACTCCGTATGAAACATCCCTAACATTCTTTCAAATTTGCGCAATGCTTCTCTGAAGGACTCTCCATCAGCCTGATAAAATGTAGCGAGATATATATAAGACCGTATAGAACCCGGTCGCGTCTTTGAAAGTACCATCGCTGCATCAACTGTAACTGATCAAGAAAAAATAGACAACATGGAAAAGACGTCAGTTGTACAAAGAGAGAAAACGATAATAGTAATAGTAGGTGGTGGGGAAAAAATCTCTCTGTTTTATTTATTTAATTTTTTTTGTTTTTTTGGATTTTTTAACGCAAGTTAATCAACCTAATTGTGGTAAATAGATAACATGGCGGAATGCTTCCCCGGCAACGGCGCCATAAACGTGATGCGTCCGGAATATAAACCCGAACGATGTCGTTTACCGCAAGCGCACGATATAGTGGCAAGCGGGTATCGAACACGGGGAAGCGGTGCTATACTACCTATCGACTCCTAGGTTGAGTTAGACTTGCGGGTTTATTGGTGGATGTGGAGTGTGGAGGGTCTTAATGGTGATGGATTCGAAGGTTGTGTCACTCAACTTTGCAAACATGGGGTTCCACACAATGAAAGAAAGAAATAAAATACAAAAGATTAGGGATTATGGCTCACCACTAGGATCGTCGGACGTCAATGCTTGGTTAAGAATTCTAAGTTGCGTTGGTTTAATTGGGGGATCGTAGCATCTAGAATGTAGAATTCATGGTTCTAATCACTATGAATCTAACGTATCACATTAGCCCGTAGGTGCACACAATACGTCCATTAAGGATCTACGATAGTCTCACTACTCTCGTGGTTCGAATGCTCTCAACTCGTACCACTCTCGTGGGTTAGAGCTTCGAGGTATTTTGGTGGCTCTTATTGATGCAATGGCGGTAGCCGTCAATTAGTTATATAGTTCATCGGTGGATCCCCTCAAGGCACGAGCCGGGCATGGTCACATGCCTCGGTTGAATCCACTAACTCCCTATTAAATCCGTAGGATGTTCCTTTAGCTAATCGATTCCACTGACCGTGGGCACGTTCTCAGTACGAATTCTCCTAGGGATCTTGATAGTTCAACCAAAATACAACCCCATTTATACCAACGCACCATAAAATCCCAACTTTATAACTAAGTCCTAAGATCCGCGCGCTAATCCCTTAGCCCTAGAAAATACTACTTATGCATCATAGGAAGAACAATAAAAGATTCAATAATAGCAAGAGAATTCATCCTAGCATGCATCAACGAGATATTCAATAAATAATCACAAAGAAATAACAAATAAATAGAATTAAAGAGACAAAAGTACTTATCTTGATACAACGGAGGGGCCTAGGGCATGGCCAAACTCCCCAAAAGATCGTCTCTACAAAAGTCTAAGAAGGATTTTCAAATTCCCTTTTGAAAAGTATATAAAAATCTCCTCCAAAAAATCTAAAAATCTCCCTAAAACTCCCCTAAAAACTGTACAGAACTCCCCTCCGACGGCTCCGAAGAAGCGCTCCAAAAAACCCTCAAATCGTCCCAAAAACCCGGGCGCAGATGAAGTTTGGGCCCACAGTGACTCGGCCTGATCACAAAGCTGCTCGGTCGAGTCGTTCGGCAGCTCGGGCCGAGTAGGAGGCTGCTCGGTCCGAGTTTTACAGAGAATCAAAGCACCAAAATATGTCTCTCTGCCAACCCGGGCGCTGCTCGGTCGAGTAGGAGGTTACTCGGGCCGAGTAGGAGGCTGCTCGGTCGAGTCAGACACAAAAAAGAACATTCTGAATGTGTAGTGCACGACTCGGGCCGAGTAGGAGGTGCTCGGGCCGAGTAGGCTGCTGAGAACAATTTCAGCACTGCACCATCAACTTGCAGAAATTCCCCAGGGCTCATCCGACCACTGATTGATGCGTTCTTGGTGAAGTTGGAACCGTCTTGAAGTCTACTACCTGGTAAAAATATCCGAAAAATAGTGAAAAATCCCAAGTGATATCAGATTTAGAAATAGTGCACAGCAGTCCAATTTTTAGCACTTCGGGTCGCTCGATTCCTTCGCCGCATCATAGCTCGATCGTGCGACTTTCTCTCTTGCCCCTTCATTGCTCCAGTATTCTTATTTGGCACCTTGAGCATGTCATCATGAGTCTCATTGGTGCTCTCACATCGCCGATCGTCTAATCGACTCCAAATTGCTCCAATATCGCTCCAAATCCCTGAAATGTAATAAACACTCCGAAAGTCATATTGTTCCAAATAATAGCACAAAAGCGTATAAAATGGGGGTTTGGAGGGTGAAATGAGTTATGAAGATATGCGATAAAACATGTAAAATAAGAGCATATCAAAATCCCCCAAGCTTACCTCTTACTCGTCCTCAAGGAAGACGAATACGAAGCTCACCTGAAGGTAAAAATAAGAAAACAAAAAGGAATACGAAGAAAAGAGGGTCGCTAGATTTTTCCCTCATCAACATTCACCATATATCACAATGACTCAGAAAGTAAATCACACACTACCACAGAGATTTCATATCTTATATAAACAAAGTACTTGAGAGTTAAGAATGAACGAAAGTGGTCTCTCTGGTATTCATACATTTAGTTTATATAAACATCCTATGTTTCATAGCATCGAATATGCATAACATTGGTGACACACTTTTCAATCAGATGATATAACTGAAGCGTGGAAATTCACGCAAAGCATGCAACAAAGAATAGAATAAAAATCAAGACATACACATCCTCATATCAAATTATAAGAAATCCCAGTAACTAAATTATTTCGTTAAGTTTTAGCATTATCAAAATTTCTCATTCGTGCACGACTCCACTCTAATGTCATGCTCACTCATGTGGTCAAAAGATTTCCCCCCAAGCTTGAATTGAGGCGTCGCATCCAAAGAAGTATTTGTGGATTTTGTTTTGGTTTTCCCAATAGTATATGTATTGCTCCAAGTAATGAAAATTGAGCTCTTCTTTGAATTTTGAGCTTTGCTTCCCTTTTTTTCTTTTTGGATTTTTGTATGAGCAATAGTATTTGTATTTTTGATTTTTGGCTCCTGTTACGACCTAAAGGTCATAGTAGCCCATCTCCCGCCCGGATCCGCTAACATACCCCTTTAGCTCACCAATTAACAATTGGGGCCGCCGCCCCGCAAACCCGGGGCATCACGGAGGTAGGCGCGCCTTACAGCGCTTCCCGAAACGGCCGGGGCGAACAACTGTAACCGGCCGAGGCGAGCAACTGCGGCCGCCCGACCCACCGGGGGAGCGCGTTAGGGGACGGTCGGGTAGCTAGGCCAGGCCTATTGGCGGGCGCGGCCAGGCCGGACAACCCCCGACCGGATCGGCCCGTCCGATTCCCGCGAACCGCGGCACCAAAAGTGAGCCAGACCCTTAGTTCGACGCTAACGACAAACAGCCTAGGATAAGGACATGACTAACCCATACGTCACCCGACCGTCTGACAAAGCACCCCCAGGCGGCTGACCTGACCGGCGGTTAGTGCTTTCGGCCCTGACAACCCGACAAAAGCACCCTTCGGCCGTTGCGCCGCCTGACAGAAGCGGATCAGGAACTCCTGTTCCCGACGTCCTCGTCCGAAGTTTCCGCTGACACCCAAGCCAGCTCAGCACGCCTAGTCATCACCCGTCAGGTATAAATACCTCCTCTCCTCTTACGGAGAGGAGGTTGGAAAATTCTCTCATCTTCTATTATTCACACACGAGAGCAAAGGTCCTCCATATCTTTGTTCTCCCACCTATAGCTCGTCACGCGAGGCGGACACACAGTTAGTCCGGCCGACGTGTCCAGCCCCCCATTTTAAGCCCTATTACTGACTTAGGCATCGGAGGGGCTAAGGGTTGAACCCCAACCCTGCCCTTCTGACGAGTTGTTCATGCTGCAGGAGAGCTCGCCCCTTTACCAAAGTCAGCGTCAGCCTCCTGCCGTCCAACCCTCCTCAGCTGCATCCGGTGAGATTCGACCCCGTGAGCACCACCGGCAACAGGACCGACTTCCTCACCCCTCTAATCACTTGTAAAACAGCCTACCTAACCCCACATTTCCATATAACCACCGTGCCCTTGGTTCCCCATAATACAAATTCATTGTACGCGAGTTCCACCTCGTAACAATTGGCGCCGTCTGTGGGAACGAAGGGTCACACCCATGTTAGACTCCATGCCGATCTCGCGGAACCCTGACCACGGCAAAGATCCCGTGGGTCAGGAACCGCTCTCTCTACAAATCACCCCGGCGTACGACCCCCTTCTGGGGATGGGCACCGAGACTGAACATACTTCGGCCCCCGTCGTCCTGAAGAGCTTCGAGGCCGTCCCCCTGGCCAGGAAAGGCTATCAGACGGCTGGAACGGAGCCTCCGCCCGGCCCCTCAGAGCCCCTGAACGTGAGGCGGAACCTCCACCCTCAATTCGAGGAGGAGGGGGAGAATAGGGGGCTCGCTGAGGAGATTGCGGCCCAGCAAAGGCTCCTGGAAGAGGAGATGGAAGTTGCGCAGCGGTGGAGGCACCTGGGGGAGGCGGCCGCCACGCAAAGGCGTTTGGACGAGGCGGCCGAGGCCGCCCGGGAGGCCTACCAGGAAGAGGAGACCGCCCGCCGCCAACTCCGCTTTATCGTCGCGGAGCGCGAAAGGCTGAGGAAGGAAAACAGAAGCAACCAAGAAGTCATTGAAGAGACGACGATGGGACGTCGGCCCGGGAACGGGCGGGACCCGTTGCTGAACAGACCCCCACCTGGAGGAGGCGACCCGCGTCACCAGCACCACCCCTCCGATACCCTGCACGAGGAAGCTGTTTGTCGACAACTACGCTTCCTCGCCGCCGAGCACGAGAGGCTCCTCCGGGAGAATCGGGAACGGATGGAGGCCCGAGGAGAGCTGGCCGGGAGGCGCTGGCGCTGGGAGAGCCGCAGCCCACAACCCGTCGAGTCCTCGGCCCGAGGGAGGAGCCCCGCCAGACGACCATCGGACTACTCCCCGGGGGCGGAGGACTGTCGACGGCCGCGACGCGACCGGAGCCTGACCCCCGAATGGCGGAGAGGGGATGCCCCGGATCGCCCTACCTATCCGGAGGAGGCCACGCCGCTCGCACGGTGGATAACGTCCGCCCCAAGGCCCAAAAAGTTCAAACCTCCTCACTTGGCAATGTACAATGGGAGGGGCGACCCCCTCACACACGTGCAACAATACCAGGGGGCAATGGAGGCGCAGGATGTGGACGAGGCGTTCCTGTGCCGACATTTCTCCCAGAGCCTAAGGGACATCGCGCTGGACTGGTACTTCGGCTTGCCAGCGAGATCCGTCGAGAGCTTTGGCGAGCTATCCCACAAATTCTGCCAAGAGTTCCGGGCCGGGCGGACGAAGAAGAAGCCCCTGGACTATCTCTGCACGATAGTCCAAGGAGAAGGAGAGACAATAGGTAGATACCTCCGCCGTTTTCAGGAGGAGAGACGGGCGGTGGTGACATGTGGGGATGAGGTGCTTATGATGTCCTTCAAAACGGGGTTGCGGACTCGGAGCCTCCACAAATCCCTGCTCCGGGACCCGCCGACCGACTATGAGGCGTTGGTTGCCATGACGGAGAGGCACGCGTTGGCCGAAGAAACTCTTGGTACAAAGGCCTTGTTCCCCCGGGCGAAATCGACTCAAGGCGAACCCCGATCACACCCTCGACCGAGACAGGAGGAGGGGGACCGAGGTCGCGATCGGCTAGCCCGACCAAGGCGGGAACCGCCCGGGCCTCGCCCCCAAGATCGCCCCGGTCCGGCGCGCGAGTTTGCTCTGGCACACGGGCTCCCTCGAGTCGCCCCAAGACAAGAGGTCCCCTTGCGGGCGCATTACACGCAACTCAATGCCCCCCTGATCGAGGTGATGGCCGCGGCCACCCGGGCCGGTCTGCTACCGGAGCCGCCCCGAGAAATGAAGTCAGAACCGGCCCGGAGAGATTTTAAGAAATACTGTCGATACCACCGGGACCACGGCCACGACACCGATGACTGCTTCACCCTCAAAAGGGAAATCGAGCGGCTGATCCAGGCGGGCCACCTAGGGGACTTCGTCGGAGGCCGAAGACTAGACCGAGAAGATGGGAACCACCGAAGGGCGCGGAGGGCAGACCCTCCGACAAACGGCGAGCGGGAAGAGCTTCACCCACCGAAACCCGTCTTGCGCATAGATACGATATGCGGCGGGCCATCTTCAGGAGGGGCGTCGTCATCAAGCAAAAAGGCGTTTGCAAGGCAAGTGATGACGGCGGGTCTCGGAGGGGACCAGAGAGGGAGAAGGATGGCCTACCCTCCCATTACTTTCAGTGACGAGGATCTGGAGGGGATCGAGCAGCCCCACGACGACGCCATCGTCATCGAGGCCCAGATTGGGACAGCCATCGTCAGCCGCCTCCTGATCGACACAGGGAGCTCTTGCGACATCCTGTTCATGTCCACAATTGAGAAGATGGGGTTACGGCCGACCGACCTGAGACCTTGTACCGGGCCCCTCGTCGGTTTCACCGGCCACTCGACCCCCATCATGGGGGTGATCACCTTGCCAATAACCCTCGGAGAGGAGCCACAGGTCGTCACTCGAATGATGCTGTTCGTTGTGGTCGACATTATGTCGGCGTACAACGGGATTATAGGACGACCATACATGTCGGCCATTGGAGCGCTCCCCAGCCTTCTCCATCAGATGGTCAAGTTCCAAACCCCCCGAGGGGTGGGAATCGTGTGGGGAAGCCAGAAGCTGTCAAGGAGCTGCTACGTAGGGTCAACCGAGCACAAAGGACCAGAGGTGAACCTGAAAGTCGACTCCCCCGGGCGGAGTGATGACCCCTACCAGCCGGAGCTAGCTCCCGCCGATGCCACTGCCAGGTCGAAACGGGATCAGCCACACCCCCCCTGAAGGACGGACTAATGACTCCAAGGGGCGCGGTGCGCCGGTCGTGGCATAACCGAGAGTTGTAAGTCATGAACGAAACACCTTTTTCCCTCCTTTTTTGTCTTCGAATTTCGCCTTTTTCTGCATGACAATTTCAGTTCCCCCCGCTCAAAGACTCTGGGGCAGGACTAGTCCTCGCCACCCAAACCGGAGAGGGGCACGGGCCGAGCTGCGTACTCGCTCCCCCCCTAGGAAGACCTCCGGGGCAAGTTCCCTGAACTTGGCCACCCAAACCGGAGCGCCATATGCGGGGTAGGCGACGGCCCAATACCCGTCCGACTATAGAGGTTGCGGGGAGGCGACGGCCCCATACCCCCCCTCTCAAAGACTCCGGGGCAGGACTAGTCCTCGCCACCCAAACTGGAGAGGGGCACGGGCCGAGCTGCGTACTCGCTCCCCCCAGGAAGACCTCCGGGGCAAGTTCCCTGAACTTGGCCACCCAAACCGGAGCGCCATATGCGGGGTAGGCGACGGCCCAATACCCGTCCGACTATAGAGGTTGCGGGGAGGCGACGGCCCCATACCCCCCCTCTCAAAGACTCCGGGGCAGGACTAGTCCTCGCCACCCAAACCGGAGAGGGGCACGGGCCGAGCTACGTACTCGCTCCCCCCCGGAAGACCTCCGGGGCAAGTTCCCTGAACTTGGCCACCCAAACCGGAGTGCCATATGCGGGGTAGGCGACGGCCCAATACCCGTCCGACTATAGAGGTTGCGGGGAGGCGACGGCCCCATACCCCCCTCTCAAAGACTCCGGGGCAGGACTAGTCCTCGCCACCCAAACCGGAGAGGGGCACGGGCCGAGCTGCGTACTCGCTCCCCCCTAGGAAGACCTCCGGGGCAAGTTCCCTGAACTTGGCCACCCAAACCGGAGCGCCATATGCGGGGTAGGCGACGGCCCAATACCCGTCTGACTATAGAGGTTGCGGGGAGGCGACGGCCCCATACCCCCCCTCTCAAAGACTCCGGGGCAGGACTAGTCCTCGCCACCCAAACCGCAGAGGGGCACGGTCCGAGCCGCGTACTCGCTCCCCCCCAGGAAGACCTCCGGGGCAAGTTCCCTGAGCTTGGCCACCCAAACCGGAGCGCCATATGCAGGGTAGGCGACGGCCCAATACCCGTCCGACTATAGAGGTTGCGGGGAGGCGACGGCCCCATACCCCCCTATCAAAGACTCCGGTGCAGGACTAGTCCTCGCCACCCAAACCGGAGAGGGGCACGGGCCGAGCCGCGTACTCGCTCCCCCCCCCAGGAAGACCTCCGGGGCAAGTTCCCTGAGCTTGGCCACCCAAACCGAAGCGCCATATGCGGGGTAGGCGACGGCCCAATACCCGTCCGACTATAGAGGTTGCGAGGAGGCGACGGCCCCATACCCCCCCTCTCAAAGACTCCGGGGCAGGACTAGTCCTCGCCACCCAAACCGGAGAGGGGCAAGGGCTGAGTTGCGTACTCGCTCCCCCCCAGGAAGACCTCCGGGGCAAGTTCCCTGAGCTTGGCCACCCAAACCGGAGCGCCATATGCGGGGTAGGCGACGGCCCAATACCCGTCCGACTATAGAGGTTGCGGGGAGGCGACGGCCCCATACCCCCCCTCTCAAAAACTCCGGGGCAGGACTAGTCCTCGCCACCCAAACCGGTGCTGGTCCACCCGAACCGGAGCGCCTTAGGCAGGGTACCCGACAAACCAATACCCTCCCTCCCCCGAAGGGGCCCATCACCCCACCTCTCAAAGCTCGGGAAGCTACTCAAGGACCCCGAATCAAGGCGACTCCAACACAGAGCCACCCCTGAGGAGTAACGCCTGACCCCCCATAAAGCCGGCACCCGAATTGACCTATCCACCCGATAAGGACACTCGGGACCAACACCACTGACAAATGGCATGCATGCCTGAGGGGTCACATCACCTGTCACCCATCGGGAACGCCCCACCCCCTAAGAACGAAATTCCAAGACGGCCCCGACGCCAGATCCAAGATTAGGTCCGGCCTCCGACAGTCCGGCCAAAGCGTGAGATCTGCGCTATATCCATGATTTGGTCCGGCCTCCAACAGTCCGGCCAAAACACAGTCAGCGTTGGACCCAATATTTGGTCTAACACTCGTCAATCCCAACACTTGGCACGGGCTCCCGACCGAACGGACACAAATCGTGACTCATCTCAACTCCCCTCTACCGGAAACCCCGGCAGAGCGAAGTTGGGGGCAATCACATCCCGCACAAATCGTACATTCTACGGGCAAACCGTATACGAATACAGTTTGGCACAAAAAAATCATAATTTATTTACTCAAACCGCTAACACGTACATTGGTCATTTGACTTTCCACCCACTACAACAACACATCGTTCATAACCCTATCACGAGAAGGTACGGCCCTCCCCGAACCCACGTTCCTAGCGGCGCCGCTTCTCGACCGACTGATCCCTCACATCCTTAACCACTTACCGAATCGCCGCCTCCTTAGCCTCTTGCAGCATCGGCACAACATGCTCGTCATGATACCGGCGGATAGCGGCTTCGACCAGTTTGCCCTCAGCGTCCCGCTTATCCTCCAGTCGCCGCACCGCTAGACCTTTCTCCCTCTTCTCGGCCGCCAAAGCTACCTTTAGGTCCTCAATCTGCTGCCTCTGTAACCCGATCACAGACTCCTTGCTGACAACTTCCGAGGTATATTTCGCCCGGATATCATCCCTCTCTCGCGTTACTTCTTGAAGCTGCTTCTCGATCGCTGCTTTGGACGAATCGAAGTACGCAGCCCGCCCCTTCTCCACGCCGTGGGCCGCCCTAACCCTCTCCAGCTCCGCCTCCGTGTCCCTCAGCTTCTCCCTGACCTCGCCAAGGTTCTCCTTCGCTTCACGCAGGGCCGCCCTGGTGGCGACCGCTGAGGGACGGCCCCGCAGAGCTAGCACGTTCGTAAGCATCTACATAAACCTTGAATCAGTGGGACACGGGCACACAAAGCCGGCGTGCGAGTAAGGAAAGCCGCCTTACCTGTACGACGTGCCATATAGCCGAGCCACATAGCCGCTCCGCCCCTACGCGAGCCAACGACTCACGATCGCGCGGCAACCCGCAGTACTCGGCGAGGCGCGCCGCCACTCCCGCATCTTCGAATACCGACTCGTCGCGGCTGACTCGAAAGGGAAACTTGCGGAGATGGTCATCAGGGTACGCCTCGACCTCTTCTCGGGTCCTCTTAAAGTGAACGAGAGCGCTCTCACAGGCTTGACTCGACTCGACGACGCCCCCATTTCCCACGAAGGGATCCCGTATGGCCACTTCTGAATCACAGGCACCCGGCGGGGCGCGACCACCTCGGGTACCCGCGGGGGGATGGAGGGTCGGGCCCCTCGCGCGGGCACGCCCTCAGGACGAGCCTCGCCGGGCCTACCAGCGGAGCGGTCTTGCCCGACTGTCGCCCGTCCCGGGTGCAATCTCTCCCCCGGGGGGGCCCTGCCCCCACGATACGGGGATCATGCCTCACTAGCCCCCCCTTGCCTTTCCCGCGAGGATCAGTACCCCCCGAGGTCGGGGCACCGGCCGAACCTGACAACTCCTCCGGCTCCCTCATCGTGTCTTCACCTGCAAAAGGAAAAGAGAGACAATCAGGGCGAGCCTAGCCCAAAGTTTACAAAACTTCAAAGATACCTAGGGCCCAAAAATCCTGGGCGAGCCGACTGCTCTGCGTTAGACTCGCCCAATGACGACACTCCTCGGGCAGCTCCCTCAAAATCTGAGCTTTGGCAATACCCTCCCCGGTCAGCTCCACCCCTTCGTTTACGAAGGGATTCCGCGCCCCCCAATTCGACGTCAGCGCCACGTCACTTGGCACTGTCACGAAGACGAACTCCCTCATCCAATCGCCGACATCATCAGGCACCTCGAGGATGAGTTCCCGCCCTCTCCTGGCGCAAACGCGATGATACACCCCCCACTTCCGAACCACGAAGAAATGCTGAAACAATGCCAAGGAGGGACTCAAGGAGCAAGCAAGACACAAGACGACAAACCCCACTAGCAAGCCCCAGGACCGGGGCGCTAGGGCGAATATCGGCAGCTCCAGGAAATTCAACAAGTGAAACAAATACGGGTGGATCGGGAAGTGGAGCCCCAACTCAAAGGACCGGACATAGACCCCGACCTCATTATTCCCCGGTGAGCTCACCGCTTCCTCCGACCCGGGAACCCGCACCTCATAGGGTTGTCGCACAAACCACACACGAATCTCCCGAATGTTGATCCTATCCAACCTACGTCGGGGGACTCAATGTCTCTCGGTGCAACTGATAACCATGACCATCTTTCCCTGGTCCGCTGCACCCCCGGCTGCGACGCCCCCTCGAACGCCGACTCATCCTCCCCGACCCGGCTACTCCCTCCAATCTCAAATCGAGAATCCATTGATCGGAAAGGAAGGAAATTAATTGTTGTTACCTGTTGCTCCCTTGAACCTGGAAGGCGATCGGAAGAAGATGGCCGATGACGAAAGGGACAGGTTAGCCAGCAAGCTCCAAATGAAAAAATCTAGCGCCGGAGGAGAATCGGAGAAAGACAAAAATTCCCGCCGACCGCCTCCCAAACCTTTTTAGCGGTACAGGTGGCCCCCGGGCCATCTCGGCCGTCAAACTTTCGCCACACGGTGCCCATCGAGACATCCCCGACGCCTCGACTGGCGTGAGGGTCACCTCATCCACGTGTCGCAAGCTCAATCGCCGAGACGCTTCGTTTTCCTCTGCCTCCTTTTCAAATCGTAATAATGACCACTAAAGCGGGAATTCCGAAGCCGCCGCCGGCACTACCCGGTGGGTCTAAGGCCCATATTGAGGGTCCGGAATGTTGGATATGGTTCGCCCTCCGAGCCGAGCCGGGCCGCCGCCTCAGACTCGAAGGCCGGGGGCAATTGTTACGACCTAAAGGTCATAGTAGCCCATCTCCCACCCGGATCCGCTAACATACCCCTTTAGCTCACCAATTAACAATTGGGGCCGCTGCCCCGCAAACCCGGGGCATCACGGAGGTAGGCGCGCCTTACAGCGCTTCCCGAAACGGCCGGGGCGAACAACTGTAACCGGCCGAGGCGAGCAACTGCGGCCGCCCGACCCACCGGGGGAGCGCGTTTGGGGACGGTCGGGTAGCTAGGCCAGGCCTATTGGTGGGCGCGGCCGGGCCGGACAACCCCCGACCGGATCAACCGTCCGATTCCCGCGAACCGCGGCGCCAAAAGTGAGCCAGACCCTTAGTTCGACGCTAACGACAAACAGCCTAGGATAAGGACATGACTAACCCATACGTCACCCGACCGTCTGACAAAGCACCCCCAGGCGGCTGACCTGACCGGCGGTTAGTGCTTTCGGCCCTGACAACCCGACAAAATCACCCTTCGGCCGTTGCGCCGCCTGACAGAAGCGGATCAGGAACTCCTGTTCCCGACGTCCTCGTCCGAAGTTTCCGCTGACACCCAAGCCAGCTCAGCACGCCTAGTCATCACCCGTCAGGTATAATTACCTCCTCTCCTCTTACGGAGAGGAGGTTGGAAAATTCTCTCATCTTCTATTATTCACACACGAGAGCAAAGGTCCTCCATATCTTTGTTCTCCCACCTATAGCTCGTCACGCGAGGCGGACACACAGTTAGTCCGGCAGGCGTGTCCAGCCCCCCATTTTAAGCCCTATTACTGACTTAGGCATCAGAGGGGCTAAGGGTTGAACCCCAACCCTGCCCTTCTGACGAGTTGTTCATGCTGCAGGAGAGCTCGCCCCTTTACCAAAGTCAGCGTCAGCCTCCTGCCGTCCAACCCTCCTCAGCTGCATCCGGTGAGATTCGACCCCGTGAGCACCATCGGCAACGGGACCGACTTCCTCACCCCTCTAATCACTTGTAAAACAGCCTACCTAACCCCACATTTCCATATAACCACCGTGCCCTTGGTTCCCCATAATACAAATTCATTGTACGCGAGTTCCACCTCGTAACAGCTCCTTTTTGGCTTTTTGGACTTTTGAAGCAAGCTTTTCTTTTGTAGGGAATTTTTGGGAATGGATGCGATAGAAATAGCTTTGGGGAGTGAAATCAAGTGACATGTAGAGAATATAAGATATAAGTGGAGAAGGAATAGATATAACGCTCGGTTCACTCAAAAGTGTGCACAAACGGTTCTGTAAAATAATACATCAACTAAACTCATATAATAGCACGGGTATCCTTAATCATATCAATGAGTAGTGAAGTCAAGCAGTAATATTTTCAATTATATCAAGCATGCAATAAGAATGCGAATAAGAGATGAAAGCAAGGCTTCAGATATTCTAGTGATGCGTGAATCTTGGTGTGTTTCCAATGAAAGCATACTAAATACTACTCTACATATTCAGTTTCAATAAGCTTCATGCATTCGCACTAGAGAGATCATCAAAAGAGTATTTTCAAGTACTTGTAGGGATTATGAAACTCTCTAAATAGCATGGCGTGAAAAATAAGCTTTGTGAGAGAGGTGAAAGTATAAGATAAAACATCACATGGAACATATCTAGCAAAACAAAGAGAAGAAAATAGAAAAATAAAAATAGAAGAAAGAAATAAAAGAAAAACAAGCACACAATGTGATGCATGGACACACATAAAAGGAAAATAAGATGGAAAAGACAAAAAGATGATGCAAAAAATTTGAAAAAATTCTAAAAATCCTAAAATAAAGAAAAAATACAACTAAATGGCATGGAAATGCACTCCCCCCAAGCTTAAACTTCACATTGTCCTCAATGTGATCATAAAAAAGAGAAAAGTAGGAACAACGATAAATATGTGGGGGTGAATGAAAAATGATGAAATGAATGACATGAAATCCTAATGCAACTACATGCACATGCAATGATGCATGAGAACGCTTTCCCCCAAGCTTATACCAAACAATCCTATTCAAATGACTTGATCAAAAAGGTCACTGCTTTGCTAAGCGGGATCAAGTCAAATGAATAAGAAAGTGAGTATTCACTTGAAAGAGATGCTCGAAGGTGGTTAGCAAAATGGCGGGACGTATCAAAATATGAAGAGGGCAGTTAATAAAAATAGTGGGTTCGGGATGTAAAAGATTTTTGTGGCTGTAATAAGAGGGTGAATTTATTAAACTTAAAAAACATATAAAATCATATACAGTCCTCTCGCTGCCGAGAGGATTCGAGTTTATTGAAAGAATAAAATACTACACTACTAGATTGATATCACATATAGCAAAAGGCGGATCCAGAATCTTTGCAGGTGCAGGCAGCTACTGTATCTGCACTTTCCGTGGCTCCGCCAGGTGTGTATCTCCACGGGCTCCATCAGATTCCAGCAATGCGGCTCCCAGCATCTCCCCAAGGGCTCCACCTGTATCGTGCAAGAAATGAGCCGCATCAATCTGATGTGGAAAATTCTTCCCCAAAATAAATGTATTCCAGCTAGGGTCATCAACAATAGTATTTAAAATAAAAAATGGTTGACAACACTTCCCTGAAAATAAATCTCTATGCTCGTGCACCACGTCGATTCAACTCCTTGTTGTTTTCCTCTGGTTCCTCAGGTAACTCTGGCATAATAGTGTGGGTCTTGTCAGGATGCTCCTCGTCATCGTCAGACTCATCACAGCACACCTCCTGATCATATCCAACAGCGTCCATGTGTGCTAACTCCTCGTCCTCCTCCTCGTATACGTCCCATTATACCTATTGATCATATGTATATGTATCCTGCAAAAGGTGCAATGAGTCATTAAAATCCAAATCATAATAAACATCATACACGGGAGGGGAATCAAATGTAAAGGGCGAGGAGGTGAAGAGATCTTCCTGAAGGGGGGCAGTAATCTCTGGTGGGTGGTCCTCAGAGTCAGTGGAATGACGAGGGGGCTACAGAAGATCTGAAGGAGGAGGGTGATGCTCAGGATCCTCATGAATGGCTGTGTCCTCGTCCCGACGCACGACCTCCACGGCGAAAGTCTCTGGCTCCGCATGCAATATGTAAACTAAATATAGCTCGGCCTCCTCGTGATGCACTGCTTCGACCTCCTCCTCGGGTTCCTCTGATATGGTTGGTAAAGTGAATTTCATCTTCTCCTTTTTATGCATATGTCTTCGTTTCTGTCCTGGAACTCGAGGCACCTGATTGCATGGCCTAGCCCTCTCAATAGTAGGTGCAGGTTGCTCTATGGACTCCTGTATCTCGGCCACAGTATAAAAGTGGGTCTTGTGCCCCTCAACTAGAGCGCAGACTCCTTCATCAATTGTGCCTGTGGAAGAGATACGATGAGTAATAAAATTTTGAAATCCAAGCTCAAAAGGGTCACCTGCCGTTATCGTCAATGGACCGGTGCATCGAACTACGTCCACGATGCCTCTCAATAGGTTCATATATGTGTCTTCCTCTAGCAGCTCAGATGTCTCTATCTGTGGAGTGTTAATCGTGTAAAGGTGAATATGATCACCTTCAAGTGAAGCATACACTCCATCTATGATAGTACCTGCATCAGAGACATTAGCCATAATAAAATCGATGAGTACTTGGTCGGATGGTAAACCTACCGTAACGGCTAACGAACCAGTAGATCGAGCATCATCTATCATTTGCTCCAAGGTTGCTGACAGCAGCAGATCACTGAACTTTCCCACTTGCATCCTCTTCATAAACTCACGTGAGGGTCCCTTTAGTCTTCCAGCAAAGATATTAAATAGCCTAGAACCATCACTCATGGTCTGACTCTGTATGAAACATCCCTAACATTCTTTCAAATTTGCGCAATGCTTCTCTGAAGGACTCTCCATCAGCCTGATAAAATGTAGCGAGATATATATAAGGCCGTATAGAACCCGGTCGCGTCTTTGAAAGTACCATCGCTGCATCAACAGTACCTGATCAAGAAAAAATAGACAACCTGGAAAAGACGTCAGTTGTACAAAGAGAGAAAAACATAATAGTAATAGTAGGTGGTGGGAAAAAAATCTCTCTGTTTTATTTATTTAATTTTTTTTTTGGATTTTTTTTAACGCAAGTTAATCAACCTAATTGTGGTAAATAGATAACATGGCGGAACACCTCCCCGGCAACGGCGCCATAAACTTGATGCGTCCAGAATGTAACCGCGAACGATGTCGTTTACCGCAAGTGCACGGTATAGTGGCAAGCGGGTATCGAACACGGGGAAGTGGTGCTATACTACCTATCGACTCCTAGGTTAAGTTAGACTTGCGGGTTTATTGGTGGATGTGGAGTGTGGAGGGTCGTAATGGTGATGGATGCGAAGGTTGTGTCACTCAACGTTGCAAACACGGGGTTCCACACAAAGAAAGAAAGAAATAATATACAAAAGATTAGGGCTTAGGGCTCACCACTAGGATCGTCGGACGTCAATGCTTGGTTAAGAATTCTACGTTGCGTTGGTTTAATTGGGGGATCGTAGCATCTAGAATGTAGAATTCATGATTCTAAGCACCATGAATCTAACGTATCACATTAGCCCGTAGGTGCACACAATACATGCATTAAGGATCTACGATAATCTCACCACTCTCGTGGTTCGAATGCTCTCAACTCGTACCACTCTCGTGGGTTAGAGCTTCGAGGTATTTTGGTGGCTCTTATTGACGCAATGGCGGTAGCCGTCAATTAGTTATATAGTTCATCGGTGGATCCCCTCAAGGCACGAGCCGGGCATGGTCACATGCCTCGGTTGAATCCACTAACTCCCTAATTAAATCCGTAGGATGTTCCTTAAGCTAATCGATTACACCGACCGTGGGCACGATCTCAGTACGAATTCTCCTAGGGATCTTGATAGTTCAACCAAAATACAACCCCATTTATACCAACACACCATAAAAATCCCAACTTTGCAACTAAGTCCTAAGATCCATGGGCTAATCCCTTAGCCCTAGAAAATACTACTCATGCATCATAGGAAGAACAATAGAATATTCAATAATAGCAAGAGAATTCATCCTAGCATGCATCAACGAGATATTCAACAAATAATCACAAAGAAATAACAAATAAATAGAATTAAAGAGACAAAAGTACTTATCTTGATACAACGGAGGGGCCTAGGGCATGGCCAAACTCCCCAAAAGATCGTCTCCACAAAAGTCTAAGAAGGATCTAAATTTTCCCTTTTGAAAAGTATACAAAAATCTCCTCCAAAACTAATCTAAAAAATCTCCCTAAAACTCCCCTGCGAAAATCTGTTCAGACTCTCTTTGGCGGCTGCGCAGAAAAATCCCCCAAAACCCCTCGAAAACGTCCCCAAAAATATGGTCGCAATGGGCCCACAGCGACTCGGTCCGAGCACAGAGCTGCTCGGTCAAGTCGTTAGGTAGCTCGGTCGAGTCGTTCGGCTGCTCGGTCGAGTTGTACAGAGATCAAAAATCTTCCAAAATCATCGCTCTGCCAACCCGGGCCAAGTATGCATCTGCTCGGTCGAGTAGAAGGTTGCTCGGACCGAGCAGGAGGTTGCTCGATCGAGTCGAAGGTTGTACGGCAGATTGTGGATTTAAAACGCACTTCAGCCTCATTTGCACATGACTCGTGCTGAGGAGGAGCTTGCTCGGGCCGAGTAGGGGGTTGCTCGGTCGAGTCAAACACCAAAAACAGCAACTGTGTAGTGCACGACTCAGGCCGAGTAGAGTGCTACTCGGCCGAGTAGGCTGCTGAGAACAATTTCAGCACTGCACCATCAACTTGCAGAAATTATCTAGGGCTCATCTGACCTCTGATTGGTGCGTTCTTAATGGCGTTGGAACCGTCTTGAAGTCTACTACCTGGAAAAAATATCATAAAAATAGTGTAAAATCCAAGGTGATAGAATATTTAGAAATAGTGCACGGCTGTCCTGTTTTCAGCACTTCGGGTCGCTCGATTCCTTCGCCGCATCATAGCTCGATCGCGCGACTTTCTCTTTTGCCCCTTCATTGCTCCAGTATTCTTCTTTGACACCTTGAGCATGTCATCATGAGTCTCATTGGTGCTCTCACATCGCCGATCGTCTTATCGTCTCCAAATTGCTCCAATATCGCTCCAAATCCCTGAAATGGAATAAACGCTCCGAATGTCATAATGTTCCAAATAATAACACAAAAGCATGTAAAATGGGGGTTTGGAGGGTGAAATGTGTCATGAAGATATGCGATAAAACATGTAAAATAGGAGCATATCAAAATCCCCCAAGCTTACCTCTTACTCATCCTCGAGGAAGACGAATACGAAGCTCACCGGGAGGTAAAAATAAGAAAACAAAAAGGAATACGAAGAAAAGAGGGTCGCTAGATTCCTTCGCCGCATCATAGCTCGATCGTTCAACTTTCTCTCTTGCCCCTTCATTGCTCCAGTATTCTTCTTTGGCACCTTGAGCATGTCATCGTGAGTCTCATTGGTGCTCTCACGTCGCCGATCGTCTTATTGACTCCAAATTGCTCCAATATCGCTCCAAATCCCTGAAATGGAATAAACGCTCTGAAAGTCATATTGTTCCAAATAATAGCACAAAAGCATATAAAATGGGGTTTGGAGGGTGAAATGAGTTATGAAGATATGCGATAAAACATGTAAAATAAGAGCATATCAATCGTGGAGATCGGTCTTACAGTCTGTGGTTGCGCTATTGGCCACAGAGGCCGAGTTGATAGCAGCGGTGGAAGCTGTGAAGGAGGCCAAGTATTTGGGGAGTCTGCTGAGAGATTTGGGGGTGCCGTAGAGTTCGTCACATGTGCATTGTGATAGCTAGAGTACCATTCAACTGGCGAGGCATCAGGCATACAGTTCGAGGAAGAAGCATATTGAGGTGCATGATTCCTTCCTTGAGTTGGAGAAGAAGGTGATAGAGCTTCAGAAGATCCCAACTAATTTGAACCCCGTAGACATGTTTATCAAGCCAGTTCCCGCTGTCAAACTCCATGTTTGCATGGAGCTGATTTCTTTGTTGGCTTAGGTGGCGCCAAGGGGGCGTGATTTCCGAGACGATGATGATTCTAGAGAGAGGGTCATGGTGCGCAGCGTGGAGGTGCTGGAGTCATTGGTGATGAGATTTGAATCAAGGTAGAATGTTATTTTCTGTGATTCAAATCCCATGGAGCAGTTTTCCTAGGTGACTCGGTCGAGTAAGAGGCTACTCGGTCGAGCAGCATGAAGACTCTGACGGACCGAGCAGGCACAACGTTTGGAGAAGTTTTCTCTATGGCTTGGGTGACTCCTACTCGGTCGAGGAGGCGGCTGCTCGACCGAGCAGCAAGCTGCTCGACCGAGCAGCTGGAAGACTTTGTTTGCCCGAGCAGCCCGAGGGCATTCCGTTTGAAGAGGGACACTGACACTCGGGCCGAGTAGCTAGGCTACTCGACCGAGTCGACTCGACTCCACCCAATGACCATTTTAGTGCTTGTCAGCTCGATCGAGCAAGCCGAGCTGACAGCCGACTCGGGCCGTGTCAGCGCGGGTCTATGCGCAGAAATGAGCGGCCTGGATGTGTTTTCTCCCATTATTTTGGGTTTCTACTTAAACCTAACTATTGTTTTAGATTAGGTTAAGCCTCCTTTAGATTGAGAGAGTTTTAGAGAGCCTCTTGCTACCCTATTGGAGATTAGAGAGAGTTTTAGGGTATGTGTTCTTGAGAGAAAGGTTTGGTTTTTCCTTCTCTTCTTCTTCCATTGATTTCTTCCTCTTGAGTGGATTCGTGAGGGCTTGTTCTGTTTGACAAGTTATTACTCTCATGTGAGGAAGCGAGTTTTGTAACCCTAATTATTTTGATCTCTCTACTATTGGAATCGTCTTAGATCGGATTGCTGGATGTAGGTTGTTTAAAACCGAACTAGGGTAAATTCTCTTGTGTCTGCGATTGATTTATTTGTTGCTGTGATTCATTTGCTACTTTCTATTGCAAGGTCAATTGGGAATTTTGTTAGGTCATTGGGATTAGATTTTTGCTAGCTCTATATTCCTGATCAGTTTATTAGGGTTGGTTTCCGCATTAATCCCTAGGTGATTTGGATTTCACCCTAACACTATCATCACTGATCAAGACTCGACAATATGCAATGCAATCAAAAGAGTTTTTCCAACTACAAAGCATAGGTATTGCATATGGCATATCAGTCTGCATGAAGATGAGCATCTACGTTCATTGCGGTCTTCTTATAACCCTGAATTTGATGAAGACTATGCAAATTGGTGTAAGAACAGTCAAAATGTTGAACAAGACGAGATATGTTAAGTCATCTTAATGGAGAAGTAACAAAAGAATTTATGGAGCCATTGACAGATAAACAAAAATATGAAATGAAAGCATGGAAGTGGTTACATACGATGCATGAGAAAGCACAACATTGGATTAATGCATACTTACTAGATACTTTCATTGCAGGTATGAAAATGTTAATACAATAAAGATAGTTGTAAAAATATATGATCAAAATAAACTAATCATATGGTTTTGATTTCTTGTTATGTGTATAGGCATGGTGTCCATCCAAAGTAGTGAAAGCATGAACTCATAGTTTGATGGTTACGTAAACTCTATGACTCCATTATACGAGTTCATTGATCAATATGATAAAGCGATAAAATTTCAGCGAGACAAAGAGGAGAGAGAAGATACTTTTTGTATGAGGAACAAACCAAACTTTTGCGGCATGCATGAATTAAAGGTTTATGCCGTAAAGGTATATACTAGAAACATATTTTCCATATTTCAAAATCGGTTCAAAAATACTATATACCGTCGGCATGAAAGGGTAAGCATATAAGGGGATACGTCCACATATAAAGTAACTATGTGGATTGATGGAAAGAGCTACTTGCATTATGTTCAACGCAATATATCTACTGGAATGTTCTTGTGTACGTGTGCAAGGGCTGTGACTAAAGGTTTGCTATGCACGAAAATTTTATATATCATGAAGCAGAAGTTTGATAAGCAAGACATCCCTGAGAGATATATTTTACCAAGGTGGACACTAAATGCAAGAGACATAGCATCATGAGTCTTGGGGCCTCTTCATCTAGCATAGTCCATGGAGCGCGTCCAAATCAAATTACTCCACTTCAAACCTGGAGACTTCGTTCATCATTCGATAAAGTCGTGGAGACGGTTACAAAAGATCCCCATCTGTTTGATGATGTCTTTGTGGTGGGTAAACAGTTTTTTGGACCAACATAATTTGAATGATAAAGCGCAAACTTCTTCTGAAGATCCAAGCACTCAGGTGGGGTCCAATGCACCTATCAAATAAGAAGTGGGACTAAATGTTGTCATTATGCATGATCCTTGAAAAGCAAGAACTAAAGGCCGACCACGAGTGGCGTCAAGGATTTCGTCTGGAATACAAGTCTCACAAGAACAAATTCAATCAAGAAAAAGGACTTGCAGTGTTTATGGAGAAAAGGGTCACGACATGAGAACTTGTCGTATGAGTACATCCGGTAGAAACAAGGTATATTTTCTCCCAACTACCTATTTTGTATACTATTATAAGTTATTTTAACATCAGTGCTCCATATTTTCTGTAGGAAAAAACTTCCCTCGATGAGTTACCAGGACTTTGATATGAAGGCTGACATTGTTATATGCTATATGTAACAATTTTGTATTATCTTGGAAGAAATATACTCATGCATCTGGCATGAAGATATCAGTATAAATGTGATGAATCTGGTTTTCTTTAAAACTGGTTTTCTGAAAACTACTTTATCCTATATTTTAGTCCAAAATGCAGCCATTGTGGCTTTGAATTAATAGGGCTGTGGGTCCAATATTGCTCCTTAAAACCCAAAGTCTTAATTATGATCGTATGAGAAAGATGCCTATCATTCGAGAAATATTTATGCTGATGTCGATCTCATATCTTATAATTTCTCTGTTGCTACAGATCTGGCAACTTGTCAAGAAATTTAATGTGCTTTTAACGATTAAGAAGAAGAAGAAGCATAAGAGCTAAAGAGAATGACTCATGTTAGTTGTGCGCGATGAGTAATTATGGGTAATTGTATACAGTTTTGCTCCGTGCATCCAACATAATGTAAAATAAGCCTGTTGTGCACGATGAGCAAAACTTGGTAATTGTAGACAATTTTGCTCAGTGCACACAACGTTCACTTCTTTTGTCGGTTGTGCGCAATGATTTATTGTTGGTAATTGTAGACAGTTTTGCTCAGCACTCATAATGTTCACTTATGTTGCCGGTTGTGCGCACTGAGTAATTATGGGTACTTTAAGTTAGCATCACGTAATTTTGTAATGTGCTGCAATTGTATCAAATTTAATGATATTGTATTAAGGTATGTATTCCATCATACTACAAATTTATGCATTCAACTGTATATAACACAACAAAGTAGAAACTACATCTAAACATTTTGCAACATCACATTTTGAAACTGTTATGCAATTCATGCACGGTACTATCCTATGGATACAGGCATTCCCACCATGAAAAAATTTCAAGCTTGATGCCATGTATGAGCAGCTCCATCAGCTCCATCAGCATCACTTGCCGTAAGTATCTTGGCCATATGTCCCATGTATGCGTTGAAGAAGAATCGGTGATGAACATAAAAAATAGCATAATTAAGTAAAAATATTGTATAAGTAGACTTAAATAGATTAAGATAGAACATTTATTATCATCAAGCAGTGATGTCTGCAATGAAGCTGAACAAAACATCTGAAGGGTCAAAGAATATCTGCAAGATGTGATGGCAGAGAAGGAAGCTGGTGTCGCTGCAAGAACATCTTTAAGCAGAGATACTTGTAATGAAGATGAAAAGAAAATATGAAGGAGCAAAGGACATCTTCGAGCCCATATATATATGTGAAATATTCAATTTCAGCATTACGTCACTTGTCGCTAGTATATTGGCCATCTTTTGTGTTGTAGCCGAAGCATTCATGAACAACAAAAAATAGCACATTGAAGAAAAAAATTGTACAAGTAGAATCAGATAGAATCAGATAGAATACTATCATCACGAAGTGTAGTGGTTGATGAGTTCTTGTAGGTATGGAAGCCATTTATAGACGAATTAGACTGCCCAAGGATGAGAATGAGACTACAATAGAGTTACTGTGAGTCTACAGAAAGAACCCGTGAGTCAACTGATGTTGTGCTCGTGAATATACAGAATTGCTCAGCGCGCACACCGGGCATCTCTCAGGCCCGGTGTGCACGTTGAGCAGTTTGTACAATATAAGTGATACTTCAATGCAGCAGAATGAATTGGGATTGTTCCAGTGAATCAAATATGACATGTTATTATGCATCCTAAATCCATATCAGACAGTGATTCAAAGAGAAACAAGCAAACAAAACCACATAATTCCATAGAAGCCAGTGATGTTAAAAAAATGGACACCATCTAATCCATCATTATGACACATGAGTATCAATCACACAGAGCAAAATGTGACATACGTATACCTAATAAAATGTGACACCCTAACATTCACATGTTCTAACAAAATTCAAGACAACGTATAACACATTTCCATCAAGCTGGAGGTGGAGGTGGTGGTGAACAGGATGCAGTGGGAGCTGGAGGGTCATGAGCATGGATATCCATGGGCGTGGGCACAATTGTGTCCAATTTCTCATCCAGGTTTTTAACCATGCCCTTCACCACATTGAGCTCGTCACACATCGTCGTTATCCCATGCCAGAGGTATGATTGACCGATATGAAAATCTGTCATACGATCATGCAAAACCTCACAATCATCTGGGGACGATGATGTAGCAGATTGAGTAGGCATGCTGGCATGGATACGACAGAGATAATCCATGATCTGTTCTTGATCACGCCGAATTCCATTGACATTATCTTCGACTCTGTGCTTTTCGGCACAAATTGATGTATGTTGACCTTCCAGATGCCTTTGGAAAACCATTAGATAATCTACACAAGTTTTGATTGGCACATAGCAGTCTTCAGTTCATAGAGGTTCGGTATGAGCATGAGGATCATCACTGTCAGAGGATGATGGGTCGCTAACCGGATAAGGAGATGATGGTGGTCGATTCGATGTTGAGGGCATCATAGAATTTCTATATTGTTTATGTAGGCATGGATAAACCCTAAACTAGGATCGACAATCTTGCTTATAAACCCCAAGAAGCTTATACACACTAGGTCGGTACCTTTTCTCGCTTTTGTACGGGTGACGGTTCATAATCATGATATTAATAAAATAAACTGTGATAATAATTACTCAACGTGCAATACGGGGTATAAATTTACATTCTGTAAGCACTGAGTAATTATTCATTCAAGCAGACAGTTTTGCTCAACGCGCACAACCGGGTGTAATTTGACCTGTTGTGCGTGCTGAGTAATATTAAGCAACTGTATACATTTTTACTCACCGTGCACAACGGGTCATATTGTAACAAATCACATAATTGTATATAGTTTAACTCAGTGCTCCAATGGTCACTACTTTTACCCATATGGTGGGGTGATTAATTTTGAGGAAAGGAATACAGTTTTGCTCATCACACACAACGGTCAGGGCTTTTGATAATCAACACTCGGTATACGATAATCAACATAAGTTATGATGACGATGAAGGGAAGAGACATATACCGAGCTGAACTTTATTAACATAATTTTTGCTTGAATGTCATACAATACCGACATGAAATATCCAAAGATTTTAATGTTGTAAACGTGTGGTTTCATTAATGAAGCCGAATTTGATGATGTAGTAAATGTAGACCGAGTCAGACTCGAAGTGAACCTAGCTACACTTCCTACACAACAAGCATCTTTATATATACCTTCTCTCCCTACTTCTCTTAACCGTAAATTATCATTCCTTCCCTATTCGTATCCTCCACAAATCTCTTGCGACGGCAATTTGGGATCCAAATTACATCATTCCACAACACAGAACCTCTGGAGGGCAAAGAACTGTCGGTCCCATACGAAGGAGCCTGCCGACAGCGACGAAGAAAGGAAGTGACATATGTCAAGCTGAACTTTATTAACATAATTTTATGCTCGAGTGTCATACAATACCGACATGGAAATATCCAAAGATTTTGATGTTGTAAACGTGTGCTTTCATTAATGAAGCCTTATTTTGGTGATGTTGTAAGCGTCTAGAATTTGCATGATCAAATTCTAGACTAAGTCGAACTCGGAGTGAACCTAGCTACATTCTTTACACAACAAGCATATATATATATATATATATATATATATATATATATATATATATATATCGTCACTCCTTACTTCTCTTAACCGTAAATTTTCATCCCTTCCCTATTTATATCCCCCAAAAAATCTCTTGCAATGGCTGCTAGGGCTCCAAATTACATCATTCCACAACACAAAACCTCAGGAGGCCGAAGCACTGTCACTCCTCTACGAAGGAGCCTGCCGACCGAGACGATGAAGGGGAGAGACATATGCCAAGTTGAATTTTATTAACATACTTTTATGCCTAAGTGTAATACAATACCGACATGTAAACATTCAAATATTTTGATGTTGTAAACGTGTTCTGTCATTAATGAAGCCGAATTTGGGTGACGATGTAAGCCTTTAGAATTTGCATGATCAAATTCTAGGCCGAGTTGTACTCGAAACCTAGCTACACTCTCTACACAACAAGCATCTATATATAAATCGGCACTCCCTACTTCTCTCAAACGTAAATTATAATTCCTTCCATATTCGTATCTCCCACAAATCTCTTACGATGGCTGCTAGGGCTCCAAATTACATCATTCCCAAATGCAGAATCTCAGGAGGCCGAAGCACTGTCAATCCTCTACAAAGGGCCCTACCAACATGGACGATGAAGGGAAGAGACATATACTAAGCTGAACTTTATTAACCAAATTTAATGCCTGAGTGTCATACAATACAGACATGGAAATATCTAAATATTTTGATGTGGTAAACATGTGGTTTCATTAATGAAGCCAAAGTTGGATGATATTGTAAATGTCTAGATACAATCCCGATCAAATTCTAGACCGAGTCGGACTCGGAGTAAACCTAGCTACAATCTCTAAATACAATCCCGATCAAATTCTAGACCGAGTCGGACTCGGAGTAAACCTAGCTACACTCTCTACATAATAAGCATATATATATATATCGTCACTCCCTACTTCTCTCAACCGTATATTATAAATTCTTCCCAAGTCGTATCAGTCACAAATCCCTTGCGGTGGCTGCTAGGGCTCTAAATTACATCATTCCACAACGCAGAACCTCAGAAGGTCGAAGCACTCTCAAGCCTCTACGAAGGAGCCTACCGACAGGGACGATGAACGGAAGAGACATAAGGTGAGCTGAACTTTATTAACATAATGTTATGCCTTAGTGTCATACGATATCGACATGGAAACATCTAAAGATTTTGATGTTGTAAACGTGTGGTTTCATTAATATAGCCGAATTTGGATGATGTTGTAAATGTCTAGAATGTGTATGATCAAATTCTAGACCGAGTCAGACTAGGAGAAAATCTAGCTACACTCTACACAACAAACATCTGTATATATATATCGTCACTCCTACTTCTCTCAATCGTATATTATCATTCCTTCCATTTCGCATCCGCCATAAATCTCTTGTGATGGCTATTAGGGCTCCAAATTACTTCATATAACGATGCAGAACCTCGGGAGGCCAAAGCAATGTCAGTCCCCTATGAAGGAGCTTCTCGACAATCACGATGAAGGGAAGTGACATATGCCGAGCTGAACTTTATTAACGTAATTTTATGTCTGAGTGTCATACAATACCGACATGGAAACATTCAAAGATTTTGATGTTGTAAACGTGTGGTTTCATTAATGAAGCCGAATTTTGGGATGTAAACGTCTAGACTTTGCATGATCAAATTCTAGGTCGAGTCGGACTCACAGTGGACCTAGCTACACTCTTTACATAACAAGCATCTGTATAGATACAGTCACTCCGTACTTCTCTCAACCGTAAATTATCATTCCTTCCCTATTCCTATCCCCCATTAGTCTTCTTGTGATGGCTGCTAGGGCTCTAAATTTCATCATTCCACACAGAACCTTGTGATGCTGAAGCACTGTCGGTCCCCTACGAAGGAGCCTGCCAACAGACACGAATGAAAGAGATATATGCCGAGATGAACTTTATTAACATAATTTTATGGTTGAGTGTCATACAATAACTTTGATGTCATAAACGTGTTGTTTTATTAATGAAGCTGAATTTGGATGATGTTGTAAACGACTAGAATTTGCATGTTCAAATTCTAGACCCAGTCTGTCTCGGAGTGAACCTAGATACACTCTGTACATAACAAACATCTGTATATATATCTTCACTTCCTACTTCTCTCAACCGAAAATTATCATTTCTTCCTTACTTATATCCCCCACAAATCTTTTTTGATGGCTGCTAAGGCTCCAAATTACATCATTCCATAACGCAGAACCTGGGGAGGCCGAACCACTGTCGGTCCTCTGCGAAGGAGCCCACCGACAGGGATGAAGTGAAGAGACATATGCTGAGCTGAATTTATTAACTTAGTTTTATGCCTGAGTGTCAACAATATCGACATGGAAACATCTAAAGATTTGATGTTATAAACGTGTGGTTTCATTTATGAAGCCGGATTTGGATGATGTTGTAAACGTCTAGAATTTGCATGCTCAAACTCTAGACTGAGTCAGACTCGCAGTGAACCTAGCTACACTCTTTACACAACATGCATCAGCATATATATCATCACTCCCTAATTCTCTCAACCGTAAATTATCATTCCTTCCCTATTTGTATCCTAGACAAATCTCTTGCGATGGCTGCTAGGGCTCCAAATTGCATCATTCCATAATGCAGACCATCGGGAGGCTGAAGCATTGTCGGTCCTCCACAAAGGAGCCTGCCGACAGGGACGATGAAGTGAAGTGACATACGCCGAGTCTTAACTTTATTAACATACTTTTATGCTTGAGTGTCATACAATACCGACTTGGAGACATCCAAATATTTTTGATGTTGTAAACATTGGTTTTATTAATGAAACCGAATTTAGATGATGTAGTAAACATCTAGAATTTGCATGATCAACTTCTAGACCGAGTAGGACTTTGAGTGAAACTTGCTACACTCTCTACACAAGAAGCATCTGTATATATGTCGTCACTCCTTACTTATCTCAACCGTAAATTATCATTCCTTTCCTATTCGTATCACCGATAAATCTCTTGCGATGGCTGCTAGGGATCCAATTATATCATTCTCCAACAGAGAACCTCGGGAGACCGAAGCACTGTCAGTTCTCTTCGAAGAAGTCTGTCGACAGGGATGATGAAGGGGAGAGACATTCCGAGCTGAACTTCATTAACTTAATTTAATTCCTGAATGTCGTACAATATCGACATGGATCCATTCCAAGTTTTTGAGGTTGCAAACATGTGGTTTCATTAATGAAGCCGAATTTTGATGATGTTGTAATAGTCTAGAATTTGTCAGATCAAATTCTAGACCGGGTCAGACTCGGAGTGAACCTAGCTACATTCTCTACACAACAAGCATTTGTATATATATTGTCACCCCTACTTCTCTCAACCGTAAATTATCATTCCTTCCATATTCGTATCCCCGACAAATCTCTTGCGATGGCTGTTAGGGATCCAATTGGCATCATTTCCCAATGCCAAAACTCGGGAGGCCGAAGCACTGCCAGTCCTCTATGAAGAAGCATGTGGACAAGGACGATGAAGGGAAGAGACATGCCGAGCAATACTTTATTAACATAATTTTATGCCCGAGTGTCATACAACACCACCTTGGAAACATCCCAATATTTTGATGTTGTAAATGTGTGGTTTCATTAATGAAGCCAAATTTTGATGATGTTGTAAATGGGTAGAATTTGCATGATCAAATTCTAGACCGAGTTGGACTCAGAGTGAACCTAGCTACACTCTTTACACAACATGCATCTGTATATATATCGGCACTCTATATTTCTCTCAACCGTAAATTATCATTCCTTCCATATTCATATCCCCCATAAATCTCTTGCGAAGGTTGCTAGGGCTCCAAATTACATCCTTCCACAAACACAAAACCTCGGGACGCTGAAGCACTATCAATCCACTATGAAGGAGCATGCCAACAGGGACGATGAAGGGAAGAGACATATGCCGAGCTGATCTTTATTAACATAATTTTATGCATGAGTGTCATACAATACCGACATGGAAACATCCAAAGATTTTTATGTTGTAAACGCATGGTTTCATTAATGAAGCCGAATTTGGATGATGTTGTAAACATCTAGATTTCCATGATCAAATTCTAGACCGAGTTGGACTCAAAGTGAAACTAGTTACACTCTTTACACAACAAACATGTGTGTGTGTGTGCGCGCGCGTGCGCGTGTGTGTGTGTATATATATATATATATAAGAAGAGATGAGAGATTTTCGGAGAGATGAGACTGGCGATATCGGTGTTCAACCTAGGGTTTCCAACATCAGAGTTGAGGG
Source organism: Scilla litardierei (assembly GCA_030789695.1). Taxonomy (NCBI): domain Eukaryota; kingdom Viridiplantae; phylum Streptophyta; class Magnoliopsida; order Asparagales; family Asparagaceae; genus Scilla; species Scilla litardierei. The sequence goes on from CM061132.1 coordinate 108,820,943, forward strand.
GACTTTTTGTATCATCAGGAGAGGGGATCTCAGTCACTGATGACCCTGGAGAGTATCTAATATATAAAAGAAGAGATGCGAGATTTTCGGAGAGATGAGACTGGCGATATCGGCGTTCAACCTAGGGTTTCCAACATCAGAGTTGAGGGGACTTTTTGTATCATCAGGAGAGGGGATCTCAGTCACTGATGACCCTGGAGAGTATCCGTGGCAGACTGTAAATAGGAGAAGGAGCTCTCAACCTAAGTCGTTTCTTCGCGTGGGAGGTCACCAGCAGCAAAAGCCGCTTCACCGTGGGGGAGGCTAGCATTGATCTGGGAGGAGTACTCAATTTGGGCATACAAGTAAAGGTGGCCAAGCTGGGAGAGGTTCCAAGGCTGATACCTCATTTGGGGGTTATGCAGCTAGGGTGTTTGAGGGATTGTCTCTGAGGCCGCTATCACAAACCATTTCTCCAGCTGGACCAAAACGGAGTTGGTCTGAAATTTGCTCCTCTAAGTGATCTTATGGCGACTCTATTGGCATGACATTTGTTCCCCCAAAGATCAAGCAGGATGGATCTTCTGTTGCACGTGTCTCTAATTCTCTATTGGAGAAGGGGTCAGAACATTGGAAATCCACTTTGGTCAGGTATGTCCTTGGTGATACTCCAATGTTTCGGCAGATGCAGGCTTGGATGGAGAGGCTCTGGAAGCCAAGGAATAGAGTGCATTTATATAGCAAGGACAACATATTCTTCTAATTTCGGTTTGAGTCTGGGGAGGAATGTGAAAGAATACTCCATGGTGACCCTTGGCTGTTTGATGGTCGATTGGTTGTGCTCAAACTATGGAGCCCTTTTCTTCGTCACAATCGTGACATTCTCACTTCTGTACCAATTTGGGTGCAAATGCATGGGGTTCCTGTGAACATGTGGAATGTGGAAGTACTCAATATTCTAGCTTCTGTTGTTGGTAATCCTTTGTGTTTAGACCGTGCCACCGCCAAATAGGAGAGAATAACATATGCTAGATGCCTGGTTGAGGTGGATGCTAAGAAGGCGTTGCCAAAACAGGTTGAGGCAGAACTTGATGATGGGTCTATTTTGGTTATTGATGCCAAATATGAAGCGGAACCTCCTCGCTACAGTAAATGTATTTGTTTTGGCCACCCTACTATGCAATGCCCATTTCAGGATAAGTCACCAACAAATCAACCTGACAAGGGGAAGGGGATAGGTTTGAACTCTAAACATGTCCACTTTACTGACCCGGGGCAGTCTTCAAATATTAGTGATGGGACACCTCCTATTCTTGATGGAGAGGGGCCTGTGCAGGCCACAGGGGACTGTGACATGCAAAAACTACTGCTGAAGCAGCTGGGAGTAGTTCCCGTCAGGTTGGGGGCGGGAATCAGTGCAGTACGGAACCTGCTTAGCTTGGTTAATTCAATGAAGTTCCTCCTCTACCTGAAGCGTAAACTTACCCCTAACAGTATATGGCTGGAAAAATCTCCAGCCAGTGTTATGTTACCTCCCATCATTTCAGTCACTAACAATATGGAGCCAGAAATTACTCCAGCTTGCAACATTGCTGAATCTGTCTCTATTGCTGGAGTGCAGGATGATAAGCCAGGTGAAGTTACCGACTCAGGTGTCTGTCTTCCAAAGGATACTGTGTATGATAATCTTGAATGGGCTGAGGAGCTCAGGGAAATGCTGATTGTGGTTGATTCCACAAAGCTGAGGAAACAGGGAATTCAAAATTCGGGTACTGCTATTCGTCGAAGCACCAGGTTGAAGTAGGGAGGGTAAACCCTGATTTCCTCCATTTATTCTATATGACTATGTTGATTTGGAATACAAGAGGTTTAAACAATGTTGTGAGGCATAGGGATCTCCAAGATAGGATCAAGACTCTTGATCCTACGATTTTAGTCCTGCTGGAGACTAAATTAAAGACTGACACTATTGTCACCAAATCTTGCATCCCCAAGAGTTGGAATAATCTATATAACTTTCAATGCCATGATGGAGGGCGTATCCTTATGGGGTTTGACCCACTTGTGTGGCAGTTGAGTGTTGTCTCAATCTCAATGCAACACATCACTGTTCACTGTGTTAATGTGGGGGGTTTAGAGTTTGCTTTTACCGCAATCTATGGTAGTAATAGCTCTGTTGAGAGGAGGCTATTATGGGATCTACTTAAAAGAGATGCGAATACCCTGAGCAATAGTGCCTGGATCGTAGGAGGGGATTTTAATTGAATCTTGTACGCCAAAGATAAGTTGGGAGGTCGCATGGGTGGAGGCTAGCAAACTGTATGAATTCAATAATTGTCTCTCTGATTGTCGCTTGCAGAACCTCAAAAGCACTGGCCAACGGCTAAGTTGGTGCAATAAACATTTGGGTGTGAGACGTATTGCAGCGCAATTGGATCGTGTGCTTTGTAATGATGTATGGCTTAATAAGCTCCCTGATTCTTCTTTCGAATATTTTGACCCACAAACCAGTGATCACTCCCCTATGATGGTCAACTTGCATATGCAGGTACATTCTGATCCTAAGCCATTCAAATTTTTCAATCATTGGATACATTTGCCAGGTTATTATGACTTGGTGAAATCTTCATGGGAGCTGAACATCAGAGGAACCCACATGTTCTGTCTGATTAGTAAAATGCGACGGGTGAAAATTAATCTCAGAAGTTGGGCTAGAGAACAGCAGGCTTGTAATCCTATTCAACTTTGCCTCTCACAGCTGGGTGCTATTAGGAATCAAATTGCTTTACACTATACCTTCGAGCTTCAGGAAAAAGAACGTATGTTATCTAATGTTCTGGCAAACCAGTTGGGGATAGAAGAAGAGATATACCGTCAAAGGAGTAGGCAGGATTGGTTGGACCTGGGCGACAGAAACACTAGATTCTTTTACAATGCTATGAAATCAGGACAATGCTGCAATAACATAAGGCATCTGGTGGATGTGCATGGTGTACAGAGCAAAAAAATTGAGGAAGTAAAAGCCAAAGCTACTAACTTTTATAAATGCTTATACAATCAAAATCACTATTGGAATGTCTTCCCAAAGCTGATGCCCAAGAAGAAGATCAAACATGAAACTGCTATGTGGCTTGAAAGAAATGTGACTGCAGATGAGATTAAAGAGGCGGTGTGCTTCCAAATCACGTGGGCCAGATGGGTTCAACAGCTTCTTCTTTTAGCACAATTGGAATCTAATTGGTAATGATGTTTTGAGAGCAGTGCAATCTTTCTTTAGATCTAGTTCCTTGCTGCGACAGGTAAATCACACATTCCTAACTTTGGTTCCAATGGGTTCTAATGCTTCGTCTTTGGGAGATTACAGGCCTATTGCATGTTGCAATGTTTTATATAAGATCATTAGCAAGATCATTTGCAACAGACTTCATAGATTCATTCATGATCTTGTATCTCCAAATCAATCTGCTTTCCTTCAGGGGAGATTGATTTCTTACTGTACCCTGCTTGCCCATGAGCAAATCAGAGATTTTAGCAATACTATGGGGTCCTGAGCGTGCCTGAAACTTGACCTCAGAAAGGCCTTTGATAGTGTGAACAGAGAGTTCGTGTACTTCATCCTGCATCAGATGGGTTTTGGTCACACGTTCATCGGTTGGATTAAGGAATGCATCTCTTTGCCCTCCTACTCCGTGATGGTTAATGGTTCTCAAGTGGGGTTCTTTCAAGGAAACAGAGGGCTAAGGCAAGGTGACCCACTCTCTCCCTACCTTGTTGTCATTATTGTGGAATGTTTCACCCTTCTGCTTGCCAAGGCGTTAACTAAAGGAAGCATCCACCATATGCGACGTATTGGCGCTATATCACATCTACTTTTTGCAGATGACTTATTTAGGGGTCTTAAAAATTTGCTAGAAGAGTTCCGGAATTTCACAGGACTTGACATCAACTGGGACAAGAGTATATCTATGTTTAGCAAAGGTGTCAAAAACCCGGGTGATCTTGTAGAGTTATTGGGAGCTAAACAAGCACACACTATTACTACTTACTTGGGTCTCCCCCTGTCTTCCAAATATCCCAAAGCTCAGATGTATAAACGGCTAACTGATAAATGTAGGAAACGACTAAGTGGCTGGACTTCTTCGATGTTATCCTTAGCTGGTCGTATTGAGCTAGTCAGAACTGTGATTTATGGCATGATAAATTTTTGGATTCAAGTTTATAGATTCCCAACTATTTTGCTTCGTACTTTAACATCAATATGCAGAAAATTTATCTGGGGCACTACTAAGGCTTGGTCGTGGAGTGATTCTTGCATACCTAAGGAGGAAGGAGGAGTTGGCTTAAGATTACTACCTGATCTGAACCTTGCTGCGGGAATCAAGCTTACTTGGAGATTATTCAAGTCTGGAGGGCTCAGGGCAGAGTACATGCGGGGTAAATATAAGGATTCAGTTAGATTCTTTGAAGCTTCAGCAACCCCTACTCAATCTGATACGTGGAAGTTCTTACTACACTGCAGAAGCCTGTCTCAGAGTATAATTAAGAGGAAAGTTGGAGATGGGAAAGATACCCTATTTTTGGCATGAGAATTGGCTCCATTGTGGACCCCTCAAAGCTCTATACAATATCCCGGAAGGTGCAAGTAGAAAGCGTGTCTCTGATTATTGGACTGGATCTTCTTGGAAGGACAATTTTGAAATACAGATGCTCATGCGCATTCTCCAAAATCACGCACTCTCAGCTGGTGTCGACTCCTGGCAATGGAGAGTGGGTGCGGCCTTTATATTCAGCCAGGCATGGGATTTTGTGCGTATGAAATCTGCCCCTTTCCCATTTTATAAACTTGTTTGGTACAATAAATATGTCCCAAAGTATTCTATAACCCTGCTCCGAGCTTTCAGAAATAAGTTGCTTACTAAATGCCGATTGGATAGTTGGTGTAGTCTGTCCTCCAATCGATGCGAGCTGTGTGCGGATGATTACCCAGAAACAATTGAGCACATCTTCTTTCTTTACCCCTACTCAAATTACATCATGCGACGAGCTCTGCTTAAGCTTGGTACCATGGGTCCTGCGGTACTCTCTTTACCTGAGATCGGCAACTTCTACTTGGCAAATTACAATAAGAAAGGGATGCTCGGGCTGCTCGGTAAAACTGTCCTTGTGGCAGTTGTGTGGCATCTATGGCGTGAGCGCAACAGACGGGTGTTTGAAAATATTAGGAAGTCCAAGATTGCTCTTTTCGAGGAGATCACTTCGGACGTCCGAATTATACTACGTAATTCTGAAGAGGTGGAGGATGAGGCGGCAACTGCTTTCGCTTACTGGGATATCCGAGATAATGGATGACTATTACTTTTTCATCTGAGTATCTGAGTGTTTGTACTTTGTCTTGTATGTTGTTTTGATTCGGGGTTCTGTGCTTAGATGACGGACTATTTTATCTCAGGTGACGACGCTAGTGTCCTATCCCCTAGTCACTTAGATTGCCATCCTATGCTCAGTCCGCATTGTAATCTTTGTATATTACTTAACATAGATTCTAACTTATCCTGCAAAAAAAATATGTATACATACATACATACATACATGAGAATAATGGGTATCATACCCCATATGAGAGGGTGTCTCATATGCCCTCTCACATAAAGGGGGCAAGTACAAGCCCACATGGGCTTGTACTTGGTGTACTTGCCCTCCTTTATGTGAGATGGCATATGAGACACCCTCTCATATGACGTATAATACCCATTATTCTATATATATATATATATATTGGAGAATATATATATATATATATATATATATATATATATATATATATATATATATATATATATATAAAATAAAACAGGGATGTTATCATGGGTTATTGGATAAGATTTTTTGGATAAGAGAAATTGGATAATGGTTTGAATTGTATTTGGGTTATAAAAATTAGGGATGTTATGATGAGTTTTTGGATAAGAGATATTGGATAAGAGAAATTGGATAAGGGGTTAAATTGTATTTGGGGTATAGAAATGAGGGATGTTATAATGAGTTTTTGGATAAGAGATAATGGATAAGAGATATTGGATAAGGGTTTGAATTGTATTTGGGGGGGTTTTGAAAGTTGAAGTGTGAATTTAAAAACAAAAGTTTGGGAGAAAAAATAAACCAAAAAAGAGGTTAAACAAATTAAAACTCTATCAGCTCACATGGATCGCTGATGTAGCATTCAATCCCACCGCAGATTTTCCATTAACACAAAATTTGAAGTGTGTCCTCTCTCTCTTACCCGAAATTTGTCCTTGCCTCTATCTCCTCAGTTCTTCTCGAAGCAGATGAGCCCTAATCTCTCTCACCAGTGGTCTGCGCTCCGTTGCTGATTTCAAATGAAAAATTAATTATGCTCTCTATCTCCCCTCTAAACCTCTATCCATCCCATTTTCTTTCTCCTCAGACGAGATGGAGTGACGATTCGAATTAGCGAGGGTGTGTCTGATATTGAATTAGCCAGCGGCGAATCAAGTAAGGGTTAGGATTTTTGCTCCTTCTCACAGAGAAAGAGAAGATAACTGTGGACTAGAGCAATTTGAGCTCCAATGGGAACCTTGACGAGTAGATTGAAAAATTAGAAGATGACAGTGCACGCCTATATCCGAGAAAGATGTCAGCTTTCAATTTTTTTGGTTATTTATTTGGTTGGGGAAATTTTGGGGGTTTGATGAGTTAGGGTTGTTAAAGGAAAGTTGCTAATTTTGTTGCTGGTTTGACATCACCGGCATCCTGGCCCGAAATTTTTTATTTTGGTTCTAGATCATCGGGATCTTTGCCAAGCAAGAGTCGGGGAAGGTTGTGTTTGAATTTGGACGAACTGTGGAAGCACCGTCGATGTCGGAGTTTGAGGAGGCACCAAAGTGTAAGTTGAACATTGCAGGAAGCCACGGTGTGCTATTATTGCAGAGGTAAAACTACTTTCTTGATTTGGTAATTTGATTTTAACTAAAGAATCAGATGAATGGGAAAAGTTGGGGAAAAAATTAATTTTGATAAGGAACATGCTTATTTTTAGTAATTTATGTGACTTTTTATTCAAAACGGAATTTGATGTTGACGATACCTATTTCAGTAATTTAGGAAGCCACATCTAATTTAGATGGTTTCTTTTTGTTTCAAATATATGTTTTATGTTCTTGATTCGTGTATAAATTATTTCTTCCTGAGAAACTTATATGATAGTTTGTTATTTTGGGGATGCACTTTTAGGTTTGTTTGAAAATTTTAACTAAGAAAATTATAATGTTTTTGATTGTGTTTGCTTATTATACAATTGAATATGTTTTGCAAAGTAGCAATGGTGGTGGTGTTACTGGGATGTCCTCATCTTGATCTTCTTCTTCCTCTAAGTCTCCACAAATCAGCCACCAAGGTGTCAAGTTGAGGGGTGCAGTGTGGATCTGAGTGGAGCAAAAGCTTACTATGGTAGGCACAAGGTCTGTCGGATGCACTCAAAGACACCCATGGTCATTATAGCTGGCCTTGAGTAAAGGTTATGTCAATAGTGCAACAGGTCAGAAATCATGTTCTAATTGCCCAAATTTTGGCATCTTTACTTTTCTAAAATTTTTTAATTCTCCTAATTTGTGACTTGAATCAACTTGGTGGTATTTTTTAAAGTTTGGTATAGATATTGAGTTGGGTGAAATTATTTAATCTATGTTGAGTTTGTTGTTTGATTATTGTTGTCGCTTATGTGCACTCTTTATTTGCCTTAATTGTGAGCCTATTTCAATGAGGACTGGTCTTTAGGTTCCACTTTTCTTTTCTTTTTGTTTCAAATATTTGTTTTCTGTTCTTGATTACTGTATAAATTATCTCTTCCTGAGAAATTCTTGTTCATGTTGTTTACTGTATGCCTTGCTAGATCAGATGTTCATGTTTTTGCACAATCTTCAAATTCCAGTCCAAGATCAAATTACCACTATAGCCATGTATCCACTTTGCTTAAGCTTGCACCAAGTTTCTTCAAGCTTCAAGTTACTTCAAGCTACTTCAAGCTTTAGGTTGCTTCAAGCTTCACAATATAGACAAGTAACGAGGTTTTTACGGGGAGCCTCTAGTGCACAAGTTCTGAAAATGTGCAGTAGATTAAGCCACCTACCTACCTACCTACCTACCTGAGAGGGAAAAAAACTTGAATCAACAACATGAAGTTATCTGTTCTAAGATATAGCCACGTAGTTAATTAAGTGTATTATATCATACCTCATGTCATAGTATCAGATTTTCTACTTCAAAATACTAGAAATTCTTAAAAAATCATCTGATCTGAAGAATGCTCATACTTGAGTCATACTTGTGCCAATTGGGTGGTTCCATAGGGCTTGAATCTTCGATGCTACCTTGAAACCGTAATATTTTCTCCAGTGCTGGTTTTCTTCCCCAACCTTCTTACCTAAGTCTGGATAATGAAAATTTGATATGATCATTGCAGCGAACAAATTAGAAAGTAACCAGCAAAGATTAAACATCTCGATTTGCTTTTGAATTTAATGAATATTCATGATAAAGTTATGCTCAAAATAAAATATGTCTGTGTGCTAGGCACAACTAAGACAATTGCACAGAGTGCTTCAGCCAGTTTGTTTTTCTTCTCACTACTTTGAATGGCTTATCATCTTTTGAGCTCTAAAAAAGGTTGAATTATAACCGAATTTTTATCTTAAAAATGAATTTTTTTTTAAATTCCCATGATGGAAATTTCTTGATTTAGTTCAAGTTTGTTTCATAGAAATGTGCATTGCTTGGTTTCAGGTATCAATGCTCATACCCTCACAGTCCTCCTTGAATTACTTGCTTCTGGCTCTATTTTATGGTGGATTTCTTATCTACGGGAGGAAATCTCTATAGGTATTTCTAGTTAACTTATCTTATTGATTGATGCTTACTCTCTTTTTGATGTGAATATTTATTGCTTTTTTTTTGTGGTTCACATTCATGTTTGGGTTTCTCAAGTGTATAATTGCATGAGCTAAGTTCTTGATTTTTTTCTTTTTGGGGTGAAATAAATAATCTACCACCATTTTGGAAGTTAATAAGATATCGCGTGAGAGTCATGGAGCATTCTCTGGATTTTTGGTTGATAGTAGGGACTTAAGTGGCATTTTTCTAGCAGACTGTAGTTGAGTTCAAACTTATGTAACTGTGTGGAATGTGTGGAATTTTGGTTGAATTTGGTAGTAGTCAATTAGAGATGGAAGCCATAATTTTTTCTCACAAAAAGCTTTGACAATATTTAGTTATAGATGCTTAAATATAAAGGCTATTTTGGCTTAGTGGAAACCAACAAGACTATAGGGGTTACATGGTCAATACTTGGTAGTTTCCAGTACTATCAATGTGACAATATATTGCCACAAGTCAGTAAATAATCTTCATGCTACTGGATACATGCATGGGTGCATCATGGTCTTTTATTCTGAACTTTGATAGTGCCCTAAAATCATTGGCAAGATGTACCAATAATGTTATCAGAAGCAACAAAAATGTATGCTAAGGTGCCTGCTATATCATCATATGATTCTTGGCATAGTTCATGTCACATGGAATGACAATAATGCTCCTTTAGATTTTGATCTCCCTGTAACATGGAAGCAACAAAAATGCATGTTTTCTATGGCCAAGTCTAGATGTTCACTTTGCATAATATTAACTCCACTATGTTTTTATGGCCCGCTAACTTACATCCTAAGGTAGCAACACATTTTGCAAGTGGATATACACATGGAGGAGTTGTGGGCTGAGAGCTTAAGACGAAGCTGTTGATTCTAACAATGATGCTGCTAATATGGAAGATCAAAGAGAAGTTTTTGATAATATTCATCAAGAGCATGTTGATTTAGGTAAGCATGTAAGCATGTGAGCTCTTTAGTTTGCTTAATAAAGGAGAAGTTATTGATAATATATAAAGGTTTAGAAACAATTGGGGACTTCTTTGCATAAAGTGTGTCAGTAGTAAAACAGACTGCTTAATTGGAAAATAAGGCTGAAGGCATACACGTTACCTAGAGTTTTGGCGGGGAACCGAAATTTTGAATGAATTGTGTAATTCAATTCGATTCATTTTAACTTAATTATGTACAGTCTATTTGTCTTCTTTCGTTTTTTACCATTTAAAAATTAGCAAAGATCTTATTTTGTGGGTGCTGTTACATCTTAATCTACATTTTGATTAGTTTGATATTCTTGAAAATTTTGTTTGATGATCCAGTTGTTGCCAGATTAAATGACAAGGATACAAAAGCCATGAATATAAACGATGTCAATTTTCTCTTCTATTTCTTGATTTCCTTTTTCCCCTACTAAAAATTGCATTTTGAGAGATATCCCTTTGATTAGAATTCGATCTTCTTGCAGTTTCAGAGCTTAATTTGACACCGAGGTTCAAATACTCTCTCTTTTATTGCAGGCTGATCCCTATTCCTATATTGCATGCTCATCCCTGTTTTCTGATAATGACATTGCTCTAAGAAAAATAAGAAATACTCTTTTCTTTGTTCCTAGAATTTTTTTATGTGCTATTTTTATTTAAGTGTTATTACTCTTTCAGCATGAGGAGATGGAATTTGTTTTGAAGTCATCAACGATTGAGATTTATAATGAAGAGGTGATGGATCTTCTGAGCATGGACAGTACTCATCTTAGGGTTCTCGATGATCCAGAGGTAAATTGTTACTCTCAAGTGTAGTGTCTGTTATGTTTTTGTTGTGCTATTCCTTCCATTGTGCAGAAAGGAACAGTTGTCGAGAAACTTACTGAGGTGCTGTTGAGGGACTGGAGCCATCTTAAGGAATGTCTTGCTTGATTCAAAGGTGCAACTAAGAATACTACATGACAATAACTTCTTACTATTTGGTAAATTTTTCTTTACTACCTTTGTATGTTGCATTTTTTGCAGCTCAAAGGCAGATATGAGAGACCTTACTAAATGAAATGAGCTCCAGATCTCATCAGATACTTAGACCGTTTTTGACTGGATCATACTACGCAGACCCAGATTGACAACTTTATGGTCCAGGAGCTTGATGGCACTAAAACGACTGGTGTTGGTGCAAGTAGAAGGTACAGTTGAGGGATGGAGATTTCATTGGCAGCATTGGCCCCTTAATGGCTTATTTGTTATTATATTTTGTTTCCTTCAGTGTACGTTCGATTGATAAATTTCTTTTCCTATTTCAGCTCGGTGCAAATTTCATTCTTGCTGTATCGCTTGATGTATGCAAAGCTAGAGCCAGGTGAAGAAGATTCCTCTCTACTATGTCTTTGAGGCTCTTGATCTTATTATTATTGTTGAGGAGTCTTATTACTGATGTGTTGTTTACTTTTATTAAGTTATTATTTATTTTCATCTTTTTTCAAGCAGAACATTGCTAACTTTGCTGGCAACAAGAACTTAGTTTTGCATGTCCCAGCATTCAACATTATCCATGGTGGATCACATGCTGGTATCAAGCTTACCATGCAGGTAATGCTACTGTCAGTGGTCTGATATTTTCTTTTCCTCCCATCTGATAATGGCAATTCTAATATCTAACAACTTTATAAGAGTTCATGATCCTTCTATTGGGGCCTCTTCATTTAAGGAAGACATGAAGATGGGTGTAGAAGTATACAACAATTTGAAGATGACTAATTTAATCATTTTGAGGAGACATCCTCTTCTATAATGCAAATGAGCAATGTATAACTTTTTCATTCTCTTTTAGAGTGTCATTAAGAAAAATTATGGACAAGATGCTACCAATGTTGGACATGAGAGTGGCTTTGCTCCTAACATTCTGGTTTGTTGTTGTTATTCTATGTGATAATATAGATGTTGTTGTGGATTGATATTCAGATAGTTTAAGTTAACATATTTATTAACATTTTGCAAGTAAAGATCTTGATTATTTTTTGTTGGTGACTTTTGAAAAATTGGGAAAGAAATTGCATGTTCACAGAAAAAGTTGGCTCTTTCCCATGAAAACATGTTGATGCTTGCCATGCATAAGCAAGTCCATGACATCATGAATCTTCTTGGCTAACTATAGCCGTGGGTATGGTGATCACATGTTCTGTTGAGACATCTTGAGTCGAGTGACCTGCATTTATCTTGGAGGAGGATCTTGGAACTACCTGAGCAATCTGAAACTAGATAATACATTGATGGGTAGTTACAATGATCAACCTCTTGTAATCGCTGTCTTTTTTGTGTCATTTTTTGTGATCTTCATTTTTTGGTAGTTCTTCATTTTTTGTGCCACCCCATATGTGTTTGACAATTTGTTTCATTGAATTTTTGATGCTTTGAATAGTTATCTGATCTTTCCATGAATTAGACTCAGGTTTAGGTTACCTCAACCCATCTGTTCAGTTTTTTAAGTCATTTTATAGTGTTTTTCACTTTTTGTTGTTCTTCGTTGTTTCTTTAAAGCACAGAATAATTGAATGTATGGTCAAATGGGCAGTTATATTTTATCCTTAGTTTTGAGAGAATAATTGTGTGTTGAGAGAACATGTTATCCTTAGTCTTGTGGTCTTCATTTTTTGGTTTGTTCTTTACAATTTGCATGTGAAATATTGCAAATTAACCATGTATAAGTTTGTTAAGTTAAATATTGCTCAGTTTAAATCCTGTTTGGTTTGTTCTTTACATGTTCAGTATAAGTATTGTAAAGTTACCATGTTCATGTTCTTTACAGTTTAAATATTGCTCAGTTTGTTAAGTATATGTTTGGTTTGTTCTTTACATGTTGCATTTTTATGTCCTGTTCTTCATTTGTTTCCTTAAATGTTGCATGTTAAATATTGCATTTTAATTATCCAGGTGATATATTTCGCAGGATAACATGTTCTCTCAACCTCATCTGATTGACATCAACCTCAATCTCTCGGTGAGCGCTTCTAACCTCAACCTCCTCTAATAACCGTCTTTTTTGTGTTCTTCATTTTTTTGTTGTTCTTCATTTGTTTCTTTGAAGAACGGAATAATTGAATGTACGGTAAGTTGAGCAGTTACATGTTATCCTTAGTTTTGCGAGAATAATTATGTGTTGATAGAACATGTTATCTTTAGTTTTATGGTCTTCATTTTTTTGGTTTGGTCTTTGATCTTGCTAGAATTAAACTCAAGTTAGGGTTACCTCAACCTCATCTGATCACTGATTTTTTGACATTTTTTTGTGTTCTTCATTTTGTTTTGTGTTCTTCATTTGTTTCTTTGAAGAACAGAATAATTGAATGTACGGTCAGTTTAGCAATTACATGTTATCCTTAGTGTTGCGAGAATAATTGTGTGTCGAGAGAATATGTTATCCTTAGTTTTGTGGTCTTCATTTATAAGTTGCCCGTTAAATGTTGCAAATTAACCATGTATAAATATTGTTTAGTTTAAATCATGTTTGGTCTGTTCTTTACATGTTCAGTATAAGTATTGCAAATTAACCATGTACATGTTCTTTACAGTTTAAATATTGCTCAGTTTGTTAAGTTTAAGTTTAAGTTTAAGTTTAAGTTGCATGTTAAATGTTGCAAAAAATTTGGTCTATTCTTCATTTGTTTCTTTAAATATTGCATGGTAAATATTGCATTTAAAATCCTGTACAAAATATTGCATTTTAATTATCCCAGTGATATATTTCGTAGGATAACCTGTTCTTTCAACACACAAGAATTTAACACAATGATTCTCTACAGGTGGGTTAATCTCAAATTCTCTCTGGCGTAATCTCAAACTTACAATGATTCTCTCTTAAAACCCACCAACATTCTCTCTCAAAAGCAGTATTTTGCAGGGTAAACAAGGCAAACAGCTAAAAAGCCAACATTCTCTCACAAACACATTGTTTTGCAATGCTGAAAAGATAAAAAGTAGGTGAGCACATGCCCCCACCATTAAAAATTCAGGATGCTTTTTGGTATGTTCGATATCAGTTGAGCACGTAAGGTATTTGTTGATCATTTGTTGGGTGCACGTTTTGCTACTTTTGTGTTTCCTAAATATGTGTTTCATAACCTACAATTAATGTGTTTTTTGTTAATGTGTTTTGTGTTTAAAGAATCTCAAGAACATACCCCACAATTATTTGTTGGTCAGTGTGTTTTTTGGCATATTCAATATTAGTTGAGCACATAAGGTGTTTGTTGATCATTTGTTGAGTGTACGTTGTGTTTCATAACCTGTAGGTGTTAATCTCTATATGTTTGTGTTATTTTGCTACTTTTGTGCTTCATAAATATGTGTTTCATAACCTGCAAAACACTACTTTTAAGATTCACGTTTGTTATATCGAATACGAATGTTAATGTGTTTTTGTGTTAATCTCAAACATTAACAGTGTATTCAAAACTTGGTAATTACATTCCATTTTGTTTCTAAACTGTTCTTTTGAGAGAATGTTTATGTGATGACATTCACTTTTGTTTATAAATTGTTTATAAACTGATGAACATTCATTTTTTTGAGAGAACTTGGTAATTACATTCACTTTAGTTTATAATATATTCTTTTAATATAATGTTTATAATGTAAATGTTGGTGGGGTTTTGTAACACCTGTAAGTGCATATACTAATATTTTTGTTCATATTTAGAAGTAATTCATGCATTAGCCCAAGTTTTGGCAATATTAGCATTAGTATTCTTCATGTTTCACAATTATACCCAAATGTGGGCGTATTTATGGAAAGTTTTCCTTAAAGAGGTATTTGTGAAAATGTTTCCCCAAATGGCATGAATAGTAATTATAATTACCACTTAGAGGGCATTTCTTTTTAACAGGGAAAGTGGGAAAAAAAGAATGGCAATCTTGTAAATTGCATGAAGTTCTCATTGCATGAAGCTTCTAAACTTTCTCCATTTTCTCCCTCATTCCTTAATCACTTTATTCCTTTAAAAACCAAAAAAACACACACACAACAATGGGCCTCTTTCTCTGTGGCCGAACCAGCAAGGAGAAAAAAAAAACAACACTAATAAAACAAAAAGGGGGAGAAGGAATGGCAAATTTGTAAATGAGGGGAAAACAATTCAAGAAATCTCTACACAACTTAATTTCTCTTCCCCCAAAACTTCCTTAATTACTCCCCCAACATCCCAAGTGCTGTCGTACCTCTATTCCCCTAATGGCCGAAAGTAGTTAGCACAAAAAAAAGAAAGAATACCAAGAGAAAAAGGAAGGAAAAGAGGAAGGAGGAGGAGAAGAGGATCAAGGCCAAGCTTAAGGAGGATCTCCCAATCATCCTATTAAATCTTTAGGTAGGAATCTTAATCTCACCTAGGTTCTATTTTAGATGTCTTCATGTAGAAATTGCAATCGAATTTTGAATTTCCATAGATTTGATGATTTCCCTTAAAAATTGGTTGTGTAGCACTTTCTATTTTGCTCTTGGATGATGTAAACATTAGATTATCTATAATTAAAGGGAGGTCATGCCCAAATTTTTAGGAAGACATAGAAGATAAACTAAAAATTTGATTTTTCTTGGATGTCTTTAGAGAAGTTGATGACTTTTTACAAAAAACTTGGATTTTCCTTAAGGAGCTTTGATAAAAGACCACTATTAAGAAATCCAATACACCTCCTTGAGCTTTTCTTGCCAAGATAATCTTTTCCTAGCATCCTATTATTAGCTTTCATTGAAACTACTATTACATGAAAAAGTCCTACCAAGTTTTAGTTTTTTCCTTATAAGGGATTGTTTTTCCTTAAAAACTCATGTAGGAAACTTACCTTGAAATATGACATTTCCATTACTAGTTGTTGTTCTTCATTCTTCTATAATTTACATGGTCTTTCTTGTAATCAATTCTTTCTTTATATAGCAAAATTGCTTACACATATTGTGTGGTCATCACCATTGTATGGCGTGCTCCCTCCTTTGTAGCATCTATCGCCATTTGGTAGCAAATGAGTGATTCATGTAATAAACTCCTTAGTTACATGGTGTGGTTGAAGTGCCTTTCAATTAAACGCCTATGTTCCATGTGGAAGCTTTGTGTACCCCTTTTGATCATGACTCTCACCTATGGGCCTAATGTGTTTTTATGGATAAGTTGAATTATGGCATGGGAGACCCAAATGATGAGGAAATGAAGTAAAGTTGTGTATTTGGAACTAGATACGAAATTTGATAATGTAATGGGGAAATTTGGTGTGAAGTGGTAGTGCCATGCAAAGAGGGATAGGGCATTCATGGGAGGCATGGCTCTTTGTGAAGAGATATGTTATGAGATGCTGGGATGCATAACCCAAGGTGTATGAAAGAAAAGAAAACGTGGTAGATATTGTTTTGGTAGCCATGCCTATATGACTCCCTAACCCACCTATGAAAATCAATGTCACTTCACGTCCATGTGTGTCTACATGTTGCTTGTCCATCTATGTTGCTTTATGTCCACCTATATGTGTATTTCTTATGTTCACAACGTGCTTCTTTATGTTTAACTATAGTTGCGCTCTCCGGTTAGTTTATGCCATGCAATCCTTTTATGCATGTTGGTTATATACTATGCCACATTCTTACGTGCAAGATATTCCACTAATTCTTGCAAAACCGAAATTTGTTTTTTTACACAACAAAAAAAACAAAACAAAATAACCCAGGTGTCTCCTTCCACTTTTGAGGTGGGTGGGCACTCTAGGGAGGGGTGGGGGAAAACCAAAGCGTTAGGTTGGCATAAAGGACGGGACTGGTTGTGTTGATTGTTTGGATTTGTGTTGGGAACTCTCGCACTCCTGTCGGGCTACCGGGGCGGGGAGTGGGCGGAGGTGTACCGTAGGCTCCTGACGGGCTAGCGCGGCGGGGAGTCCTAGTTCTTACCACCCGCCTTACTTGGTGAGGTCCCAGTCCCTTATGTTATACTCAGTGCCTAGGTTTCCAACAATAGATATTTAAATAAATAAATTTAAATAACTGCCACTCTCAACTTTGTTTTTTTGTCGTGTTTACTGTCTGTAGTGTTGACTCTATAACCCTTAGATAGAACTTTGGTGTGGTTAAGTTCTCCTACTGGGCACGCTGTGACGTGACCCCCCCTCTCCACAGGTACAGGTCCAGAGAAGATGGCGGGCCCTCCGCCTCAGCAGAGACTCCAGGAGGGCGGCACTCCCCAGACTGGGTCACAGGGGTAACTAGGCTTCGAGTGGTTTTGCGGGTTTTTGGGTCACAAGGGTGAGTGAAAGGAGATGTAGTTACTTTTTGTCCCCCCTCAGTTTTGTACCCGTGAGTGATTGATGTCATACTTTCTGGGTTGTACAGTTTTTGTAATGATGTTGTTGTGATGTGATTAGTATAAACTTGTGTGGGTGACACTAGACGCTCCCGCTGTTTGTTTGCTGCCACTTAGCTGTACTTATTCTGTTGTACTGGAGCATTTACTTTTTTGTACTCCTCTGCAGTACATTGTACTCTTAGTCAGTGTTGTTCTAGCTGTTGCAGTGGCCTGCATATTTTCCCTAACAGCACATTTACGCTTGGTACCCCATACCGCGGCCTGTCACCCTTGTCTTCCGTATTTTGGAAGATGGTGCGTGACAGGTTTTGTGGTGGCCCATGCAGGTCCGCGTGCACTGTGATATGCATAAGAATGACATGGACTATGCTCCAATACTTCAGTTATGGTACTAAATCGATTTGTTCTGTTTCCCTTCGTAGGATGGAGGCCGGGAACGGGACGTCTGGAGGGTCTGAAGAGACCGGGGCTTCTGGTGGTGGGCCCACATCGGGAGACATGACCTCAGAGTCAGTATTACTGGCAAAGGTCCTGATGGGGATCATGGAGCACTTACAGCAGCAGCAGGATAGGGTGGCTGGACTGGTGGCGCCTACACCGAAGGCGCCAAGTTACAAGCAGTTTCGGGAGTTGCGTCCGATATACTTTTCAGGCAGGGAGAGCAGCTTAGAGGTCGATGAGTGGCTGAGGCACACAGAGGATGACCTGACCCTGTCCGGTATTCCACGAGAGGGATGGGTGGAGATTGCCAAGCGACAGCTAACCCACCAGGCCAAAGATTGGTGGGATGCTCAGGAGAGGCACATGACCGGGGTGGTGGAGTGGAAGACTTTTAGGGAGCAGTTTGAGGCCAAGTTCCTCCCAGAGGCTGCGAAGGACGAGTTGAGGCAGCAGTTTGAGCACCTGAATCAGGGTCATAGGATGGTGGACGAGAATGATGCAGAGTTCACCCTATTTAGCAAGTACGCCCCTGAGCTAGTAGGGACAGATGACACCCGAGCTAGACGTTTTCGTATGGGATTAGACCCCGATGTCAGAGGAGCAATGGCTACCCAGGAGCTGACGACACATGAGGCTGTACTGAGTGCAGCCAGACGGTACGAGGCACACTTAAGGAGTTTGGGGAAGCTACCAGCCAGTGACCGGTGATCAGCTGTGCCCCAGAGGACTGCCCCTCGGCCGACCCAGCTTGTGACCTTCAAGCGGCCGGGAGTTCCACTTGTACCATCGAGGAGGACTTCTTGTTGGAAGTGTGGGAAGCCGGGACATGTGGCGAGAGACTGTAGGGTCATGGATAGATAGTGCTACACATGCGAAGAGGTCGGACACATCAGTAGCTTTTGCACTCGCCAAAGACGATCTTCCGTAGTACCAGTGGCTGCCAGACCTCCTCAGCAGAGGGCTCTTCCACCCGCACCGCAGCGACCGGCCCTTCCAGCACCACCGGGGCTGAGACCTATTGCACCGAAGGGACCCTCTCCACGTCCTCCACAGCGGGGCTTCCAGAGGACGGCTCATGCTCTGCAGAGACAGCATCAATTCCTGATGACTGCAGTTGAGGCTGAGCGATCTGGCCAAGTGATATCTGGTATGGTCCTTACTCTTGTTTTAGAATACATGTTTCTTCTTAGTTGTTATTAGATGGTTAGATATTTCTTTGTGCCTTGCCGATTTAGGTATTGTTAGAGTAGCTTCACATCCCGCCTTGTCCTTATTTGATTCCGGAGCATCCCACTACTTCTTGTCTAAACGATTCGTGACCAAGCACTCTATAGTAGTTGGCTCATTTGCTGCTAGTTGGAATATTCACACGGGAAATTGGATTATATGTAGTGCTTCTGGGTTACGTAATTGTCCAGTTGAAATAGGGGGTCGAGAGTTGTATGCAGATTTTCTCGTGATTGAATTACCTGATTATGAGGATGTGTTTGGAATGGATTGGTTAGGGATGTTTTATGCTATTATAGACTGTAGATCGAGGAGAGTAGTCTTCCAAATTCCTGACCACCCGGAGTTCGAGTTTCGCGGTGGTAACCAGACACTTGAACCTTTAAAGTATAAGGCATCATCTCTGGAGATGACGATGGAAGTGGAGTTGACTTTGCCAAAGGTTGTCCAGGAATTTCCAGATGTATTCCCAGATGATATCTTCGGACTTCCCCCAGATAGGTCTCTAGAATTCACTATTGACCTAATACCTGGAACTCAACCGATTGCGAAGGCTCCTTATCGTATGGCCCCACCTGAATTGGCGGAGCTACGCAATCAGTTAACTAAACTATCTGATAAAGGATTGATACGTCGAGTGTGTCACTGTGGGGAGCACCTGTACTATTGGTGAACAAGAAGGACGGGACCCGGAGGATGTGTATTGACTATAGAGACTTAAATAAAGTGACTGTGAAGGACAAGTACCCTCTTCCTCGGATTGATGACATTTTTGATCAGCTTGGAGAATCTCGAGTGTACTCGAAACTGGACTTACGGAGTGGATATCATCAGGTGAAAGTTCGGGGATCAGATGTTCCAAAGACCGCATTCCGAACTCGATATGGGCACTATAAATTTTTGGTGATGCCATTTGGAGTGACTAATGCCCCAGCGACCTTTATGAGATTGATGAATCAAGTTTTCTTTGACTACCTGGATAAGTTTATGGTGGTCTTCATCGATGATATTCTGGTGTACTCAAAGGATGAATACGAGCACGCAGAACATTTGCGGATCGTGTTACGACTCTCAGACAGCATCGGTTATATGCTAAGTTCAGCAAATGCCAATTTTGGTTAACGAAAGTCGCTTTTCTTGGGCACATCATTTCCGGAGAAAGAATATCTGTTGACCCAGAGAAGGTCGCTGCGGTGGATAAGTGGCACATTCCTCAAACCGTCACGAAAATCAGGAGTTCTTAGGGTTGGCTGGCTACTATCGCAAGTTCATAAAGGACTTCTCTAAAATTGCCTCACCTCTAACTCACTTGACTACGAAGGATGTCCCATACGTTTGGTCGGAGGACTGTCAGCGTGCGTTTGATGAATTAAAGCATCGGCTGACTACTGCTCCTGTTTTGACCATTCCAGACAGATCAGGTGGATTCGAGATTTTCTGCGATGCTTCAGGCAAAGGGCTTGGCTGCGTACTTCACCAGTATGGACGAGTTGTAGCTTATGCTTCTAGATTTTTGAAAGTACATGAGCAGAATTATCCCACACATGACTTAGAGCTGGCTGCAGTAATATTCGCTCTGAAACTGTGGAGACATTTCTTGTTGGGCGAGCATGTGAAGATCTACACTAATCATAAGAGTCTGAAATATGTCTTCACCCAGTAGGAACTCAATATGAGGCAGCGTCGGTGGCTTGAGTTGATGGCGGAGTATGACATAGACCTACAATATCATCTCAGGAAGGTAAATGTAGTACCAGACGCTCTTAGTCGACTTCCAACAGCAATTAGGTTAACCACCCAAACGCAACTGTGTTGGGCTCTGCGGCAGATGGAGATCAAGGTGATACTCCTGGGAGATAAGGCTGATATGTTGGGCCTGCAGATTCGATCTGACCTGGTGGATCGGATCAAGGTGGCACAGTCAGAGGATGTAAGATTGAAAGGGATCCGAGAACAAGTGGAGGCCGGACTTCGAACTGACTTTCGGGTTCATGAAGATGGATCTTTGAGATTCGGAAACCGAGTTTGTGTGCCGAGTGGCGACATCCGCGAAGAATTGCTGAAAGAAGCACACAGTTCCCCTTATTCTATCCATCCTGGAGGAACGAAGATGTACAGAGATCGGTGGTAGTATTACTGGTGGCATGGGATGAAAAGGAGTGTAGCAAAGAGCGTGGCTTCGTGCTTGGTCTGCCAGCAGGTGAAGGCTGAACACCAAAGAACGGTAGGTTTATTGCAACCTCTCCCCATACCAGAATGGAAGTGGCAGCATGTAACAATGGATTTTGTGACTGGCCTACCATGGACCCCAAAAGGGAATGACGCAATTTGGGTGATTATTGATCGATTGACAAAATCAGCGCATTTTCTTCCATTTCAGGTTGGTCAGTCCACAGAAGTTTTGGCCAGGAAATATATGGAAGAGATCGTTAGACTACACGGGGTTCCTGTCAGTATTGTATCAGATCGGGACACCAGATTCACGTCTCATTTCTGTAGAAGCCTACAAGCTAGTTTGGGGACCCATTTGAATTTTAGTACTGCTTATCATCCCTAGACAGATGGACAGTCGGAGCGCACTATTCAGATCCTAGAAGATATGCTAAGGGCCTGTATGTTGGATTTTAAAGGATCCTGGGAAGATCATCTGCTTCTGGTAGAGGTTGCATATAATAACAGTTATCAGGCAAGTATTGGCATGGCTCCCTTTGCAGCTCTGTATGGGAGGAATTGTCGATCTCCCTTATGCCGGGATGATGTCGGGGACAGTGAATTTTTGGGACCTGAATTAGTAGCTGCCATGACTAATGTAGTACGGACGGTCAGAGAGAATCTTCGCATTGCACAAGACCGCTATAAGCACTAGGCTGATACAAAGCGATGTCCCTTGGAGTTTCAGCCCGGCGACTATGTGTTTTTAAAGATATCACCGATCCGTGGAACAATCCGATTTGGCAAGCATGGGAATTTAAGCCCGAGATACATTAGACCTTTTGAAATTTCAGCTCGGATTGGTGAAGTTGCATATCGATTGGTGTTGCCACCGCACCTTAATAGTATACACAATGTGTTCCATGTGTCATAGCTCAGAGGATATATAGGGGATCCCAGTCACGTCGTGGACTATTCGAAAATAGAAGTGCGTCCAGATCTAACTTATGAGCAGCGACCGGTGGCCATTCTCGATCGAAGACAGAAAATGTTAAGGAAAAGGCCATTAACTTGGTGAGGGTCAGGTGGCAATAAGAGTCTCCCGGAGAATCGACTTGGGAGCGAGAGGATGAAATGCGGGAGAAATACCCTCATCTGTTTGTATGAAGACCCTTGTATCTCTGAGATGTCTAACAGTTGTGATTACGACTTCCTTTTCTTTTGAATTCCGAGGACGGAATTTTTTTAAGGAGTGTAGGATGTAACACCTGTAAGTGCTAATACTAATATTTTTGTTCATATTTAGTAGTAATTCATGCATTAGCCCAAGTTTTGGCAATGTTAGCATTAGTATTCTTCATGTTTCACAATTATACACAAATGTGGGCGCATTTACGGAAATTTTTCCTTAAAGAGGTATTTGAGGAAATGTTTCCCCAAATGGCATGAATAGTAATTATAATTACCACTTAGAGGGCATTTCTTTTTAAGTGGGAAAGTGGGAAAAAAAAGAATGGCAATCTTGTAAATTGCATGAAGTTCTCATTGCATGAAGCTTCTAAACTTTCTCCATTTTCTCCCTCATTCCTTAATCACTTTATTCCTTTAAAACCCAAAAAAACACACAACAATGGGCCTCTTTCTCTGTGGCCGAACCAGCAAGGAGAAAAAAACAACACTAATAAAACAAAAAGGGGGAGAAGGAATGGCAAATTTGTAAATGAGGGGAAAACAATTCAAGAAATCTCTACACAACTTAATTTCTCTTCCCCCAAAACTTCCTTATTTACTCCCCCAACATCCCAAGTGCTGTCGTGCCTTCATTCCCCTAATGGCCGAAAGTAGTTAGCACAAAAAAAAGAAAGAATACCAAGAGAAAAAGGAAGGAAAAGAGGAAGGAGGAGGAGGAGAGGATCAAGGCCAAGCTTAAGGAGGATCTCCTAATCATCCTATTAAAGCTTTAGGTAGGAATCTTAATCTCCCCTAGGTTCTATTTTAGATGTCTTCATGTAGAAATTGCAATTGAATTTTGAATTTCCATAGATTTAATGATTTCCCTTAAAAATTGGTTGTGTAGCACTTTCTATTTTGCTCTTGGATGATGTAAATATTAGATTATCTATAATTAAAGGGAGGTCATGCCCAAATTTTTAGGAAGACATAGAAGATAAACTAAAAATTTGATTTTTCTTGGATGTCTTTAGGGAAGTTGATGACTTTTTACAAAAAACTTGGATTTTCCTTAAGGAGCTTTGATAAAAGACCACTATTAAGAAATCCAATACACCTCGTTGAGGTTTTCTTGCCAAGATGATCTTTTCCTAGCATCCTATTATTAGCTTTCATTGAAACTACTATTACATGATAAAGTCCTACCAAGTTTTAGTTTTTTCCTTATAAGGGATTGTTTTTTCCTTAAAAACTCATGTAGGAAACTTACCTTGAAATATGACATTTCCATTACTAGTTGTTGTTCTTCATTCTTCTATAATTTACATGGTCTTTCTTGTAATCAATTCTTTCTTTTTATGTGTGTGAGCTTGGTGAGAGATCTAGGGTTGGGTCTTGTTGCTTGGAGCTTGTCTCTCAATGTGGAGGAAGAAGCTGATGGGGTCGGTGTATACCTTGATTGATCGATAGTGGAACCGGGTGCATTGGATGCTGGATGTAGGTTGTTCGCAACCGAACCAGGGTAAATATCCATCTCTTTTGTGTTACTCTTAATTTCGTATTAAATTTGCGTGCTTACATTATCTATCGCAAGATCGTCGATGGAGTTGGTAGTTGGTGACAACTCTCTCTTGTGCCCGTGAGGTGTTTGGTTTTGTGCCTAGGTGACATCTCGGTGGGGCTTGGGATTGTTTGGCCACCGTTTCCGCGCAATGTAGGTGGCATTGTGTACCTAGCCCAAGTGTTGGAGAGGTGCACGGGAGTCCAACAAGTGGTATCAGAGCTTCCAGTTTGCGAAGAAGTGTAGTGCCGCGATGGCGTCTTGCTCATGTGAGGAGACGTCCGGGTGTTCATACAAAGTAGAGTGGCTAAATGGCTGGGACAACTATGGTTCGTGGCGACAAAAGATAGTGGCTTTGTTAAAGCACCATGGAGTTTACGGTGCCATATGTGATACGGGCATGCCATGTAAGGCAACGGTGTATGATAAGCGAATGATGGAGCTTAAAGCCCTCGGTGAGATATTGCAATCCTTGGAGGATGAGATCCTTCAGCAATTTTCCGATGTTGAGGTCGTGAGCGACCTATGGAGGATGCTTGAAGCTCAGTACTCGACCAAGACACCAATTGGACGAAGGTTGCAATTTTGGCAACGCTTCTATACTCACAGGATGAAAAGGGAAACCTCGTTGTGGAACCATGTTGGCGAGATGGACCGTATTGTAATGGACCTACGGGAATTGGGGAGTGTGATAGAGGATGAGCAACATGCTATGGCACTATTGTGTTCTCTTGCTCCGGTGTATTTCAAGTTTGTAGGCTCGATGTTAAATGGCCGAGACTCACTCACGTTGGATGAGGTGAAGTTTGCATTTCATACGGAGGATTTCCAAAGTTTGGTGTTAGGTGACACCGATGGTTGTAAGGTACCCAATGTCATCCGGGGTCGCCAAGAGGGCGGACCTACTCCAAGATCCAAGACGGGCCGTTCCAAGAGTTGGAATCGGCGGCAGCGGCAGCGGTCCAAGTCAAGGGGCTGCGTTGACAACAAATGCTTTTTTTGTAAGGAAAGCGGGCATTGGAAGAGGGATTGTCCAAGGTTGAAAGTGAGGACATTGATTGGCATTGTGGAAGATGTTGCTCAGAGTTTGACTCATGTTGGAGTACGAGACGGGATGTTTTCTGGCGAGGATGATTGCTCGGTGTTTGCGTCATACTCCGTGGGAGAAGCGCAATGGTCGTGGTTATTGGACTCGGTGAGTTCATTCCATATGACTCCGGATCGGAGTGCGTTCGACTCATACATTCCATGCATTGGAGAGTGGATTCTCGTGGGGAATGGTATGGAGTGCGAGCAGGTTGGGAGTGGCACAGTCAGAGTCAAGATGCACGATGGCATCGTCCGTGTGTTTGATGGCGTCAGACATGTTTCTGATCTTCGCAGTGGCCTGATTTCGATAGGAGCTTTGACCGGGATGGGCTACAGGGCAGTGATCGAGGAGGATCAACTGCGCATTTCCCGAGGATGCCTGGTTGTCATGAGGGGAAAGAAGCGTAGCAACTTCTATGCGCTCGATGGGCACACAGTAGTAGGTGAGACTGGCAGATCACAGGAGTCCGAGAGTGGAGATCCAGCGAGACTGTGGCATCTCAGATTGGGGCATGTTGATGAGAAGTGCATTGACATTCTTCAGAGGAGGAGTGTGTTCAGAGGTGATCGTAGGCTTGAGTCTTGCAGTGACTGTGGTACAGAGCAGCCGAGGCAAGTGCAGTTTGGGACAGTTGTCAGCCACAGTAGGGAGCCCCTAGAGTGCGTCTACGTCGGTGTATGGGGTCCATGTCCAGTTCCTTCCCTGGAAGGCGTGAGGTACTTCACGGCCTTCATAGATGACTTCTCAAGGAGAGTCATGGTTACTCTCATGGGATCTCGGGAGGAGATCCATGAGAAGGTGCATCTATGGGAGAGCATAGTCGAGAGGCGGATGGGTAGACCCGTAGGAGAGATCCGTACCAACGACGTAGAGATACAGGATGTTTGCAAGTCAGAGGGGATCGCGTACTGATACACCATTCCTGATGGAGACCCTCACGGTGGCGTAGCAGACAGTATGATCAGGATGTTGGTAGAGAAGACACGGGGGCTATTGAGACCATCTGGCCTTCCTAGGGAATTATGGGTGGAGACCCTTGCTACTGCGGCATACCTCATCAACCAAACACCGTCACTAGCCGCAGGTAGTCCTATTCCCGAGGAGTTATGGACGTGCAGAGTCGTTGACTTTTCGCACTTGCGTCTGTTTGGATGTCCGGCCGCACGAGAGGGACGATGACGATGTAGGACAGTGCATGCATGATTGTGTCCTAGTCAGGTACGCTAGTGGAGGTGCGAGAGGGTACATGTTATGGTGTTCTAGTACCCGCGAGGTGATTGTCAGACGACACGTCATGATTGACAAGTCTGCAGTGCTTAGGGCGGAGCAGACTCATGACAGTGTGCAGAGAACAGAGGACATCCCGATCCATAGAGAGGATGAGGTGATTCAGATTCAGACTCAGGCAGATGATCAGACATGTATGCAGACGGACAGGGTGCAGAGTTCATCCGATGTGGTCAGTGTCATTGATCAGTCAGCATCTCACGATGTAGCTCCAGATTCAGTTCAGTCAGAGGTGCAGAGGACAGCGGTCTACGAGGAGGCATTGCAGTCGGTCGTCGTATCAATGCAGTCAGTTGCAGTGTGTGAGGAGACAGAGGTCTCTCACAGTTCTAGCGTGCATATTATGGGTGCTCTTGAGGAGACCCAGCATGCTGAGGTGTGCAGCTTTAGCTTCAAGGTAGAGCCGTCGATCTACGGAGGAGTAGGGCAGTTGGTTTCTGCACTAATGCCAAAGGTTGCAGTGGGTGAGGAGACGGAGGTCTCTCACGTTTCTAGCACGCATGAGTTGGTTGCTTTTGAGGAGGCCCAGCGTGTTGAGGTGTGTAGCTTCAGCTTCAGGGTAGAGAGGTCTTCTGAGGAGCTTGACATCAGGGTAGAGCATTCGCTATGCATGGTAGATCAGTCTTCACAGCATGGGCACAGGCGATATGGCTCTTGTTTGGCTATGTGTGATTTATCAGGCACATCTTCTGATACTTCAGATGCCAGACCAGTATAGATACAGAGGAGCAGGGAATCTGATAGTGTGGTGGAGCGTGGAGACTCCTACAGCATTGTGGAGACTGCGATGGTGGTCCTAGGTGGTGTTGCCACTAGGGACATGGAGTTTAGAGTTAGGAGGCCACGTATCGAGTGTGCTCTCACTCGATATAGGGAGGAGGCAGAGCCGAGAGGAGCTCCTTCAGTGTGCGCTCATATCTCACCTTCAGCGAGTTTATCACAGGGCATGGCAGGTGAGGACAATATCCAGAGGCTAGATGTTGGTGCGGTGGACAGTTTGGCGCAGTTGTGTGCGCATTTGTGTCTTGAGTCGTCGGCACAGTCAATTGAGATGCAGAGTCGGTGGACGACTAGTCTTGATGACAGACATCAGCAGACAGAGTGGATACAGACAGCGTATCGATGTGACCCAGCTGGGGTTAGTCTACAGAGCAATGGGGATGACGGCGTGTTTCTCATAGATGATGGCCATGGCGAGCATGAGTTGCTAGCGGACCTGTGGGATGATGATAGGGATATTCATGGATCGACAAAGGGCTCATTGGACACTGGCACGGTGTCATTTGATTCGTTCATGGAGTCCGACCTCGCAGGGTTATCCTCAGAGACAGATGACTTCATCGCAGACATGGCGATGGATGAGGCGGAGATGCGTGAGGCTAGGCTCAGACGACTTCTGAGCTTGACATGTCTCTCGGATGATTTAGGCGCCATAGGGTGCGATTTTCGATGTACATGATGGAGGTTCACATGTCCGATGATCAAGGCAAGGTGAGTTTATACTCGACAGATACAGGTTGGTACTGGAGCTGTGTGTTGCAGAGTGTGGATTTATCAGCAGGGTAGAGTGTTGTTTTTTTGTGTTGAAATATCCAGCACACTTGCACATGGCATGGGGCCCTCTCTTTATTGTATGGTTGGGTTTCTTAATGGCTGATTGTTCAACCAATACACACTTCTTTGTGTGACCGACAGACTAGGAGAGGCTTGCTGAAAAATAGAGCCAAAGTCTCTCATTTTTTAGGGCCAACGAAGAGGGGCTGCTTGCTGCCATTTTTGAGAGTACCTACCCTCAGTTTTCCAGAGAGCAGAAACAGAGAGCCCTCTCTCTTTCGGTTGGCTTAGGGTCTTGGATCAGAGAAGATAAGGAGAGCAAAGCTAGGGTTTTGGAAAGCCAAAGAGCTTTGCTCGTAAGATCCAAGGTGAGTGTCTGCATTTCTTCTTCCGTGTTTGAGATCTAGAGTCCCTTGGGTAGTGACGTGTGCCACGCTGGCGGTTGGCCGCGCGACAAGGGGGGTTTAGATATTTGTAACCGCAAGCGCACGGTGTTGTAGTGTGGCTTGGGGGTCGAACATAGGGAGGCTAGGATGTGCTTGTGTCAAGGAGGACCAAAATCACCCCGTGGGCGAGCTAGCCCGAATCGGTTGATGGGTTGTCACGGAAAAGAATGCAAGGTATGAACAATAAGAAAATAAACCCGGGACTTTGGTTTCCACTCCAACGAGCGACTCTTGCCGATATGGCCTACGGGTAGGATAGCGATCGGAATTAGGGTCTAATGGTGAGACGTTGCCTCTGAAAGTGGTACCGGCATCCCATGGGCCCGATATTTTGGTCGGTGCCCAGGATGATACACCGGACTTCCTGGATTCGATCAGTGGGCACTCCCGTGTCCATTAACACTGATCGATTCCGGGAGCACTAAGCTCGCAACGATAACTCCCAACGTCTCATCATGCCGCTCCCGCGCGCTAGGATTCGGCGTCTACGCTAAGGGCGTGAGCTATGGCTAGGGAGTCAACCGCCAAGTTTATTCCCCCTTGGCCCAACGGTCAAAGGCGGTCTTTTTCCCGTCGATGACAATGAAACACCCAGCGTAACCGTTAGATTCCTAATCCCTATCGATTTCCTAACCCTATGGATGCATCGGGAAGAGCCCCCGAAGGGGTTTCCGCCAAAATCCCAGATTTGGGAACTACTCACAAAAATTCATTAAAAAGCGATCTAAACGAAAATGAACCGTTGAAATCATAATCAGGCGATTGATATGCGAAGGTAGTAGAGCAAATAAGATAATACTAATGTAACGACTGGTTTTCATGAATCTGGATTTATTATATTATAATATATGTTTTGGTGGATTTTCTCCTCATGTGTGGTTTTCGTCTCCGTAACTTTCATTTTCGATCGTTTCGTCGTGTTTTCTCGTTTCTACCTTAAGATCGTCGATTTCGGAGTAAGTCATTCGTGACGGGCTTCATAACGGTCGTATCTTACTATTAGATCAAGCCTAGGAGTCTTAGGAATCGATCCCGGAGCTCCGCGCTCCGTATCGGAACTTTTGGTGCTTATTAGCCGGTATAAGAAGGGGCACCGACCGACTAGATGACGATCCAGTCGGTCGGTAATCCTTCTTGAACCGACTAGTTGGCTTTCTAAATTATTCAGGAGTTACTGTTTATCGTTAGTCGGTCTAAGAACGTTGGTTGACCGACTAGGTTGCAAACTAGTCGGTCAGCAATGCTTCTTTGACCGACTAACTCTTCAACTAATTTTTTGGTATCAATACTTTTCACTCTTAGTCGGTCTAAGAACGTTCATCGACCGACTAGATGTCAAACTAGTCGGTCAGTATTTGTTCTTCGACCGACTAAATCTAAATCCTATTTTCGTTCAGAAGTTACTGTTTACACTTAGTCGGTCTGCGTTGGTCGACCGACCGACTAGATGTCAAACTAGTCAGTCAGTGGTTGCTCTTTGACCGACTAATCTGTGTTAAAACCCTAATTTCTGGGCAGCCGCCAGCCCATCCTATTTAAACCCCCCCAAACGTTTTCTTCTTCCTCCACTCGACCCAAAACCCTAATTTCTCCCCCTTTAAGCCCCATCTCCCTCAAGCCATCATTCCTTCATCCCAAGCTCATCCTCCATCATCCAAACCCTCCCTTGTCACAACCCATCTCTCATCTTCCCCAAACCCTCATCAAACCCCCAAAATCCACCTCCAAACCCATTTCTCCAGATTTTTCCCTCATTTCCAGATCTGAGCCGGATCGTTCTTCCGTTGCCGTGGTTGCTCGGCATCGATCCTCCGCCTCTTCACGGTAATACTCGATTCCTTTAGTTTTAGTATAACCCACATTGACATGTGTGAAACCCTAATAAAATGGATTATTAGAAAGTTAGGATTCTAATAAGAAATCGATTTAGAATCATTGTTCTAATGATTGTTTTGCCATAACAGCGATCTATTCCGTAGTTAGCTTGTGACGATCTTCATTGCTCGTCAACCCCGGTATCAGGCAAGTGAAACTTGCTATCTCTTGATTTGGGCCATGTCTTAGGCCATTTACCTTGTTTTAGCGTAAAAGAGACTAAACGGTGAAAGGATAGCCGTTTAGACGCCATTGACCTAGCTTGACAACGAAGCTTGGTCCGTCGCCCTCACCATGCTTGTATGTCACGTTTAATTTCAATTAACGGTACGCAAATATCTGTTCATGTCATTGCATAGTGATTATTTATCGTGATTGCGTCACACACGCTACAACATTATATTCCTTGCTCGTGTTCCAGAAGCGAGCCCTGTAGTTGGAAACCCCAACGCTCGGATACCGGCTAGGTGCACCCCTATGCCAAATACACTTCCTGGCTCGTGATCCAGAAGCGAGCTCAGTGAGTTGGAAACCCCAACGCTCGACACATATGGGTGGGGTAAGAGATAAGCGGCCACCTGAGCCCCGAGTTGGCCTGATCCGCCACTCCGACCAGCAGGCGAAATCTCTAGTGTTTCAGTGATAACAGTGATAAGTGAAAATAGTGATAAGTGATTCGTGAATTAGTGATTTGGTAGCTTTTGCTACATCGTGTGTGCTTGTCTCTTCCTTTAAACCGTTGCATCATTCTTAACTGCCATGTTATTGCTTAATATTATATAAGTGCTAGGTTGTTAGTTACTTTCAGTTTCCTTGCTCAAGTCTTTCAGACTTGTTGACATGTGCCCCTTTCTCTTTTGGGTGACGCATGTTAGACCTTGAGCCCGAGTTACTTGCTGAGGGTGAGGTGTTTGCGGACGTCGAGCTTGCGCCCGTGTTGGACGAGGACTTCGTAGACACTGGAGATCAGTCTTAGTGTCTACGTCTAGTTTTGTTAGGTCTTTGTGGTTGTCGGTGCGTGGCACCTAGTTTGATACTCTGTTTTATTCGTCTTTTGTTTGGCCTTGTTCTGGGCCTCTAGACTCTTTCTTTTAGCCTGGTGGCTTTTCTGTGATGTTGAATATTTTGTGGACAAACTGTGGGATTGGTATTTCATATCAGTCTCATATTATTATTATTATTATTGTTTCGTTTGCGATTATAGGGACCTGCTTATACTAAATTGACGCTTATCGAGTTCGGGGCTTCACAGCTCCACTCCCGAGCGGACCTTCTCACGTCCCACCTCCATTTTAAGGAAGCGGGTCGTGACAGGTTTTAGTGGTGGCCCATGCAGGTCCTTCTGTAACTGCAATTATCGAGATAACGATAATAATACAAAATTGTCCAACGAATAAGTTCGACATCTGAGCCCTAAGCTATGAGTCTAATTGTTTCGTTTTCTGTGTCATTAGATGGCAGGAAGGCGAATCACCCGTGGTGGTGGTAGTGGTGCGCCCCCTCATGACGAGGAGCCTGAGCGGGAGCCCACTAATGGAGAGATGATGCGGATGATGTTGCTGATGATGCAAGTTCAGCAGGGTGTGCTTCTGCAGGTACAGAATGCTCCGGTGGCTCGAGCTGCTCAGGTGGTGGAAGCCCCTCGCCACGAGTCCGGGGTGAAGCAATTCAGAGAGCTGGGTCCTGCATATTTTGATGGAACCGAAGGTTCACTAGCTGCTGATGAATGGATGAGGAATATCGAGGACAATCTGAAGATGTCCAAGGTCAACGAAGTTGGTTGGGTTGACATGGCGAAGCGCCAGCTGAAGGATAATGCCAGGAATTGGTGGGATGCTGAAGAGAAGATGTTGGAAGAGCCGATCGTCTGGGCTACCTTCAAGGCCAGATTTGATGGTGAGTTCTTCCCGAAAGCTGCCAGGGAAGAGATGCTGCAGTGTTTTATCGATTTGAAGCAAGGAAGTTCGTCGGTGGACCAATATCACCAAGAGTTCATGAGGCTGAGTCGGTTTGCACCAAAGATGGTGCAGGACGCTGAGGAGAGAGCTCAGAGGTTCCTGCAGGGACTTGCTTAGGAGCTCTAGAGTTTTGTGACCTCTTCTGACCGGGAATCTTATCAGAAGGTTCTAGTAGCATCCAAGAGGCAGGAGCTGCTCGTGAACCAGAGGAGGGGGTCTATTATTGGTGCTGGGAAGAGGCCTGTGGAACAGGCGAGAGCTGTGGTTAGACCTGGATTCAGGCCGAACCAGCCTGTTCAGTTTAAGAGGCCAGTAGGGCCTGTTCGGAGGACTTGCCATTTCTGTGGCAAGGAGGGCCATATCAAGGAATCGTGTAGGAAGTTCTTGGGGCAATGTATTGCCTGTGGAGATCCCGCCCATGCTCTCAGGGAGTGCCCGAAGTTGAAGCAACCTTGGCGGGCACCTATTGCTGCCCCGCCGTTGCAGCAGAGAGCCCCGGTGCCCGCTGGTCGTGGGATACCCCTTGTTCCGCAAGGGCATGCCTTTCGGCAGGCTGTTCCACCGAGGAGGCAGGCATTTCTGATGACCGAGGAGGAGGTTTTGGCCATGGATGAGGTCATTGCAGGTAACTTTCAATCTAGTTGTTCCTTCCCTAATTAGTTGATTGTTAAAATTATGTTGGATGCTTGTGTATGAATGTTGCTAGAGTAAGATTTGATTGATTAGACTGTTTGTTAGGTGTGGTTTTGGTTTGCACGTTCCCTGCCTGAGTCCTCTTTGACTCAGGTGCGTCAATGTGCATTTCGGCCCAGAGCTTCGTGGAGAAGCATTCCTTGTCGACGTCCCCTCTCTCCAAGAGTTGGAACATCGTTACAGGGAATGGAGTAGTCATGGTGCATCGTGGGTGCAGTCCTTGCTCTGTGGTGGTTTGTGGACATGAGCTTTATGCTGATTTTATTGTCCACAACATCACCAACTACGATGCGGTCTTTGGGATGGATTGGCTTGCGAGCTTCTATGCTACGATCGACTGCAGGAGGAAGAAGGTGGTGTTCGAGATTCCTGGACATCCAGTATTTGAGTTCAGCCGTGGTAGCAGTTCGCTTGGTCCTGTCAAATTTTGGGCCAAGCCGGTGGAGGTTGTGGCTATGCAGATGGAGATGGAGTGGCCAACTGTGGTGCGAGATTTTGGCGACGTCTTCCCCGAGGAGATGTCTGGTTTGCCACCTGATCGAGCTCTAGAATTTTCTATTGATCTTGTTCCGGGAGCGCAGCCGATTTCGAAGGCGTCGTATCGTATGGCACCTGCGGAATTGGAAGAGTTGCGGAAGCAGTTGGATGAGCTTTTGCAGAAGGGTTATATCAATCCTAGTGTGTCTCCGTGGGGAGCACCGGTGTTGTTGGTAAAGAAGAAGGATGGTTCGCGTCGTATGTGCGTGGACTATCGGGAGTTGAATGCGGTGACCATTAAGAATAAATACATGTTGCCTCGCATCGATGATATTTTTGATCAGCTTGGAGGTTCGAGGGTGTTTTCTAAATTGGATTTGAGGAGTGGTTACCATCAGTTGAAGGTAAAGAAGGGAGATGTTCCGAAGACAGCGTTCAGGACGAAGTATGGACACTATGAGTTTGTGGTTATGCCTTTTGGCGTAACTAACGCACCCGCAGTTTTCATGAATCTGATGAACCTGATTTTCTACGACTTTTTAGATAAGTTTTTCGTTATCTTTATTGATGACATTCTGATCTACTCGAAGTCGGAGGAAGAGCATGCCTCGCACTTGAGGATGGTATTGGAGATTTTGAGGAAGCATCGGTTGTATGCTAAGTTTTCGAAGTGCGAGTTCTGGCTGGATAGAGTTGCTTTTCTCGGGCATGTGGTGACTGGAGATGGTATTTCTGTGGATCCCGAGAAGATTAGGGTCATCAGGGAGTGGCCCGTTCCGTCGTCAGCTTCCGAGATCCGGAGTTTCCTTGGTTTGGCGGGATATTATCGTCGTTTCATTAAGGACTTTTCCCGTATTACCGAGCCGATGACCCGGTTGACGCGAAAGGATGTACCTTTTGTTTGGTCGGGTGATTGTGAGAGTGCTTTTGGTGTTCTGAGAGAGCGTCTGACGACTGCCCCTATTCTTGTTGTGCCTGATCGCAGCGGTGGATTTGAGATCTTTTGCGATGCTTCGGGCAAGGGTCTCGGTTGTGTGTTGCATCAGCACGGGCATGTTGTGGCTTATGCGTCTCGTCAGCTTAAGGTTCATGAGAAGAATTACCCGACGCATGATTTGGAGTTGGCTGCCGTTGTGTTTGCTCTTAAGATTTGGAGGCACTTCCTGCTGAGTGAGAAAGTGAAGATTTTCACCAATCACAAAAGCTTGAAGTATATTTTTACTCAGAAGGAGCTAAACATGCGACAGCGTCGATGGTTGGAGCTTATGGCGGATTATGAGATTGATTTGCAGTATCACCCTGGCAGGGT
Source organism: Scilla litardierei (assembly GCA_030789695.1). Lineage (NCBI taxonomy): Eukaryota > Viridiplantae > Streptophyta > Magnoliopsida > Asparagales > Asparagaceae > Scilla > Scilla litardierei. The sequence continues at coordinate 108,855,417 of CM061132.1, forward strand.
GAATGTGGTTCCAGATGTTTTGAGTAGGCTTCCCGCGGTGATGATGTTGACCTCGCAGTGGAGATTGCAGCAGGATTTTTGCGAGTCCGGAGTGGAGATTGTACTTCCTGGGAAGGATTCGTCGTTGATGTACATGCAGGTACAGTCGACGATCGTGGATCGGATTAAGGCAAGTCAGGCCGGAGATCCGAAGTTGGTAAGGATTCGAGGGCAGGTGGAAGCCGGTCTGCGGACAGACTTTTTGATTCATGAGGATGGCTCACTGAGATTTGGAGCCAGGTTGTGTGTGCCAGCTGGGGATATTAGAGAGGAGTTGATGGTGGAGGCACACAGTTCGCCGTATTCTGTGCATCCTGGTGGCACCAAGATGTACCAGGATCTGCGTCTGAATTATTGGTGGCATGGTATGAAGAGGAGTGTGGCTCGGAGTGTGGCCAAGTGTTTGGTTTGCCAGCAAGTGAAGGCGGAGCATCAGCGTACGGCCGGGTTGCTACAACCGCTTCCGATTCCGGAGTGGAAGTGGCAACACATCACTATGGATTTCGTGACTGGGCTACCTCGGAGTCCGAAGCAGAATGACGCGATTTGGGTGATCGTAGATCGATTGACCAAATCCGCGCACTTTATTCCGTTCCGAGTGGGACAGTCCACTGAGGCGCTAGCAAGGAGATACATGGAGGTAAAATTCTTTTACTCTCCATTTTATGTCCTTTTCCTAGTTTGGATAGTGATGTAACATGAATCGTGCAGGAGGTCGTGCGACTTCACGGAGTCCCTGTGAGTATCGTGTCTGACAGAGACACGAGGTTCACATCTCATTTCTGGCAGAGTTTGCAGAAGAGTTTGGGTACGCGTCTGAGTTTCAGCACGGCGTACCATCCGCAGACAGATGGCCAGTCCGATAGGACGATTCAGATTTTGGAGGACATGCTGAGAGCGTGCATGTTGGATTTCAAGGGTTCATGGGAGGACCATCTGCACTTGGTAGAGTTCTCTTACAACAACAGCTTCCAGGCGTCTATTGGCATGGCGCCTTTCGCCGCTTTGTATGGGAGGAAATGTCGATCGCCATTGAGTTGGGATGACGTTGGTGATTGGGAGCTATTGGGACCTGAGATGATTGTGGAGGCCGTGGATATCGTCAGGAATATTCGGGAGAGGTTGAGGATTGCTCAGGACCGTTTTAAGCATTGGGCGGATGCTAAACGTCATCCTTTGGAGTTTCAGCCGGGCGATCATGTGTTTCTGAGGATTTCCCCGAATCGTGGAGTGATTCGTTTTGGGAAGCGAGGGAAGTTGAGCCAGCGATACATTGGACCATTTGATGTTTTGGAGAGGGTCGGCGAAGTAGCTTATCGCTTAGCCTTGCCGCAATCTTTAGAAGGAGTCCATGATGTTTTCCATGTGTCGCAGCTTCGTCGATACATCAGCGATCTGTCTCATGCCGTTGATTTCTCGGAGATCGCCGTTCGCTCAGATTTGACGTATGATCAGCATCCAGTGCAGATTTTGGACAGGCGTCAGAAGTCACTTCGAAACAAGGTCGTCGATCTTGTTAGAGTGATGTGGCGGCACGGCTCACCGGGAGAGTCTACTTGGGAGAGAGAAGATGAGATGCGAGAGCGTTTCCCACTTTTGTTTCCGGACACGTGAGTGTTTGGAAATTCCGAGGACGGAATTTTTCTTAAGTTGGGGAGGATGTAATGACTGGTTTTCATGAATCTGGATTTATTATATTATAATATATGTTTTGGTGGATTTTCTCCTCATGTGTGGTTTTCGTCTCCGTAACTTTCATTTTCGATCGTTTCGTCGTGTTTTCTCGTTTCTTCCTGAGGATCGTCGATTTCGGAGTAAGTCATTCGTGACGGGCTTCATAACGGTCGTATCTTACAATTAGATCAAGCCTAGGAGTCTTAGGAATCGATCCCAGAGCTCCGCGCTCCGTATCGGAACTTTTGGTGCTTATTAGCCGGTATAAGAAGGGGCACCGACCGACTAGATGACGATCCAGTCGGTCGGCAATCCTTCTTGAACCGACTAGTTGGCTTTCTAAATTATTCAGGAGTTACTATTTATCGTTAGTCGGTCTAAGAACGTTGGTTGACCGACTAGGTTGCAAACTAGTCGGTCAGCAATGCTTCTTTAACCGACTAACTCTTCAACTAATTTTTTGGTATCAATACTTTTCACTCTTAGTCGGTCTAAGAACGTTCATCGACCGACTAGATGTCAAACTAGTCGGTCAGTATTTGTTCTTCGACCGACTAAATCTAAATCCTATTTTCGTTCAGAAGTTACTGTTTACACTTAGTCGGTCTGCGTTGGTCGACCGACCGACTAGATGTCAAACTAGTCGGTCAGTGGTTGCTCTTTGACCGACTAATCTGTGTTAAAACCCTAATTTCTGGGCAGCCGCCAGCCCATCCTATTTAAACCCCCCCAAACGTTTTCTTCTTCCTCCACTCGACCCAAAACCCTAATTTCTCCCCCTTTGAGCCTCCATCTCCCTCAAGCCATCATTCCTTCATCCCAAGCTCATCCTCCATCATCCAAACCCTCCCTTGTCACAACCCATCTCTCATCTTCCCCAAACCCTCATCAAACCCCCAAAATCCACCTCCAAACCCATTTCTCCAGATTTTTCCCTCATTTCCAGATCTGAGCCGGATCGTTCTTCCGTTGCCGTGGTTGCTCGGCATCGATCCTCCGCCTCTTCACGGTAATACTCGATTCCTTTAGTTTTAGCATAACCCCCATTGACATGTGTGAAACCCTAATAAAATGGATTATTAGAAAGTTAGGATTCTAATAAGAAATCGATTTAGAATCATTGTTCTAATGATTGTTTTGCCATAACAGCGATCTATTCCGTAGTTAGCTTGTGACGATCTTCATTGCTCGTCAACCCCGGTATCAGGCAAGTGAAACTTGCTATCTCTTGATTTGGGCCATTTCTTAGGCCATTTACCTTGTTTTAGCGTAAAAGAGACTAAACGGTGAAAGGATAGCCGTTTAGACGCCATTGACCTAGCTTGACAACGAAGCTTGGTCCGTCGCCCTCACCATGCTTGTATGTCACGTTTAATTTCAATTAACGGTACGCAAATATCTGTTCATGTCATTGCATAGTGATTATTTATCGTGATTGCATAGCACACGCTACAACATTATATTCCTGGCTCGTGTTCCAGAAGCGAGCCCTGTAATTGGAAACCCCAACGCTCGGATACCGGCTAGGTGCACCCCTATGCCAAATACACTTCCTGGCTCGTGATCCAGAAGCGAGCTCAGTGAGTTGGAAACCCCAACGCTCGACACATATGGGTGGGGTAAGAGATAAGCGGCCACCTGAGCCCCGAGTTGGCCTGATCCGCCACTCCGGCCAGCAGGCGAAATCTCTAGTGTTTCAGTGATAACAGTGATAAGTGAAAATAGTGATAAGTGATTCGTGAATTAGTGATTTGGTAGCTTTTGCTACATCGTGTGTGCTTGTCTCTTCCTTTAAACCGTTGCATCATTCTTAACTGCCATGTCATTGCTTAATATTATATAAGCGCTAGGTTGTTAGTTACTTTCAGTTTCCTTGCTCAAGTCTTTCAGACTTGCTGACATGTGCCCCTTTCTCTTTTGGGTGACGCATGTTAGACCTTGAGCCCGAGTTACTTGCTGAGGGTGAGGTGTTTGCGGACGCCGAGCTTGCGCCCGTGTTGGACGAGGACTTCGTAGACACTGGAGATCAGTCTTAGTTTCTACGTCTAGTTTTGTTAGGTCTTTTGGGTTGTCGGTGTGTGGCACCTAGTTTGATACTCTGTTATATTCGTCTTTTGTTTGGCCTTGTTCTGGGCCTCTAGACTCTTTCTTTTAGCCTGGTGGCTTTTCTGTGATGTTGAATATTTTGTGGACAAACTGTGGGATTGGTATTTCATATCCGTCTCATATTATTATTATTATTGTTGTTTCGTTTGCGATTACAGGGACCTGCTTATACTAAATTGACGCTTATCGGGTTTGGGGCTTCACAGCTCCACTCCCGAGCGGACCTTCTCACGTCCCGCCTCCATTTTAAGGAAGCGGGTCGTGACAACTAAAGTTTGAGAAAGATCCAAAAACTTACAATAGAAAAGTAATTACAGCCGTCACAATAGGAGAAAACAGTAAAAACTAGCAGCTCCCCGTTTTTGGAACCCTAGGGGTTCTATTTATAGGCTCTCGTATCACCCGATCGGTTGACAAGTCAACCGATCGGGTGATCCGTTACAGATAATAACAGAAAACGGCGAACTTTCACCTGGTCATATGAACCGGTCGGGTGAGTTCTTGGAGTGACCGGTTGGATCTTGGCATCATCGGGTGAAGGGATCAGTTGGGTGCCCGTGTCTTCGGCTCTTCAGCATCAGCTACAGATGAACCGATCGGGTGAGAGTCACCCGATCGGTTAGAATTTGGCTCGAGAAGACAGAGAGTTGGCCCCAGTTGAACTGGCCTGTGAACGAGTCGGGTGACTTCCACTTGAGCTCCGCTGAGACCGGGTGGTGCACGCGTGCATCACCCGATCGGTTGGAGATGACCAACCGACCGGGTGAGGGGCTGAAAGATGTATTCTTCGTCGTTTGACCCCCTGGATCACGCGTGACTCCTCCCGTTGCTCCGGGGACACATGATATCATCGTTAAACGTCCCCTACATGGGCAATCTCCTGCAAACATGGAGAAACAAAGAAAAGTGAAAGAAAACGAGAAAATACGAGAAAACGAATAAAAGACGGCAGAAAATACGGAGAAACACAAAAGAAAACGTGTGTGAATATACGAAATATAAATGCACGTCAAAATCCCCCAAGCTGAACTCTTCCTCGTCCTCGAGGAAGACGAGTGAGAGTAGGAGCTCGGAGGGGAAAAAATAGAGAGAAGAGAGAAAAAGAAAACTCTATATCCTAGATCGTCCGTCAGAGCCAACAAAATCAAAAACGACACACCAAGCAAGCAAACGTCAAATCACTTCACTAAACCTAGGAAAACGAGTCCCGATAAGTGTCGTGGGCCCACGCGGTGAAGCGCGTGTGAGTGCGGTCGTGTGCTAGCAAATGGTGTCGCTTTCTACAATGTGCTATGAGCTCATATACGCAAATCCAGGAAATGACCCAAATACCGATTCGAATTTGAAATTGCGGTGAATATTAGTTCGAGCATGCTTGAGAAGAGTATAAGAAGTGAAACGTATCATGCATCGGGGACTCCAGAACTAGGGTTAAGGAAATCATGCCACTATAGACTAGATACTAGCTAAAAAGTTCCTAAGCCAAGTGTTTTCGAAAACGATGGGGGTTGAGATGATGTGGAGTAGAACACTCGGTGCAAATTATCGCCTTCCCTTTATTCTCGGTAGATAGGAAAAATATTCACACTTGAAATTTTTTTGGGTTTTGGGTATTTGTATTTTTTTTTGCTTTTTGGCTATACAAAATTTTTCTTTTCTTTTCTTTTTGGGTTTTTCTTTTCTTTTCTCCTCCTTTTTTTGGATTTTTGGGTTTTTGGCTATACACATGTGTACTCTCCCAAGTGGGAGAACGGTACACGACGAGTGGATTTGCACCAAGTAAAACTAAAAAGAAGTCAAAATCTAAACACTTGGGCAAAGGAAACTATTCTCGCTAAATGGAGCATAGGCTAAATGGGTTATCCTAGTCCTTAATTGTGGAATCCCGACGCATGCGAATTGAAATATACGATATAAATATAGCATGCATATAGTAGAAGCAAATACCGCATATTCAAATCGAAGCATGATAATCTAGGGGTCATTCCTGGACAGGTATATAAAGTAAAATCACAAAGTAGAAGCACACCAAATAGCTAGGCACGACGCACGACTCACAAAAAGCTAAGTGGACCCACGATGCGTGAAATGCAAGAGGACTCGAAATTCTAGGGTCAGTGAGTGTGATTATCGATGCCATGCTAGGTGTGTGTGATTTTGTGGCGATTCATCATAGGGTTCATCTCTAGGAGAAAGAGCTAAAAAGAAGAGAAGAGATAAAAAATAAAAAATAAAAAACACGATGAAAACGACACAAAAACGAAAAAGAAAGACTCAAATGATGCACACAGTGCGACTCCCCCAAGCTGAAGTTTGCATTGCCCTCAATGCAATATGAGTGAGTACGGGAGGGCAATGAAGATGGGGGGAATACGCACCGACACAAAAAGAAATGAAAACGAGAAAAACACAGAGATGAAACTGAAAATAAAGAAAGATCAAAATCAAAATCAAACGACACGAAAATAGAAATAAAACTACACAACACGACACTCAAAAGGGGAAAAACAAGCACACACACACACAAATGAGAAAAACAACAAAACACGACAACACACCAAAATAGACGTCCCCCAAGCTAGACATGACAGTGCTAGCGAATAAAATGTGATCGTGAAATGCAGAGATATGCAAGGGGGAGTCAATCAGATTCGCTGGTACTGGAATGGTAGGGGGAGGGGGAGGAGGGTGGGGAATAGTGAATGAAAGAATCCTTAGAGGAAGAGGAGGGTGTGCCTATGGGGGAAGGAGGGGCGACAGGCTGGAGCATGGGAGGATCGATGTGCACCGGGGGGCTGTGGTGGAGAAAGATCGTACCAGGTGGGCCGACAGTTGGGTGCCAATTGGGAGGATCCAAGGGTGGTAGATGCACTAATGGAGAATACCAAGGATCGGGGTAAAACTCCCAAGGCAGATGAGATGGGGGGTAGGGTAGCCGCAAAGGGGCCAAAGGTGGCAGGATCGCGAAAGGTTCGCAGGCGAGGCTATAGAGGTAGACAGCACGGTCTTCACCGAAGGGAGTGAGCATATTGATATCGATCAAGTAATCGCGATCAATACGGCTACGTCTAGGCAAAATAGGGAGGTCGGGTGGCACTCTCAAAACACAGCTGACAATAAGAGTGATCATCCCACCACAGCAGATGGATCCAGAATTGGCGCGGCTAACAGCAAAAATTTCGTGAATGATCCAATGATCGGCGTTTATGGGCATAGGGATGTGCCCAAGGATCCTGTCATCGGACATGGCATAGAGAAAGAAGAGCTCATCCCTAGATACAGTGGACACATCCACGCGGGCGAAAACAGTGTTGGCGAGGATGCAATGGGCGAGGCGGAACGAACGGGTGGTCGGGGGTATTTATAGGGTTTTAAGTCGAACCGATCGGGTGACTTGTCACCCGATCGGGTGACAGTTAGGTCAAAAATTCTTGCTGAAAAAGTGCTACAGGCGAACCGATCGGTTGACTTGTCAACCGATCGGTTGGCCACTCCACTCATTTTCCCGAGAATTGGGGGTTGCTTACTCGGTCATTTCAACTGATCGCGCTCTAACTCAACCGATCGGTTGGTGTTTCCCAAAAATTTCCCGAGAATTCTCCCCAGATCACCCGGTCTGTCACCCGGTCTCTCCATTCTTCAACCGACCGGTTCCTTTAGGGACAGTTGCGGCTTGTATCTGATACATCCCAACCGATCTGTTGAGTTATCAACCGATCGGTTGGGGCTTTGTTTCCTGCAAAAACCAACAGGTTGTCTAAGTCCCTGAACGGATGTTCTCGCGGCTGATTTTATTTATAAAAATAGATAAAATAAAGTAAAAAAAATATCTCTAAAAAAAGTGGGGCAAAAGTTTAGAGCATGGGTTGCCTCCCATGAAGCGCACTTGTTTAACGTCGTTGCCTCGACGCCCGCAAGTGATGTTCACGGTGGTTGATACGGGTGATGCCCGAAGTTCGGCATCTCTTCTTCATCGGAGCTTAAGGCCTTTGGAGTAGTCAGCGGCTGGAGAAAGATTTGCTCGACTACCCTCTCCTTGTCTTTGGGATCCGGGGGCTTCTCTTTCATATTGGGGCTTACCGCCATCTTCTTAAGGATCCGGACCTCGTCTTTGGTGAGGCCCATGGGTTCTTTCCCCGTTCTCCTCGCAGGAGGAGCCTTGGGGAACCCGGGAGGGGTTGTACGTGCTGCACTCCCTTTCCCAGCAGCATCATTGTTCTTGGGGCCGTATTGGTCTTCTGAATTCCCCAAGTCATCGGGGGGTTTCTTAAGAGAATCTCCCAGGAGCTCTCTTCAGCAGCTTTATCTTCCTCCACCTCCAGCAAATTACACCGAGGGTCATCTGGGGGATCGGGGTACTTCATGGACAACCCCAGATCAAATTCAACCTTTTCTCCGCTGACGTTTAGCGAAAGTTTTCCGTTCTTCACATCAATCAAAACGCCAGCAGGGGCCATGAAAGGCCGTCCCAGGATGATGGGAGTGTGTGCGTCTTCAGGCATGTCCATGATAACGAAGTCCACTGGCACATGCACCCCATTTACATTAACGGGGAGGTCATCCACAATCCCCACCGGATATTTGACCGACCGGTCAGCAAGTTGTAGGGTCATACCGGTGGGTTCCAAATCACCCATTCCTATCCTTTTATACATCGACAAGGGCATCAAACTTACACTCGCTCCGAGATCGACGAGTGCACGATGGATCTTTACTGCCCCGATCGTGCAAGGAATTGAGAAGCTCCCCGGGTCTTTAAGTTTCGGTGGATTTGCCCTCTGGATGAGAGCGCTACACTCCGCCGTCAACACTACTTTCTCCTTTCTAGACCCTCTCGTCACCAAATCTTTCAGGAATTTTGCATAGGAGGGGATTGTTTCGATTGCTTCCAGGAAGGGGATTTGCAAGCTCAGGTCCTTGACCATGGCAAAGAACTTGCCATATTTCTCGTCGATTTTGCCCTGAGCTAACCGTTGTGGGAAAGGCACAATGGGTTTGAACACTTTCGGGCTCCCTTCCTCGTTCTTCTTCTTCTCTTCTTCAGAGACTCCCTCCGGAGTCGTAGGATTTGATGACGGAGCACCGGCGTCGTTCGATTTTTCGATCAGTCGCTCAACGACCAACGGTGTTTCCTGTCTGTTAGGGGGCACTCTAGTAGGGATTTGTGTCCCGCTTCTCAGAACGATAGCGGACACATTTGCGTGCTCGTGCACGAGTGCCGATGTTTGGGTTGCTCCCCTCGGGTTCACCTCCGGTTGTGGCGGCAATTGGTTTTGTGACCTTGAAAGGTTCGCCACTTGTATCCCCAGCTGGGTTACTTGGTCCGTGAGGGCCCGCTGACCCATTTCCAGCTTTTGATTGATCTTCTCCTGGTTGGTTATATATTGAGTCAAGAGAGACTCAACCGGAGAGACGGCCCTCTGTTGGCCATACTGCTGCTGCTACTGGATTGGCTGCTGATTCCTGGGGGCGAAAAATTGTTGCTGAGGTTGCTGCTGATATTATTGCTGCTGAATCGGACTCTGCTGTGGCCTAATCGGCTGATATGTTTGTTGCTGCGGCTGCTGAGGTGGCGAGGGCTGGAATGGTGGCCGGTAACCAAAGTTAGGGTGGTTCCGGTTGTTTGGAGAATAGGCTGGGTTGGAATTGGTTCTTGGCGGATACGGTACATTTTCCGTGGGGTTGTAAAATAGTGCGCTCGCCTGATCCAACGGTGGTGAGACGTCACCACCATCGAATTCCCCAAAGAATTCGGATTCTACCGCTGAAATCTGTTGTGTACCGGCCCCACCGGCTCCTACCATTAGTTCGGAGATCTGGGTCGAAAGCAAGTCGAACTTGCTTGAAAGTTTGTCGACGTCCTCAACTCTGTGTATACCCCCAGACCTGGGTGTGGATCTCTCGTCACACCACCGCTTATTGTTGGATGCCATATTTTCCAGAATATGTCCGGCATCTTCCTCGCTCCTTGACATGAAGGAACCCCCAGCCTCGGTGTCCATAGAAGATTTTAGGTCATCCCTCAGCCCATTGTAGAACAGATTAATAATCTGCCACTTCGGAAGCTCATGGTGAGGGCATCTTCTCTGCATCTCCTTGTACCTCGTCCAAGCTTCATGCAAGGACTCGTGGCTGGCCTGGGAGAAGGAGGAGATCTCACTCCTCAACTTCATGGTCTTCCCCGGAGGAAAGAACTTCGTCAGAAAGGCGTTGGAGAGCTTCTCCCAGGTATTGAAGGTGTTGGGGTCCTTCCCCCTAAGCCATTGCTTGGCTTTGTCTCGCAACGAGAAGGGGAACAGCTTCAGAGGGATCGCCTCAGTCGTGACACCATTAATCCGGAAGGTGTCACATTTCTCCAAGAAGGAGTCTAGATGCTCGATTGGGCTCTCCATGGGTGCACCCGAAAACTGGTCCTGCTGGATCCATGTCACCAAAGACGGCTTTAGCTCAAAGCTTTGGGCCGCAATAGCTGGAGAACGGATGGCGGAAGTGGACTCGATAGATGGCATCGAGTACTCCAACACGGACTTGTGAGGCGGGGTGTTCTCCTCCATGGATTCGGGATCCTCTCTTCTTCGCTTCTCAGCGGCCAAGCACCTAAGGGTGGCATTAATCTCTGGATCAACGGGGATCAAGTCGTCGAGACTTCTTGAACTCATGCGCATGAAAAACAACAAACACCCGTGAAGCGACAAGTGGGAAAGAAACAGATAAGATAAGAAATAAAAAAATAAAATAAAAAGGAAAAAGGAGAATGCGAAAATTATCGCGAGGTAGGGATAAGAGCTAGACACTAGGGTTCAAGAGATCCTAAAATAACAAGCACGTTGCCTCCTGGCAACGGCGCCATAAACTTGACGTGTGCCACGCTGGCGGTTGGCCGCGCGGCACGGGGGGTTTAGATATTTGTAACCGCAAGCGCACAGTGTTGTAGTGTGGCTTGGGGGTCGAACACAGGGAGGCTAGGATGTGCTTGTGTCAAGGAGGACCAAAATCACCCCGTGGGCGAGCTAGCCCGAATCGGTTGATGGGTTGTCACGGAAAAGAATGCAAGGTATGAACAATAAGAAAATAAACACGGGACTTTGGTTTCCACTCCAACGAGCGACTCTTGCCGATACGGCCTACGGGTAGGATAGCGATCGGAATTAGGGTCTAATGGTAAGACGTTGCCTCTGAAAGTGGTACCGGCATCCCATGGGCCCGATATTCCGGTCGGTGCCCAGGATGATACACGGACTTCCCGGATTCGATCAGTGGGCACTCCCATGTCCATTAACACTGATCGATTCCGGGAGCACTAAGCTCGTAACGATAACTCCCAACGTCTCATCCTGCCGCTCCCGCGTGCTAGGATTCGGCGTCTACGCTAAGGGCGTGAGCTATGGCTAGGGAGTCAACCGCCAAGTTTATTCCCCCTTGGCCCAACGGTCAAAGGCGGTCTTTTTCCCGCCGATGACAATGAACACCCCACGTAACTGTTAGATTCCTAATCCCTATCGATTTCCTAACCCTATGGATGCATCGGGAAGAGCCCCCGAAGGGGTTTCCGCCAAAATCCCAGATTTGGGAACTACTCACAAAAATTCATTAAAAAGCGATCTAAACGAAAATGAACCGTTGAAATCATAATCAGACGATTGAAATGCGAAGGTAGTAGAGCAAATAAGATAATACTAAAGTTTGAGAAAGAGGACACATGATATCATCGTTAAACGTCCCCTACGCGGGCAATCTCCTGCAAACATGGAGAAACAAAGAAAAGTGAAAGAAAACGAGAAAATACGAGAAAACGAATAAAAGACGGCGGAAAATACGGAGAAACACAAAAGAAAACCTGCGTGAATATATGAAATATAAACGCACGTCAGGTAGCTTTCCAGTTTGTGGCTATATTACCAAGGAGTGATCTCCATTGGTATGGGATTAGTCCCTTGAGGAGCTCTACGTGTTGTAGAGGCTTTGTTATCCAGGATTCCCACTTGGTTGAGAGTGTGTGTGAGCTTGGTGAGAGATCTAGGGTTGGGTCTTGTTGCTTGGAGCTTGTCTCTCAATGTGGAGGAAGAAGATGATGGGGTCGGTGTATACCTTGCTTGATTGATAGTGGAACCATGTGCATTGTATGTTGTATGTAGGTTGTTCGCAACCGAACCAGGGTAAATCTCCGTCTCTTTGGTGTGCTCTTAATTTCGTATTAAATTTGCGTGCTTACATTATCTATCGCAAGATCGTTGAGGGAGTTGGTAGTTGGTGACAACTCTCTCTTGTGCATGTGAGGTGTTTGGTTTTGTGCCTAGGTGACATCTTGGTGGGGCTTGGGATTGTTTGGCCACCGTTTCCGCGCATTGTAGGTGGCGTTGTGTACCTAGCCCAAGTGTTGGAGAGGTGCACGGGGATCCAACATACACCTCCTTGAGGTTTTCTTGCCAAGATGATCTTTTCATAGCATCCTATTATTAGCTTTCATTGAAACTACTATTACATGAAAAAGTCCTACCAAGTTTTAGTTTTTTCCTTATAAGGGATTGTTTTTCCTTAAAAACTCATGTAGGAAACTTACCTTGAAATATGACATTTTCATTACTAGTTGTTGTTCTTCATTCTTCTATAATTTACATGGTCTTTCTTGTAATCAATTCTTTCTTTATATAGCAAAATTGCTTACACATATTGTGTGGTCATCACCATTGTATGGCGTGCTCCCTCCTTTGTAGCATCTATCGCCATTTGGTAGCAAATGAGTGATTCATGTAATAAACTCCTTAGTTACATGGTGTGGTTGAAGTGCCTTTCAATTAAACGCCTATGTTCCATGTGGAAGCTTTGTGTACCCCTTTTAATCATGACTCTCACCTATGGGCCTAATGTGTTTTTATGGATAAGTTGAATTATGGCATGGGAGACCCAAATGATGAGGAAATGAAGTAAAGTTGTGTATTTGGAACTAGATACGAAATTTGATAATGTAATGGGGAAATTTGGTGTGAAGTGGTAGTTGTTGGATATGGAAGACGTTTGTACACCCTTGTGGGGGATGTACGAGGGATTACGGACCTCGAACGTCGTGTACACGAAGTCGTGTGCAAAGGGAATCTGTTCCCTTGCGGAGAGGATCTCTGGATGAGCGGGAAAGTCGCATTATATATGCATAAGTGCATGCGACATATGGCTAATAAAGGGGGAATATCTTAAGCTTATGTTGTACCATGCATATGGTACAACTTAAGCTTATAATGTGCCATGTATCATGGTACACCTTAATTAAGTTGTTCCAAAGGAACAACTTAACCTAAAATAACTACCTTGGGGGTCAATCCACCGCCCCGTCGAAACTACGAACGAGTCGTTGTCTTTTTCACGAATGGGTCTCCTACTATTACGGATATAGTAGGAACGCTTCGTGACGGAGAGAACGCAGCGGTTGTTCTTTTCACGTTAGGGTCTCCTATCATTACGGATATGGTAGGAACTCTCCGTGACGGGAAGAACCGACCGTTCACGTAGTACGTTATTCATTTTTTGGCACACGGCCATTAAGAGATAACTAATTTCTTCGACGAACGGGTGCTTCATCAAGGAAGATGATGGAAGTTATTTCCATCGGGTAAGAGGAAAATTTGGTGCATGTGCACCATGGCCAAATGGGCTATGAAGGCCATGCACCCCCTCTCCCCATGCGGAGGGGGTTGGCTACGGCCAATAACTACCGGCGACCACCCCCATCAAGGGGGAGGAATGAGTGCGGCAACCCCATTTAAAGGGGGTGGCCGGCCATGGCCAAAGGGGCCATGGCCGGCCAACGCCGAATGGCCTTGGCCATGACCGGCCATGGCCAAGCCATGGCCGGCCATGGCCAGGCCGGCAGTGGCCGGCCAAGGCCAGGCCGGCAGTGGCCGGCCTTGGCCAAGCACTGCCGGCCAGGCCGGCCCTGGCAGTGGCCAGGGCCGGCGCCCTTGCCTCAGGCCAGGGCCTAGCCGAGGCCAGGGCAGGAGCCCTGGCCCCGGCCAGCGGCCTGCCGGCCCTGGCAGAGGCCAGGGCCGGCGCCCTGGCCTCAGGCCAGGGCCTGGCCGAGGCCAGGGCAGGAGCCCTGGCCTCGGCCAGAGGCCAGGCCGCCCTGGCAGAGGCCAGGGCAGCGCCCTGGCCTCAGGCCAGGGCCTGGCCGGCCGGCCCTGGCAGAGGCCAGGGCCTGGCCGGCCCTGGCCGAGGGGGCCAGGGCCCCTGGCCGGCCAGGGCCCCTGGCCGGCCAGGGCAGAGGCCCTGGCCGGTCCTTGGCCAAGCCCCGGCCAGGGTAGAGGCCCTGGCCGGGAGAAGTTGCAGTTCGAATATTGGTCGACCAATTTTGTGTTTTTGGTCGACCAATCTGGCAGAAGGTCCGGGTCGACTGCAAATTTGTCAACTGACCCATACGGGGTGACAAAGGGCATTGGTCAAACTCGAATGTGTCGATTAGCCCATACGGGGCTAACCACAGTGCCGACTAGTTCATACGGGACTAACGTTTTAATGAAGTTTTAACTTGGGCTCTACTCCCTGAAGACTAGCCATAGTGCTCTACTTCATGCGAGATTAGCTAAGTCATTGTGCTCTACTCTACGGAGATTAGCCAATGTACTTATGTAAATGTGCTCTACTCCTTGAAGATTAGCCGTAATGCTCTACTTCATGCGAGATTAGCCATGTCATTGTGCTCTACTCCACGGAGATTAGCCAATGAACTTATGACGTTGTGCTCTACTCTACGGAGATTAGCCAATGTATTTTAAATTCGTTTTGAAAAATACGTTTTCAAAAACGCTTTTCTGCTGCAAAGTACTATAAGAGTACTAACATTTGATAAAGTGAGGGAGAAATATTGAAAGTTACTCTAGATGGTGATTGGAAACATAGTGACCTTTCCGATTCTAGAGTAACATCTTCAATATTTTTCGAAAGTAACTTATCAAATACTCGTTTTCCGCTGCTAGTACTATAAGAGTACTATTGTTTGATAAGTGATGGGGGAATATTGAAGGTTGTTCTAGATGGTGATTGGAATCATAGAGACCTTTTCGATTCTAGAACAACATCTTCAATATTTTTCGAAAGTAACTTATCAAATATAATATAATTCCAAGTGGGATTTGAATTTTTAGAACTATCCAAATGGGATACTCTATTATCATTTCAAGTGGGAGTTATATTTTAAGAATTTTTATGCAATGTTTTTGATCGAACCTTCGGTTTTGTGTTTTTTGCAGCATTTTAAAAGTAAAATGTCTTCCGCTTCAAAGAATATCGTCGCTGAGTTAAACAAAGGTGAAAAACTCAACGGCGATAATTACAAACTTTGGTCCATAAAGATACAATACGTTCTAGAGGAGCAAGAAGTGCTTGAAACTCTAAAGAACGTTATGATTGAACCCGAGTTGGGCACTACGGCCCAACACAGACGAGACAAGGAAGCTTTTGATGCTTGGTCTCGGAAGAAGAAGATAGCGCGCATTACGTTATTAAGCAGTATGGCTGATGACATAATGCGCATCTTCCGAGAATATGACCTAGCCATGGACATATGGTCCAAGCTAGAGGAGAAGTTCGGTGGCACATCGGTGTCCAAACTTCGCGCCTTAACTATAAAGTTCGAGACATATAAGAAACGTCCAGATCATTCCATGGGGAAACATCTGCGACATATGGCGAACTTTATCTCAGAGTTAAAGGACGCAGGTCATGTGCTCACGGATGAGCAACAAATCCAAGCAGTCATACGTTCCCTACCAAATGGGTGGGATCAGATGAAGATGCATCTCACTCATAATGAGAGCATCAAGACCTTCAACGATGTTTCCAAGCACCTCGAATTAGAGGAAGAGCGGCTTGCGGCTGCCAAGCCAAGTGCAGAAGTGCACATGGTTGCTAGTTCCTCACACGGGGGAAAGAAACGTAAAGATCGTTCGAAGTCTTCTAATGAACGTAATAAGCAACCTGAGTCCACCAAGGAACCCAAACATAAGGGTGGGCACAAGAAATGGCACAAGAAGAAAGACTTGAAAAGGATCAAGTGCTTCAAGTGTAACAAGCTCGGTCACTATGCTCGTTCGTGTACGAGTGGAAGTGACGAGGTAACTTGTAATACTAGTTACATATGTGTTTCTAGTTCACTATTTCTTGTGGAATCTAATCCATTTTGGGATAATTGATTCAGGTGCCACCGACCACATAGCAAAGGACAGACGGTCCTTCGTGGAGTATCACCGGATACTCAAGGAATGAAGTGGATCAATGTAGGAAACAACACACGTGTTGTAGAGAAAGGCGTTGGGAATTGCAAGCTAGACTTGGACAACGGCCACACTCTCCTACTTTATGATGTTCTCTTCATTCCATATATTCAAAGGAATATTAATACTGTGGTCAATTTAATGGGTCTTGGTTAATAGTTGGTTCCTTCATGTTTGTAATATGGACCTATTTTTGTAATAATTCCTTTATTGGTACTGGGTTTGTATTTCAAAGGATTTATTGTAATAAGTACAATGTGTTTCCTCATGTAATGAAAATTTCCTTGTGACAAATATTTTGACTAATGAGTCTAATATAATTTGTTGGCACACACGGCTTGGTCATATTGGACCAATGCGTATAGATAGACTTGCCAAACGTGGCCTTCTATCCAATGTTTCAAAGGTTGAAATGTCGACCTGCGAACATTGCCTTGTGAGGAAATCTTGTCGCAAGCCGTTTGGAACCGGCACAAGGGCCGAGGTTCCAATACAGCTTATCCATTCGGACATATGTGGTCCGATGAATGTCAAGACAAGACGCGGGAAGTCCTATTTCATCACTTTTATTGATGATTTCACCCGATTCGGTCATATCTATTTGATATCCCACAAAATTGAAAGCACTAAACCTGCTTTAAAAACTATATGAGTTTAGTGGAGAATCAATTAGATCGCAAGATTAAGGTCGTGCGAACCGATAGGGGCGGTGAATATCAGTCAACAAGTTTAAAGGAACTTTGTGATGAAAAAGGCATAGTACATCAGGTAACTATGCCTTATACTCCTCAACAAATTGGTGTTGCAGGTATAGGACTTTAATGAAAAATGGTCCATTCAATGATGGCGCAAGCTAAACTTGCCAATCACTTTTTGGGGTGATGCATTATTGACAACCATTTTCATTTTTTTACCGCGTACCCTCGAAATCAGTTAGCTCCACTCCTTATGAGTTGTGGAACCAAAGGTCTCATGACTTAAACATTTTTTAACCTTGAGTTTGTGCATTCAACGCACATATTTCCTCCCATAAGTATGGCAAACTTGGGCCAAGGGGAAGGAAATGTATCTTTAAACGATACGCATAAAACTCCAAAGGTTATGTTTTTTTTAGTCAGGAAGACAATGGTGTGCTTGAGTCGAGGGATGTCACTTTCTTAGAAAACGAGTTTCCAAGACAGGGCGAGATAAGTCAGGACTTATCTCTATTTTGAGATTTATGATCAAAAAGGATTACCTCATTCGAGTGGGAGAAATTCTTGGTGAAAACGAAAATTCTTTTTAACCTTCACCAATGGATTATACGAATGACGATTATCCTATTCCACACGGGAATAATGATCCAAGTGGGAGCAATTCTAACAACATTTCAAGTGGGAGTGATATTAGAATTGATCTAAATTCGAGTCAACAAGGACTTGAAGAATCTCAAATATGCCGAATCATGCCCTGCAAAAGACAAATGGATGGAAGCGATGAAGGAGGAATTGGAATCCATGAAAGATTAACCAAGTCTGGGACTTAGTTAACTCACCCAGAGGACATAGAGCAATTGGGAACAAATGGGTTCTCGAAATCAAGCATAAGGCTGATGGCTCTATAGATAGATATAAAGCTCGCATTGTCGCGAAAGGTTTTACGCAACAGGAAGGGATAGACTACGAAGAAAACTTCTCACCTGTTGTGCGTTTTACCTTGATTCGCATGATTCTGGCAATGGTAGCTTGCTTATACCTCAAATTACATCAGATGGATGTAAAGACTGCCTTTCTCAATGGAGAATTGGACGAGGAGATCTATATGGAACAACCAACAGGGTTTGTAAAAGAAGGAAACGAACATAAGGTTTGTAAACTTCGTAAATCCATATATGGTCTTAAAAGGCAATGGTATATACGATTTCAAAAGGTTGTCTTATCAAATGGATTTTCCATACTTGATAAAGATAACTACGTATATATCAAGAGGATTAAAAGCAAGCATGTTATTATGTCTCTATATGTAGATGACATTTTAATAGCCGGAAATGACAAGGGCTTTGTGATGAGTATCAAGGCTTGGCTTACATCAGTATTTTAGATGAAAGGCATAGGAAAAGCCGCATATATCCTTGGAGTTAAGATTTCAAGGAGTCGTTCGAAGAAACTTCTTTCTCTTTCACAGGAGACTTATATAAAGAAGGTTCTAGAACGATTTAATATGCAGGACTGCAAGTCCATTGATATTCATATAAGCATATGCGATAATTTATATCTGGAATCATGTCCAAAGAACCAAAAGGAAAAGGAAATTATGGAAAAAGTTCCATATTCCAGTGCAGTTGATAGTCTTATGTACACTATGGTGTGTATGAGACTGGACATCTGTTTTGCCGTTGGAAATGGTAAACTGTTACCAATCCAACCCAGGGCAAGAACACTGGAAAGCGGTTAAGAGGATAATGCAGTATCTTAAAGGAACTGCAGATTTGCAAAAGACTATGATAAAACCAAGAAGGTAGACATAAGGTACATATCTACGCATGAGATGATAGAGGATCAGCTTACGAAAGCGATCCCCAGAAATGTGTTTTATAAACACTTATCATCTCAAGGATTGCGTATGGGCTGAGTTGTACCAAATATATATTCCCATGTCTAAGAAATGATCAAAACTAATAAAAGAATAAGTTCTTTTTCCAACATTGCATATGAATTTCTTAAGAAATGTTTGTGTACATTTTTGAAATCTCAGCTGAATTGTGTGTATGTCGGACAGATTAAGGTTGGCTCTCTCACATGAGCAACCGCCTTATCTTATCAGATGGATAAGATAGAGATGAGACTAGTTTAAAGTCAAAATCATTAGACGAATGATTTAGAGTCATGACTTTAACAAGATAGTCGAATGAAAGATCTGCATCATATGGATGCTTACAAAAGATCTGAGATCTGTATCACAAGGATATAAAGATCTCATTGGATTTTTTAATCCTATCTGTCTTATGCAGGATGAGAGTCCGGGAATATTTCCTGAGTAGTAAGGGGACTCAAAAGATAGGCACTGTGGTGTCTGATCTTTCATCCGTACAACATCATTAAGACATACTCTCCCTGGGAAAGGAGTGATGTTGTAATACGTGTTCATACCACGTATGCATTTCGACCACTGAGTTAGTAGCAATAGTGTTTGCTATTATGTGAGACTCAAAGGCCATACGGGTCTTAACTCTTACCCTCAAGGACTCCAATTGGTTCCTTTAGATTTGACGAGATGATCGCTATCTTAGCGTGTTACTAATGGGCTATGGTAATTCGGCTCGGCGGGGCACGTTAGAAAAGCGAATCAAGTCAAGATCATAAGGTTCGCAAGAAGAGGAAGATTGATTTCATATTCGCATTTGGACTTTAATGATTCAAAGCTGGCCAGCCAATTGTAATCCAGATGGGATTCAATTGTTGAATATAAAGTACAAGAAATGTGAAGAAATAATCTAGGGTAAAGCATGCGTTGAACTACTCAACTTTGCACCTTCGAGGTCGTTGTGTATCTCTAACAAGTGCACAACAACAGACTCTACGCGCATGACGGTCGCACGGTCTATTTCTCGGTATGATAGATGAAAGAACTAAGGGAAAGACGTTCTCTTACAATCCCCTCAAGTGTGAGTGGGAGATGTTGGATATGGAAGACATTTGTACACCCTTGTGGGGGATGTACGAGGGATTACGGACCTCGAACGTCGCGTACACGAAGTCGTGTGTAAAGGGAATCTGTTCCCTTACGGAGAGGATCTCTGGATGAGCGGGAAAGTCGCATTATATATGCATAAGTGCATGCGACATATGGCTAATAAAGGGGGAATATCTTAAGCTTATGTTGTACCATGCATATGGTACAACTTAAGCTTATAATGTGCCATGTATCATGGTACACCTTAATTAAGTTGTTCCAAAGGAACAACTTACCCTAAAATAACTACCTTGGGGGCTATAAATAAGACCCAAGGGTAGCCATTTTCCTAACACATTTTGCATGAAATTCATGCATGCATCTTCTTCATAGCGAAGCTCTGCAGAAATATTTCCTCTCCCTCCATCCAAGTTCTTAATCTAAAATAGAGATTTAGATTGTGGATTAGTAGCCTTACTCCGTTCGTGAGTAGACTCGATCCGTCGTGGCGAATCCGAAGGCGAAGTTCGTAGACTACCGTGCCGCGTACGCAAGCGTAAGTCTAAACTTCATATTATCGATCCTAACTCTGTTTTGGCAGGATCCTTCAGTAGTGCCATGCAAAGGTGGATAGGGCATGCATGGGAGGCATGGCTCTTTGTGAAGAGATATGTTGTGAGATGCTGGGATGCATAACCCAAGGTGTATGAAAGAAAAGAAAACGTGGTAGATATTGTTTTGGTAGCCATGCCTATATGACTCCCTAACCCACCTATGAAAGTCAATGTCACTTCACGTCCATGTGTGTCTACATGTTGCTTGTCCATCTATGTTGCTTTATGTCCACCTATATGTGTATTTCTTATGTTCACAACGTGCTTCTTTATGTTTAACTATAGTTGCGCTCTCCAGTTAGTTTATGCCATGCAATCCTTTTATGCATGTTGGTTATATACTATGCCACATTCTTACGTGCAAGATATGCCACTAATTCTTGCAAAACCGAAATTTTTTTTTAACACAACAAAAAAAACAATATAACCCAGGTGTCTCCTTCCACTTTTGAGGTGGGTGGGCACTCTAGGGAGGGGTGGGGGAAAACCAAAGCGTTGGGTTGGCATAAAGGACAGGACTGGTTGTGTTGATTGTTTGGGTTTGTGTTGAGTTCTCTCGCACTCCTGTCGGACTACCAGGGCGGGGAGTGGGCGGAGGTGTACCATAGGCTCCTGACGGGCTAGCGCGACGGGGAGTCCTAGTTCTTACCACCCGCCTTACTGGGTGAGGTCCCAGTCCCTTATGCTATACTCAGTGCCTAGGTTTCCAACAATAGATATTTAAATAAATAAATTTAAATAACTGCCACTCTCCACTTTGTTTTTTTTGTCGTGTTTACTGTCTGTAGTGTTGACTCTATAAACCCTTAGATAGAACTTTGGCGTGGTTAAGTTCTCCTATTGGGCACGCTGTGACGTGACCCCCCCTCTCCACAGGTACAGGTCCAGAGAAGATGGCGGGCCCTCCACCTCAGCAGAGACTCCAGGAGGGCGGCACTCCCCAGACTGGGTCACAGGGTAACTAGGCTTCGAGTGGTTTTGCGGGGTTTTGGGTCACAAGGGTGAGTGAAAGGAGCTGTAGTTACTTTTTTTCCCCCCTCAGTTTTGTACCCCTGAGTGATTGATGTCATACTTTCTGGGTTGTACAGTTTATGTAATGATGTTGTTGTGATGTGATTAGTATAAACTTGTGTGGGTGACACTAGACGCTCCCGTTGTTTGTTTGTCGCCGCTTAGCTGTACTTATTCTGTTGTACTGTAGCATTTACTTTTTTGTACTCCTCTGCAGTACATTGTACTCTTAGTCTGTGTTGTTCTAGCTGTTGCAGTGGCCTGCATATTTTCCCTTACAGCGCATTTACGCTTGGTACCCCATACCGCGGCATGTCACCCCTGTCTTCCGTATTTTGGAAGATGGTGCGTGACAGGTTTGATAGAATGTTTATAACTTCATTAGTCATGCCTATAAAATTTTGAAGATTCACTGATATATCCCAAAATGCCTTTAATCCTTTAATCTTCAATTCTGCCGATATAAATGCTAGCTAGCTCTCTATTATCATCATAACATCATGGCATTTTATAGGCATTGTCATATTCAATGCTAGCTTGCTCTCTAACATATTTTGAAGATTCAATCCTGCCTATAAAAATTCTAGCTCTCTATTCCAAGTTTTTCATTGACAATTCAGTTAATTAGTAGTTTTTATTTATCCTGCTTCAATCTAAACAATAATGATGTATCATTTATGTATCCTGCTTAAACATAGCAATTAGTAGTTCACAAAACTCACGGAATATCAGGTGAACTGAATATCAGGTGAATACCAGTTCAACTGCTTCATAAAACTCAAAATTTGTACTGCTTCAATCCTCAAAATTTGAGTTAAACACAATTTGATCATTTGTTGAATTACTTTGATGAATTAACTGTACAGATTGCAAGGGATTGGTTCAAAAGTTATTGCAAGGAAGACCCTTTCAGCTATGAGAAAGAATGTAACGGCCGGTATTCTTCTAGGCATATTATTTTGTGTGTGCCCGTATTTTCGTTTGACCAACCGGATGTCTTCGTGCACGAGTTCTATGTTTACGCGTCGACGCGAGCGCGTCTCGGGTTTTTAATTTTACCATGGCGCGATTAATGAATTTTTACCCAAATTAAATTGTCCCTAATCAGTATTGATTACTTACACTTAATTAAGTTAATCACTAATTAACCACCCTATTGACTGCCACTATTGGGCAGTTCAGATCCAACATTCTTCATCAATTTCTCCCCCATAACCAGCTATTCCCTCCATCCATTTGTCTCCCCACTGTTATTATAACAGTATCACCATCGTCAACGTCTCCTTCCCTGCAATCTTCATCTCCTCCTGCAAACAAACCAACAGTCTTCTTCCCCTTCTCAAACAACCAACCAACCTGCAACATCATCCTTCCCTGCAACCCATCAAACCCAACCTCCTGCAAACTCTCTAAGCCAATACACAAACAGAAACCCAAATTCTTCCCAAATCAAATCCTCCACCAACTTCATCAAAACCAGAAACCAAGAGAGGAGAAACAAAAATTCAGATCTGAAGTTGAAAGCTAAACAAACCCAATCTGAAATTAGAACCTCAGATTCAAAAACAAAAATAAACCCATCAACTCTCCTCCTCCTTCTCCTCCCTACCCTAGGCCGGCCACCTGAACCACCGCACGCCCGACCTCTACCTCCCGACCACCAGCTCAGCTGCCCGGAAGCCCTCCCATCGCCAGATCCCGCCAGGCCGCCGGCCTCACCTTCGCGCGCAGCCGGAAACACCCCGCATGCCATCGTCCGCCCACGGCAGCCGGAGACGCGTCGTCCATCGCCCCTCTACGCGTAAGAACCCCCTCCCTTCACTTTGCCGTGAGTTCCCCCTTGGTCTACAAACTTTTGTAAACAAAAAAAGGAATAAAGAACAGAACGTGAAAGCCAAAGAGGGAGTGAAGCTGAGAAAGAGGGGGGTAAATGAATGACAGTGAGAGGGAGAGTGTGACAGGATGCCTTGGATTAATATTTATTAGTTTAATATGAGAGAGATATGGTTAGTGTTAGATATATTTTAAATAATGTTAGAAGTAGGTGAAAAATTGGTGGGAGCTATTAAAGGTAAACTTACCCTTAAGTTAACCATACAATTAACTATCGTAAGTTAGTCTTAGTAGGATATTAGTGTTAAAATTCCAATGTTAATTTGTTCGTAATGTTGAATTTCAGCATGTATTAATTACTTAATGATAGTATGTTAAGAACATTTAAATGAAACAAGGTGCACCATGTTAGTATAACCCCGTATAAAATGTTACACTAGCCAGAGAATCCGATAAATTAACCAAACCCACTTTAGAGATTAATTTAATAACGTGTTTGGTTCATGAAATATCTAATTCAGTGATTTGTTTAACAAAAACAGAGAACCACTATCACTGTAACGAAGTACCCGTCGGGACGAACCCAACGGCACCAAAATCACCGAAATCAGGCAAGTATACGATGTATAATGAATTTACGAATTGGATGTTAAATTAGTCTCTTGTACGTAAATGTTGCTCGCTACTGTCGTAACCATGGAAATTGTTGTATAAAGATAACTGGTCTTGTTATTTAATTGCTGCATGCCTTGAAATAATTAACTAACGTGAGACATCGTGAAATCGTGCGCCTCGAAGGCGAAGTCGTGATTTTCGTGATGTCATGTAAGTTGACAAATTCGTGCTTGTAATTCATGAATTAGGCTGGCTCGTGTTCCAGCACAAATCTTTGGTGGGGTAAGGGTTGAGCGGCTGCTAGGCGTATGAACGAGTACTCTCTTCACCACCCGTATGCGGTGGGTTAGCGCCAATCACGGTAAGCCCCCGTGAGAAGAACGACTCACTCATCACATCCTAAAGGCGAGAACCCTATTATAGACATGACATGCTAACAATCATGAAATGCTAACAAGAAACTTGCAACTTGAAATTGTTATCTCGGTAAAATTGACATGCTTTACCTTACTTGTCAGATTGTTTAGAACTGCATGATAGGATGTATTTACTTTAAAATCAGCATATTGTTATCTCGTTTAATTTATAATTGACTCTTAAAATTCAGTATAAATTTGTATATCTTGCCTTGGGTTCTAACATTTTTTTGCAGACCCTTGCTGACATACATTCATGTTTTTGGATGTATGTCAGATCCCGAGCTTGAGTATCAGGAGGTTCCTTACGAGACACCTGACTTGGAGAGTCAGGAGTTTGATGTAGACGCCGAGTCTTTCCCTGCGGAGAACTAGTGGACCTTTACCGTTGCTGCTTGTCTTAGTTACTTTCCATTGTGTTTGTGTGTACGTTATCATTGTTGTATTTCGGCCCAGCTGAGGCCTGTTGTTTTATTTTGTGTACGGACGCTTATTATTCTGGATGTGGCTTGTAATGTATGAATAATTCTGGTTGTTCTGAAAAGCGTGCAAAGGACCTGCCCTTGCGTTTTACCACAGACGCTTAATGAACCTGAGTTTCACCACTCCGGTTCAAGCGGACCCAGTAACGCTCTCGCTTCCGTCGTTTTTGGGAAGCGGGGCGTTACAAAGAATGTGCTGGCCAAATGTTATGGAGACAATGTTACTAGGAAGAAGAAACTTCTTGAGAAGTAGTATGTTTTTTGAGTATGCAAAGTGTTTATTGTACATACACATTCTAGGAATTATGTGTATGAACTGCTGGGAATTATTTTACATATATATGAACTTCTTTTTGAGTTTTTTTGTGATACCGAGAATTATGTACAATATGACAAGTTTATGTGCTATTGGGAATTGTTTTACAAATGCATACTGGGGATTTATGTGCTACTGTGAATTGTTGTACGTATGCATACGGTGAAATTATATGCTACTAGGAATTTTGTGTTTTTTGAGTATGCAAAGTACTCATAACCATATAGATAAATATGTGTTTCATAGCAGTTTATGCGCCACTGGGAATTATTGTACATATGCAAAGTTAATGTGCTACTGGGAATTACTGTGTTACTGTATTGTATGGTTTATATCTATAGGTTGGTTATGAAGCAGTTCATACTCACACTAAACAAACGAGAGAAGAACCAGACCAACTTCAACCTTAGTGGTTAAATTCTAAAACCATGCAATTTAAACTAAATGAAGATATATACCCATTACAGATTAATTCGCAGGTTATGGGAGCTGTAGTACCTAAACTGAGCCACTGGGAGTATGGGAATTAATTAAAAACATAATGTATGTTTTAACCCCCATTTGCTCAGATTAAAATCACCTTTAGCATGTATGTTTTGATTAGCTTTGTTAAAAAAAATTGTATGTCCCTATATAACTTTGTTGATCATATCATCTGGTAGTAATGTTGAAACTGAACAGTAATTAGTTATTTTTATGGGTTGGCCCAGTATGATCTAAATTAAAAAACAAACTAGAAGTAATGTTGAAACCACACAGTTTTTGCACTTTTTTATATAACCTGCATACAAAAAAATTTCCAGTTGTGCGCAGTGAGCTATTTTGCCTCTCTGAATTTGTTGAGTGACTGTTTAATACGATTAAACTAACACTGATATGATCATCAGATCTGTTGAATGACTATTTAATATGATTAAACTAACGCTGATATGATTAGCAGATTCATCATTCAGAGATACAGAATAAAGGTTTTAATGCTAAAAATCAATAATGAGATTAATGATCATATCAGCATAAGGGGCGATTCCACTTCGGAACCCTGTAAGGGGCACTGCCCCTTAACTCCGCCCGCTAACTGGCTAGCGGGACCGTAGTGTGCATTGCGCCTTATATGTCATGGAAGTTATTAAACAGAAATTTAGTTGGTGTGCACGATTATCAACCCAATGGACAATTTTGGATAATTTTGCAAAAAAATTTAAATAAAATATTTTAGAGCCCCAGAATTGCTGACAGCGTAGGAAAACTTTCTTGCGCTGTCAGCTCAGGCCCATATTCTATATATATATATATATTAAAACACAATTGTTTTTTAATTCTAGAGCTGACTATGACAAACAAGTTGATAGAAAGATGGCTTGGATTTAATTTTGAGGAATGAATGGTTGAGATGAGATTTTGTGGAAAGTTTTGGATGGAAACACATTTCTAGGGAAAAGAAAGTTCCTAGGGAAATCAAACTTTAAGAGGAATGAAAGTTTTTAGAGAATAGCAGAGTGCACGCAATTAATGTATTTAAAAAAACTTTAACTTACACTTAATGCTGCAGATCGAATGATCTCTCCCTCAACGCAGGGCCCACCGTCTCTTCGACGCATGGGGCAACAAGATGAGAATAATTTCCTGCGCTGAAGGCGCCCGCGTAAATTTTTACGCTATTTTTTTGTTCTGCGTCGAATTAGTTGTTCTACATCAAATTTGTTGTTCCGTGCCGATTTTTTACGCTATTTTGTTGTTCCGTGTCGAAGGCGTCCATCCCGAATTTGTTGTTCCGCACCGAAGGCACCCTTGCCGCTAAATATTTTTACGCTAATTTATTGTTCAGTGCAATTTTGGGTGTAGAAATAATTTTTTGGGGAACAAAGATTTCGCAGGGGGAAATCTTAAATGAACCATGCATGCGGGCATACTAGTCATAACCTGTGCCCGCGGGCACGGTTCATTTCAGATTTCCCCCCGTGAAATCTTTGTTTCCTAAAATATTATTTTCACTGCCAAAATTTAAAAGAGCAACAAATTAGCGTAAAAATATTTAGCGGAACGGGCACCTTCGATGCGGAACAACAAATACGACGCGGGCACCTTCGGCGCAAAACAACAAATTCGACGCAGAACAACAAATTCGACACGGACGCCTTCGACACGGACGCCTTCGACGCGGAACACCAAATTTGACACGGAATAACATATTCGGCACAGGCGCCTTCGACGCAGAACACCAAATTCGACCCGGAACAACAAATTCGACGCGAGTGCCTTTGGTGCAGAACAAAAAATTCGGCGCAGAACATCGCGCGAGTGCATTCGACGTGGAACAACAAATACAGTGCGGGCGCCTTTGGCATGGAACAACAAATTAGCGTAAAAAAATTCGACGCGGAACCACAAATTCGCGTTAAAAATTTTAGCAGGCGCCTTCGGTGCGTAACAACAAACCTCAGGGTATTTTTCGATGAGGTTATTAACTTAAATTTTCTACGCTAATTTGTTGTTCCGCTAAATTTTTAACGCTAATTTTTTTAATTTGTTTAATTTAATGAATCATGTTTCTCCACAATCTTTCCCAAGACACTTTTAATTTTAAAGTTTTGGTTCCCAAGACACTTTTCCCCCAAAATTTAATCTCCACTTCTTTCGCAAGACACTTTTAATTTCAAAGTTTTGGTTTCCAAGACACTTTACCCCCAAAATTTAAGTTTTTCCGTTAAAACTTTCACAAAATCCAATCTCAACCATTGTTTTACCTAGATCAAATCTCATCCACTTTTTATCTTGTCCTAGTCAGCCCTAGAATTCAAAAAAAATTGTCAAATGTATAATAGATATATAGCACTATAAAAAATTTAGATAGTTACATTTATTGCAAAAATATTTTTTTCAACCAATTCAGATCATAAATTATATGAATATAGCCCGACGTTGAAAGATTGTATATGATGTTATATTGCTTTTACTGATGTTATATGCAAAAAAAATTTGCTTATGTTGTTGCAGACTGCAAGTGTTTAAAAGTTTATAAAGCATGTATCATCCATATTTTGCTAATTATCAAAAGCATGTATCGTTTACAATTTGTTCTTCAAAATTATATATGCAAAAGATGATTGTATAGGATGGTGTATTGCTTCGCTATCTAAGTGGCACTAAAAATGTTGTATTTCTGTGCTATCTAAGTCGAATTAAAAGTAATATTTCTTTGTGTTGTTATATTGTTTTACAGGTTTAAGCATTTGGTAAAGTTATGTGATACACTAGCAAGTATAATGATAACTGATACATGGATCCTTTTTGGTTAGGTTAAATTTTTTTGTAGTGGGAAACTTCTCGATGTATATATATATATTGAAGGGAAGCAGTGATTAATAGTGACATAGATGAGCTTGGATAGGTAATGCTGGAGACCTAGATTGTGCTAAAGAGCCGAGGAAACACTCAAGAAAGTTACAAATATTGATGTTAATGTATACAATTGGACCATTTGTTTTAAAGGGTTTTTAGCATATTTGTCCCTTAAATCTTGCGTATTTTGATATCTGTCTCTCAAATCTTCATATTTGCCCTCAAGTCCCTCAAAAGTTAGTATTTAACCTTAATAGTCTCTTTCACTAACTATCTGTTAAAATCTTAATGGAAATGGGAATATTACGTAAGTATTTAACCTTAATTTGCCCTCAAGTCCCTCAAAAGTTAGTATTTAACCTTAATAGTCCCTTAAATTTTGAACATTAATCTTAAAAGTCCCTTAATTTAACGGAATATTCTCATTTCCGTTAAGATTTTAACAGATAGTTAGTGAAAGGGACTATTAAGGTTAAATACTAACTTTTGAGGGATTTGAGGGCAAATATGAAGATTTGAGGGACGGATATCAAAATACGCAAGATTTAAGGGAGGAATATGCTAAAAACCCTTGTTTTTATTAATTGGTGTAAAAAAGGCAGGGCTGAAGGACAGTTGTGTGTATGTATTCGTTAATGTCCTCGTATTTGACAAATGATAGCATCAAACTTTGGCACTACTTGTTATGGTTCGGAGATTCATAATTTATGGACCTTACTATGTTTTGAAGAAAATGAAGTTTTTATTCTTTTGTGGATCTCTAATGGTACTATTTAAACAGATCACCCAGCATTTGAAATATTCCCTCGAAAAAATTCAACCCATTCAAAATCCCCCATTTTGCAGCTTTTCAAAACACTCTGCAACGATTTTATGTTTTTGATTGTGTGATGGCACAGAGAAAGTAACCGTACATGCAAGGAACACAATTGTTAGAGCTGCACAACGCCATTCAGAATTTTGACATATTGCAAAGAAGATTCTTGGTAGAACTGGGCAATGAGTTAAGATCTTTATCCTTCTTCAGCAGGCAAGAAGAATCCATCTTCCACTTCTGAACTTATTTTCTAATCTAAGTATCATCTACAACAAATATCCACATATGGCACAACAAATATCCACATATGGCAGTAACTAATGAAAATGTACTAAACATGGCCAAAAAAACAAAAATCACATTTAAAGACAGCTAGAAATAGTAGGCATTTCATCATCACCATGGCATTTGGCAATGAATGGGCGTTCACAAATCACCATTAAGAATTTCTTATTGATATGAACATGTTAAATCCATTGCCAGGTTTTCCTGTAATATCCCTGTAAAATTTTGATGGTCAACATACAATTTGATACTGCCATGATTCTATCACGATGAGTTCCAGAGAAAAAATAAATTCTCTAATGTGTAAACCTTATAGACAGATCTCTTTATATTAAAAAGAAGGGTTTTTAGCATATCCATCCCTTAAATCTTGCGTATTTTAATATCTGTCCCTCAAATCTTGGTATTTGCTCTCAAGTCCCTTAAATGTTAAACTTGTAACCTTAATAGTCCATCTCCTTAAATTTCTGTTTAAAAACTAACGGAATGAGAATATTCCGTTAGATTAAGGGGTTAATTGGGGGTTAGGGTCAAGATTAGGGTTAGGGTTAGGGTTAGGAGGGGGAGGGGCGGTGCCCCCTCCCTCTGTTTTCAGGGGGAGGGGCGGCGCCCCCTCCCCCTCCGCCTCATCTGAGTCGGAGGGGGAGGGGGCGCCGCCCCTCCCCTTGTTTTCGGGGAGGAGGGGCGACACCCCCTCCCCCTCCGCCTCAGACAGCAATAAAGAACAAAATGAGAACTTGAAGAATTTGAGGAAGAGTAAGATCTATACTACCAAAAGCATCAATTAAATAATAATAATTTACCGTCTAGTCGATCTTGGTTACCTTGAGCACTTTCAGATCAACATCTCTCTTTCTGCAATGAATTAAGAAAGATTCCTTATATATGATGAAGGTTAGAGTACATTTTGATGTATCCAACCTTGTGATTAAACATAATCTCATAGACCCACTAAGCCGACACTGATATATTTAATAGATATGCACATTGCCATAGAAAGTTATCTCTTGTTGATTTGAATTTTAGCTGATACTCATAGTCAATACTCACAATAACTTCAGAATCACATTTCTTCATCAATTTAGATTAAAATTTATTGCAATAACAAACAAAATGAAAATTTGAAGGATCCAAAGAAGATTAAGATATACACTACCATTTCTTCATCAATTTAGAATAAAATTTAAAGCAATAACAAACATATTTCCTCGCATTTGGAATGAACAAATCGCTGCATGGTTGATAATGTGATCCTTTTTCCCTGAACTTCTTTTCCACTGTACAACCAAACACAATCAAAATTTAGCGAAATTGACTTTTTCAAAACTCAATCTGATGAACTACATACCAAAAAGAGAGGGTAAGCTAGCATCAGAAATGGCATTAAAAACCAAAGCTTTCATGTCACCGTATCTGGACTCTTATATGTCTCTCAGTCAACTGCAAATAGAAGAATTCAAGTGAACCACATTATTCGGAAAATTGCTAACAAAGAATTAAACTTTTACTCTCTGAAATGAAAGGCTCAAATCAAATTACTTAGTGTCAGGGCTCATCATTCTCTACATGCACATGGTTCTAGTGATGAGTTATGTGTCTTATCATCCTACAAAAAAGCCCAAGAAAATTAAATTTTAAAGTAACTGGTAAATAATTGAGTTCAATTTTTTCCAAAGAATTATGGAATTGAGGAATTGAAGAATTGACGAATGCAAGAGGTGCCCAATTACACTATTCAACTTGATGTTACTTGAAAAGTTCACATGCCTAGTGCACAAAATCAAAAAGATCTGAATTTTATCTCACCGATAAAAAAACCCAAAACAAAATTTATTAAATCCACACGAAACACCATGTTCAGCCTCGCCTGCCAAGAGATCTCTGCCATGCAGCTCTTCGACATCTCCCCTGGCACCTTCTTATGGGCACCACCATCCACCTCAGCGATCTACATTCATATGTACAGTTCAAGTGTTGCTGTAATTTTGTCTCTAAGGTTTATACAAATTCACATAAATTTGCAAAATTAGAATCACCAACCATAGTCCACTTGATCTGCTCAACTGGATTCCAATCTCTAGGTTTTATAACATTTGCAAGGCCACACCATTGCATGCACAGTAAATTTTACACGTGATACGATAGAAGTTTTAGGAATATTTGCTAAAATCAGGCCAAATAATAGACACTTGCTAGTAGCATGATATAATGCTCGTCAATCTGTGATAGAGCGTAATTTTAAGTAGAGATTGTGATGGAGTATCTCCAAAAGTTTCAGCTGTCTTGAGTTTGTGCCTTTTAGGATGCAAGCCAAGGCAAAGATTGATGAAATTGTCGTAGTTTTAGGCGAAGATTGCTAAGATTTATCTCCAAAAGGTTTTAGCTCTCTGGTTTGGCACCGTTCTGGACGTGTGAGCCAAAGTAGAGATTGTTAAACTTATGGCTTGAATTTAGTTTACACACACAGTAAGAAATAAAAAAAGATAATATGCAAAAGGGTGGAGTTAGATTCCACATTGAAAAATATATATAAGAGATTGATACATGGTGAAATATCACAGGCCAGTGACTCGTCAGGCTGCTTCCAAATAGTGCGATATCATATGTTTGCACAGTCAACGCGACTGCATTTCCATATGAGCAGCCGAGGAGAAAAAAATTATCAAGAACCAATCCAAACCGAAACATCAAGAACCAAAGAGCAAAAAAATATCAATATTCTGTAGAGCAAAAAAACATCAAGAAGCAAGAATCGACATAAAGAATCAACAGATCTAAATATGATCGGAAACATCTCAAACCGAGTAGCCAGCAGGTCCAAGGTCAAGATCAAACCAATAAACATCAATAAAATAATCAATAGATCTCACACCTAAATAATACAACCAAGAGGGCGATCTCACACGAAAAATCGCTGTCGTTCGCTGCCGAGAATCCGAGAAGCCGTTCGCTGTCGAGGAGGAGAAGCCGAGAAGCCGTTTGCAGTGCCCTCCACCTCCGGTTCTAAGGCTCAAAACAAAGCAAGCATAGTTCACAGCAACTAGTAAAAATCCATTAAAATCAACCTTTCCATCAGAATCTCTAAAAAGTATCGCAAAGATCATAACTTTGACCCAATGACAGCCAAAAAATTGCAAAAAAGGAGGGAGGGAAAGAACTGAACCATATGTATTCAGCAATGATCTTCTCGGTGGAGTCTGAGAGATTGAGGTTGATGAGATCTGAGAGGAGAGACATGGATGTGGGATTCAAGCAAATAACAGAATCTCAAAAGAATCCCTGGGGAAAAAGAAGAAGAGACCTGCTCCAAGCTTGACCTGAGGCTCGAAACAATGGCCTCGTTGTTCTCGGCAACATTGAAACAGATCTGATTCTCTGCGCTCATCAGCCTAACTTTCTCCTCGAGCTCCGAATGTCCTTTGGTAATGATAAAAAGAAGAGACTGAGAGAATCAAATAGGAAAGAATCAGTCAGTGAAATGGAAAAATTTCTAGGAGGAGAAGCCGAGAAGACGTTACTTTTGCAGAGTGATTGGGCGGCCTGAGCTTTCAAGCTCATAAATGCAGCGTGATGTGGACCTTACATAACCCTCCTCAGGAAGGCACATCAAAAAGAAAGATAACCCACACATCATCCCTCTCTCTTTCTATCTAGCCCCACTTCAATTAGACCCACTTCAAATCTGGAGTTGTTTTTCATCCAAAACTGCGGTTTCCCATTTCAAATTTTCAGATCCCTCCAAAATGATTTCCCCCCAAAAATACAAAGTTTTCTTCCAACAAAGTCTCATCTCAACCGTTGATTCATAAGATTAAATCTCAACCGTTTTTCAATCAACCCTTTTGTCCTAGTCAGCTTGTCCTAGTCAGCCCTAGGATTCAAAAAACACTGTCAAATGTATGTATATATATATATATATATATATATATATATATATATATATATATATATATATATATATATATATATATATATATATATATATATATATATCGTCACTCTCTACTTCTCTCAACCGAAAATTATCATTCCTTTCTTATTCGTATCTCCCACAAATCTCTTGCGATGGCTACTAAGGCTCCAAATTACATCATTCCACACTGCAAAATCTCGGGACGACGAAACATTTTCGGTCCTCTACGAAGGAGTCTGCCGACGGGGAAGACAAAGTAAAGAGACATATGTCGTGCCAAACTTTATTAACATATTTTTATGCCTGAGTGCAAACGATACCGACATGGAAACATATGCTAAGCTAAACTTTATTAACATAATTTTATGCCCGAGTGTTATACAATACCGACATGGAAACATCCAAAGATTTTGATGTTGTAAACGTGTGGTTTCATTAATGAAGTCGAATTTGGATGATGTTGTAAACGTCTAGAATTTGCATGATCAAATTCTAGACCCAGTCGGACTCGGAGTAAACCTAGCTACACTCTCTACACAACAAGAATCTATATATATATCGTCACTCCCTACTTCTCTCAACCGAAAATTATCATTCCTTGTTCGTATCCCCCACAAATCTCTTGGGATGGCTACTAAGGCTCCAAATTACTTCATTCCACAACGCAAAATCTCGGGAGGACGAAGCATTGTCAGTCCTCTAGAAGGAGCCTGCCGACATGGAAGATGAAGTAAAGAGACAAATCCCGAGCAGAACTTTATTAACATACTTTTATGCCTGAGTGTCATACAATACCGACATGGAAACGTCCAAAGATTTTGATGTTGTAAACGTGTGGTTTCATTAATGAAGTTGAATTTGGAAGATGTTGTAAACATGTAGAATTTGCATGATTAAATTCTAGACCGAGTCGGACTCGGAGTGAACCAAGCAACACTCTCTACACAACAATCATCTATTATACATTTGACAACCTTTTTGAATTCTTGGGCTGACTAGAACAAGATAAAGAGTAGCTGAGATTTGATCTTGGTAAACTAATGGTTGAGATTGGATTTTGTGAAAATTTTAGTGTGAAAACTTAAATTTTGGGGGGAAAAGTGTCTTGGAAACCAAAACTTTGAAATTAAAAGTGTCTTGGGAAAGATTGTGGAGATTAAATTTTGGGGGGGAAAGTGTCTTGGGAACCAAAACTTTGAAATTAAAAGTGTCCAGTGAAAGATTGTGGAGAAACATGATCCATTAACTTAAACAAAGTTAAAAATAAGCATAAAAAATTTAGCGAAACAACAAGTTAGCGTAAAAAAATTTAAGTTAATACCATTATCAAAAAATACCCCAAGAGAGGTAGATTTGTACACGATGTCTATGAACCTCGCAAACATCTCTTTAATTGACTCTGATGGAAGCATGCAGAAGCTTTCATATTCAGTGCTGAGTAGCACAAGTCTGGACTCCTTAACCTACGATGTACCCTCATGAGTCACCTCCAGAGTATGCCAAATTTCCTGCGCATTTTGACATTGAGATATACGGTTAAACTCAGCTTTATCTAAAGCACAAATCAATGCATTCATAGCTTTATTATTCAATGAAAAGCGCTTCTTATCAAAGTCATCCAACTTATCTTCTGGTTTTATCATTTCATTATTAGCAACATTAATGGTGGGAGGTTTATAGCCTTTTTCAACAATGCTCCATACATCATAATCAACAGCAGCTAAATAAATCCTCATCCTAGTTTTCCAATATGCAAAATCAACACTGTTAAACTTAGGGGGACGAGAAATAGACAGACCCTCAGCAAAAGCGGAATTAGACATATTCATAGACATGATCAACTAGGCTAGATCCTCTAAACTGGCTCCGATACCACTTGTTGGATCTGGATCTAAGCCTAGAGCGGGGGTGAATAGGCTTATAAAAATTCTCGTGCAACCCACGAGAAATCACATGCAGTTATAGCACAATCAACCAGATGCAGAGTATAGAAAAGCAGTCACAGCATGCACAGACGATATACCCTGGTTTGGTTGCACCCACGACCTACATCCAGCCCCAAAAGCAATACTAGATTATTAGAGTTAACTGGTACAACCTGTAGCTAGAGCACCAACTCTATACTCATCTGACTCTCAGTACCTGCACTCACCAAAGTGCCCAAACAATAACAATCCTAGTAAAGCTCTCTCTTGGCTAGTCCCAACTAGCCAAGTCCCCAAACAAATATTAAAATAGTTTTACAAAGATCACAACACCAAATCACAAATATAATAAAGTATAAGTTTAGAATTGCTCGGTTGTGACGGTGTCGATGTATCTGTCGTTCAGTGCGTGGTCAGATCAATCTGACAGATAGTAGCCTCTGATGTCCCCAAACTAGACTGGCTTCTTCTTAGATGAAACTTGCAGCAGCTTCTGGAATTTGCTAAGACAAAATCGTGCGGCCTCAGCTCTTTCAGTTTTTCAAAAGGAAGACTAAAATTCAGCATGTGCTCCATGTTTCTGATTGGAAGAGGATGCAGATGCTTGGAAATATATGATATTGAGAATTTCGGCAACCCTGGGATTGACAGGCTCTTGGAGTTAAAATTGCGAGTCCATTTGCAAAGAATTCGGCAGCCTGGGATTGAAAATTGCGGCTGTCTTGAGGGGAGAGAAAATTTTGACTGTGACTTTTTGATTTTGCAAGGGGAAAACTAAAATGATTTTCTCTTTTGATTTTTTAATGAACAGATCCTGGGGTTCAGGAAAAAATAAAGTGCTCTTTGAGATTATTAAAGGGGAACGGCCTGGAGATTTTTTATTGAAAGCAAAGGGATTTTTCGTGAAGAGCTCTGTGCTTTTGGGATATGCAATGGAGAGAGAAGAACATGCCCTGGGCTTTGAGATTTTCCAATGAGAATAGAAAAATTCGGCAGCTTGGGATTCTAAAACAAAAATGCGGTTGCTAGGTTTTTTTGATGACAGATAAGAGAGAGAGCTCAAAACCAGCGGCTCTCTTCCGCTTTTTATATGTTTAGGCCTCTTGCCCCTATTGAAAACCTAGGCTAAATATAGCTATGCACAACACCCTTTATCCACTTAATTACTGAATTGCCATTGTTTGCTTGGTAAACCAAAAAGACAGATCCTGACGTCCACTTGAATTTTATGGCTCGTCCATTAATCACTTGCACACTTCACCAAATCCTTCCGTAAATTAATCACACGTTTGTCGTTCCTGAAACACTTAACACACATGTTAAAATGTTCACACACGCTTGTTATCATCAAACATGAAGTTCATAGATCGTTGCTATCAACAATCTCCCCCTTTTGATGATAACAAACTAGGTATAAGATTTGCACATTAAGTTTCTAAATAGTGTGTGTGAGAGTGTGGCGATATTGGGTGACATGCAATAAGATATAATGATGTGCAAACACCGATGAGCAAAGTTAACAATATGCATGCTCTCCCTATTTTTGTGCTTCTCCAATATTCATTAAAGCTCCCCCTTAATCAAATAATCAAGATTTCACGAGCATTACACAGATAGTACCAAATGCCAAGCCAAATACCAAGTAGCACACCAAGCCAAATATCAGATATCAAATCATTCCCATCTTTCCATAATCTTTCCATTTCTCCCCCTTTGTTATCATCAAAAGTTATCACACGAAGTCAAAATCATATATCATGCAGAAAGAGAGTATTATTAACCATTACCAACAATTGCATGCATACAAGCATAGAACAATCAAGTCAAAATCCAATGAAATTAAACAGCTACGACGTCCACACCAACGTGTACGTGCGATGACTAAAATTGAAGCACATAGGGAGAATCATTTAAGAAAGTAAACCAAAACCATTCCACATTTTCCAAATAACATGCTATCACCTAGGATTGATTTTTCCCATCTCATTAAAAAATGAGTTCAAGGTACCACACCCCAAAACATAGCCTATAAGGACTCTTAGATGTGGGGGTGGCATTGCTTGACGAGTAAGTACACCAACGCTAAAGTTTACCCATAAAGCCTATGTTGGATACTCGTGGGTAATACCGTTGCCAAGGATTGTATCCATTTTTCATACAGAGCATGTATTTTTTTTCAATTTTTATACTTGTAGTAACATGTTTTTAATGCTTAATTTTTATCCATGGCAAGGTATATCATATCCCTTAGATTTTCAATTAAGTTTTCCTCCTACATTCACATTTCCAATTTCATAAACGATATCTCCAAATGTGCAACAATAATAATACATGTGGGAGTGAAATAGGAGGTGTAGAAATCAAGTTATTTTCTAACATTGAATATGCCATGAATATTTAGAAAGATGAACATGTGCATGTAGCAGAGAAAATAATACAGCAATTTCTACATAAATATGAAAATCATTCATGAATACCTTTTTAATGAATCAAAAAGACAGATACACATTTAAGCACCATTTTTTTGTTTTTAATTTTTTTTTGCATGAGGTACTAAAGCAAACATGAGATGCAAGCACACAAACAAAAAAAATCATGCACACATAACAATGCAACTACTAGCACACAAACAAGAAAAAGGTTCAAGCACACAAGAAAGCATGGAGTCTCGTACTAAGTTTTATCAATAATACCAAGCTCAAGAAGAAGACGACAAAAGCGAGCCTCAACCAAAGATTTTGTGAATATGTCTGCAAGTTGTGATTCCGTAGGGACAAACTCCACAGACACATCCTCTTTAGTGAGGTGATCTCTAAGAAAATGGTGTCTTACGTCAATATGTTTAGTACGAGAGTGGTGTACGGGATTATTAGAAAGATCTATGACACTCTTGCTATCACATCGAAGAGGAACTCTTTTAAGAGCTAGTCTGTAGTCAGATAATGTTTGCATCATCCACAGTACTTGAGCACAGCAACTGCCGAGGGCAATATACTCTGCTTCAGTTGTGGATAATGCAACACTATTTTGCTTACGGCTAGACCATGAAACTAAAGAGTGTCCTAGCATAAAACAAGTGCCATTAGTGCTCATTCTATTAGTTAGACTACCTGCATAATCAGCATCAGAATAACCCACCAAATCAAAGTTACCACTAGAAGGATACCAAAGGCCTAAAGTAGGTGTACTGATTAGGTACCTAAAGATCCTTTTATTGGCTTTCAAATGAGATTCTTTTGGGTTTGATTGAAAGCGTGCACACAAACATACAGCAAACATTATATCAGGCCTAGAAGCAGTCAAGTACAACAAGGAACCAATCATACCTCGATATAGCTTTTGGTCCACTGTAACTCCTTGTTCATCTCTGTCCATTTTTGTGTTGGGACACATCGGCGTTCCAATTCCCTTAGACTTCTTCATCCCAAACTTTTTCAAAAGCTCCTTAATGTATTTGTTTTGAGATAGAAAGATGCCTTCCTTTCCTTGCTTTACTTGGAACCCCAGAAAATATTTCTGCTCTCCCACAAGGCTCATCTCAAACTGATCATGCATGACTTTCTCAAACTTTTGACATAGAAGATCGTTAGTAGCACCATAAATAATGTCATCAACATAAATTTGCACAATGAGAAAATCTTCAGATTCATGCATCAAAAATAGTGTATTGTCAGCACTCCCCTTTTTAAAATTATTTTCCAACAAGTATGTGCTTAGACACTCATACCAAGCTCGTGGAGCTTGCTTAAGACCATACAAAGCTTTTTCTAATTTATAAACATGGTTTGGAAAATTATAGCTTTCAAAACAAGGGGGTTGCTCAACAAATACCTCTTCTTTTAGGTAGCCATTAAGAAAAGCACTTTTTACAGCCATTGGTTTTAGCTTGAGCCCTTTATAACTTGCAAAAGCTAGCAAGATTCTAATGGACTCAAGCCTAGCAACTGGTGCAAAAGTCTCATCCCCATCAATTCCTTCAATTTGATTATACCCTTTAGCTACCAACCTAGCCTTGTTTCTAATAACATTACCAGATTCATCATGCTTATTTTTAAACACCCATTTAGTACCAACTACAGGATAATCAGTGGGTCTAGGTACTAGTTTCCAGACATTATTCCTGACAAATTGATTTAATTCCTCTTGCATGGCCAAAACCCAACTTTCCTCTTCTAAAGCAATATCTATAGTCTTAGGCTCTATTACAGAAATAAGGTCACCATAAATACATAGATCACAAAGATCTCTAAAAGAGGAACGTGTGCGAATACCTGCAGTAGGCTCACCTAGAATTAAGTCTGGTGGATGGTGTGATTGAATCTCAGCTCTCCTCTGGTAACGGCTTCATCTTGTATTTCTGTCGTGTCAGTTTCAGCTTCCTTTTGTATTTCAGGTTGCTCCTTATTAACTTCTGGAATGCTTTGTTGTTCTATATTTTCCTCTTCATTGTTCTGCCTACAATCCAAAGAATTTATATCAGATTCATCAAATTTTACATTTATAGATTCAACAATAGCAAGTGTGGGTTTATTATAAATCCTGTATGCTCTGCTCCTTGCTGAATATCCTACAAACACTCCCTCATCTGATTTTGATTCAAAGGTGCCAAGCTGATCTGCAGTATTTAATATAAAGCACATGCATCCAAAAACTCTAAAGTAAGAGACTTTCGGGGTGTTTCCATGCCATAGTTCATAAGAAGTTTTATTTAGTATAGGTCTAAGCATAACTCTGTTGCATACATGACATGCCGTATTAATGGCCTCAGCCCAAAAAGAAATAGGCAAGCTATATTCATTTAATATACTCCTAGCCATTTCTTTTAATGTGTGATTCTTTCTTTCGACCACCCCATTTTGTTTAGGTGTTCTAGGAGAAGAGAATTCATGTAAAATTCCTTTTTCAAAACAAAATTTTTCAAATATAGCATTTTCAAACTCACCTCCATGATCGCTTCTAATTTTTGCAATGGAAGATTTTTTTCTCATTAGAAACTTGTATACAAAAGTTTTGGAAATGGTCAAATGAGTCTGATTTCTTGGCTAGGAAGTATACCCATGTAAATCTAGAGAAATCATCCACCAATACTAAACAATACTTTTTACCTCCTAGGCTAGCAATGTCTGTTGGACCAAATAAATCCATGTGCACTAATTCCAATATGCGTGTGGTGGCAACTTCATTAATGCTAGAGAAAGTAGATCTAGTTTGCTTACCTTTGGTGCATGCCACGCACAACTTACCATTCTCATATGTTTGATGCGGTAGTCCTCTTACCAAATTTTTGTTTTCCAGCTTCTTTATCAATCCCATGCTTGCATGTGCTAATCGTCTATGCCATAGTGTGGCCTCTTCTTCACCTACAAGCAAGCATTTAGCAACAGTTAGTTCTTCAATCATAAGAGTACTAGTCATAACCCGTGCCCGCGGGCACGGTTCATTTAAGATTTTCACCCGTGAAATCTTTGTTCCCAAACATTATTTACACAATCAAATTTGTGCGAAACAACAAATTCGTCATAGAACAATAAATTCGGCGATGGCGCCCTTGAGTCGGAACAACAAATTAGCGTAAAAAAATTTAGCGGACGCCTTCGGCGCGAATGGTGGAAGTGCACAAGTGTGTGTGTGTGTGTGTGTGTGTGTGTGTGTGTGGTGTGTCGGTAAAAAGTAAAATGAGAGGTTTTTTAGCAAAAATGAGAAATATGTGGTATTCTGCGCAAATGTAGTGATTGTGGGGGGTTTGAATACAAAAGGAAAAAAGTGGTGGGTTTTCCAAACACTCATCTCAACCCTTCTTTTACCAAGATTAAATCCTAGCCATTCTTCTATCAACCTCTTTATACATCAGCATGACATCAGCTTGTCCCAGTCAGCCCTAGAATTCAAAAACCTTTGTGTTTTAATAAGAGTATAAACATTATTCGTTCTATTTGCAGTAATAATAATGTCACCTGTGGAGATATCAATGATTCTACAAAGTTTTGCATCAAATTCAACTTTCATACCT
Source organism: Scilla litardierei (assembly GCA_030789695.1). NCBI lineage: Eukaryota > Viridiplantae > Streptophyta > Magnoliopsida > Asparagales > Asparagaceae > Scilla > Scilla litardierei. The sequence continues at coordinate 108,896,723 of CM061132.1, forward strand.
TTGTCGCACAGCTGACTGATAGAAATGAGGTTATGTTTCAACTTTTCAACCAATAGGACATCTGTAAGCTGAAAGGTGTCGTTACCTACAACACCTTTACCAATTACCTTGCATTTTCCATTGTCCCCTAAAGTAACACTTCCTCCTTCATGCTTTGCAAGGCTAAGTCACTTTTCTCTTTCACCTGTCATATGTCTTGAGCAGCCAGAGTCTAAGTACCACTCACACTTTTGTCCCTTAGCCGTGCCATGTACCCACACATAAGAAGAGCATGATATGTGTGACCTAGGAATCCAAATAGGTCCACTAGTGTTAGTCACTTTATTTTTTGGAACCCAAATTTTCTTAAATTTGATGTTGGTATTCCTATACTTGCAATTATAATAAGCATAACCAACACCACCACATGTATAACATTTAGCAAACATGCTTCTTCCTACACCAGTTTCTTTTTGATTCTTTCTATTAATTCTAGGCCTCTCATCAATTTTATTTCCATATCCCAAACCATGCCTGTTATTTCCTTGTATCTGATTACCTAGAATAATGTCTAATGAATGCTTTCCAACACCAAATTTTTTTATAGACAATTCAAGATCAGTTATTTTAGACTAGAAAAACATGTTCTCATTAACAAGCATGGTACATTTACTAATGAAGGCCTTTTTGTTCTCTCCCTCACTCTTTTTCAGATTAGCCATCTTCTTTTCTAGCTCTTTATTTTCATTTATTAGCATGCAAATCTTCTCATTTAGTAATTCATTTTCAACTTCTAGCTTAACCATATTTAGTTTAAACATGCTAATGTCTTTAAGCAAAGTAGAGCAATTTAGACACTCAGTTTCAGTAGGCATACAAGATTTTCCCTTTTTCAAAGAGCTAATAGTAGAATCACATGCAACAAGCTTCTCTTTAATTTCATCAACTTCTAATGACATATTATAATTGTATTGTTGCAATTCGAAATTAGCATTTTTAAACTTCTCTACATGGGATTCAAGTAACTCAACAGTTGATTCCAACTTTTCAATTTCATTTTGCATTTCTTTAAAAGTAGTCACGAGTTGAGCTTTAGTTAAAGATTTTACCTCATCTAGTTGTCCCATCAGGCAAAGAGAGGAGTGTACAACTTCCTCTTGAGATTCAACCTCGCTGTCCATATCCCATGTGAGCATCAAAGATTTCCCCTTTTGCTCCACAGCGTTGTTCTTTCCTTGAGGGCATTGCTTTATAAAGTGTCCCTGCTTTTTGCATTTAAAGCATATAACTGGATCAGTAGTAGTCTGCTCAAAAGATTTATTATTAGAATTAAATTTAGAGCGATTAAACCTTTTCAGCATCTCTGATCTCCCGTTGCCAGTTCTGATATATTTCTTGAAGCTTCTCACCAAAAAAGCCTCCTCCTCATCTCCATCTTCATCCTCTTTAGCATGAAGGGCTATTGCCTTTGAAGTCTTCATTTCATCTTTCTCTATCAGTTCAATGCTCTGCAGCTCCAGCTCGTGGGACATCAGGTTCCCTATCATATCCTCCACTTTCATTTGCGATAACTCCCTTGCTTCCTGAATAGCTGTGATTTTGGGACGGAAGGTGCTAGGCAATGCTCTTAAGATCTTTCTGATTTGCTCCAGACTCGAGTACGGCTTTCCAAGAGAGGTAGATTTATACACGATGTCTGTGAACCTCGCAAACATCTCTTTAATTGACTCTGATGGAAGCATGCGGAAGCTTTCATATTCAGTGCTGAATAGCGCAAGTTTGGACTCCTTAACCTGCGATGTACACTCATGAGTCACCTCCAGAGTATGCCAAATTTCCTGCGCAGTTTGACATTGAGATATACGGTTAAACTCAGCTTTATCTAAAGCATAAATCAATGCATTCATAGCTTTATTATTCAATGAAAAGCGCTTCTTATCAAAGTCATCTCACTTATCTTCTGGTTTTATCATTTCATTATTAGCAACATTAATGGTGGGAGGTTTATAGCCTTTTTCAACAATGCTCCATACATCATAATCAACAGCAGCTAAATAAATCCTCTTCCTAGCTTTCCAATATGCAAAATCAACACCGTTAAACTTAGGGGGATGAGAAATAGACTGACCCTCAGCAAAAGCAGAATCAGACATATTCATAGACATGATCAACAAGGCTAGATCCTCTAAACTGGCTCCGATACCACTTGTTGGATCTGGATCTAAGCCTAGAGGGGGGTGAATAAGCTTATAAAAATTCTCGTGCAACCCACTGGAAATCACACGTAGTTATAGCACAATCAACCAGATGCAAATTATAGAAAAGCAGTCACAGCATGCACAGGCTATATACCCTGGTTCGGTCGCACCCACGACCTACATCCAGCCCCAAAAGCAATACTAGATTATTAGAGTTAACTGGTACAACCTGTAGCTAGAGCACCAACTTTATACTCACCTGGCTCTCAGTACATGCACTCACCAAAGTGCCCAAACAATAACAATCCTAGTAAAGCTCTCTCTTGGCTAGTCCCAACTAGCCAAGTCCCCAAACAAATATTAAAATAGTTTTACAAAGATCACAACACCAAATCACAAATATAATAAAGTATAAGTTTAGAATTGCTCAGTTGTGACGGTGTCGATGTCTCTGTCGTTCAGCACGTGGTCATATCAATCTGACAGATAGTAGCCTCCGATGTCCCCAAACTAGACTGGCTTCCCCTTCGATGAAACTTGCGGCAGCTTCTAGAATTTGCTAAGACAAAATCGTGCGGCCTCAGCTCTTTCAGGTTTTCAAAAGGAAGACTAAAATTCGGCATGTGCTCCCTGTTTCTGATTGGAAGAGGATGCGGCTGCTTGGAAATATAGGATATTGAGAATTTTGGCAACCCTGGGATTGACAGGCTCTTGGAGTTAAAATTGCGAGTCCCTTTGCAAAGAATTCGGCAGCCTGGGATTGAAAATTGCGGCTATCTTGAGGGGAGAGAAAATTTTGTCTATGACTTTTTGATTTTGCAAGGGGAAAACTAAAATGATTTTCTCTTTTGATTTTTTAATGAACAGATCCTGGGGTTCAGGAAAAAATGAAGTGCTCTTTGAGATTATTAAAGGGGAACGGCCTGGAGATTTTTTATTGAAAGCAAAGGGATTTTTCGTGAAGAGCTCTGTGCTTTTGGGATATACAATGTAGAGAGAAGAACATGCCCTGGGCTTTGAGATTTTCCAAGGAGAATAGAAAAATTCGGCAGCTTGGGATTCTAAAACAAAAATGCGGCTGCTAGGTTTTTTTTTGATGACAGGCAAGAGAGAGAGCTCAAAACCAGCGGCTCTCTTCCCCTTTTTATATGTTTTGGCCTCTTGCCCCTATTGAAAACCTAGGCTAAATATAGCTATGCACAACACCCTTTATCCACTTAATTACTGAATTGCCATTGTTTTCTTGGTAAACCAAAATGACAGATCCTGTCGTCCACTTGAATTTTATGGCTCGTCCACTAATCACTTGCACACTTCGCCAAATCCTTCCGTGAATTAATCACACGTTCGTCGTTCCTGAAACACTTAACACACACGTTAAAACGTTCACACACATTTGTTATCATCAAACACGAAGTTCACAGATCGTTGCTATCAAAAATCTCCCCCTTTTGATGATAACAAACTAGGTATAAGATTTGCACATTAAGTTTCCAAATAGTGTGTGTGAGAGTGTGGCGATATTGGGTGACATGCAATAAGATATAATGATGTGCAAACACCGATGAGCAAAGTTAACAATATGCATGCTCCCCCTATTTTTGTGCTTCTCTAATATTCATTAAAGCTCCCCCTTAATCAAATAATCAAGATTTCACGAGCATTACACAGATAGTACCAAATGCCAAGCCAAATACCAAGTAGCACACCAAGCCAAATATCAGATATCAAATCCTTCCCATCTTTCCATAATCTTTCCATTTCTCCCCCTTTGTTATCATCAAAAGTTATCACACGAAGTCAAAATCATATATCATGCAGAAAGAGAGTATTATTAACCATTACCAACAATTGCATGCATACAAGCATAGAACAATCAAGTCAAAATCCAATGAAATTAAACAGCTACGACGTCCACACCAACGTGTACGTGCGATGACTAAAATTGAAGCACATAGGGAGAATCATTTAAGAAAGTCAACCAAAACCATTCCACATTTTCCAAATAACATGCTATCACCAAGGATTGATTTTTCCCATCTCATTAAAAAAATGAGTTCAATGTACCACACCCCAAAACATAGCCTATAAGGACTGTTAGATGTGGGGGTGGCATTGCTTGACGAGTAAGTACACCAACGCTAAAGTTTACCCATAAAGCCTATGTTGGATACTCGTGGGTAATACCGTTGCCAAGGATTGTATCCATTTTTCATACAGAGCATGTATTTTTTTTCAATTTTTATACTTGTAGTAACATGTTTTTAATGCTTAATTTTTATCCATGGCAAGGTATATCATATCCCTTAGATTTTCAATTAAGTTTTCCTCCTACATTCACATTTCCAATTTCATAAACGATATCTCCAAATGTGCAACAATAATAATACATGTGGGAGTGAAATAGGAGGTGTAGAAATCAAGTTATTTTCTAACATTGAATATGCCATGAATATTTAGAAAGATGAACATGCGCATGTAGCAGAGGAAATAATAAAGCAATTTCTACATAAATATGAAAATCATTCATGAATACCTTTTTAATGAATCAAAGAGACAGATACACATTTAAGCACCATTTATTTTGTTTTTCATTTTTTTTTTGTTTTTGTTTTTGCATGAGGTACTAAAGCAAACATGAGATGCAAGCACACAAACAAAAAAAATCATGCACACATAACAATGCAACTACTAGCACACAAACAAGAAAAAGGTTCAAGCATACAAGAAAGCATGGAGTCTCGTACTAAGTTTTATCAATAATACCATGCTCAAGACGAAGACGACAAAAGAGAGCCTCAACCAAAGGTTTGGTGAATATGTCTGCAAGTTGTGATTCCGTAGGGACAAACTCCACAGACACATCCTCTTTAGTGAGGTGATCTCTAAGAAAATGGTGTCTTACGTCAATATGTTTAGTACGAGAGTGGTGTACGGGATTATTAGAAAGATCTATGGCACTCTTCCTATCACATCGAAGAGGAACTCTTTTAAGAGCTAGTCCGTAGTTAGATAATGTTTGCATCATCCACAGTACTTGAGCACATCAACTGCCAAGGGCAATATACTCTGCTTCAGTTGTGGATAATGCAACACTATTTTGCTTACGGCTAGACCATGAAACTAAAGAGTGTCCTAGCATAAAACAAGTGCCACTAGTGCTCATTCTATTAGTTAAACTACCTGCATAATCAGCATCAGAATAACCCACCAAATCAAAGTTACCACTAGAAGGATACCAAAGGCCTAAAGTAGGTGTACTGATTAGGTACCTAAAGATCCTTTTATTGGCTTTCAAATGAGATTCTTTTGGGTTTGATTGAAAGCGTGCACACAAAAATACAGCAAACATTATATCAGGCCTAGAAGCAGTCAAGTACAACAAGGAACCAATCATACCTCGATATAGCTTTTGGTCCACTGCAACTCCTTGTTCATCTCTGTCCATTTTTGTGTTGGGACACATCGGCGTTCCAATTCCCTTAGACTTCTCCATCCCAAACTTTTTCAAAATCTCCTTAATGTATTTGGTTTGAGATAGAAAGATGCCTTCCTTTCCTTGCTTTACTTGGAACCCCAGAAAATATTTTAGCTCTCCCACAAGGCTCATCTCAAACTGATCCTGCATGACTTTCTCAAACTTTTGACATAGAAGATCGTTAGTAGCACCATAAATAATGTCATCAACATAAATTTGCACAATGAGAAATTCTTCAGATTCATGCATCAAAAATAGTGTATTGTCAGCACTCCCCTTTTTAAAATTATTTTCCAACAAGTATGTGCTTAGACGCTCATACCAAGCTCGTGGAGCTTGCTTAAGACCATACAAAGCTTTTTCTAATTTATAAACATGTTTTGGAAAATTATAGCTTTCAAAACATGGGGGTTGCTTAACAAATACCTCTTCTTTTAGGTAGCCATTAAGAAAAGCACTTTTTACATCCATTGGTTTCAGCTTGAGCCCTTTATAACTTGCAAAAGCTAGCAAGATTCTAATGGACTCAAGCCTAGCAACTGGTGCAAAAGTATCATCCACATCAATTCCTTCAATTTGATTATACCCTTTAGCTACCAACCTAGCCTTGTTTCTAATAACATTACCAGATTCATCATGCTTATTTTTAAACACCCATTTAGTGCCAACTACAGGATAATCAGTGGGTCTAGGTACTAGTTTCCAGACATTATTCCTGACAAATTGATTTAATTCCTCTTGCATGGCCAAAACCCAACTTTCCCCTTCTAAACCAATATCTATAGTCTTAGGCTCTATTACAGAAATAAGGTCACCATAAATACATAGAGCACAAAGATCTCTAAAAGAGGAATGTGTGCGAATACATGCAGTAGGCTCACCTAGAATTAAGTCTGTTGGGTGGTTTGGATTGAATCTCAGCTCTCCTCTGGTAACGGCTTCATCTTGTATTTCTGTCGTGTCAGTTTCAGCTTCCTTTTGTATTTCAGGTTGCTCCTTATTAACTTCTGGAATGCTTTGTTGTTCTATATTTTCCTCTTCATTGCTCTGCCTGCAATCCAAAGAATTTATATCAGATTCATCAAATTTTACATTTATAGATTCAACAATAGCAAGTGTGCGTTTATTATAAATCATGTATGCTCTGCTCCTTGTTGAATATCCTACAAACACTCCCTCATCTGATTTTGATTCAAAGGTGCCAAGCTGATCTGCAGTATTTAATATAAAGCACATGCATCCAAAAACTCTAAAGTAAGAGACTTTCGGGGTGTTTCCATGCCATAGTTCATAAGAAGTTTTATTTAGTATAGGTCTAAGCATAACTCTGTTGCATACATGACATGCCGTATTAATGGCCTCAGCCCAAAAAGAAATAGGCAAGCTATATTCATTTAATATACTCCTAGCCATTTCTTTTAATGTGTGATTCTTTCTTTCGACCACCCCATTTTGTTTAGGTGTTCTAGGAGAAGAGAATTCATGTAAAATTCCTTTTTCAAAACAAAATTTTTCAAAAATAGCATTTTCAAACTCACCTCCATGATCGCTTCTAATTTTTGCAATGGAAGATTTTTTTCTCATTAGAAACTTGTATACAAAAGTTTTGGAAATGGTCAAATGAGTCTGATTTCTTGGCTAGGAAGTATACCCATGTAAATCTAGAGAAATCATCCACCAATACTAAACAATACTTTTTACCTCCTAGGCTAGCAATGTCTGTTGGACCAAATAAATCCATGTGCACTAATTCCAATATGCGTGTGGTGGCAACTTCATTAATGCTAGAGAAAGTAGATTTAGTTTGCTTACCTTTGGTGCATGCCACGCACAACTTACCATTCTCATATGTTTGATGCGGTAGTCCTCTTACCAAATTTTTGTTTCCCAGCTTCTTTATCAATCTCATGCTTGCATGTGCTAATCGTCTATGCCATAGTGTGGCCTCTTCTTCACCTACAAGCAAGCATTTAGCAACAGTTAGTTCTTCAATCATAAGAGTATAAACATTATTCGTTCTATTTGCAGTAATAATAATGTCACCTGTGGAGATATCAATGATTCTACAAATTTTTGCATCAAATTCAACTTTCATACCTTTGTCGCACAGCTGACTGATAGAAATGAGGTTATGTTTCAACTTTTCAACCAATAGGACATCTGTAAACTGAAAGGTGTCGTTACCTACAACACCTTTACCAATTACCTTGCATTTTCCATTGTCCCCTAAAGTAACACTTCCTCCTTCATGCTTTACAAGGCTAAGGAACTTTTCTCTTTCACCTGTCATGTGTCTTGAGCAGCCAGAGTCTAAGTACCACTCACACTTTTGTCCCTTAGCCGTGTCATGTACCCACACATAAGAAGAGCATGATATGTGTGACCTAGGAATCCAAATAGGTCCACTAGTGTTAGTCACTTTATTTTTTGGAACCCAAATTTTCTTAAATTTGATGTTGGTATTCCTATACTTGCAATTATAATAAGCATGACCAACACCACCACATGTATGACATTTAGCAAACATGCTTCTTCCTACACCAGTTTCTTTTTGATTCTTTCTATTAATTCTAGGCCTCTCATCAATTTTATTTCCATATCCCAAACCACGCCTGTTATTTCCTTGTATCTGATTACCTAGAATAATGTCTAATGAATGCTTTCCAACACCAAATTTTTTTATAGACAATTCAAGATCAGTTATTTTAGACTAGAAAAACATGTTCTCATTAACAAGCATGGTACATTTACTAATGAAGGCATTTTTGTTCTCTCCCTCACTCTTTTTCAGATTAGCCATCTTCTTTTCTAGCTCTTTATTTTCATTTATTAGCATGCAAATCTTCTCATTTAGTAATTCATTTTCAACTTCTAGCTTAACCACATTTAGTTTAAACATGCTAATGTCTTTAAGCAAAGTAGAGCAATTTAGACACTCAGTTTCAGTAGGCATACAAGATTTTCCCTTTTTCAAAGAGCTAATAGTAGAATCACATGCAACAAGCTTCTCTTTAATTTCATCAACTTCTAATGACATATTATAATTGTCTTGTTGCAATTCGAAATTAGCATTTTTAAACTTCTCTACATGGGATTTAAGTAACTCAACAGTTGATTCCAACCTTTCAATTTCATTTTGCATTTCTTTAAAAGTAGTCACGAGTTGAGCTTTAGTTAAAGATTTTACCTCATCTAGTTGTCCCATCAGGCAAAGAGAGGAGTGTACAACTTCCTCTTGAGATTCAACCTCGCTGTCCATATCCCATGTAAGCATCAAAGATTTCCCATTTTGCTCCGCAGCGTTGTTCTTTCCTTGAGGGCATTGCTTTATAAAGTGTCCCTGCTTTTTGCATTTAAAGCATATAACTGGATCAGTAGTAGTCTGCTCAAAAGATTTATTATTAGAATTAAATTTAGAGCGATTAAACCTTTTCAGCATCTCTGATCTCCCGTTGCCAGTTTTGATATATTTCTTGAAGCTTCTCACCAAAAAAAAGCCTCCTCCTCATCTCCATCTTCATCCTCTTTAGCATGAAGGGCTATTGCCTTTGAAGTCTTCATTTCATCTTTCTCTCTCAGTTCAATGCTCTGCAGCTCCAGCTCGTGGGACATCAGGTTCCCTATTAGATCCTCCACTTTCATTTGCGATAAATCCCTTGCTTCCTGAATAGCTGTGATTTTGGGACGGAAGGTGCTAGGCAATGCTCTTAAGATCTTTCTGATTTGCTCCAGACTCGAGTACGGCTTTCCAAGAGAGGTAGATTTGTACACGATGTCTGTGAACCTCGCAAACATCTCTTTAATTGACTCTGATGGAAGCATGCGGAAGCTTTCATATTCAGTGCTGAGTAGCGCAAGTCTGGACTCCTTAACCTGCGATGTACCCTCATGAGTCACCTCCAGAGTATGCCAAATTTCCTGTGCAGTTTGACATCGAGATATACGGTTAAACTCAGTTTTATCTAAAGCATAAATCAATGCATTCATAGCTTTATTATTCAATGAAAAGCGCTTCTTATCAAAGTCATCCCACTTATCTTCTGGTTTTATCATTTCATTATTAGCAACATTAATGGTGGGAGGTTTATAGCCTTTTTCAACAATGCTCCATACATCATAATCAACAGCATCTAAATAAATCATCATCCTAGTTTTCCAATATGCAAAATCAACATCGTTAAACTTAGAGGGACGAGAAATAGACTGACCCTCAGCAAAAGCAGAATCAGACATATTCTTAGACATGATCAACTAGGCTAGATCCTCTAAACTGGCTCCGATACCACTTGTTGGATCTGGATCTAAGCCTAGAGGGGGGGTGAATAGGCTGTGGAATCCTGTCAAAACAACGTTAGGATCGATAAATGAAGTCGAGACTTACGCTTGCGTACGCGGCACCGTAATCTCGGAACTTCGCCCTCGTATTTGCCACAACGGTCGATACTTCGTCACGGAGGATCGAAGCAGAGTTTCACCGTCTAAATCTCTAACTAGAAGAGGATTTTAATGGAAGGGAGAAGAAGAACATAAGATGCCTTATGCAAACTTATGGCATGGAAAGTGTGAATGAATGCCTTACCCTTGGGTCCTATTTATAGGCTTTAGGGGTGGTTATTGTAGGAAATAACCAATTATAAGCTTATTAGCCTATATTAGCACATTCATTTATCCTCTTCTTCATTCACTTATCAAGTGCCTTTATGCACTTATAAAGTGACTTTTTCCACTTATCGAGTGGCTTTTTCCACTTATCGAGTGGTCCTTTTCACACGAGAAAAGGTTTCCTTCGTGCACGCTTTCGTGCACGCGACATCTGAGGTCCGTATACCCTCATACATCCCCTCATGGGTGTATTCATGTCGTCCATATCCAACATCTCCCACTCACACTTGAGGGGATTGTAAGGAAACTTATTTTCCTCTAACTCTTCTGTTTATCATACCGAGAAATAGGCCGTGTGACCGTTATGCGCATAGAGTCCGCTGTTGTGCACTTGTTAGAGATACACAACACTCCTCGAGGTGCAAAGTTGAGTAGATCAACGCATGCTTTACCCTAGATTATTTCTTCACATTTCTTATACTTTATATTCAACAATTGAATCCCATCTGGATTGCAATTGGCTGGCCAGCTTTGAATCTTTAAAGTCCAAATGTGAATGCGAAATTAATCTTCCTCTTCTTGCGATCCTTTCGATCTTGACTTGACTTGCTTTTCTAACATGCCCCGCCGGACCGAATTAACCATAGTCCATAAGTAACATGCTAAGATAGCAATCACCCGGTCAAATCTAAAGGAACCAATTAGAGTCCATAAGGGTAATGTATTAAGACCCATGTGGTCTTTGGGTCTCACATAATATTAAACTTATTTACTATTCTAACCCAATGGTCAAAAATGCATACGTAGTATGAATACGTATTACAACATCGCTCCTTTCCCAGGGAGTGCATGTCTCAATGATGTTGTAAGGATGATGATCAGACACCACAATGTCTGACTTTGAGTCCCTTTTTCTACTCTTATAATCCTTTGGACTCACATCCCGCATTTTAGACAGATAGGATTTCAAAATCCTCTTAGATCTTCTGTAAGCATCCATATGATGCAGATCTTTCATGCGACCATTTTGTTTAAGTCATGACTCTAAATCATCCGTCTGATGATTTTGACTTTAAACAGGTCTCATCTCTATTCTATCCGTCTGATAGAATAAGGCGGTTGCTCATGTGAGAGAGCCAACCTCAATCTGTCTGACATACTAGAAAGTATAGCTGAGATTTCAAAAAAATGTACATAAACATTTCTCAAGAAATTCATATGCAATGTTTGAAAAAGAACTTATTCTTTTATTAAATTTGATCTTTTACAGACATGGGAATTTATACTGGTACAACTCAGCTCTTACGCAATCCTTGAGATGATAAGTGTTTGTAAAACACATCTCTGGGGATCGCCTTCGTAAGCGGATCCGCTAGTACCATCTCATGCATAGATATGTACCTTATGTCTACCTTCTTGGTCTTATCATAGTCTTTTGCAAATTTGTAGCGGATATCTATGTGTTTGGTCTTACAATGGAATTTTGGATCTTTGACATAGGATATAGATGCTTGACTGTCGCTGTGTATGGGTACAGCACCTGAGTCACTAGCATTAATTAGCCTGTCTAAGAACTTCCTAAGCCAAACAGCCTCTTGGACTGCCATGCTAAATGCTACAAACTCGGCTTCCATGGTTAAAAGTGCGATGCAGGATTGTTTCTTGCTACTCCAGGATATTGCACCAGATCCGAGTAGAAAAACATATCCTGAGGTCGATCGTCGCTCATCGAGATCACCCGCCCAATCAGCATCAGTGTAGCCTTCGAGCCTCAAGGCATCTCTTTGATAGCATAAAGCAAAGTCTGCAGTTCCTTTGAGATACCGCATTATCCTCTTAACCGCTTTCTAGTGTACTTGCCCTGGGTTGGATTGGTAACGACTTATCATTCCAACGGCAAAATAGATGTCCGGTCTTGTACACATCATAGCGTACATAAGACTACCAACTGCACTGGAATATGGAACTTTTTCCATAATATCTTTCTCCTTTTGGTTCTTAGGACATGATTTCAGACATAAATTATCGCTTTTGCTTATATGAGTATCAATGGACTTGCAGTCCTGCATATTAAATCGTTCTAGAACCTTCTTTATATAAGTCTCCTGTGAAAGAGAAAGAAGTTTCTTCGAACGATTCCTTAAAATCTTAACTCCAAGGATATATACGGCTTCTCCCATGTCTTTCATCTCAAAAACTGATGAAAGCCAAGCCTTGATATCCATCACAAAGCCCTTGTCATTTCCGGCTATTAAAATGTCATCTACATATAGAGACATGATAACATACTTGCTTTTAATCCTCTTGATATATACGCAGTTATCTTCATCAAGCATGGTAAAACCATTTGATAAGACAACTTCTTGAAATCGTATATACCATTGCCTCGAGGATTGTTTAAGACCATATATGGATTTAAGAAGTTTACAAACCTTATATCTGTTTCCTTCTTTTACAAACCCTGTTGGTTGTTCCATATAGATTTCCTCGTCCAATTCTCCATTGAGAAAGGCAGTCTTTACATCCATTTGATGTAATTCGAGGTCTAAGCAAGCTACCATTGCCAGAATCAGGCGAATCGAGGTAAAACGGACAACAGGTGAGAAGGTCTCTTCGTAGTCTATCCCTTCTTGTTGCGTAAAACCTTTCGCGATAAGGCGAGCTTTATATCTGTCAATAGAGCCATCAGCCTTATGCTTGATCTTGAGAACCCATTTGTTCCCAATAGCTCTACGTCCTCTGGGTAAGTCAACTAAGTCCCAGACTTGGTTAACTTTCATGGATTCTAACTCCTCTTGCATCGCTTCCATCCATTTGTCTTTAGCAGGGCAAGATACGGCATGTTTGAAAGTAGCAGGCTCGTCATCTTCTTGTAGTAAAGTCATAAAGGTTTGCGAAAATTCATCCTCAAATCTTAGAGGAGCCAACCTTGTATGACTACTACGTCGTATTTGAGATTCTTCAAGTCCTTGTTGACTCGAATTTAGATCAATTCTAATATCACTCCCACTTGGAATGTCGTTAGAATTGCTCCCACTTGGATCATTATTCCCGTATGGAATAGGATAATCGTCATTCGTATAATCCATTGGTGAAGGTTAAAACGTATTTTCGTTTTCACCAAGAATTCTCCCACTCGAATGAGGTAATCCTTCTTGATCATAAATCTCAAATAGAGATAAGTCCTGACTTATCTCGCCCTGTCTTGGAAACTCTAAGAAAGTGACATCCCTCGACTCAAACTCAATTAGCCCACCATTGTCTTCCTGACTAACAAAAACATAACCTTTGGAGTTTTCTGCGTATTGTATAAAGATACATTTCCTTCCCCTTGGCCCAAGTTTGTCATACTTATGGGAGGAAATATGTGCGTAGGATGCACAACCCCAAGGTTTCAAAATGTTTAAGTCAGGAGACCTTTGGTTCCACAACTCATAAGGAGTGGAGCTAACTGATTTCGAGGGTACGTGGTTTAAAATGAAAGCGACCGTCAATAATGCATCACCCCAAAAGGTGATTGGCAAGTTAGCTTGTACCATCATTGAACGGACCATTTCCATTAAAGTCCTATTTCTCCTTTCTGCAACACCGTTTTGTTGAGGAGTATAAGGCATAGTTACCTGATGTACTATGTCTTTTTCATCACAAAGTTCCTTAAAACTTGTTGATTGATATTCACCGCCCCTATCGGTTCGCAAGACCTTAATCTTGCGATCTAATTGATTCTCCACTAAACTCATATAGTTTTTAAAGCAAGCCAATGCTTCACTTTTGTGGGATATCAAATAGATATGTCCGAATCGAGTGAAATCATCAATAAAAGTGATGAAATAGGACTTCCCGCGTCTTGTCTTGACATTCATCGGACCACATATGTCCGAATGGATAAGCTCTAATGCAACCTCGGCCCTTGTGCCGGTTCCAAACGACTTGCGACAAGATTTCCCCACTAGGCAATGTTCGCAGGTCGACATTTCAACCTTTGAAACATTGGATAGAAGGCCACGTTTGGCAAATCTATCCATACGCGTTGGTCCAATATGACCAAGCCTTGCGTGCCAACAAATCACATCAGACTCATAAGTCTTAGAATTTACAATAAGGAAATTTTCATTACATGAGGAATCATACATTGTACTCATTACAATAAATCCTTTAAATACAAACCCAGTACCAATAAGAGTATTATTACAACTTAAGTCCACATTACAATCATGAAAAAACCAGTTATAGCCAAGACCCATTAACACGACCACAGAAATTATATTCCTTCGAATATCTGGAGCGAAGAGGACATCATGAAGTAGGAGAGTGCGGCCGTTGTCCAAGACTAGCTTGCAAGTCCCAACGCCTTTCACTTCAACACGTGTGTTGTTTCCTACATAGATCCACTTCGTTCCTTGGGGTATCCGGTGATACTCCACGAAGGACCGTCTGTCCCTTGCTATGTGGTCGGTGGCACCTGAATCAATTATCCAAAATGGATTAGATTCCACAAGAAATATTGAACTAGAAACACATATGTAACTAGTATAATTACAAGTTACCTCGTTGCCTCCACTCGTACACGAATGAGCATAGTGACCGAGCTTGTTGCACTTAAAGCACTTGATCCTCTTCAAGTCTCTCTTCTTGTGCCATTTCTTGTGCCCACCCTTATGTTTGGGTTTCTTGGTAGACTCAGGTTGCTTATTACGTTCATTGGTAGACTTCGAACGATCTTTCCTTTTCTTTCCCCCGTGTGAGGAACTAGCAACCATGTGCACTTCTGCACTTGGCTTGGTAGCCGCAAGCCGCTCTTCCTCTAATTCGAGGTGCTTGGAAACATCACTGAAGGTCTTGAAGCTCTCATTGTGAGTGAGATGCATCTTCATTTGGTCCCACCCATTTGGTAGGGAATGTATGACTGCTTGGATTTGTTGCTCATCAGTGAGCACATGACCCGCGTCTTTTAACTCTGAGATAAGATTCGCCATATGTCGCAGATGTTTCCCCATGGAATGATCTGGACGTTTCTTGTATGAATCAAATCTTATAGTTAAGGCGCGAAGTTTGGACACCGATGTGCCACCAAACTTTTCCTCAAGCTTGGACCATATGTCCATGGCTAAGTCATGCTCTCGGAAGATGCGCATTATGTCATCAGCCATACTGCTTAATAATGTAATGCGTGCTATCTTGTTCATCCGAGACCAAGCATCAAAAGCTTCCTTGTCTCGTCTGTGTTGGGCCGTAGTGCCCGACTCGGGTTCAATCATTACGTTCTTTAGAGTTTCGAGCACTTCTTGCTCCTTTAAAACGTATTGAATCTTGATGGACCAAAGTTTGTAATTATCGCCGTTGAGTTTTTCACCTCTGTTTAACTCAGTGACGATATTCTTTGAAGCGGAAGACATTTTACTTTTAAAACGCTGCAAAAGACACAAAAAACCGAAGGTTTGATCAAAAACATTGCATTGAAAAATTCTTAAAATATAATTCCCATTTGAAGTGATAATAGAATATCCCATTTGGATAGTTTTAATTTCAACTCCCACTTGGAACGAAATTTATAATTTGATAAGTAAATTTCGAAAAATACTGAAGATGTTACCCTAGAATCAGAAAGGTCACTACGTTTCCAATCACCATCTAGAGTAACTTTCAGTATTTTCCCATCACTTTATCAAATAAAAGTACTCTTATAGTACTTTGCAGCGGAAAAGCGTTTTTGAAAACGTATTTTTCAAAACGTTAGAAAACGTATTTTTCAAAAAATGTATATTTCAACTTAGTACCCTTAAGATACTAGTGAAATATTCGGCACTTTCAGCCATTTGCCGGGATGAGTTGTAGCCGTGCCAAGGTCGGATCCCCCTTTTTGGGGATTTTTCTGCAAACTATCGTCGCCGGATCCCGTATGGATCCAGGCGTTTCCCCCTTATTGGAGAATTTTGCCGCAGACGACTACCGTCGGCCCCGTATGGGCTAGGCTTGTAGGTTGTCGGGGCCGAAACCATTGTCAAGGCCTCTGGCTAAATTGGTCGACCAATAATCCCGAATTGGTCGACCAATACCGACCAATCAATTATTTGGCACCCCCTTGGCCAGGGCCTCTGCCCTGGCCGGGGCTAGCCAAGGGCCGGCCAAGGGCCTCTGCCCTGGCCGAGGCCGGCCATGGCCTTGGCAGAGGCCAGGGCCGGCCAGGCCCTGGCAGAGGCCAGGGCACCGGCCCTGGCCACTGCCAGGGCCGGCCAGGCTGGCCCCTGGCCTTGGCCGAGGCCGGCCAGGGCCCCCTGGCCCTGGCCTGGTCTCGGCCAGGCCTGTCCTTGGCCACGGCCAGGGCCCCCTGGCCCTGGCCGTGGCCGACCAGGCCTGGCCTTGGCCGGCCCATGGTCTTATTGCCTTGGCCGGCCATGGCCCATATGGCCATGGCCGGCCACCCCCTTGCATGGGGTTGGCCGCACACCCCCGTCGGAGGGGTGGCCGTGGTGGTTATTGGTCGTAGCCAACCCCCTCCGCATGAGGAGGGGGGATGCATTGCCTCCATAGCCCATTTGGCCATGGTGATCATGCACCAAAAGTTATCTTCCCCGATGGGAATAACTACCATCTTCTTCCTCGATGAAGCACACGTTCGTCGATGAAGCACCCGTTCGTCGAGAAAGTAGTTATTCTCTAATGGCCGTGTGCCAAAATGAAAAATTAACATACTTTAAAATTCGTAAACTACGTGCTCCACATGAAGAGAGTTCACATTCCCTATGAATGGAGACTCAGCATCCATGAAGAGAGCGAGCTTGACGATTGAATGGTCGGTTCTTCCCGTCACGGAGAGTTCCTACCATATCCGTAATGGTAGGAGACCCTAACGTGAAAAGAACAACCGCTGCGTTCTCTCCGTCACGAAGAATTCCTACCATATCCGTAATGGTAGGATACCCATTCGTGAAAAAGACAACGCCTCGTTCATCCAGCGGTTTGACCGGGGCGAACCTGTATGGCTCTGATACCAATGTGGAATCCTGTCAAAACAACGTTAGGATCGATAAATGAAGTCAAGACTTACGCTTGCATACGCGGCACCGTAATCTCGGAACTTCGCCCTCGGATTTGCCACAACGGTCGATACTTCGTCACGGAGGATCGAAGCAGAGTTTCACCGCCTAAATCTCTAACTAGAAGAGGATTTTAATGGAAGGGAGAAGAAGAACATAAGATGCCTTATGCAAACTTATGGCATGGAAAGTGTGAATGAATGCCTTACCCTTGGGTCCTATTTATAGGCTTTAGGGGTGGTTATTGTAGGAAATAACCAATTATAAGCTTATTAGCATATATTAGCACATTCATTTATCCTCTTCTTCATTCACTTATCAAGTGCCTTTATGCACTTATAAAGTGACTTTTTCCACTTATCGAGTGGCTTTTTCCACTTATCGAGTGGTCCTTTTCACACGAGAAAAGGTTTCCTTCGTGCACGCTTTCGTGCACGCGACATCTGAGGTCCGTATACCCTCATACATCCCCTCATGGGTGTATTCATGTCGTCCATATCCAACATAGGCTTATAAAAATTCTCATGTAACCCACGAGAAATCACATGCAGTTATAGCACAATCAACCAGATGCAGAGTATAGAAAAGCAGTCACAGCATGCACAGGCGATATACCCTGGTTCGGTCGCACCCACGACCTACATCCAGCCCCAAAAGAAATACTAGATTATTAGAGTTAACTGGTACAACCTGTAGCTAGAGCACCAACTCTATACTCACCTGGCTCTCAGTACATGCACTCACCAAAGTGCCCAAACAATAACAATCCTAGTAAAGCTCTCTCTTGGCTAGTCCCAACTAGCCAAGTCCCCAAACAAATATTAATATAGTTTTACAAAGATCACAACACCAAATCACAAATATAATAAAGTATAAGTTTAGAATTGCTCAGTTGTGACGGTGTCGATGTCTCTGTCGTTCAGCGCGTGGTCAGATTAATCTGACGGATAGTAGCCTCTGATGTCCCCAAACTAGACTGGCTTCTCCTTAGATGAAACTTGCGGCAGCTTCTGGAATTTGCTAAGACAAAATCGTGTGGCCTCAGCTCTTTCAGGTTTTCAAAAGGAAGACTAAAATTTGGCATGTGCTCCCTGTTTCTGATTGGAAGAGGATGCGGCTGCTTGGAAATATAGGATATTAAGAATTTCCGCAACCCTGGGATTGACAGGCTCTTGGAGTTAAAATTGTGAGTCCCTTTGCAAAGAATTCGGCAGCCTGGGATTGAAAATTGCGGCTGTCTTGAGGGGAGAGAAAATTTTGTCTGTGACTTTTTGATTTTGCAAAAAACTAAAATGATTTTCTCTTTTGATTTTTTAATGAACAGATCCTGGGGTTCAGGAAAAAATGAAGTGCTCTTTGAGATTATTAAAGGGGAACGGCCTGGAGATTTTTTATTGAAAGCAAAGGGATTTTTCGTGAAGAGCTCTGTGCTTTTGGGATATGCAATGGAGAGAAAAGAACATGCCCTAGGCTTTGAGATTTTCCAAGGAGAATAGAAAAATTCAGCAGCTTGGGATTCTAAAACAAAAATGCGGCTGCTAGGTTTTTTTTTTGATGACAGGTGAGAGAGAGAGCTCAAAACCAGCGGCTCTCTTCCCCTTTTTATATGTTTCGGCCTCTTGCCCCTATTGAAAACCTATGCTAAATATAGCTATGCACAACACCCTTTATCCACTTAATTACCGAATTGCCATTGTTTGCTTGGTAAACCAAAAAGACAGATCCTGACGTCCACTTGAATTTTATGGCTCGTCCACTAATCCCTTGCACACTTCGCCAAATCCTTCCATGAATTAATCACACGTTCGTCGTTCCTGAAACACTTAACACACACGTTAAAACGTTCACACACGTTTGTTATCATCAAACACGAAGTTCATAGATTGTTGCTATCAACACAGCAATGTACTTTCTGGGAAATGAACAGAAGACGAGGATAGATGATGAATGATTATAAGCATGGATTATGCTACTGTAATAATTGTGTTATGTTAGTAATCTATATTCAGCAGTGGTAATGCTTGAGCAACTAATGATGACAATACTTCAAATTACCAATATAACTTGTTGCTGGTAATTCAGCAAGCTTATAATCATAGCCACTTGTGGCATTGCCCTTGTAGTTGACACTGCCGGGAAGGAATTTGGAGCGGTATTAGCACATATGATAATACTAGCAGATTCCATATATTTTAAGCTATAAGCATCACTATTCTTTGATTGATACGAGAATACACAATCCAAACTGGGAATTTCCTTACATGTTAAAAGCCTCGCAAGAGTTTTTTGGGAAGGATCAATGGCTCCTCCAAATAGTGCTGATGAATGGATTCTTTGGGTTTGAAAGCATGATATTTTTCCATTTCGAGCATATAACTTTGTGGCCATCTCGGTCAACAGTTCATTCTTGCACAATGTAACTATCGTTCTTTATTTTCATCCTCGGGTTTATGCCAATCTTGCCTAGTTCATGGTTCTTGAACATTTCCTAAGTTTGATGACCTAATGCAAACATATTTGTACAACTAAACCTATTAAATGCAAACACTAATGCATGCCAAGATGGAATTCTGCTGCAATCAATGCTTTATTGAGGTCTTTACATGGACTTTGGCTACAGTTAATTGTTGTGCAATGCAACCTAAAGGAGAAGACGTTACATTGAAGCTGAAGGCCTATAACTATTTGTAATGTGTACCATGTTATATCCTACTGTAGCACATGATTTTCATATGCTTGCTGGTTGTTTTTGCAAAATTGAGGCGCATTAAGCGCTGCTGACGGAAGGCCTCCCTCCCATGTGACTTACATTGAGGCTGAGAAATTGGCGGGCCTTTGATTGTTGCGCGCTCCTCTCTCAAGCTTCAGCTTGCGCTCTCCTCCCTCAATCATCTCCACGCCTAATCCATGGCCGCTCTTCAGATCTGAAGCTTAATCGCTCAAATTTTTTAGCCGCTCTTCAACTTCTCAGCTTTCGCGTGGCATCCCAGCCCTAGCTCCGCCCCTCTCCCAGCCCTAGCTCCATCGATCCGCCTGATCCCATTTTGCAGGTAAAAATGGTTTTTTCTTTAATTTGCTTGAATTTTCCTCGTTTCCCCTCAGCATTTCCTCGTTGTACAGGCTCACCTTCACCATCCTCTTTCCCAAGCAACAACATCTCCATGATCCTACCCCTAGCCCACCCCTCAGCCGTGCCCTTGCTCGCCCCTCTGCCATGCCCCTCAGCTGTGCCCTATCTGGGTATATCATGTGGTTTATTTGGGATTTGAGTCCATTCTTTGGCTTTTGCTTGCATTATTCGGATTTGTTTATCTGTTACAACTTGTAGTTGCTTATAAACTTCTTTGACAATTGAGTATGGCTCTTGTTGCATGTAAAAATTGGTGTTTTCCCCTTTGAATTGCATGCATGGTCCTCATTTCCCCTCAGCAAATGATATGTGGTCACTTACATTCCAGTTTGTTATTCTCATCATACTTGGCAATGCCTGCTGGAAATATTCTCATGCTAGTTTGTTTGGTTGATCAAATTCCCTCCCTCATTTGTGTGCACATTTGTTGCAGTCCATCCTCCAACCTCTTGTTTATTTGCACATTTGTTTCATGATATTTTTGTTATGTTGGGCATATGGGCGAAGACTTCTATGCTTTAGTTACTCCTAAGGGTATTCTATTTTGTAGCTAACTACATGTTGTTTATCTTGTAGGCTCTATTAGTCTGATTGATATGTGGTCACTTACATTTCAGTTATGTTGGGCTGGCCAGCTTTGAATCTCTAAAGTCCAAATGTGAATATGAAATTAATCTTGCTCTTCTTGCGATCCTTTTGATCTTGACTTGACTCGCTTTTCTAACATGCCCCGTCGGACCGAATTAACCATAGTCCATAAGCAACATGCTAAGATAGCAATCACCCAGTCAAATCTTAAGGAACCAATTAGAGTCCATAAGGGTAACGAGTTAAGACCCATGTGGTCTTTGGGTCTCACATAATAGTAAACACAATTACTATTCTAACCCAATGGTCAAAATGCATATGTAGTATAGTACAACGTCACTCCTTTCCCAGGGAGCGTATGTTTTAATGATGTTGTAAGGATGATAACCAGACACCACAATGTCTGACTTTGAGTCCCTTTTACTACTCAAATAATCTTCTGGACTCACATCCCGCATAAGACAGATAGGATTTCAAAATCCTCTTAGATCTTTTGAAAGCATCCATATGATGCAGATCTTTCATACGACCATTTTGTTTAAGTCATGACTCTAAATCGTCCGTCTGACGATTTTGACTTTAAACAGGTCTCATCTTTATTTTACCCGTCTGATAAAATAAAGGCGGTTGCTCATGTGAGAGAGCCAACCTTAATCTGTCCGACATACTAAAATTCAGCTGAGATTTCAAAAATGTACACAAACATTTCTTAAGAAATTCATATGCAATGTTGAAAAGAACTTATTCTTTTATTAAATTTGATCATTTACAGACATGGGAATTTACATTGGTACAACTCAGCTCTTACGCAATCCTTGGGATGATAAGTGTTTGTAAAACACATCTCTGGGGATCGCCTTCGTAAGCGGATCCGCTATCATCTCATGCGTAGATATGTACCTTATGTCCACCTTCTTGGTCTTATCATAGTCTTTTGTAAATTTGTAGCGGATATCAATGTGTTTGATCTTACAATGGAATTTAGGATCTTTGATATAGGCTATAGATGCTTGACTGTCGCTGTGTATAGGTACAGCACTTGAGTCACTTGCATCAATTAGCCTGTCTAAGAACTTCCTAAGCCAAATAGCCTCTTGGACTGCCATGCTAAATGCTACAAACTCGGCTTCCATAGTTGAAAGTGTGATGCAGGATTGTTTCTTGCTACTCCAGGATATTGCACCAGATCCGAGTAGAAAAACATATCCTGAGGTCGATCGTCGCTCATCGAGATCACCCGCCCAATCAGCATCAGTGTAGCCTTCGAGCCTCAAGGCATCTCCTTGATAGCATAAAGCATAGTCTGCAGTTCCTTTGAGATACCGCAGTATCCTCCTAACCGCTTTCCAGTGTACTTGCCCTGGGTTGGATTGGTAACGACTTACCATTCCAACGGCAAAACAGATGTCCGGTCTTGTACACATCATAGCGTACATAAGACTACCAACTGCACTGGAATATGGAACTTTTTCCATAATATCCTTTTCCTTTTGGTTCTTTGGACATGATTTCAGACATAAATTGTCGCACTTGCTTATAGGAGTATCAATGGACTTGCAGTCCTGCATATTAAACCGTTCTACAACCTTCTTTATATAAGTCTCTTATGAAAGAGAAAGACGTTTCTTCGAACGATTCCTTGAAATCTTAACTCCAAGGATATATGCGGCTTCTCCCATGTCTTTCATCTCAAAAACTGATGAAAGCCAAGCCTTGATATCCATCACAAAGCCCTTGTTATTTCCGGCTATTAAAATGTCATCTACATATAGAGACATAATAACGTACTTGATATTAATCCTCTTGATATATACGTAGTTATCTTCATCAAGCATGGAAAAAACCATTTGATAAGACAACTTCTTGAAATCGTATATACCATTGCCTCGAGGATTGTTTAAGACCATATATGGATTTATGAAGTTTATAAACCTTATGTTCGTTTCCTTCTTTTACAAACCCTGTTGGTTGTTCCATATAGATCTCCTCGTCCAATTCTCCATTGAGAAAGGCAGTCTTTACATCCATCTGATGTAATTCGAGGTCTATGCAAGCTACCATTGCCAGAATCAGGCGAATCGAGGTAAAACGGACAACAGGTGAGAAGGTCTCTTCGTAGTCTATCCCTTCCTGTTGCGTAAAACCTTTCGCGACAAGGCGAGCTTTTTATCTGTCAATAGAGCCATCAGCCTTATGCTTGATATTGAGAACCCATTTGTTCCCAATAGCTCTACGTCCTCTGGGTAAGTCAACTAAGTCCCAGACTTGGTTAACTTTCATGGATTCCAACTCTTCCTTCATCGCTTCCATCCATTTGTCTTTCGCAGGGCATGATACGGCCTGTTTGAAAGTAGCAGGCTCGTCATCATCTTGTAGTAAAGTCATAAAGGTTTGCGGAAATTCATCCTCAAATCTTAGAGGAGCCAACCTTGTACGACTACTACGTCGTATTTGAGATTCTTCAAGTCCTTGTTGACTCGAATTTAGATCAATTCTAATATCTCTCCCACTTGGAATGTCGTTAGAAATGCTCCCACTTGGATCATTATTCCCGTATGGAATAGGATTAGTGTCATTCGTATCATCCATTGATGAAGTTTGAAACGTATTTTCTTCTTCACCAAGAATTCTTCCACTCGAATGAGGTAATCCTCCTTGATCATTAATCTCAAATAGAGATAAGTACTGACTTATCTCGCCCTGTCTTGGAAACTCGTTTTCCAAGAAAGTGACATCCCTCGACTCAAACTCAATTAGACCTCCATTGTCTTCCTGACTAACGAAAACATAACCTTTGGAGTTTTCTGCGTATCGTATAAAGATACATTTCCTTCCCCTTGGCCCAAGTTTGCCATACTTATGGGAGGAAATATGTGCGTTGGACGCATATCCCCAAGGTTTTAAAATGTTTAAGTCAGGAGACTTTTGGTTCCACAACTTATAAGGAGTGGAGCTAACTAATTTCAAAGGTACGCGGTTCAAAATGAAAGTGGCCGTTAATAATGCATCACCCCAAAAGGTGATAGGCAAGTTAGCTTGCGCCATCATTGAACGGACCATTTCCATTAAAGTCCTATTTCTCCTTTAAGCAACACCATTTTGTTGAGGAGTATAAGGCATAGTTACCTGATGTACTATGCCCTTTTCATCACAAAGTTCCTTAAAACTTGTTGATTGATATTCACCGCCCCTATCGGTTCGCAAGACCTTAATCTTGCGATCTAATTGATTCTCCACTAAACTCATATAGTTCTTAAAGCAGGTTAATGCTTCACTTTTGTGGGATATCAAATAGATATGTCCGAATCGGGTGAAATCATCAATAAAAGTGATGAAATAGGACTTCCCGCGTCTTGTCTTGACATTCATCGGACCACATATGTCCGAATGGATGAGCTGTAATGGAACCTCAGCCCTTGTGCCGGTTCCAAACGGCTTGCGACAAGATTTCCCTACAAGGCAATGTTCGCAGGTCGACATTTCAACCTTTGAAACATTGGATAGAAGGCCACATTTGGCAAGTCTATCCATTCGTGTTGGTCAAATATGACCAAGCCTTGCATGCTAACAAATTATATCAGACTCATAAGTCGATGAATTTGCAACAAGGAAATTTTCATTACAATATGAAGAGTCATACATTGTATTTAATACCATAAATCCTTTAAATACATACCCAGTACCAATTAAGGAATTATTACAACACAAGTCCACTTTATAATCATGAAAAAACCAGCTATAACCAAGACCCATTGACACGACCACCGATATTATGTTCCTTCGAATATCAGGAGCGAAGAGAACATCATGAAGTAGGAGAGTGCAGCCGTTGTCCAAGACTAGCTTTCAAGTCCCAACGCCTTTCACTTCAACACGTGTGTTGTTTCCTACATAGATCCACTTCGTTCCTTGGGGTATCCGGTGATACTCCACGAAGGACCGTCTGTCCCTTGCTATGTGGTCGGTGGCACCTGAATCAATTATCCAAAATGGATTAGATTCCACAAGAAATATTGAACTAGAAACACATATGTAACTAGTATAATTACAAGTTACCTCGTCGCCTCCACTCGTACACGAACGAGCATAGTGACCGAGCTTGTTGCACTTAAAGCACTTGATCCTCTTCAAGTCTTTCTTCTTGTGCCATTTCTTGTGCCCACCCTTATGTTTGGGTTTCTTGGTAGACTCAGGTTGCTTATTACGTTCATTGGTAGACTTCGAATGATCTTTCCTTTTCTTTCCCCGTGTGAGGAACTAGCAACCATGTGCACTTCTGCACTTGGCTTGGCAGCCGCAAGCCGCTCTTCCTCTAATTCGAGGTGCGTGGAAACATCGCTGAAGGTCTTGATGCTCTCATTGTGAGTGAGATGCATCTTCATTTGGTCCCACCCATTTGGTAGAAAACGTATGACTGCTTGGATTTGTTGCTCATCAGTGAGCACATGACCCGCATCCTTTAACTCTGAGATAAGATTTCCCATATGTCGCAGATGTTTCCCCATGGAATGATCTAGACGTTTCTTGTATGAATCAAATCTTATAGTTAAGGCGCGAAGTTTGGACACCGATGTGCCACCAAACTTTTCCTCAAGCTTGGACCATATGTCCATGGCTAAGTCATGCTCTCGGAAGATGCGCATTATGTCATCAGCCATACTGCTTAATAACGTAATGCGAGCTATCTTGTTCTTCCGAGACCAAGCATCAAAAGCATCCTTGTCTCATCTGTGTTGGGCCGTAGTGCCCAACTCGGGTTCAATCATTACGTTCTTTAGAGTTTCGAGCACTTCTTTCTCCTCTAAAACGTATTGTATCTTGATGGACCAAAGTTTGTAATTATCGACGTTGAGTTTTTCACCTCTATTTAACTCAACGACGATATTCTTTGAAGCGGAAGACATTTTAATTTTAAAATGCTGCAAAAGACACAAAACCGAAGGTTTGATCAAAAACATTACATTGAAAATTCTTAAAATATAATTCACATTTGAAATGATAATAGAATATCCCATTTGGATAGTTCTAATTTCAACTCCCACTTGGAATGATATTTATAATTTGATAAGTTACTTTCAAAAAATATTGAAGATGTTACTCTAGAATCGGAAAGGTCACTATGTTTCCAATCACCATTTAGAGTAACTTTCAATATTTCCCCATCACTTTATCAAATAAAATTACTCTTATAGTACTTCGCAGCGGAAAAGCATTTTTTTTGAAAACGTATTTTTCAAAACGTATGAAAACGGATTTTTCAAAAAATGTATTTTTCAACTTAGTACCCTTATGATACTAGTGAAATATTCGGCACTTCCTGACCATTTGCCGGGAATGTAGCCGTGCCAAGGCCAGATTCCCCCTGAGGGGATTTTTCTGCAAGCCATTGTCGCCGGCTCCCGTATGGATCCAAGCGCTTCCCCCCGTATGGGAGAATTTTGCCGCAGACGACTGTCGTTGGCCCCGTATAGGCTAGTCGGCATGTTCGTGTTCGACCAAGGCCTTTTGCCGAATTGGTCGACCAAAACTCTCGGATTGGTCGACCAATACCAATGATCTGAAACTCCTCCCGGCCAGGGCCTCTGCCCTAGTCGAGGATGGCCAAGGGCTGGCCAGGGCGCCGGCCCTGGCCACTGCCAGGGCTGGCCAGGCCGGCCCCTGGCCTTGGCCGAGGCCGGCCATGGCCGGCCATGGCCGGGCCATGGCCATTTGGCCATGGCCGGCCACCCCTTTGCATGGGGTTGTCGCACACCCCGCCGGAGGGGTAGCCGTGGTGGTTATTGGCCGTAGCCAACCCCCTCCGCATGGGCGGGGGGGTGCATTGCCTTCATAGCCCATTTGGCCATGGTGATCAAGCACCAAAAGTCATCTTCCCCGATGAGAATAACTACCATCTTCTTCCTCGATGAAGCACCCGTTCGTCGATGAAGCACCCGTTCGTCGAGAAAGTAGTTATTCTCTAATGGTCGTGTGCCAAAAATGAAAAATAACATACTTTTAAAGTTCGTAAACTACACGCTCCACATGAAGAGAGTTCACATTTCCTATGAATGGAGACTCAACATCCATGAAGAGGGCGAGCTTGACGATATGAACGGTCGGTTCTTCCCGTCACGGAGAGTTCCTGCCATATCCGTAATGACAGAAGACCCTAACGTGAAAAGAACAACAGCTGCGTTCTCTCCGTCACGAAGCGTTCCTACCATATCCATAATGGTAGGATACCCATTCGTGAAAAAGACAACGCCTCGTTCATCGGTTCGACGGGGCGGTGGTTTGACCGGGGCGAACCCGTATGGCTCTGATACCAATGTAGGATCCTGACAAAATAAGGACGTTAGGATCGAATAATAAAGTCGAGACTTACGCTAGCGTACGTGGCACCGTAATCTCGAAACTTCGCCCTCGGATTCGCCACAACGGTCGATACTTCGTCACGGAGGATCGAAGCAGAGTTTCACCGCCTAAATCTCTAACTAGAAGAGGATTTTAATGGAAGGGAGAAGAAGAACATAAGATGCCTTATGCAAACTTATGGCATGGAAAGTGTGGAATGAATGCCTTACCCTTGGGTCATATTTATAGGCTTTAGGGGTGGTTATTGTAGGAAATAACCAATTATAAGCTTATTAGCCTATATTAGCACATTCATTTATCCTCTTCTTCATTCACTTATCAAGTGCCTTTATGCACTTATAAAGTGACTTTTTCCACTTATCGAGTGGCTTTTTCCACTTATCGAGTGGTCCTTTTCACACGAGAAAAGGTTCCCTTCGTGCACGCCTTCGTGCACGCGACATCTGAGGTCCGTATACCCTCATACATCCCCTCATGGGTGTATTCATGTCGTCCATATCCAACAAACGGAACTTCCAATCTCACCCCCTGTCGCCATTGTGTCTACATTAGAGTGGGAAGTCCCATCTCGGTTAACCCCACCGCATGGATCCACGTCTCGACCAACCCCGCCGCCAGGATCCCTGTCGCCAGAGCTCATTCTGTTAAAAGTTGACAATCCTTACTACACACACACACACACACACACACACACACACACACACACATACTAGTCATTACCCGTGCCCATAGGGCACAATTTATTTAATGGCTGAGTTTTCCCCCCACATATTTCATGTTCCCCCAAATTTCAAGTTTTTCCACAAAATTTTAAGTTTCCCCCAAATATAAGTTTTCTCCCAAAATTTAAGTCCCCCCAAAAATTGTCATTGCCACCTAAGATAAACTTGCTACGTATGACAAAACTTTGTCATAGTAAGATAAGATTCAAAATCTTCAAAGGACTGGAAAAAATTGGTCGGAAGTGGGGAGAATAAAAAGTGTGGGTGGGTGTGTGGGGAGGGTCCGGGGGCAAAAATGCAAAAACCATGGTTGTATGTGCAAAATTTCCACCGCCTCTTTTATCCCTCAAAATCTCATCTTCTGATCCAATTTCCCTCTTTTATATAATAGATATCCAAATTCCCTTATCCAATTTCTCATGTCCAAATTCTCTTGATAACATCCCTCTTTTATATAATAGATAGATATCCAAATTCTCTTATCCAATTGCTTATGTCTAAATTCTCTTCTCCAATTTCTCTTGATAACATCCCTCTATTATATAATAAATATCCAAATTCTCTTATCCAATTTCTCATGTCCAAATTCTCTTATCCAATTTCTCTTGATAATATCCCTCTTTTATATAATAGATATGTATGTATATACTCTTGTCCAAATTCTCTTTTCCAATTTCTCTTGTCCAATTTCTATTATCCAATTTCTCTTGATAACATCCCTATTTTATAAAATAGATATGCCTGTATGTATATGTATGTATGTATATGTATTTATGTGTGTATATGTATATATGTATGTATATACTCTTGTCCAAATTCTCTTATCCAATTTCTCTTGTCCAATTTCTCTTATCCAATTTCTCTTGATAACACCCCTATTTTATAGTATATATGTATATATATATATATGGGATTAATGTAGAACAGGTGGCACCTGATCCAATGGATCAGATGTAAGACACAAAAAGGGGGGGCCCCACGAGTACAAGCCCATGTGGGGGCTTGTACTTTCCACCTTTTTTGTGTCTTACCACCTGATCCATTGGATCAGGTGGCAGCTTTTCTACATTAATTCATATATATATATTATATGAGATATATGGAGGTGTGCTTTTAGCACATGGAATTCAAGTGCTGTCGGGAGTTTCTGCAAAACAGGGAAAGACTGAGTGAGTGTGAGAGTGGCAGAAAAAATTAATTAACTACGCAATGCAAATCTTACTTGCCATGCAATGTAGACATGCAATAACATGAAATGTATGTACGATTCAATGGCTCAGACATGCCCTTGCCTCATCCACATTAACATATAAATTTTCAGCTAGGAATCCAAAATGTAATTGGCTGCAACTATTGCCAGAAAATACTTGCTTACCCCTAGTTGCCTCGCCATCACATAGGACCCGTTATGAAGGGCAAATCATCATCGCCTCAATATATATATATATATATATATATATATATGGATTAATGGGTATCATACGCCATATGAGAGCTTCTCTCATACTCCCTCTCACATAAAGCACCCAAGTACAAGCCCACATGGGCTTGTACTTGGTTGTACTTGGGTGCTTTATGTGAGAGGGCGTATGAGAGAAGCTCTCATATGGCGTATGATAGCCATTATTCTCATATATATATATATATATATATATATATATATATATATATATATATGAACTAGTGCGGTTACTTCAAACCCTCTGAGTGCACATCATATACACCTGCATTGCCAAACAAAAGAGAAATAGGGACATGTGTGCAATTTATGATACAAAAAAAACCTGAAGAATGCTTCAAGGAGTGAAACTGAAATCTAAACCTGGAATGGAATCTAACACATTGGAATATGTAGCCATCAAGCCTCATATGTTGCATAAATCATCAAATTTTGCTATCAATTACATGAGACTTTGGATGCATATATGTGTGATGGTTCAGTAGAGACAATGGGAAATATTAGCTGCATTGTGTAAAAATAAACTGTATGCTTGCACTATACCTCTGCAATACCAAACAAAAGAGAAGTGTATAATAAAAGGTGAGTGTGAGAGTGACAGAGAATCAAAACTGTATCCATGCACTATACATCATGGCTATACATCTGCACTGCCAAACAAAAGTGTGTGAGTGAGTGAAAGACATGCCCTTACTATTACAAAAAAGTTCCAGTATGCTTTGTCTTCATATTTTCATCGCGAAGTTCATATTTTCAGTTTGAGAATTATCATCTCTGCAAAACCAAAAAAGGTAATTTTTAGCCATAGTGAGTGAACCCTATGAAAGTATGATTGTAATATAAAAATTTGATACACCTCAATGTTTGTGGTAATATTTGAAGGTGGATTTGTGCAAGTTGATATGTAATGCCCAAGTTGTCTGCATCTTCCACACGCGTGCTTTTGTTTGTCCTTTTTCTCTTGAGCTACCTCCAAACTTGATTTGAATCGACTTGCACCCTGTGGCCGGCCTTTAGTCCTTGCAGTTCCTACCAGATCACGGATAGAAATCTGTGGAATATGATCAACTATATGGGAGCTTCCTGCTTGAGTGGTGGCTTGAGTGGTGGTTTCCATTCCTTGTACCCCACTTTGGCCAAATTCATCATCTTCTTCCATAAATTCCTCCAACACAACATCCAAACGTCTCATACGATTAGTCGACTTGAATGACATTTCGAGCGCATTATTAAACTTTGCTCTTAAGGCCCACGATTGCAATAAATTAGCTTGCTCTACACTATTACCCATCACGATATTATCAACTCCAATATTACGATGCTGCGCATGAATGGTCCATCGATGTAGGATGAAAAAACTTGGTGTGCTCTCCATCTGAAGATGTTGCATGATATATAATATGTGCTTGCACAATATCCTACTTGTCTCAAACATTTTACAACTGCAAGTCAATTGAGGTTCGACATTGAGGTCATATACAACTGATTTCCACTTGTTTTTCTCCGTTGACCGTTTCCCAACCTTGTACAAAACAATATTTCATGGTTGTCTCAGCTCCTCTCGAAAAAGACTCCACACCTTTTCAATTGTAATTGAAACAAATCAAATTTCCGTCTTGTATAGTACTCACCGGCTTCTTCCTCAATTGGGTGGAATAAGTGCATATGTGGTTTTGAATTGAGAGTTATAAAGTCCTCATGAGCCTCACTTGCCTGTCGATGGTCTATAGCTTTATCATATTATGACACAAATTCCTGTAATTGTGTGTTTGAATGAACGAATGAATCAAAGAAACCGTTAATTGACTCACTTCTTTGACTTGAACTCATCCCTGCAAAGAATATGTTCTTTAAGTAACAAGGGACCCAATGATCTCGATATATATACATTGTTTGCAACCAACCCTCATCGTTCTCATTCATCTTAAAATTTTCCTTCAACTCAACCCACTTTATGTTGCTTTGCTCTTTGGTATCGCTACAATACCACATGTTATAATATTCCTGAAATTCCTCTCCATAAAGCGAACATAAGCTAGCCATGTGATCTGGTATATGCTTTTGTAGATGCCAATAACAGTAACGATGTCGGGTTTTCGGTAGAACAATATGAATGGTATTACATATGGCACGATCTTGATCAGTTATTATGACGCCGAGCTCTACTCCATGCATACACTTCAACCATTCTTGGAACAACCATACAAAGGTGTCTTCCTGTTCATCGGCCAATAATGCACAACCAAACAATGTGGATTGCCTATGATAGTTAACACTGGTAAACAGAGCAAATGGTAGATTGAACTTATTTGTTCTATAAGTCACATCAACAACCATCACATCACTGAATTTCAAATAAGCTGCTCTTGCTCTGCCATCGGCCCAAAATACACTTCTCAATTTTCCTGTGATATCAACCTCCATTGCAAAATAAAACTCTGGGTCATTAGATCCTTTACTGACAAAGTGTTGAATAATCGCCACACACTCATGTCCGATGTTATTCTTTCTATTGGTTCTAATATGATCAATACATTGTTGCATTGTGACTGCTTCATCATTACTTCCACTCATCGCATTTATGATGCGGGTTATAACCGATGGGGCGACACCTTCTCCCGTCATACTATCAATAAGATTCTTAACTCTTTTTGTTCTATGATACTGCTGTTGCGATTTATGCATCTTTGCCTTGTTTGGACTAATCATCTCATGGTTTGTATGTGCTTCAACAAAGGTGACAACAACCCATGTGTTGTCGGGCATAATTTTATCTTCATAAGAGCCATGCATCCGACTCTTGTTTCTCGTCTCCGATTAACCATCTTCCCCACTTCCCTTTTATCCCTGAGTGTTTTGTGTCCCTCCTTACTGCAAACAAATTTTTTATCTTGCACTACTCCATCACGACCATAATTAGTAGTGCTTCTTCTAATACCAAACCCAACCATTAATTCATACGCATTATAGAAGTCGTATGCTTCTTCGTGGAACCCAAATTTCATTCCAACATATGGCTTCGAAGCACTGGAACTATTGGTGTCATTTCTATTATTTGGACTATTTTCTTCCACCTGTAATGGATCTATCTCCAAGTCCAATGTCATATCATTAGCACTGTCATAACACCAATTAGGATTATCAATTGCCGGTACATCCATTCTGCATTAATAAACTTTATCATCATTCCTACATATATTTATTCATACTACACTATTAAAAATGCATAGATACAAAGGCAAGACATGATTCATATAATAAAAAGAGGTCTCATGCATATATACAACATCCCATCATGTAAAGGCCAACATGAGGTGCATAAATAGGAAATTTAAAAGGAAAAAATAATAATAGAACAAAAAAATTCAATATTGTATTTAATAACAAACTGGAATGTAAGTGACCACATATCAATCAGACTAAGAGAGCCTACAAGATAAACAACATGTAGTTAGCTACAAAATAGAATACCCTTAGGAGTAACTAAAGCATAGAAGTCTTCGCCCATATGCCCAACATAACAAAAATATCATGAAACAAATGTGCAAATAAACAAGAGGTTGGAGGATGGACTGCAACAAATGTGCACACAAATGAGGGAGGGAATTTGATCAACCAAACAAACTAGCATGAGAATATTTCCAGCAGGCATTGCCAAGTATGATGAGAATAACAAACTGGAATGTAAGTGACCACATATCATTTGCTGAGGGGAAATGAGGACCATGCATGCAATTCAAAGGGGAAAACACCAATTTTTACATGCAACAAGAGCCATACTCAATTGTCAAAGAAGTTTATAAGCAACTACAAGTTGTAACAGATAAACAAATCCGAATACTGCAAGCAAAAGCCAAAGAATGGACTCAAATCCCAAATAAACCACATGATATACCCAGATAGGGCACAGCTGAGGGGCATGGCAGAGGGGCGAGCAAGGGCACGGCAGAGGGGCGGGCTAGGGGTAGGATCATGGAGATGTTGTTGCTTGGGAAAGAGGATGGTGAAGGTGAGCCTGTACAACGAGGAAATGCTGAGGGGAAACGAGGAAAATTCAAGAAAATTAAAGAAAAAACCATGTTTACCTGCAAAATGGGATCAGGCGGATCGATGGAGCTAGGGCTGGGAGAGGGGCGGAGCTAGGGCTGGGATGCCACGCGAAAGCTGAGAAGTTGAAGAGCGGTTAAAAAATTTGAGCGATTAAGCTTCAGATCTGAAGAGCGGCCATGGATTAGGCGTGGAGATGATTGAGGGAGGAGAGCGCAAGCTGAAGCTTGAGAGAGGAGCGCGCGACAATCAAAGGCCCGCCAATTTCTCAGCCTCAATGTAAGTCACATGGGAGGGAGGCCTTCCGTCAGCAGCGCTTAATGCGCCTCAATTTTGCAAAAACAACCAGCAAGCATATGAAAATCATGTGCTACAGTAGGATATAACATGGTACACATTACAAATAGTTATAGGCCTTCAGCTTCAATGTAACGTCTTCTCCTTTAGGTTGCATTGCACAACAATTTACTGTAGCCAAAGTCCATGTAAAGACCTCAATAAAGCATTGATTGCAGCAGAATTCCATCTTGGCATGCATTAGTGTTTGCATTTAATAGGTTTAGTTGTACAAATATGTTTGCATTAGGTCATCAAACTTAGGAAATGTTCAAGAACCATGAACTAGGCAAGATTGGCATAAACCCGAGGATGAAAATAAAGAACGATAGTTACATTGTGCAAGAATGAACTGTTGACCGAGATGGCCACAAAGTTATATGCTCGAAATGGAAAAATATCATGCTTTCAAACCCAAAGAATCCATTCATCAGCACTATTTGGAGGAGCCATTGATCCTTCCCAAAAAAACTCTTGCGAGGCTTTTAACATGTAAGGAAATTCCCAGTTTGGATTGTGTATTCTCGTATCAATCAAAGAATAGTGATGCTTATAGCTTAAAATATATGGAATCTGCTAGTATTATCATATGTGCTAATACCGCTCCAAATTCCTTCCCGGCAGTGTCAACTACAAGGGCAATGCCACAAGTGGCTATGATTATAAGCTTGCTGAATTACCAGCAACAAGTTATATTGGTAATTTGAAGTATTGTCATCATTAGTTGCTCAAGCATTACCACTGCTGAATATAGATTACTAACATAACACAATTATTACAGTAGCATAATCCATGCTTATGATCATTCATCATCTATCCTCGTCTTCTGTTCATTTCCCAGAAAGTACATTGCTGTGTTGATAGCAACAATCTATGAACTTCGTGTTTGATGATAACAAACGTGTGTGAACGTTTTAACGTGTGTGTTAAGTGTTTCAGGAACGACGAACGTGTGATTAATTCATGGAAGGATTTGGCGAAGTGTGCAAGGGATTAGTGGACGAGCCATAAAATTCAAGTGGACGTCAGGATCTGTCTTTTTGGTTTACCAAGCAAACAATGGCAATTCGGTAATTAAGTGGATAAAGGGTGTTGTGCATAGCTATATTTAGCATAGGTTTTCAATAGGGGCAAGAGGCCGAAACATATAAAAAGGGGAAGAGAGCCGCTGGTTTTGAGCTCTCTCTCTCACCTGTCATCAAAAAAAAAAACCTAGCAGCCGCATTTTTGTTTTAGAATCCCAAGCTGCCGAATTTTTCTATTCTCCTTGGAAAATCTCAAAGCCCAGGGCATGTTCTTTTCTCTCCATTGCATATCCCAAAAGCACAGAGCTCTTCACGAAAAATCCCTTTGCTTTCAATAAAAAATCTCCAGGCCGTTCCCCTTTAATAATCTCAAAGAGCACTTCATTTTTTCCTGAACCCCAGGATCTGTTCATTAAAAAATCAAAAGAGAAAATCATTTTAGTTTTTTGCAAAATCAAAAAGTCACAGACAAAATTTTCTCTCCCCTCAAGACAGCCGCAATTTTCAATCCCAGGCTGCCGAATTCTTTGCAAAGGGACTCACAATTTTAACTCCAAGAGCCTGTCAATCCCAGGGTTGCGGAAATTCTCAATATCCTATATTTCCAAGCAGCCGCATCCTCTTCCAATCAGAAACAGGGAGCACATGCCAAATTTTAGTCTTCCTTTTGAAAACCTGAAAGAGCTGAGGCCACACGATTTTGTCTTAGCAAATTCCAGAAGCTGCCGCAAGTTTCATCTAAGGAGAAGCCAGTCTAGTTTGGGGACATCAGAGGCTACTATCCGTCAGATTAATCTGACCACGCGCTGAACGACAGAGACATCGACACCGTCACAACTGAGCAATTCTAAACTTATACTTTATTATATTTGTGATTTGGTGTTGTGATCTTTGTAAAACTATATTAATATTTGTTTGGGGACTTGGCTAGTTGGGACTAGCCAAGAGAGAGCTTTACTAGGATTGTTATTGTTTGGGCACTTTGGTGAGTGCATGTACTGAGAGCCAGGTGAGTATAGAGTTGGTGCTCTAGCTACAGGTTGTACCAGTTAACTCTAATAATCTAGTATTTCTTTTCGGGCTGGATGTAGGTTGTGGGTGCGACCGAACCAGGGTATATCGCCTGTGCATGCTGTGACTGCTTTTCTATACTCTGCATCTGGTTGATTGTGCTATAACTGCGTGTGATTTCTCGTGGGTTACATGAGAATTTTTATAAGCCTATGTTGGATATGGACGACATGAATACACCCATGAGGGGATGTATGAGGGTATACGGACCTCAGATGTCGCGTGCACGAAAGCGTGCACGAAGGAAACCTTTTCTCGTGTGAAAAGGACCACTCGATAAGTGGAAAAAGCCACTCGATAAGTGGAAAAAGTCACTTTATAAGTGCATAAAGGCACTTGATAAGTGAATGAAGAAGAGGATAAATGAATGTGCTAATATATGCTAATAAGCTTATAATTGGTTATTTCCTACAATAACCACCCCTAAAGCCTATAAATAGGACCCAAGGGTAAGGCATTCATTCACACTTTCCATGCCATAAGTTTGCATAAGGCATCTTATGTTCTTCTTCTCCCTTCCATTAAAATCCTCTTCTAGTTAGAGATTTAGGCGGTGAAACTCTGCTTCGATCCTCCGTGACGAAGTATCGACCGTTGTGGCGAATCCGAGGGCGAAGTTCCGAGATTACGGTGCCGCGTACGCAAGCGTAAGTCTCGACTTCATTTATCGATCCTAACGTTGTTTTGACAGGATTCCACATTGGTATCAGAGCCATACAGGTTCGCCCCGGTCAAACCGCCGGATGAACGAGGCGTTGTCTTTTTCACGAATGGGTATCCTACCATTACGGATATGGTAGGAATTCTTCGTGACGGAGAGAACGCAGCGGTTGTTCTTTTCACGTTAGGGTCTCCTACCATTACGGATATGGTAGGAACTCTCCGTGACGGGAAGAACCGACCGTTCAATCGTCAAGCTCGCTCTCTTCATGGATGCTGAGTCTCCATTCATAGGGAATGTGAACTCTCTTCATGTGGAGCACGTAGTTTACGAATTTTAAAGTATGTTAATTTTTCATTTTGGCACACGGCCATTAGAGAATAACTACTTTCTCGACGAACGGGTGCTTCATCGACGAACGTGTGCTTCATCGAGGAAGAAGATGGTAGTTATTCCCATCGGGGAAGATAACTTTTGGTGCATGATCACCATGGCCAAATGGGCTATGGAGGCAACGCATCCCCCCTTCTCATGCGGAGGGGGTTGGCTACGACCAATAACCACTACGGCCACCCCTCCGACGGGGGTGTGCGGCCAACCCCATGCAAGGGGGTGGCCGGCCATGGCCATATGGGCCATGGCTGGCCAAGGCAATAAGACCATGGGCCGGCCACGGCCAGGGCCAGGGGGCCCTGGCCGTGGCCAAGGCCTGGCCTGGCCGAGACCAGGCCAGGGCCAGGGGGCCCTGGCCGGCCTCGGCCAAGGCCAGGGGCCAGCCTGGCCGGCCCTGGCAGTGGCCAGGGCCGGCGCCCTGGCCTCTGCCAGGGCCTGGCCGGCCCTGGCCTCTGCCAAGGCCATGGCCGGCCCTGGCCGGCCTCGGCCAGGGCAGAGGCCCTTGGCCAGCCCTTGGCTAGCCCCAGCCAGGGCAGAGGCCCTGGCCAAGGGGGTGCCAAATAATTGATTGGTCGGTATTGGTCGACCAATTCGGGATTATTGGTCGACCAATTTAGCCAGAGGCCTTGACAATGGTTTCGGCCCCGGCAACCTACAAGCCTAGCCCATACGGGGCCGACGGTAGTCGTCTGCGGCAAAATTCTCCAATAAGGGGGAAACGCCTGGATCCATACGGGATCCGGCGACGATAGTTTGCAGAAAAATCCCCAAAAAGGGGGATCCGACCTTGGCACGGCTACAACTCATCCCGGCAAATGGCTGGAAGTGCCGAATATTTCACTAGTATCTTAAGGGTACTAAGTTGAAATATACATTTTTTGAAAAATACGTTTTCTAACGTTTTGAAAAATACGTTTTCAAAAACGCTTTTCCGCTGCAAAGTACTATAAGTGTACTTTTATTTGATAAAGTGATGGGAAAATACTGAAAGTTACTCTAGATGGTGATTGGAAACGTAGTGACCTTTCCGATTCTAGGGTAACATCTTCAGTATTTTTCGAAAGTAACTTATCAAATTATAAATTTCGTTCCAAGTGGGAGTTGAAATTAAAACTATCCAAATGGGATATTCTATTATCACTTCAAATGGGAATTATATTTTAAGAATTTTTCAATGCAATGTTTTTGATCAAACCTTCGGTTTTTTGTGTCTTTTGCAGCATTTTAAAAGTAAAATGTCTTCCGCTTCAAAGAATATCGTCACTGAGTTAAACAGAGGTGAAAAACTCAACGGCGATAATTACAAACTTTGGTCCATCAAGATACAATACGTTTTAAAGGAGCAAGAAGTGCTCGAAACTCTAAAGAACGTAATGATTGAACCCGAGTCGGGCACTACGGCCCAACACAGACGAGACAAGGAAGCTTTTGATGCTTGGTCTCGGAAGAACAAGATAGCACGCATTACATTATTAAGCAGTATGGCTGATGACATAATGCGCATCTTCCGAGAGCATGACTTAGCCATGGACATATGGTCCAAGCTTAAGGAAAAGTTTGGTGGCACATCGGTGTCCAAACTTCGCGCCTTAACTATAAGATTTGATTCATACAAGAAACGTCCAGATCATTCCATGGGGAAACATCTGCGACATATGGCGAATCTTATCTCAGAGTTAAAAGACGCGGGTCATGTGCTCACTGATGAGCAACAAATCCAAGCAGTCATACGTTCCCTACCAAATGGGTGGGACCAAATGAAGATGCATCTCACTCACAATGAGAGCTTCAAGACCTTCAGTGATGTTTCCAAGCACCTCGAATTAGAGGAAGAGCGGCTTGCGGCTACCAAGCCAAGTGCAGAAGTGCACATGGTTGCTAGTTCCTCACACGGGGGAAAGAAAAGGAAAGATCGTTCGAAGTCTACCAATGAACGTAATAAGCAACATGAGTCTACCAAGAAACCCAAACATAAGGGTGGGCACAAGAAATGGCACAAGAAGAAAGACTTGAAGAGGATCAAGTGCTTTAAGTGCAACAAGCTCGGTCACTATGCTCATTCGTGTACGAGTGGAGACAACGAGGTAACTTGTAATTATACTAGTTACATATGTGTTTCTAGTTCAATATTTCTTGTGGAATCTAATCCATTTTGGATAATTGATTCAGGTGCCACCGACCACATAGCAAGGGACAGACGGTCCTTCGTGGAGTATCACCGGATACCCCAAGGAACGAAGTGGATCTATGTAGGAAACAACACACGTGTTGAAGTGAAAGGCGTTGGGACTTGCAAGCTAGTCTTGGACAACGGCCGCACTCTCCTACTTCATGATGTCCTCTTCGCTCCAGATATTCGAAGGAATATAATTTCTGTGGTCGTGTTAATGGGTCTTGGCTATAACTGGTTTTTTCATGATTGTAATGTGGACTTAAGTTGTAATAATACTCTTATTGGTACTGGGTTTGTATTTAAAGGATTTATTGTAATGAGTACAATGTATGATTCCTCATGTAATGAAAATTTCCTTATTGTAAATTCTAAGACTTATGAGTCTGATGTGATTTGTTGGCACGCAAGGCTTGGTCATATTGGACCAACGCGTATGGATAGATTTGCCAAACGTGGCCTTCTATCCAATGTTTCAAAGGTTGAAATGTCGACCTGCGAACATTGCCTAGTGGGGAAATCTTGTCGCAAGTCGTTTGGAACCGGCACAAGGGCCGAGGTTCCATTAGAGCTTATCCATTCGGACATATGTGGTCCGATGAATGTCAAGACAAGACGCGGGAAGTCC
This sequence comes from Scilla litardierei, assembly GCA_030789695.1. Lineage (NCBI taxonomy): Eukaryota > Viridiplantae > Streptophyta > Magnoliopsida > Asparagales > Asparagaceae > Scilla > Scilla litardierei. Next base: position 108,936,604 of record CM061132.1, read on the forward strand.
TATTTCATCACTTTTATTGATGATTTCACCCGATTCGGACATATCTATTTGATATCCCACAAAAGTGAAGCATTGGCTTGCTTTAAAAACTATATGAGTTTAGTGGAGAATCAATTAGATCGCAAGATTAAGGTCTTACGAACCGATAGGGGCGGTGAATATCAATCAACAAGTTTTAAGGAACTTTGTGATGAAAAAGACATAGTACATCAGGTAACTATGCCTTATACTCCTCAACAAAACGGTGTTGCAGAAAGGAGAAATAGGACTTTAATGGAAATGGTCCGTTCAATGATGGTACAAGCTAACTTGCCAATCACCTTTTGGGGTGATGCATTATTGACGGCCGCTTTCATTTTAAACCGCGTACCCTCGAAATCAGTTAGCTCCACTCCTTATGAGTTGTGGAACCAAAGGTCTCCTGACTTAAACATTTTGAAACCTTGGGGTTGTGCATCCTACGCACATATTTCCTCCCATAAGTATGACAAACTTGGGCCAAGGGGAAGGAAATGTATCTTTATACAATACGCAGAAAACTCCAAAGGTTATGTTTTTGTTAGTCAGGAAGACAATGGTGGGCTAATTGAGTTTGAGTCGAGGGATGTCACTTTCTTAGAGTTTCCAAGACAGGGCGAGATACGTCAGGACTTATCTCTATTTGAGATTTATGATCAAGAAGGATTACCTCATTTGAGTGGGAGAATTCTTGGTGAAAACGAAAATACGTTTCAACCTTCACCAATGGATTATACGAATGACGATTATCCTATTCCATACGGGAATAATGATCCAAGTGGAGCAATTCTAACGACATTCCAAGTGGGAGTGATATTAGAATTGATCTAAATTCGAGTCAACAAGGACTTGAAGAATCTCAAATACGACGTAGTAGTCATACAAGGTTGGCTCCTCTAAGATTTGAGGATGAATTTTCGCAAACCTTTATGACTTTACTACAAGAAGATGACGAGCCTGCTACTTTCAAACAGGCCGTATCTTGCCCTGCTAAAGACAAATGGATGGAAGCGATGCAAGAGGAGTTAGAATCCATGAAAGTTAACCAAGTCTGGGACTTAGTTGACTTACCCAGAGGACGTAGAGCTATTGGGAACAAATGGGTTCTCAAGATCAAGCATAAGGCTGATGGCTCTATTGACAGATATAAAGCTCGCCTTATCGCGAAAGGTTTTACGCAACAAGAAGGGATAGACTACGAAGAGACCTTCTCACCTGTTGTCTGTTTTACCTCGATTCGCCTGATTCTAGCAATGGTAGCTTGCTTAGACCTCAAATTACATCAAATGGATGTAAAGACTGCCTTTCTCAATGGAGAATTGGACGAGGAAATCTATATGGAACAACCAACAGGGTTTGTAAAAGAAGGAAACAGATATAAGGTTTGTAAACTTCTTAAATCCATATATGGTCTTAAACAATCCTCGAGGCAATGGTATATACGATTTCAAGAAGTTGTCTTATCAAATGGTTTTACCATGCTTGATGAAGATAACTGCGTATATATCAAGAGGATTAAAAGCAAGTATGTTATCATGTCTCTATATGTAGATGACAATTTAATAGCCGGAAATGACAAGGGCTTTGTGATGGATATCAAGGCTTGGCTTTCATCAGTTTTTGAGATGAAAGACATGGGAGAAGCCGCATATATCCTTGGAGTTAAGATTTTAAGGAATCGTTCGAAGAAACTTCTTTCTCTTTCACAGGAGACTTATATAAAGAAGGTTCTAGAACGATTTAATATGCAGGACTGCAAGTCCATTGATACTCATATAAGCAAAAGCGATAATTTATGTCTGAAATCATGTCCTAAGAACCAAAAGGAGAAAGATATTATGGAAAAAGTTCCATATTCCAGTGCAGTTGGTAGTCTTATGTACGCTATGATGTGTACAAGACCGGACATCTGTTTTACCGTTGGAATGATAAGTCGTTACCAATCCAACCCAGGGCAAGTACACTGGAAAGCGGTTAAGAGGATAATGTGGTATCTCAAAGGAACTGCAGACTTTGCTTTATGCTATCAAAGAGATGCCTTGAGGCTCGAAGGCTACACTGATGCTGATTGGGCGGGTGATCTCGATGAGCGACGATCGACCTCAGGATATGTTTTTCTACTCGGATCTGGTGCAATATCCTGGAGTAGCAAGAAACAATCCTGCATCGCACTTTTAACCATGGAAGCCGAGTTTGTAGCATTTAGCATGGCAGTCCAAGAGGCTGTTTGGCTTAGGAAGTTCTTAGACAGGCTAATTAATGCTAGTGACTCTGGTGCTGTACCCATACACAGCGACAGTCAAGCATCTATATCCTATGTCAAAGATCCAAAATTCCATTGTAAGACCAAACACATAGATATCCGCTACAAATTTGCAAAAGACTATGATAAGACCAAGAAGGTAGACATAAGGTACATATCTATGCATGAGATGGTAGCGGATCCGCTTACGAAGGCGATCCCCATAGATGTGTTTTACAAACACTTATCATCTCAAGGATTGCGTAAGAGCTGAGTTGTACCAGTATAAATTCCCATGTCTGTAAAAGATCAAATTTAATAAAAGAATAAGTTCTTTTTCAAACATTGCATATGAATTTCTTGAGAAATGTTTATGTACATTTTTTTGAAATCTCAGCTATACTTTCTAGTATGTCGGACAGATTGAGGTTGGCTCTCTCACATGAGCAACCGCCTTATTCTATCAGACGGATAGAATAGAGATGAGACCTGTTTAAAGTCAAAATCATCAGACGGATGATTTAGAGTCATGACTTAAACAAAATGGTCGCATGAAATATCTGCATCATATGGATGCTTACAGAAGATCTAAGAGGATTTTGAAATCCTATCTGTCTAAAATGCGGGATGTGAGTCCAAAGGATTATAAGAGTAGAAAAAGGGACTCAAAGTCAGACATTGTGGTGTCTGATCATCATCCTTACAACATCATTGAGACATGCACTCCCTGGGAAAGGAGCGATGTTGTAATACGTATTCATACTACGTATGCATTTTTGACCATTGGGTTAGAATAGTAAATAAGTTTACTATTATGTGAGACCCAAAGACCACATGGGTCTTAATACATTACCCTTATGGACTCTAATTGGTTCCTTTAGATTTGACCAGGTGATTGCTATCTTAGCATGTTACTTATGGACTATGGTTAATTCGGTCCGGCGGGGCATGTTAGAAAAGCAAGTCAAGTCAAGATCGAAAGGATCGCAAGAAGAGGAAGATTAATTTCGCATTCACATTTGGACTTTAAAGATTTAAAGCTGGCCAGCCAATTGCAATCCAGATGGGATTCAATTGTTGAATATAAAGTATAAGAAATGTGAAGAAATAATCTAGGGTAAAGCATGCGTTGATCTACTCAACTTTGCACCTCGAGGAGTGTTGTGTATCTCTAACAAGTGCACAACAGCGGACTCTATGTGCATAACGGTCACACGGCCTATTTCTCGGTATGATAAACAGAAGAGTTAGAGGAAAATAAGTTTCCTTACAATCCCCTCAAGTGTGAGTGGGAGATGTTGGATATGGACGACATGAATACACCCATGAGGGGATGTATGAGGGTATACGGACCTCAGATGTCGCGTGCACGAAAGCGTGCACGAAGGAAACCTTTTCTCGTGTGAAAAGGACCACTCGATAAGTGGAAAAAGCCACTCGATAAGTGGAAAAAGTCACTTTATAAGTGCATAAAGGCACTTGATAAGTGAATGAAGAAGAGGATAAATGAATGTGCTAATATAGGCTAATAAGCTTATAATTGGTTATTTCCTACAATAACCACCCCTAAAGCCTATAAATAGGACCCAAGGGTAAGGCATTCATTCCACACTTTCCATGCCATAAGTTTACATAAGGCATCTTATGTTCTTCTTCTCCCTTCCATTAAAATCCTCTTCTAGTTAGAGATTTAGGCGATGAAACTCTTCTTTGATCCTCCGTGACGAAGTATCGACCGTTGTGGCGAATCCGAGGGCGAAGTTCCGAGATTACGGTGCTACGTACGCTAGCGTAAGTCTCGACTTTATTATTTGATCCTAACGTCCTTGTTTTGTCAGGATCCTACACCGTTCCTCCACCGCACGGAGACACGTCGGGCAAGGACGCGAATGATGATTGGAATGTAGTCATCAGGAAAAGGAATTCTGGGCGATTGGGCGGCATCGGGAATACTCAAGGGGGTTTACATGGCAGAGGTGATCACTGATCCTCAAAGGCAACAGGTAACAAACCAAAGTCTCAGCGAGGTTTTGTACGGTCTGGAAATGTTGCTCACCAGCTGTATGATAAATTGCTCGTGAGGCCAAACTTCTGCATTAAAATTGATACGAATGATGCAAAGCAATCTTGGGTTGAGATCTGTGCAAATAGGCATAAATACAATTCTGATATGGGAATGTCTTTTGTTGCGCCCCCTGTTAAGGATGATGGTATTGAGGTCGGCAGGGTGATAAACGTCCAACTGGCGAGGGGGCGGAGCAATGGAGAAACACATTGGTTGGGTATGTGCTGGGGGATGTTCCATACTATGGCCAGATATGAGCTTGGGTTGATAGGTTGTGGAACCTGAAGAAGAGATGCCAGATTTATAGCAGAGAAAATGGCTTTTTCTACTTCAAATTTGAAGATGGGGGTGAATGTGACAAGATTTTGCAAAGCGGGCCTTGGATGTTTGATGGTAGGCTAGTTGTATTACAGCGATGGAGCTCAACAATCAAGCATGAAAGAGATATTCTGTCATCAGTACCTGTGGGGGTACAGTTACATGGCGTGCCATTGGGGATGTGGACCCTTGACATCATGAATATTATAGCATCTCTAGTCGGAATTCCTATATGCCAAGATAAGCTAACAGCTAAGAAGGAGAGGATTTCTTACGCAAGATGTTTGGTTGAAGTTGACGCCAAGAAACCACTAAAAGAGACTGTAGTGCTGGAACTTGAAGATGGCTCACGCATCAGTATTGGGGTGAAATTTGAAGGTGAACCTCCACGATGCACAAACTGTGTCTGTTTCGGTCATTCAGTCTCACAATACCCAGACACTGTCAAGCTCCCTTCAATCCAACCTGAAATTGCAGAGACTATTGGGATACAAAGAAAGGGGAAGGAAATTAGAACTGAATCCCCAGTGGAGGGTAATGGTGAACTATCAATAAATCCACTCCAGGAAAGGGGCTCAAGTTCAGGAGTTCCAAAAGATATTGTAAACCAGCCCTCTGTTGACATAGCTCAATTTGGAAATGGATTAGGGGATTCAGATGTCCATATCGGCCAGGGAGACATTGTTGACATCGCAGCTAGCCAGTCATCATCTTTCCAACCAGGGGAAGGTAGAAAAAAGAAGGACACTAATAGAGATGCAGTGCAGGAAGTAAGACTTTCGGATGAGGAGGTGAATGCTAGGGACAACCCATGCTCTAACATTCAACTTGCCCACAAATCCAAGGATAATAGTGTATCAGCTACATCACCTATTATCAATTTAACCCAACAGCAAAGGATTGAAACTACTGATTCTGTGGACCAAAATATTAATCCAGGGGCTAAACACCAAGCTCCTGAAATCCATTCCCAAGCTTATTTGCCAAATGTGGAGCAGAATAGTATTCCAGGGGCTGAACACCATCCATCACCATCATCCAATGAAGATGATTTTGACCCAGTTCTGGATAGAATGCCAGAAATAATGACTATCCCAAATCCAGATTGGGAGATTGAGGAGGAATATGGGGGAATCAATACAAAAGCTGCAATGGATGAGAGGAAACATATCTTGAATCAGCAAAAAACTGTTGCTAACATAAGGAAAAGCGCGAGACTGAAGGAGGGGGGTCAAGTGCGACATAACAACTCTCTTTAATGTCAGTATTCCTATGGAACACCCGGGGTCTTAACAACTCTGTAAGGCGTAAGGACTTGAGAGATAGGCTCCGTTTTCTGAAACCTTCTGCAGTGGTGTTATTAGAGACAAAATTGAAGCCTGACTCTGTGGCTAGAATGACTTATTTGCCAAAACATTGGACTCTTCTTGACAACTTTGATACTCATAAAGGTGGTCGGATTATGCTGGGGTTTAATTCACTCATCTGGCAAACACAAATGATATCCTCCTCTCCCTAACATGTTACGTTACGTTGCTACAATGCAGGAGGGTTTTGCATGATTTTAACTGCAGTATATGCTTTCAATAACAGCAATGATCGGAAAATGCTGTGGAATGAGATGATTAGGGAAGCGAGTAACTTCTGGGATGAGACCTGGCTTGTCGGCGGTGATTTTAACTGCAACTTATTTACTGCTGATAAGATAGGAGGCCGGATATTGGAACCCAAAATGGTGGAGGATTTCACGAACTGTATTTCAGATTGCTTCCTTCACGAGCTAAAAAGTACAGGGCCTCGTTATAGTTGGTGCAATAAGCGCATGGGAACTGAACAGATAGCGGCCCAGCTGGACAGAGTATTTGGCAATGATGTGTGGACTTCCAAATTGGCTGATTCGTATGTTGATTATCTTGATCCGAGTACAAGTGACCATGCACCAATGATGATTAATTTGCATCCTAAGGTTCCTTCTGACCCAAAACCTTTTAAATTCTTCAACCACTGGATGAGATGGACGGGTTTCAGGGAGCTACTGGAATCAAACTGGAACCAATATATTTTTGGCACTCCCATGTACTGCATTACTCAAAAGTTGAGACGCATTAAGGAAGAAATTCGTCCTTGGGCTAGATTAAGAGGTAAGGCTGAAAGTATCCCAGCCTGTATGCGTCAATTGGAAGAGGTAAGGTCTATGGCGGGTATTCACAATTCAAGGGAGCTGCAACTTAAAGAGCACCAACTTGCAAAAGAGTTATCCAACCTCTTAAGAAATGAAGAGGAAATGTTTCGCCAAAAGAGCAGGCAAGAATGGATGATTTTGGGAGATAGAAATACGAAGTTCTTCTATTCAGTGATGAAGGCAAGGCACACACAAAATAATCTATATCATCTTGTGGATGTGGAAGGGGTTCAGAATAAATCCTAAGAAGAACTAAAGAATGAAGCAGTCAGGTACTTTAAAGAATTATACAATCAAATTGATTACACACAGGATTTTACAAACCTTACTCCTAAACGTAAGGTATTGCCTGAGGGGAAATTGTGGCTTGATAGAAGAGTCTCTAGGAGGAGGTGAAGGTTGTTGTATTCCAAATTGGAGCGGATAAATCTCCAGGACCGGATGGGTTTAATGGGTACTTTTATCATCACAATTGGAGCGTGATTAATGAAGATGTCACCAAAGCTGTCCTTTCCTTCTTCAAGACGGGGAAACTGGTCCAGCGGGTAAATCATACTTTTCTTACTTTGGTTCCAAAGAATCTTAATGCCACAGGGCTGGGAGACTACAGGCCAATATCCTGCTGCAACGTACTCTATAAAATTATTAGCAAAATACTATGTAACCATCTCAAAGAGGTTATCCATGAGTTGATCTCACCAAATCAGGCTGCTTTTTTAAAGGGGATGCTTTTATCTGACTGTGCCCTACTGGCTCATGAACAAATTAGAGGCTTTAGCAAGCCCATGGGAGCCAGAGCGTGCATCAAATTGGATCTAAGAAAGGCATTTGACAGCGTGAATAGGGAATTCGTCTAATATATCTTGCAAAATTTGGGGTGGCCACAAATTCATCAGCTGGATTAGGGAATGCATCTCGACACCCATGTTCTCTATTATGATAAATGTAAGTCCAGTGGGTTACTTTAAGGGCAACAGAGGGCTAAGTCAAGGCGATCCACTCTCCCCATATCTCTTCGTCATTATGATGGAGGCTTTCTCTCTCATGATAGGAAAAGCCTTTGCTAGTCGTGCAATTCATCCCAAGCGTCGTGCAGGCTCCATCTCTCACCTTTTATTTGCTGATGACCTTCTGGTTTTTTGTAGGGCAAATAAGCACTCCTTTTATGGTCTCAAAATCCTCTTAGAAGAATTCTCCAAACAGACAGGGCTTCATATTAACTGGGATAAGAGTGCTGACATCTTCAGTAAAGGAGCCAAACTGGCTTCAGGATTATCAGAATACCTCGGAATTAAGCTATCTACAACAATAACTACTTATCTTGGACTCCCACTTTCTTCCAAATACCCTAAAGCACCAATGTTCAGCAGGTTGATTGATAAGTGCAAAAAAAGACTGATGGGATGGAGCTCGTCCACCCTATCAATTTCAGGCCGAATTGAATTGGTAAGATCTGTAATCTACGGCATGGTCTCATTCTGGTTACAAGCTTATCATATGCCAATATCAGTCGTGCGTACAATATCCTCAGCATGCAGAAGGTTTATTTGGGGCTCTACTTGTGTATGGTCTTGGAAGGAAGTTTGCTCCCCTAAATCTGAGGGCGGAGTGGGTTTAAGATTTCTACCTGATCTAAACATGGCTTCGGGTGTTAGACTTACATGGTGTTACTTCTTTGGCGAAGGACTATGGGCTAACTACATGAGGGGAAAATATAGTCACCCTGACCACTTCTTTGCTGCTACGGGTAAACCCATGGAATCTGGAACATGGAAGAGAATGCTTCATTGTAGATCTATCTCACAACATCTCATTAAAAAAGAAGTGAGGGATGGGCAAACAACATTTTTCTGGCAGGACCTATGGATCTCAAACCGGCCCCTTAAAGAACAATATCCAGTACATGCGGATTGCTCCCAGAAATGTGTTGCTGAATAGTGGACCGGCTACATGGAAGGACAGTCCAGAGATACAGCCAATACTACCCTTGCTGCAGAACATCAAGCTGACGAATGGTGCGGACAGGTGGAAATGGGTGCCGTGTAAGGAATTCAATTATTGAGAAGCATGGGAGGGGAGTCGACATCATTATCCAGTATTTCCTTATTCCAAGCTGATATGGTATAAGTACCATGTGCCCAAGATGTCACTATCCCTACTTCGAGCTCTTAGAGGTAAGCTGTTAACACGGGACAAACTACTACAATGGGGGGTATGTCCATCTGCTGAGTGTGTACTATGTGATGGCAAGGGGGAGGAGAGCATCAACCATGTCTTCTTCGAATGCGACTTCTCAAGTTACATTCTACTCCGTTCCTTTCTGAAACTGGGAATTTCTACCCTAATTCAGCCTACAATAACGAATTTGGGTAACTTCTATTTATTGAGGTTTGGGAATAATAGGGAGCTGAGTCTGATAGCTAAAACTGCATTAGCCGCAATGGTATGGCATATATGGAGGGAAAGAAACAGAAGGATTTTTGAAAAAACAAAAAGATGCAAGACAAGACTGTTTGAAGACATTGGGGCTGACCTTAGGATCACTCTACAGAACATGGAGGGAGAGGATGTGGAAGCTGTTGCAGCCATGTCAAACTGGGAACTCCGGGATAATGGCTAAGGTTATTTTTTGTAATGCTAGAAAATAAGCTAGTGAGCTTGTGATCTGATGGATGCAAAGAAATGCTAGTAAAGAGTGACGGCGCTTGTGCCCGCTCCTATTTCTAACATATTCTTACATCCTTAGTTGGATTCCACTTGTATATGCCTGTAAATTTATTGTTAATATAGCTTTGCTTTTACCTTTTGAAAAAAATGTATATGTATGTATGTATGTATGTATGTATGTATGTATGTATGTATATCTGTATATATATGTATATGTATATATAATGTAGGAAAAAGGGGATCTAAGGTGCCTCCTTAGATGAAAATCTAAGGAGGCGCCCCCATTTCCTCACATCTCCTACCATTTTTGGAAAAAAAATTTCATGGGTTTGTAGTTCACATCATGGATGATCAACATACCAAATTTTAAGGGATTCCAATACTTTTTGAGCCACCATCTACCTCTTACAATTTCAACGGTCTAAAAACATGCTGAAAACCCCACGAAGTTGCAAGGGGTAGATAGGGGCTCAATAAGTATTGGAATCCCTTGAAATTTGGTATGTTGATCATCCATAAGGTGAATAATAAACCCATGAAAAAAATTTCAAAAAAATGTGTGAGATGGGGGGAAATGGGGGCGCCTCCTTAGATTGAATCTAAGGAGGCACCTTAGGATCCCTTTACCCATATTTGTATATGTATGTCTCTCTCTCTCTCTCTCTCTCTCTCTCTCTCTCTCTCTCTCTCTCTCTCTCTCTCTCTCTCTCTCTCTCTCTCTCTCGTGCACTCGTGCACACGGACTGGAAAAAATGTTCGGGAAGGGGGGGAAGAATAAAAGGTGTGGGTGAGTGGGTGGGGAGGGTCTAGGGGCAAAAATGCAAAACCCGAGGTTGTATGTGCAAAATTCCCCACCTCTTCTCTTATCTCTGAAAATCTCATCACAAAATTCCCCACCTCTTCTCTTATCTCTCAAAATCTCATCACTTATCCAATTTCTCTTAACCACATTCTCTTATCTAATTTCTCTTGTCCAATTTCTCTTATCCAATTTCTCTTGATAACATCCATATTTTATAGAATAGATATGTATGTATGTATGTATCTGTATGTATCTGTATATGTATATATGTATATGTATACTCTTGTCCTAATTATCTTATCCAATTTCTCTTGTCCAATTTCTCTTATCCAATTTCTCTTGATACCATCCCTATTTTATAGAAAATATATATATATATATATATATATATATATATCTCTCTCTCTCTCTCTCTCTCCATCTCTCTCTCTCTCTCTCTCTCTCTCTCTCAGTTGGCAATGCACATGTAAATTACATGGCTGCAATTTTGATTCAATTACAGTTCCGCTCCTTAAAGCATGAGGCAATGATGATTTGCCCTTCATAACGGGTCATATGTGATGGCGAGGCAACTAGGGGTAAGCAAGTATTTGTTGGCAACATTTGCAGCCAATTATAGGAGGAAAGGGCATGTCTGAGCCATTGCACCATACAACATCTTTCCGATTATAACAAAGGGGTTTTTGACATGCAATATCGATAAATAAATTTTTATCAGGATCGAATTCTAACATGTTTTTATTTTTGATGATCTAGTTGATCATCAGCTCGACCATGCAGTGAAGATCAAGAGCCCTGAAGAATCTACACAGATACCACATCTGCAGTGGATGATGTCTTGGCCAAGCTTGGCTAGAGGTGGAACTTGTAGAGAAATGATGCCCTCGAGGCTATTTATCTCTGTGTGAATACACAAACGTCTTGTTCAAAATAACAGTAAGCTGTTTAGTAAAAATTTATCTAAGTTAATTTATAATGTAGTAAACATTAGATATTAACTTAGGTAAGTCCTGAGACTTTATGCAAGGCCAAACATGTATCGAGATGAGTATCTCGATCATGGAGAAATGTTTGACCGTCTGTAGCATGAGTCTAAAAGGGTTCGTGGTCGTAGATGTTTCGAGACAAGTATATCGGAACATCGGATAGATCATTGTGTCTTAGTCTTCACCATTTAGCGGTGGTAATGATCTCATGATCGTTTGACTTGGCGAAGTCGAAAACGAGACACAGGTGCTCATTAGAGAATGAGTTCACTGAACGATCCACAAGAGTTATCATATGGTTATATTGACCAATCTATCAATGATAACTCTCAGTGATAATAGGCAAGTTGGTCTTTTGACTTGAGGTCATTTTATGAACCTGTGCGTGAACGGTGCCACTTAGATCACTAACCTAGCTTCGAGGCTAGGCCTGTCGAAAGGTCTTTGATCGGGTGTCAGTTGAAGCGTACGAGGAGAGTAACGACCAAGAGAGGATTCGTCTCTCCCGGTCAATGGTAGTCAGTGTCTTAGAGTTAGTTCGGTCTTTAGTAAAATCTCTGATCAGAGTCTGTTGGAAGAAGTCCAACATTAATTGACTAAATATCGATAGAAACTAACCGGAGTCAAGTTATTGGGGTTGATAGTTTGACCGTACCCTAGACTTGATCTACACGACATAGTTAAGATGAAGAGACTATAACTGCGGAATTCATCACGAAAACAGTCATGGTGGTTCCGACAATACTCATGTCGATGAGTCAACCACATAATGATGATTCTGAAGCAGGGACGGCAATCACTACTCCTGGTCACTGTCGTATAGGGCTTCGAGCCCAACCTGTTGTAAGGGTCAGGCTGTAGGGTTTCACACAGAGTGCGATCTTCGTCTAGTAATAGGTAGAAATTAGTTAGGGAGAATAATTTGCATTTGATGCAAAGGAAGAGAAAATTGCATTTTGATGCAAATGACAATTTAAGCTAAGATATGGGACTAATTTGCATATGATGCAAAAGAGATTACATATATCTTAAATAGTTTAAGACAATATTTAATGATATAAACGCAAGGAAAAGGTTACCTGAATAACGGGAACATCCCGCTCTAAACGCAGGTTCAAACCGTGTCAAAAACGGAGTCCAAATGACTCCATCAAGTCTATTTAAAGTGTTTAAATAGAAGCCCAAATAAATCAGGCCCATGTGCTTTTTGCTGTTTGAGAAACACAAAATTAAAAAAACGGGGGAAATCACGTTTTGGGGCCTGGCCAAATGGCCAGGCCCGTGTATATCTGGCGCCCCAAAATGTGGCGCCAGATTCTGTCTCGCGCGCGCCCCAAGGGGTGCATGCATCGCATGTGCCCCGCTTGGGGCGCGTGTCATGCATGTGCCCCACTTGGGGCACTCATAGAGCAGCGCGTGCATAGGCGTGGGGCCCACTCTGTGGGCCACACAATGGGTTTGGAACCCTAAGTGGCTGATTCCTTTTTTAGGGCTTCTTGTATTTGCGAAATACAATGTTTGGGCTGATCTTTGGGCGATCAATTGGAGGGTCAAACGGACTCCGATTGACGTGCCGTTTTTTCCTATGCATTCACTGTTGAACACCCTTTGTATTGATAGGTTGTATCAATCATGAAGCTCAACGATGAGGGAGTTAAAATTCACAGAAGTTTGGCCTTTGTGAAAGGCAAACTAAATTGAATTTATTAACTCCAAAATTTAGTCCCACATCGGATTTTAAGTAAAGGGGAGCGGTTAGCCGCCTATATAAATAGGGGTCTATTCCCCTCCTCAAAACTCGTCCCAAGCTCAAGATCTGAGCTGCTCCCTTAATTGTTGGAGCAGGTTCGGATTTAGGCTTAAATTAATATTCTCTATCTCCCTATAATTTCTGCCTTACTCCTGAAGGGCTCTAGCAAAGCCACGAAGGAGTTCGGATTCAGATCCAAAATCTTGGCGAAGGCTTTCACTCGCGTGAAACTTTTTTCGGCGCGTGGTTGGCTCGGCGACACGAGGATTGCTCGCCTCGGGATGCGGAGCAGTTCGAGGAGCGGTTCAAGGAGCGGCTCGGTATGGGACGGGGAGCGGCTCGAAAGACAGTGCGGAACATCTAGCCCTCCCCAGGATTGAGATTCCGGGTATGTGTTTTGTAAGCTTTCGTTTTAATTATTCGTAGTAGTTTAGATCCCTCTTGGGGTGGTCAGATCCACCCCGAGTTGGCAGAGATCCTGGCTAAGATGGTCTAGTTCCTTAGGGCTGCATGTTAATTAGATTAACATATTTTTCCGCTGCAATTTTATGTCTATCTTCCATCCGACTTAGGACGGGAATAGAGTTTTTGTGCCCTAAGGGTCCGCCCAAACCCTTCAGTGGTATCAGAGCCATGTCTGTATGCTGATCTAGGACTGCGATAATTAATTGAACGCTTTTAAATACAGAAAAATGTTTTCTTTAATTTTATGCGATAAGTTTAAAAATGATTTTAAATGTTTAAAATTTTATACGATAAATTTTAAACATGAAAGTTTTTAAAATGATGTTTTAAATATATGTGATAATCTTAAAACTGATTTTAAAAATTTAAATATTTATGCGATAAATTTAAAATAATTTTAGATGTTTAAAAATTTTATATAATAAATTTTTAAGCATGAAATCTTTTAAAATGATGTTTTAAATTTATGTGATATTTTAAAACTAATCTTAAAAGTTTAAAATTTTTATGCGATAAATATTTAAGTAGCATGCAAATTTTGTGATTTTTTAAAACAAGTTTTTTGTTTTTATGAGATAAAATAAAATGTTTTAAAAATCATAATTTTAAATTTAAATGTTAAATTTAAGTATGCATGCTAAAATTGTTTATGTGATAAACATTATTCTATTTAATTGTTAAATAGTTGTACATTCTTTTTATGCGTTAAAATTAGAGTAAATTTATGTTAATTGCTATGTCATTTAGTCCCTTATTTGATAACACAAGACAACCTCTTATGTTAGCCATTAAAGAACTCGTTAAAATTTATGAGATAAATTCTAATGACATGCTATGTTTTAATAAAACATTAACAACACTTTAAGACCTAATTCCTGATTAGCGTAGTCCCTTTAATGAAATTTTAATTCTAATTGTTATGATATTTATTCTCATTAAAGGACTTTGTTTTTAGCGTTGTTAATAAATTTATTAAAATCCTAATAACGGTTAGGATAACACTGAACCTTATAGTTGATAAGGATTTAATAAAAGTTATTAAACAAATTCTAAAATTTTGAATTTAAGGATACAACTAGTTGATATGATTAATTAGTTGTTAATAAAAGCCTTTTAGTATATGGCACGCATATTAAAATGACAAGCTTCATTCAATGGACCATGATCCAGTCAATGTGCTTGGCTAAGTTTGTTGAATCACCCTTCTAAGGGATAGTGATCCAGGCTTAGTCAATTCCCTGGCTGTATTCCGCATGACCACAATGACGCGAATCATGACTGTATGACACCCTGGACTATATCTAAGTCAAATACGCTAATAATCTTATTCAAGATTAGTCGTATCCCTCCTTGTTTTAGGGGTTGCCAACTATAGGACCCGTGTTCTAGTTGTTAAGCTACACTCAAGCTGTGACATGGTAACCTTGTAGAAACCAACTCCTTAAATACATAAGATGAAATCTTGACTTTACCCAAACCGTCATGTCGTGAATACACCGAGCGCCAGCGTAAGATAAGTCAATGATGTAGTCTGGCTAGATTTAGTCTAAGACCTGACCAACCAACGGGTCGTGAACACACCGAGCACCGGGGCAAGTCAGGCTAGACACGAAAACAAGGGTCCGACTAGACTAGACATTGTGATTTGGATGAGCACACTCATGATCACAAATGGATAGGGGTAAAAACCGATAAGAGGGTCATATCTGATTTGATTGATGAAGAGTCATCTTCCAATTACAGAGTCAAGCAACTTGTTGAGCTACACTCAAGGTTGTTAGGCTTAGGGTGATTGGATCTCTTACCCATTTATTTAATTCGATTAAATCGTTCATTGTTAAGGCTTAAGAATGGTCGTAAAAATAGTGGGAGGATATAGATAGATAAAATCCATTCTACCTCTATATAATATTGAACATATGCCAAACTAGGGCAAGACTATGTTTACCGAAGGAATCAAAATATTTTAATGGAATTAGTTAACTGGTCAAATATGTTGATTAATTAAATATCAAGTTAAATTCTAATTGATAGAATTAAACTATGTTCTCGTTGACATTAAAATGACCTTCTAAAGAACAGACTTAAGAAATATGATTTCATTAAGTTCTCGGTCCAACAAATAAATTCACGCTACATGTCACTCGCCTCTATATGGTGCAACTTGAACATATAAGATATGTTTCTCCCTACAACTTGTCGAGCTACACTCAAGGTTGTATGGAAAAACAATTTTGATCCGCAAAGTTCGAGAATTCGATCAAACTGTTTGAGTCGAATACGAGTGCATGAGCGGTGCAAGACTATGCATCCCAACCGGATCTTGAGACAGGCAATGTGTTGAGCTACGCTCAAGGTTGCAAAGCGCAAGAGTTTGGATACATGAGATGCTTGATATCTGTTCTTTTATGTTGGTCTATTTAATATCTAAATATGATTTAGAAATGGAAGAAGGCACTCCAGAAAGTCAATTGAGAAAGTTAGTTATATTTATTATTAGTAAAGGCATAAGTAGGAGGAAATGAAAATGTGACATATTTTGATGTCACGATTTCAGAATAATTGTTATACAAAAGACGTTTAACACATTTCGATCGTCACCTTACTTCTGAAGTAATGTTTTGTGTTAGTAATTTGTAATAACTATAATATATTAAATGTTAATATATATACACACAAGATAGTACCAAACTTATATGGAAAAATAGACTAGGCCGGATTGAGAGACTAAGCTTCACAAGTCACATAAAGAGGGGTCTGACCTCTCGTATTATGAAGTATGCGGACACTTGTGAATCTTATCATCTTAGATATAATGGCCAAAACCCATCTGTAAGACGGTGGGAGAATGAGTTGTCGAACTCAGTCTCATACATGCTGATGTACCCGAGTCTAGATTAACCAAAATAAGTTATTCGTATATTGTATTTAGACACGTGTTCTTAATGAAACACAAGTCTAATAAAATAAAGAACGAAATGACAAAAGTATTTAAACTGATTCGATTAGATCGAATGGTCAAATACTTAGCTACATAAAATCTTGCGTAATTAAAAGAAAATGTGATTATCTCTCAGGTCAAGTCTGTTAACACATCGATGTGTTAAAAGGTATGAATCACACTTAGTTAGACTTGGTGTGATCCATAGCAAGTGACTCTGAGTTAAGTCCTCCTTCTGGGTTAAGTCCCAGATAGTACTGCCTATGGTTTGATAATGTTCTATGAGGACATTATCAATAAGATATTCATTAAATCAATCGTAAGGAAGTTGTATAATTTCTCGAATCTCGTGAGACGTATTGTCGAGTTAGACATCTAACTGATGATGACTTAGTCAACTTCCTGGATGAAATTCGGAGTAGTAACTCCGATTTATAACTTGATGCAATCAGAATAGGTCCGTGTGCCTAAATAAATTTTGGAATTTAGTTTACGTGCCCAAGGAAAATGTTTCCTCATTTTCTGCAAGTAAATCTTTAAGTTAAAAGATTGGTGCAGAAAGAAAATAGTGAAGTACAATCATGTTGGCCAAGAACGGGTTTCATCCTAATTCCTATAAAATGGATTACGATGAAACCATTTTCGCCGGCAGATGTGTACAGATCTACTCAGACCAAACTCAATGTAAACGCTCATGTTGACCATGAAAATTGGAACATTCACTTATAAGTTCGTTTTTCTAAATATGATTTAGATGAACCAACTCATATGAATTAGCCAAAAGGTTTTCAAGGTCAGTGGGAGTGTATAAATTACATGTGAGGCATCAAAGGGTTGGAACATATATTTTGACAAAGTAATCAAAGAGTTTGATACGTTATCAGAAATGGATATGAGCCATTTGAAATGACCAGTAACTAATTTAAAATTATTATCGTAAGGTACGATGAACTGGATAAGATCCAAGGAAATAAAATATTATGGATTCTGAAAGACCAAGTGAATTATTTGAATGAGATTCAATTGATTGGTCTAACATGAACATAGAAACCCCTTAAGTCTATACTGTAGACGGTTTTAGCAGATCCACTCACAAAGGCTCTACCACATGAAGTCGAGAAAACTTATGTGTAAAACGGTATAAGATACCAAGATAATGTTGGGGTTTTGGCGGACCCCCAGAGCTCGGGTCTGTGTCTGTCCTAAGTCGGACGGACCACAGAGGCACGAATGCACAGCGGAAAACGAAAATTCAAAATTTCCAGACTAGCTAAACTATTTAGCTAGGCTCTGGGGAGCCAGAACCTAGCCTGATCTATGCCAACTTGGGGTGGATCTGACCACCCCAAGAGGGATCTACTCTAAAGCGACTAATTAAATCTACACTACAAATTACTTAACCACATACCCGGAATCTTGGCCCTGGAGCAGGCAAGATGTACCGCACCGTCTTCAGAAGCTCCTCATAGCCGAGCCGCTTTGACTCGATCCGCCTGAGCCGCCACGCACCCTCGCACTGATCTGCCCGAGCCGACTTTCGCCTCCGAGCCAATCACACGCGGTAGAAAGTTTCACTTGAGAAGAACATGCCTCTTAGACGTTCGGATCAAGAATCCAAACCCCCTTCGTAGTCTTGCTAGGACTACTCCGGAGAACAGGAAGAGAGAGAGAGAATTTAGTCGCCGATCGAGCTTGCTCTAAAAATCTGGAGCTACTCGATCTATGGCTTGGTGTGTTTTTCAACGAGGAGAGTGCACCCCTATTTATATAGAGAGTCGGCACTCACTCTCTCGTTGCGAGCAATGTGAGACATTCCGTAAGAGGGAGAAAAAATAATTAAACCAATTTGGCTTAATTTCAAATTAAAGTGAGCTTTTCATAAAAGCAAACTTTAACTAATTAATTCTCATTGCATATTAAACCTTAGACACCAAACAAGCTATCAATCCGAAGAGCTTCAAATGGTGAACGCGTAGGAACCGACGGTGACGAATTTCGACTTCGTTTGACCCCTCAAACAATTGCTCAAAGTTTAGCAAATCATCAAAATTCGTAGCCGTCATTTGGGGTTTCTAAAAAACCCTAAATTGACTTAAGTTGCAGGCGCGCCCGCTAGGCTTAGCGGGCGCGCGCTAGGCTTAGCGGGCGCGCCCGCCCAAGGGAGCAAGGGCGGGCCGCCCGCCCGTTGTCGCGCCCGCTGCTTGCAGCGGGCACTGGCCCGCCACGCCCGCTGCTGCAGTGGGTGTACGCCCGCTGCAGTCAGCGGGCTGCGCCCGCTTGCCCTTGCCTATGGGCCTTTTAGCCCAGTGGGTCTAACCCACTTCGCCTTGGACTGTTTTCACGTTTCCGGGCTTGTTTGAGCTCCGATTTGGACACGGTTTGAACTTGTGTTTAGACCGGGACGATCCCATCATCCAGGTAACCCTTTCCAATATATTTTTTCCTACTAAATTTGTCGTAACCAATTTACGACACGTTTAATCTTTGGTTTGCATCAAATGCAACGTTTGTCCCTATTGCTATTGCGACTAACTTTCACAACTTGACTTGTGAATATCATCAAATGATTTTCTCTCAATTAATCTTCCTATTACTAAGACATGAACACTACTCGGTGTGAGACCCTACAGCCTGACCTTACTACAGGTTGGGGCTCGGAACCCCTAGACGACGGTCACTACGAGCAGTAGCTGTCGTCCCTGTTTCAGAATCATCATAACGTGATCGACCCTTTGACAAAAGTATCATTGGGTTTGTATTGGCTATGTTAGTGATGAACTTCATTAACCGTAGTCCCTTCGTAAAGACTGTGTTTATGTTGGCCTAGGGTATGGTTTACTGTCAACCCTATCAGACAACATTGGTCAGTATGCGGATGTCTTTATTGTTTATATGTTGTACTTCTTACAACGCACCCCAGTCGAGGATTAACATAAAGACCGTACTGAGCCTGTAACACTAACTTCCCTTTAACGAAAGTGACGAATCCCATCTTAGTCATCTACTCACCTCGAGAGCTTCGGGTGCAGCTCAACCTAAGATCTTTCAGCAGGCCTAGACTTGAAGCTAGATCATAGGTCTAAGCTACACCGTTCACTCACAGGTTTGTACAAACGACTTCAGGTCTTAAGGACCAGCTAACTTATCATCACCCTAGAGTTATTAAAGACAGTTCAGTTAAAGTCAACCATTTAATAACTCTTATGTGGTCGTTCAGTGAACTCATTCTCTAATGAGCACCTGTGTCTCGTCTCCGACTTCACCAAGTCGAATGACTATGAGATCATCATTACCCTAAGGTAAGACTAAGACACAATGGTCTATCTGATGTGTCGATATCCAGTTCTCGACGCATCTATGACCACGAACCGTTTAAGACTTATGTTTATATTCAGTCGCTTACTTACTCATAATCGAGATCTCATCTAGATAGGTAAGGACCTAACTATAAGTCTATGGATATTATCTAAGTATATTAATACGAACAATTTTATTATACTTAGAATAATACGTACCAGATACAGTATGAACAAGACGTATATCTAGGATAAATTTCCTTATGGGCACATATTCTCCTACATCTCCCACTTGTACTTAGGCTATTTATCTCGGTATCTCATACCGTTATAGCATATCAGTCACATTGACATTTATATGACAAACCTAAGAGTGGTTTTACTAACGAGTATCTACAACTAATTTTAATGGATTAAATAATACATATCTTGATCACACAAGGTTGATCCTTCAGAAAAATGATCTGGATCAATTTTTCCTATCTTTGTATAGCTAACAATTAGCATATAGAATCTAGATGTAGGGTCTAACATTATAATCTATGAGTCAGTCTCAGCTCATTCCACTTTTCTTGTGTCAATATGTCAAGTACATACGTGACATCCTGAGTCTCTATATATTCGATTAAATCAAAACAATTTTGATTCAATGTTCTATATATATGATTTATTTAAGGTGGAAATCCTTTTTACTTAGTCCGAAAGACCGGAACTAAGTATACGAGCTTTCTCACAGACTTTGAGAATTGCCTGGTTAAATACTTCAATATTATATTTAAATCATATTTAGATTTTATATACGAAGTTACAACCATTTTATAAGTGCTTTTGATGGAATGTACTCGTGTTAGGTTCGGTTTGACGAATGAGTCAATTCAAGATCGGTTTAAGGAATCTTGACATTGTGACTTGCTCAATCAAAACGTCCTACACTGTACTTTTTCCCTTAACCATATTGTAATATTAACTCTTTAATAACTAAATATGGTTTATTAAGAATTAATCTTAATATGTGTATAATTGTGATCGCACACAATTTATACGCCCCTGGAACC
This sequence comes from Scilla litardierei, assembly GCA_030789695.1. Taxonomy (NCBI): domain Eukaryota; kingdom Viridiplantae; phylum Streptophyta; class Magnoliopsida; order Asparagales; family Asparagaceae; genus Scilla; species Scilla litardierei. The sequence goes on from CM061132.1 coordinate 108,957,391, forward strand.
TATACTTAACTACCAATTGACTATAACATCAAGTCAGCTCAGAAATCAACATTTTTCGAAGCTTCGCAACATCATTCGAGAATTTCGCAACCATCTCAGAAAGCCACAATTACAGAAAATTTAAGCCAATCAAATTTCAACTCAACATCAAACGTAATTTCTGAGACATTCATAAAACAACGGATTCATTAAGATGAACCGTAATTTATTTATCCAAATAAACTTTAAGTGTAGAACACTCAATCATTGTTTTCAACTTAAAAGAAATGATACATTTTATTTAGCTAAAAATAGTATCATCGTCTTCTTGATCATGTCTCTTGAAGTCGTTTGAACGGCCCTAGCAGCAACGATTGCTCAGATTGCTGACCGTCCTCCGCACTTCTCACAATCTCCAGTTCTCATCAGCCACCTGTATACAATACACAGATGTCTTTTAGTATCTCATACTATATGATTGGAAATAATTACGCTTTGTTGAATTGAGTTTGTACCTGAGGTGGAGGCATTCGTATGCCCCTTCTTCTTCTCTGCAAGATAGATCTTACAGTTCCTCTTCCAGTGGCCAATCTTGTGGCAATAGAAGCACTCAGATTTCGACGGGGCCCCTTTAGTCTTTTTCTTCCCTTTCTTTGCCTTCGCAGGTTGTGGGACCTGCCTCTTCTTACCCTTGCCTTTCGGCTGGTCGGAAGAAGCAGAGCCGACAACCAGTGCAGTCGGCTTCTTCTCAATCTCCTCAAACTGCCTAAGCATATTGAGGAGACCAGGAAGATCCGTTTCAAGACTGTTCATTATAAAACCAGTGATGAAAGGCTTAAACTCAGGAGTCAAAGACTTTAGGATAATGTCTATGGACATCTCATTGTCCAAGACAAATCCTAACTGGGCGGCGTCCTCTACGTACCCGATCATCTTGATAATATGATCATGTACAGGCCCTGCCCCCATCTTTGTGCCCCAGAGGTTGCTGGTGTCTTCGAACTTGGCAGCTCGAGATCGCTTGCCGTACAACTCTTGTGTATTGAGGAGCATGCTTTGAACATCCATATGTTCATGCTTCCTCTGCAACTCGTTGGTCATCGAAGCCAGAGTAAGGCACCTGGCCTTCTCTGCCTCCCTCTGGTACAATTTGTAGGCTTCCTTTTCCTCGAAGGTCGAATCTTCTTCGGGCTTATCCGGAGCGTCCTCGAACAGTACGTATCCTATTCCGACTAGGGAAAGGACCAACTTGATGTTCCTAAGCTAGTCTTTGTAGTTCGTTCCATCCAGCACGTTCTTCTCAACCATATATCTAAGTCCCGAATCCATTCTGCATTTTATAGATACTTTAGTCAGTATATGTTCGTAGTATAGTTTTAATGGTTTTTATAAAACTATATTCTCCCACTAAATTTATTAAAGTCATAATAATAAACAATTTATTATAAAATAACATTTGTGAGAGAGGGATCCAACTACCCTGAGTCTGACAACCTTGAGTGTATCTCAACAAGTTGTCCGACTCTGCAGTCGGTAGACGAACTCGTCGTCATTCATATTAACTATGATTCCCTATCGATTTTTACCCCTAGTCATTTGTGATCATGAGTGTGCTCAACCAGATCACAATGGCTAGCCTAGTCGGTCCCTTTTTTCGTGTCTAGCCTGACTTGCCCCACCGCTCGGTGTATGCACGACACGTTGGTTTGGGTCAGGACTTAGACTACATTCTTGGTTAGACTTATGCCGATGCTCGAAGGATGAGACAACGGTTTCAGTCAGGTCAAGATGTCAATCAAGAAATCGGTTTCTATAAGATTGACATATCACGGCTTGAGTGTAGCTCAACAACCGTAACATGTTTCTTACAGTTGCCAACTCCTAAAACAAGGAGGGCTACGATTTATCTTGAACAAGATTATTATCGTATTAACTTCGGTATAGTCGATGGACTTACATAGTCATGAATCGACTCCTTGCGGTCCAGCGGACGCGACCAGGGAATTGACTATGCCAGGACCACTTGTTACCCAGTCTAACTAGGTTGGTCCAGCAAACTTAGCCAAGCACATTGACCGACATCATGATCCATTGAAGGAGTTTTCATCAATTCTATGTTTTCCAAACAACTAAATGGCTTTTAATTAAGAAAACTAGTTAATCCTTATCAACTAGTGGATCCAAAAATTCGAAATTTTATGGATTGGTTGAACAATTTTTTATTAAGTCCTTATCAACTATAAGGTTCATTTGTTCAACGTGCTACCCCAATCTAATTAGGATTTTATAAAACAATTCAATATTTGTCTTTTATGAAAATCATTAATTAAACATTTTAATGACATGATTTACAAACAAAAGGGACTAACCTAATCCGGTATTAGGTTTTGTTTTGTTTTATCAAACATAGCATGTCACAAACTTATTAAAATTTCATCTCATAAAATTTTAAACATTTGATGGCTAACCTAATAAGGTTCACATGTCCATTAAAAAGAAACAACTAATTTATCACCATAAATAAAATTTCATTTTGTGACATACATGAGTATTTGCAAGTTTAAATTATCTACATAATAAAAACATGCAAATCTAAATTTTAACAATTAAAATTAAAGATTAAAATTTAAAGCCTTAAAAAAATTTCATCGCATAAAACTAGGTCGTATAAAATTATCAAATAATTTTAAACCTAGGCTTTAAAAATTTTTAAACCATATTTCTAAAATTAAAATATCACATAAATAATTTTAGAAACATCTATGTAAAAAGAAACTAGTTTATGTTTCATCTCATGAAAATAAAGTATTTCTATTATTTACATATTTTTAAAACAATTTTAAAACTCTTTTAAAATCTTTTAGAAATCGTTTTAGAGGCTTTCAAACAAAGTTTTTAAAGATTTCTAACCTTTATGTAACTAAAGAAAATATAAATTTCAAAGATAAAATTTTTCTATAAAGTTACATAAACATTAAATACCCCAAAAAAATTCATATCTCATTAAAAAAAATTTATAAAGTATTTAAACATTGGTGACCTATTTAAAATTTATCGCATAAAATAAATAGTCCCAAAATTTTCGTGTTGCAAAAACAATTTTTAAACACAAAACAATTTTTTAAAAACTATTAAAAAAATAGTTTGTCTGTTAAAACTTAAGCAATTTTAAAGATTTAAAAAACGCTTAAAAGATCAACATGCATAAACGTGGCTCCGATAGCACTGTTGGGGTTTTTGGCGGACCCCCAGAGCTCGGGTCTGTGTCTGTCCTAAGTCGGACAGACCGCAAAGGCACGAATGCGCAGCGGAAAACGGAAAATCAAAATTTCCAGACTAGCTAAACTATTTAGCTAGGCTCTGGGGAGCCAGAACCTAGCCGATCTATGCCAACTTGGGGTGGATCTGACCACCCCATGAGGGATCTACTCTAAAGCGACTAATTAAATCTACACTACAAATTACTTAACCACATACTCGGAATCTTGGCCCTGGGGCAGGCAAGATGTACCGCATCGTCTTCAGAAGCTCCTCGTAGCGGAGCCGCTTTGACTCGATCCGCCTGAGCCGCCTCGCACCCTCGCATCGATCTGCCCGAGCCGACTTTCGCCTCCGAGCCGATCACACGCGGTAGAAAGTTTCACTTGAGAAGAACCCACGTCTTAGACGTCCGGATCAAGAATCCAAACCCCCTTCGTAGTCTTGCTAGGACTACTCCGGAGAACAGGAAGAGAGAGAGAGAATTTAGTCGCCGATTGAGCTTGCTCTAAAAATCTGGAGCTACTCGATCGATGGCTTGGTGTGTTTTTCAACGAGGAGAGTGCACCCCTATTTATATAGGGAGTCGGCACTCACTCTCTCGTTGAGAGCAATGTGGGACATTCCGCAAGAGGGAGAAAAAACAATTAAGCCAATTTGGCTTAATTTCAAGTTAAAGTGAGCTTTTCATAAAAGCAAACTTTAACTAATTAATTCTCATTGCATATTAAACCTTAGACACCAAACAAGCTATCAATCCGAAGAGCTTCTAATGGTGAACACGTAGGAACCGACGGCGACGAATTTCTACTTCGTTTGACCCCTCAAACAATTGCTCAAAGTTTAGCAAATCATCAAAATTCGTAGCCGTCATTTAGGGTTTCTAAAAAAACCCTAAATTGACTTAAGTTGCCGGCGCGCCCGCTAGGCTTAGCGGGCGCACCCGCCCAAGGGAGCAAGGGCGGGCCGTCCGCCCGCTACCGCAGCGGGCGCTGGCCGGCTGCTGCAGCGGGCCACACCCGCTGCAGCCAGCGGGCTGCGCCCGCTTGCCCTTGCCTATGGGCCTTTTAGCCCAGTGGGTCTAACCCACTTCGCCTTGGACTGTTTTCGTGTTTCCAGGCTCGTTTGAGCTCCGATTTGGACACGGTTTAAACCTGTGTTTAGACCGGAATGATCCCGTCATCCAGGTAACCCTTTCCAATATATTTGTTCCTACTAAATTTGTCGTAACCAATTTACGACACGTTTAATCTTTGGTTTGCATCAAATGTAACGTTTGTCCCTATTGCTATTGCGACTAACTTTCACAACTTGACTTGTGAATATCATCAAATGATTTTCTCTCAATTAATCTTCCTATTACTAGGACACGAACACTACTCGGTGTGAGACCCTACAGCCTGACCTTACTACAGGTTGGGGCTCGGAACCCCTAGACGACGGTCACTACGAGCAGTAGCTGTCGTCTCTGTTTCAGAATCATCATAACGTGATCGACCCTTTGACAAAAGTATCATTGGGTTTGTATTGGCTGTGTTAGTGATGAACTTCGTTAGCCGTAGTCCCTTCGTCAAGACTGTGTTTATGTTGGCCTAGGGTATGGTTTACTGTCAACCCTATAAGACAACATTGGTCAGTATACGGTGGTCTTTATTGTATATACGTTGTACTTCTTACAATGCACCCCGGTCGAGGATTAACATAAAGACCGTACTGAGCCTGTAACACTAACTTCCCTTTAACGGAAGTGACGAATCCCATCTTAGTCATCTACTCGCCTCGAGAGCTTCGGGTGCAGCTCAACCTAAGATCTTTCAACAGGCCTAGCCTCGAAGCTAGATCATAGGTCTAAGCTACACCGTTCACTCACAGGTTTGTACAAACGACTTCAGGTCTTAAGGACCAGCTAACCTATCATCACCCTAGAGTTATTAAAGACAGTTCAGTTAAAGTCAACCATTTAATAACTCTTATGTGGTCGTTCAGTGAACTCATTCTCTAATGAGCACCTGTGTCTCATCTCCGACTTCACTAAGTCGAATGACTATGAGATCATCATTATCCTAAGGTAAGACTAAGACATAATGGTCTATCTGATGTGTTGATATCCAGTTCTCGACGCATCTATGACCACGAACCGTTTAAGACTTATGTTTATATTCGGTCGCTTACTTACTCATAATCGAGATCTCATCTAGATACGTAAGGACCAAACTATAAGTCTATGGATATTATCTAAGTATATTAATACGAATGATTTTATTATACTTAGAATAATACTTACCAGATACAGTATGAACAAGACGTATATCTAGGATAAATTGCCTTATGGGCACATATTCTCCTACAGATAAATGGGCCCGAGTGCAAGTGGAAGATGTAGAGAAATGATGCCCTCGAGGCTATTTATCTCTGTGTGAAAAGCACAAAAGTCTTGTTCGAAATAACAGTAAGCTGTTTGGTAATAATTTATCTAAGTTATTTTATAATGTAGTAAACATTAGATATTAACTTAGGTAAAGTCCTGAGACTTTATGCAAGGCCAAACATGTATCGAGATTAGTATCTCGATCATGGAGAAATGTTTGACAATCTGTAGTATGAGTCTAAAAGGGTTCGTGGTCGTAGATGTTTCGAGACAAGGATATCGAAACATCGGATAGATCATTGTGTCTTAGTCTTCACCGTTTAGCGGTGGCGATGATCTCATGATCGTTTGAATTGGCGAAGTCGAAAACGAGACACAGGTGCTCATTAGAGAATGAGTTCACTAAACGATCCACAAGATTTATCATATTGTTATATTGACCAATCTGTCATTGATAACTCTCAGTGATGAAAGGAAAGTTGGTCTTTTGACTTGAGGTCATTTTACGAACATGTGCGTGAACGGTGCCATTTAGATCACTGACCTAGCTTCGAGGCTAGGCCTGTCGAAAGGTCTTTGATCAGGTGTCACTTGAAGCGTACGAGGAGAGTAACGACCAAAAGAGGATTCGTCTCTCCCGGTCAATAGGAGTTAGTGTCTTAGAGTTAGGTCGGTTTTTAGTAAAATCTCTGATCAGAGTATGTTGGAAGAAGTCCAACATTAGTTGACTAAAGATCGATAGAAACTAACCGAAGTCAAGTTATTAGGGTTGACAGTTTGACCGTACCCTAGACTTGATCTACACGACATAGTTAAGACGAAGAGACTATAACTGCGAAATTCATCACGAAAACGTCAGGGTGGTCCTGAAAATACTCATGTCGATGAGTCAACCACATAATGATGATTCTGAAGCAGGGACGGCAACCACTGCTCGTGGTCACTGTCGTATAGGGCTTCGGGCCCAACCTGTTGTAAGGGTCAGGCTGTAGGGTCTCACACAGAGTGCGAACTTCATCTAGTAATAGGTAGAAATTAGTTATGGAGAATAATTTGTATTTGATGCAAAAGAAGAAAAAATTGCATTTTGATGCAAATGACAATTTAAGCTAAGATAGGGGACTAATTTGCATATGACGCAAAAGATATTAAATATATCTTAAATAGTTTAAGACAATATTTAATGATATAAACGCAAGGAAAAGGTTACCTAGATGACGGGATCGTCCCGCTCTAAACGCAGATTCAAACCACGTCAAAAATGAAGTCCAAATGACTCCATCAAGTCTATTTAAAGTGTTTAAATAGAAGCCAAAATAAATCACGCCCATGTGCTTTTTGCTATTTGAGAAACACAAAATTAAAAAGGGGGAATCACGTTTTGGGGCTTGGCCAAATGGCCAGGCCCGTGTATGTCTGACGCCTCAAAATGGGGCGCCAGATTCTGTCTCGCGCGCCCCAAGGGGCGCGTGCATCGCACGCGCCCCGCTTGGGGCGCGTGTCATGCACGTGCCCCACTTGGGGCACGCGCAGAGCTACGCGTGCACAGGCATGGGGCCCACACTATGGGCCCCACAATGGGTTTGGAATCCTAAGTATCTGATTCCTTTTTGACGGCTGCTTGTATTTGCGAAATACAATGTTTGGGCTGATCTTTGGGCGATCCATTGGAGGGTCAAACGGACTCCGATTGACGTGCCATTTTTTCCTATGCGTTCACTGTTGAATGCCCTTTGTATTGATAGGTTGTATCAATCATGAAGCTCAACGGTGAGGGAGTTAAAATTCACGGAAGTTTGGCCTTTGTGAAAGGCAAACTAAATTGAATTTATTAACTCCAAAATTTAGTCCCACTTCGGATTTTGAGTAAAGGGGAGCGGTCAGCCGCCTATATAAATAAGGGTCACTCCCCTCCTCAAAACTCGTCCCAAGCTCAAGATCTGAGCGGCTCCTGTAAATGTTGGAGCAGGTTCGGATTTAGGCTTAAATTAATATTCTCTATCTCCCTATAATTTCTGCCTTACTCCAGAAGGGCTCTAGCAAAGCCACGAAGGAGTTCGGATTCAGATCCAAAATCTTGGCGAAGGCTTTCACTCGCGTGAAAATTTCTTCGACACATGGTTGGCTTGGCGATACGAGGATTGCTCGCCTCAGAATGGAGAGCAGTTCGAGGAATGGTTCAAGGAGCGGCTCAGCGTGGGACGGGGAGCGGCTCAGAAGACGGTGCGGAACATCTAGCCCTCCCCAAGGTTGAGATTCCGGGTATGTGTTTTATAAGCTCTCGTTTTAATTATTCGCAGTAGTTTAGATCTCTCTTGGGGTGGTCAGATCCACCCTGAGTTGGCAGAGACGCCGGCTAAGAGGGTCTGGTTCCTTAGGGCTGTATGTTAATTAGATTAACATATTTTTCCGCTGCAATTTTATGTCTATGTTCCGTCCGACTTAGGACGGGAATAGAGTTTTTGTGCCCTAAGGGTCCGCCAAAACCCTTCAGTGGTATCAGAGCAATGTCAGTATGATGATCTAGGACTGCGATAATTAATTGAAAGCTTTTAAATACAGAAAAATGTTTTCTTTAAATTTATGTGATTAGTTTAAAAATGATTTTAAATGATTAAAATTTAAATGATAAATTTTAAATGTTTAAAATTTTATGTGATAAATTTTAAACATGAAATTTTAAACATTTAAAATTTATATGATAAATTTTAAACATGAAATTTTTTAAAATGATGTTTTAAATTTAAGTGATAATCTTAAAACTGATTTTAAAACTTTAAATATTTATGCGATAAATTTAAAATAATTTTTGATGTTTAAAAAATTTATATGATAAATTTTTAAGCATGAAATCTTTTAAAATGATGTTTTAAATTTATGTGATATTTTAAAACTGATTTTAAAAGTTTAAAATTTTTATGCGATAAATATTTTAAGTAGCAAGCAAATTTTTTGATTTTTAAAACAAGTTTTTTATTTTTATGAGATAAAATAAAATGTTTTGAAAATCATAATTTTAAATTTAAATGTTAAATTTAAGTATGCATGCTAAAATTGTTTATGCGATAAACATTATTCTATTTAATTGTTAAATAGTTGTACACTCTTTTTATGCGTTAAAATTAGTGTAACTTTATGCTAATGGCTATGTCATCTTGTCCCTTATTTGATAACACAAGACAACCTCTTAGGTTAGCCAATAAAGAACTCGTTAAAATTTATGAGATAAATTCTAATGACATGCTATGTTTTAATAAAACATTAATAACATTTTGAGGCCTAATTCCTGATTTGGGTAGTCCCTTTAATGAAATTTTAATTCTAATTGTTATGATATTAATTCTCATTAAAGGACTTCGCTTTTAGCATTGTTAATAAATTTATTAAAATCCTAATAACGATTAGGATAACATTGAACCTTATAGTTGATAAGGATTTAATAAAAGTTATTAAACAAATCCTAAAATTTTGAATTTAAGGATACAACTAGTTGATATGATTAATTAGTTGTTAATAAAAGCCTTTTAGTATATGGCACGCATATTAAAATGACAAGCTTCATTCAATGGACCATGATCCAGTCAATGTGCTTGGCTAAGTTTGTTGGATCACCCTTCTAAGGGATAGTGATCCTGGCTTAGTCAATTCCCTGGCTGTATTCCGCTGGGCCGCAATGACGCGAATCATGACTATATGACACCATGGACTATATCTAAGTCAAATACGTTAATAATCTTCTTCAAGATTAGCAGTATCCCTCCTTGTTTAGGGGTTGGCAACTATAGGACCCGTGTTCTAGTTGTTGAGCTACATTCAAGCTGTGACATGGTAACCTTGTAGAAACCAACTCCTTAAATACATAAGATGAAATCTTGACTTGACCCAACCCGTCGTGTCGTCAATACACCGAGCGCCGGCGTAAGATAAGGCAATGATGTAGTCTGGCTAGATGTAGTCTAAGACCTGACCAAACCGACGAGTCGTGAACACACCGAGCACCGGGGGAAGTCAGGCTAGACACGAAAACAAGGGTCCGACTAGACTAGACATTGTGATTTGGATGAGCACACTCATGATCACAAATGGCTAGGGGTATAAACCGATAAGTGGGTAATATCTGATATGATCGATGAAGATCATCTTCCAATTACAGAGTCAAGTAACTTGTTGAGCTACACTCAAGGTTGTTAGGCTTAGGGTGATTGGATCTCTTACCCATTTATTTAATTCGATTAAGTCGTTCATTGTTAAGGCTTAAGAATGATCGTAAAAATAGTGGGAGGATATAGATAGATAAAAGCCATTCTACCTATATTTAATATTGAACAAATGCCAAACTAGGGCAAGACTATGTTTACCGAACGAATCAAAATATTTTAATGGAATTAGTTAACTGGTTAAATAGGTTGATTAATTAAATATCAAGTTAAATTCTAATAGATAGAATTAAACTATTTTCTCGTTGACATTAAAATGACCTTCTAAAGAACAGACTTAAGAAATATGATTTCATTAAGTTTTGGGTCCAACAAATAAATTTAGGCTACATGTCACTCGCCTCTATATGGGGCAGCTTGAACATATAAGATATTCGAAGTGTGTTTCTCCCTACAACTTGTCGAGCTACACTCAAGGTTGTATGGGAAAAACAATTTTGATCCGCAAAGTTCGAGAATTCGATCAAACTGTTTGAGTCGAATACGAGTGCATGAGCGGTGCAAGACTATGCATCCCAACCGGATCTTGAGACAGGCAATGTGTTGAGCTACACTCAAGGTAGCAAAACACAAGCGTTTGGATAATGAGATGCTTGCATAGCTGTTCATTTATGTTGGTCTATTTAATATCTAAATATGATTTAGAAAAGGAAGAAGGCACTCCGTAAAATCAATTGAGAAAGTTAGTTATATTTATCATTAGTAAAGGCATAAGTAGGAGGAAATAAAAATGTGACATATTTTGATGTTACGATTTCAGAATAAGTGTTATACAAAAGACGTCAAACACATTTTGACGAATGTCGTCACCTTACTTTTGAAGTAATGTTTTGTGTTAGTAATTTGTAATAACTATAATATATTAAATGTTAATATATATATATATACACAAGCTAGTAGCAAACTTATATGGCAAAATAAACAAGTCGTATTGAGAGACTAAGCTTCACAAGTCACATAAAGAGTGGTCTGACCTCTCGTATTATGAAGTCTGCGGACACTTGTGAATCTTATCTTCTTAGATAGAATGGTCGAAACCCATCTGTAAGACAGTGGGAGAATGAGTTGTCGGACTTAGTCTCGTACATGCTGATGTACCCGAGTCTAGATTAACCAAAATAAGTTATTCGTATATTTTATTTAGACACGTGTTCTTGATGAAACACAAGTCTAATAAAATAAAGAACGAAATGACAAAAGTATTTAAACTGATTCGATTAGATCGAATGGTCAAATACTTAGCGACAAAAAATCTTGCGTAATTAAAAGAAAATGTGATTATCTCTCAGGTCAAGTCTGTTAACACATCGATGTGTTAAAAGGTATGAATCACACTTAGTTAGACTTGGTGCGATCCATAGCAAGTGACTCTAAGTTAAGTCCTCCTTCTGGGTTAAGTCCCAGATAGTACTGCCTATGGTTTGATAATGTTCTATGAGGACATTATCAATAAGATATTCATTAAATCAATTGTAAGGAAGTTGTATAATTGCTCGAATCTCGTGAGACGAATTGTCGAGTTAGACATCGTAACTGATGATGACTTAGTCAACTTCCTGGATGAAATTCGGAGTAGTAACTCCAATTTATAACTTGATGCAATCAGAATAGGTCCGTGTGCATAAATAAATTTTGGAATTTAGTTTACGTACCTAAGGAAAATGTTTCCTCATTTTCTGTAAGTAAATCTTTAAGTTAAAAGATTGGTGCAGAAAGAAAATAGTGAAGTACAATCATGTTGGCCGAGAACGGTTTTCATCCTAATTCCTATGAAATGGATTATGATGAAACCTTTTTCGCCAGCAGCTGTGTACAGATCTACTCGGACCAAACTCAATGTAAACGCTCATGTTGACCATGAAAATTGGAGCATTCACTTATAAGTTCGTTTTTCTATATATGATTTAGACGAACCAACTCATATGAATTAGCCAAAAGGTTTTCAAGGTCAGTGGGAGCGTAAAAATTACATGCGAGTCATCAAAGGATTGGAACATATATTTTGACAAAGTAATCAAAGAGTTTGATACGTTATCAGAAATAGATATGAGCCATTTGAAATGACCCGTAACTAATTTAAAATTATTATCGTAAGGTACGATGAACTGGATAAGATCCAAGGAAATAAAATATTATGGATTCTGAAAGACCAAGTGAATTATTTGAATGAGATTCAAATGGTTGGTCTAACATGAACATTGAAACCCCTTAAGTCTATATGTAGACGGTTTTAGCAGATCCACTCACAAAGGCTCTACCACATAAAGTCGAGAAAACTTATGTGTAAAACGGTATAAGATACCAAGATAAATGGGCCTGAGTGCAAGTGGGAGATGTAGAGAAATGATGCCCTCGAGGCTATTTATCTCTGTGTGAATAGCACAAACGACTTGTTCGAAATAACAGTAAGCTGTTTGGTAATAATTTATCTAAGTTATTTTATAATGTAGTAAACATTAGATATTAACTTAGGTAAAGTCCTGAGACTTTATGCAAGGCCAAACATGTATCGAGATGAGTATCTCGATCATGGAGAAATGTTTGACAGTCTGTAGCATGAGTCTAAAAGGGTTCGGGTCGTAGATGTTTCGAGACAAGAATATCGAAACATCGAATAGATCATTGTGTCCTAGTCTTCATCGTTTAGCGGTGGCGATGATCTCACGATCGTTTGACTTGGCGAAGTCAAAAACGAGACACAGGTGCTCATTAGAGAATGAGTTCACCGAACGATCCACAAGAGTTATCATATGGTTATATTGACCAATCTGTCAATGATAACTCTCAGTGATGATAGGCAAGTTGGTCTTTTGACTTGAGGTCATTTTACGAACCTGTGCGTGAACGGTGCCACTTAGATCACTGACCTAGCTTCGAGGCTAGGCCTATCAAAAGGTCTTTGATCACGTGTCACTTGAAGCGTACGAGGAGAGTAACGACCAAGAGAGGGTTCGTCTCTCCCGGTCAATGGGAGTTAGTGTCTTAGAGTTAGTTCGGTCTTTAGTAAAATCTCTGATCAGAGTATGTTGGAAGAAGTCCAACATTAGTTGACTAAAGATCGATAGAAACTAACCGGAGTCAAGTTATTGGGGTTGGCAGTTTGACCGTACCCTAGACTTGATCTACACGACTTTGTTAAGACGAAGAGACTATAACTGCGGAATTCATCATGAAAACAGTCAGTTTGGTCCCGACAATACTCATGTCGATGAGTCAACCACATAATGATGATTCTAAAGTAGGGACGGCAACCACTGCTCGTGGTCACTGTCATATAGGGCTTCGAGCCCAACCTGTTGTAAGGGTCAGGCTGTATGGTCTCACACTGAGTGCGACCTTCGTGTAGTAATAGGTAGAAATTAGTTAGGGAGAATAATTTACATTTGATGTAAAGGAAGAGAAAATTGTATTTTGATGCAAATGACAATTTAAGCTAAGATATGGGACTAATTTGCATATGATGCAAAAGATATTAAATATATCTTAAATAGTTTAAAAAAATATTTAATGATATAAACGCAAGGAAAAGATTACCTGGATGACGGGATCGTCCCGCTCTAAACGCAGGTTCAAACCACGTCAAAAACGGAGTCCAAATGCTCCATCAAGTCTATTTAAAGTGTTTAAATAGAAGCCCAAATAAATCAGGCCCATGTGCTTTTTGCTGTTTGAGAAACACAAAATTAAAAAAACGAGGAAATCACGTTTTGGGGCCTGGCCAAATGACCAGGCCCGTGTATGTCTGGCGCCCTAAAAATGGGGCGCCAGATTCTGTCACGCGCGCGCCACTAGTGGTGCGTGCATCGCACGCTCCCCGCTTGGGGCTCGTGTCATGCACGCGCCCCACTTGGGGCACACTCAGAGCTGCACGTGCACAGGCGTGGGGCCCACTCTGTGGGCCACACAATGGGTTTGGAACCCTAAGTGGCTGATTCCTTTTTGACGGCTGCTTGTATTTGCGAAATACAATGTTTGGGCTGATCTTTGGGCGATCAATTGGAGTGTCAAATGGACTCCGATTGACGTGCCATTTTTCCTATGTGTTCACTGTTGAACGCCCTTTGTATTGATAGGTTGTATCAATCATGAAGCTCAACGGTGAGGGAGTTAAAATTCACGGAAGTTTGGCCTTTGTGAAAGGCAAACTAAATTGAATTTATTAACTCCAAAATTTAGTCCTACATCGGATTTTGAGTAAAGGGGAGCGTTCAACCGTCTATATAAATAAGGGTCTACTCCCCTCCTCAAAACTCGTCCCAAGCTCAAGATCTGAGCGGCTCCTGTAAATGTTGGAGCAGGTTCGGATTTAGGCTTAAATTAATATTCTCTATCTCTCTATAATTTATGTCTTACTCCTGAAGGGCTCTAGCAAAGCCACGAAGGAGTTCGAATTCGGATCCGAAATCTTGGCGAAGGATTTCACTCGCGTGAAAATTTCTTCGGCGCGTGGTTGGCTCGGCGACACGAGGATTGCTCGCCTCGGGATGCGAAGCAGTTCGAGGAGCTGTTCAAGGAGCGGCTCGGCGTGGGACGGGAAGCGGCTCGGAAGACGGTGCGGAACATCTAGCCTTTTCCAAGGTTGAGATTCCGGGTATGTGTTTTATAAACTTTCGTTTTAATTATTCGCAGTAGTTTAGATCCCTCTTGGGGTGGTCAGATCCACCCTGAGTTGGCAGAGATCCTGGCTAAGAGGGTCTGGTTCCTTAGGGCTGCATGTTAATTAGATTAACATATTTTTCCGCTACAATTTTATGTCTATGTTCCGTCCGACTTAGGACGGGAATGGAGTTTTTGTGCCCTAAGGGTCCGCCAAAACCCTTCCGTGGTATCAGAGCCATGTCTGTATGCTGATCTAGGACTGCGATAATTAATTGAACGCTTTTAAATACAGAAAAATGTTTTCTTTACATTTATGCAATAAGTTTTAAAATGATTTTAAATGTTTAAAATTATATATGATAAATTTTAAACATGAAATTTTTAAAATGATGTTTTAAATTTATGTGATAATCTTAAAACTGATTTTAAAACTTTAAATATTTATCTGATAAATTTAAAATAATTTTAGATGTTTAAAAATTTTAAATGATAAATTTTTAAGCATGAAATCTTTTAAAATGATGTGATATTTTAAAACTGAGTTTAAAAGTTTAAAATTTTTATGCGATAAATATTTTAAGTAGCATGCAAATTTTGTGATTTTTTAAAACAAGGTTTTTATTTTTATGAGATAAAATAAAATTTTTTAAAAATCATAATTTTAAATTTAAATGTTAAATTTAAGTATGCATCTAAAATTGTTTATGCGATAAACATTATTCTATTTAATTGTTAAATAGTTGTACACTCTTTTTATGCGTTAAAATTAGTGTAACTTTATGTTAATGGCTATGTCATCTTGTCCCTTATTTGATAACACAAGACAACCTCTTAGGTTAGCCATTAAAGAACTCGTTAAAATTTGTAAGATAAATTTTAATGACATGCTATGTTTTAATAAAATATTAACAACACTTTCAGACCTAATTCCTGATTAGGGTAGTCCCTTTAATGAAATTTTAATTCTAATTGTTATGATATTAATTCTCATTAAAGGACTTCGCTTTTAGCGTTGTTAATAAATTTATTAAAATCCTAATAACGATTAGGATAATACTGAACCTTATAGTTGATAAGGATTTAATAAAGGTTATTAAACAAATCCTAAAATTGTTAATTTAAGGATACAACTAGTTGATAGGATTAATTAGTTGTTAATAAAAGCCTTTTAGTATATGGCACTCATATTAAAATGACAAGCTTCATTCAATGGACCATGATCCAGTCAATGTGCTTGGCTAAGTTTGTTGGATCACCCTTCTAAGGGATAGTGATTCTGGCTTAGTCAATTCCCTGGCTGTATTCCGCTGGACAGCAATGACGTGAATCATGACTATATGACACCCTGGACTATTTCTAAGTCAAATACGTTAATAATCTTCTTCAAGATTAGTTGTATCCCTCCTTGTTTTAGGAGTTGGCAACTATAGGACCCGTGTTCTAGTTGTTAAGCTACACTCAAGCTGTGACATAGTAACCTTGTAGAAACCAACTCCTTAAATACATAAGATGAAACCTTGACTTGACCCAACCCGTCGTGTCGTGAATACACCGAGCGTCGGCGTAAGATAAGTCAATGATGTATTCTGGCTAGATGTAGTCTAAGACCTGACCAAACCGACGGGTCGTGAACACACCGAGCGCTGGGACAAGTCAGGCTAGACACGAAAACAAGGGTCCAACTAGAGTAGACATTGTGATTTGGATGAGCACACTCATGATCACAAATGGCTAGGGGTAAAAACCGATAAGAAGGTCATATCTGATATGATCGATGAAGAGTCATCTTCCAATTACAGAGTCAAGCAACTTGTTGAGCTACACTCAAGGTTGTTAGGCTTAGGATGATTGGATCTCTTACCCATTTATTTAATTCGATTAAGTCGTTCATTGTTAAGGCTTAAGAATGATCGTAAAAATAGTGGGAGTATATAGATAGATAAAAGCCATTCTACCTATATTTAATATTGAACATATGCCAAACTAGGACAAGACTATATTTACCGAACGAATCAAAATATTTTAATGGAATTAGTTAACTGGTTAAATAGGTTGATTAATTAAATATCAAGTTAAATTCTAATAGATAGAATTAAACTATTTTCTCGTTGACATTAAAATGACCTTCTAAAGAACAGACTTAAGAAATATGATTTCATTAAGTTCTGGGTCCAACAAATTAATTCACGCTACATGTCACTCGCCTCTATATGGGGCAGCTTGAACATATAAGATATTCGAAGTATGTTTCTCCCTACAACTTGTTGAGCTACACTCAAGGTTGTATGGGGAAAACAATTTTGATCCGCAAAGTTCGAGAATTCGATCAAACTGTTTGAGTCGAATACGAGTGCATGAGCGGTGCAAGACTATGCATCCCAACCAGATCTTGAGACAGGCAACGTGTTGAGCTACACTCAAGGTAGCAAAACACAAGCGTTTGGATAATGAGATGCTTGCATAGCTGTTCATTTATGTTGGTCTATTTAATATCTAAATATGATTTAGAAAAGGAAGAAGTCACTTCGGAAAGTCAATTGAGAAAGTTAGTTATATTTATCATTAGTAAAGGCATAAATAGGAGGAAATGAAAATGTGACATATTTTGATGTCACGATTTCAGACTAAGTGTTATACAAAAGACGTCAAACACATTTTGACGAATGTCGTCACCTTACTTCTGAAGTACTGTTTTGTGTTAGTAATTTGTAATAACTATAATATATTAAATGTTAATATATATATATACACAAGCTAGTAGCAAACTTATATGGCAAAATAAACTAGGCCGTATTGAGAGACTAAGCTTCACAAGTCACATAAAGAGGGGTCTGACCTCTCGTATTAAGAAGTCTGCGGACACTTGTGAATCTTATCTTCTTAGATAGAATGGCCGAAACCCATCTGTAAGACAGTGGGAGAATGAGTTGTCGAACTCAGTCTCGTACATGCTGATGTACCTGAGTCTAGATTAACCAAAATAAGTTATTCGTATATTTTATTTAGACACGTGTTCTTGATGAAACACAAGTCTAATAAAATAAAGAACGAAATGACAAAAGTATTTAAACTGATTCGATTAGATCGAATGGTCAAATACTTAGCTATATAAAATCTTGCATAATTAAAAGAAAATGTGAGTTTCTCTCAGGTCAAGTCTGTTAACACATCGATGTGTTAAAAGGTATGAATCACACTTAGTTAGACTTGGTGCGATCCATAGCAAGTGACTCTGAGTTAAGTCCTCTTTCTGGGTTAAGTCCCAGATAGTAATGCCTAGGGTTTGATAATGTTCTATGAGGACATTATCAATAATATATTCATTAAATCCATCGTAAGGAATTTGTATAATTGCTCGAATCTCGTGAGACGAATTGTCGAGTTAGTCATCATAACTAATGATGACTTAGTCAACATCCTGGATGAAATTCGGAGTAGTAACTCTATGGATTCTGAAATAAAACATTATGGATTCTGAAAGACCAAGTGGATTATTTGAATAAGATTCAAATGGTTGGTCTAACATGAACATAGAAACCCCTTAAGTCTATACTGTAGATGGTTTTAGCAGATCCACTCACAAAGGCTCTACCACATAAAGTCGAGAAAACTTATGTGTAAAACGGTATAAGATACCAAGATAAATGGGCCTGAGTGCAAGTGGGAGATGTAAAGAAATGATGCCCACGAGGCTATTTATCTCTGTGTGAATAGCACAAACGTCTTGTTCGAAATAACAGTAAGGTGTTTGGTAATAATTTATCAAAGTTATTTTATAATGTAGTAAACATTAGATATTAACTTAGGTAAAGTCCTGAGGCTTTATGCAAGGCCAAACATGTATCGAGATGAGTATCTCGATCATGGAGAAATGTTTGACCGTCTGTAGCATGAGTCTAAAAGGGTTCGTGGTCGTAGATGTTTCGAGACAAGGATAGCGAAACATCGGATAGATCATTGTGTCTTAGTCTTCACCGTTTAGCGGTGGCGATGATCTCATGATCGTTTGACTTGGCGAAGTCAAAAACGAGACACAGGTACTCATTAGAGAATGAGTTCACTGAACGATCCAAAAGAGTTATCATATGGTTATATTGACCAATCTGTCAATGATAACTCTCAGTGATGATAGGCAAGTTGGTCTTTTGACTTGAGGTCATTTTACGAACCTATGCGTGAACGGTGCCACTTAGATCACTGACCTAGCTTCGTGGCTAGGCCTGTCGAAAGGTCTTTGATCGGGTGTTACTTGAAGCGTACGAGGAGAGTAATGACCAATAGAGGATTCGTCTCTCCTGGTCAATGGGAGTTAGTGTCGTAGAGTTAGTTCGGTCTTTAATAAAATATCTGATCAGAGTATGTTGGAAGAAGTCCAACATTAGTTGACTAAAGATCGATAGAAACTAACCGGAGTCAAGTTATTGGGGTTGACAGTTTGACCGTACCCTAGACTTGATCTACACGACATTGTTAAGACGAAGAGACTATAACTATGGAATTCATCAAGAAAACAGTCAGGGTGGTCCCGACAATACTCATGTCGATGAGTCAACCACATAATGATGATTATGAAGCAGGGACAGCTAACACTGCTCGTGGTCACTGTCGTATAGGTCTTCGAGCCCAACCTGTTGTAAGGGTCAGGCTGTAGGGTCTTACACAGAGTGCGATCTTCGTCTAGGAATAGGTAAAAAATAGTTAGGGAGAATAATTTGTATTTGATGCAAAGGAAGAGAAAATTGCATTTTGATGCAAATGACAATTTAAGCTAAGATAGGGGACTAATTTGCATATGATGCAAAAGAGATTAAATATATCTTAAATAGTTTAAGACAATATTTAATGATATAAACGCAAGGAAAAGGTTACCTAGATGACGGGATCGTCCCGCTCTAAACGCAGGTTCAAACCGCGTCAAAAACGGAGTCCAAACGACTCCAACAAGTCTATTTAAAGTGTTTAAATAGAAGCCCAAATAAATCAGGCCCATGTGCTTTTTGCTGTTTGAGAAACACAAAATTAAACAAAACGGGGGAAATCACGTTTTGGGGCCTGGCCAAATGGCCAGGCCCGTGTATGTCTAGCGCCCCAAAAATGGTGCGCCAGATTCTGTCTCGCGCGCGCACCAATGGGCGCGTGCATCACACGCGCCCCACTTGGGGCTGCACAGAGCTACGCGTGCACAAGCGTGGGGCCCACTTTGTGGGCCCCACAATGGGTTTGGAACCTTAAGTGGCTGATTCCTTTTTGACGGCTGCTTGTATTTGCGAAATACAATGTTTGGGCTGATCTTTGGGCGATCAATTGGAGGGTCAAACGGACTCCGATTGACGTGTCGTTTTTTCCTATACATTCACTATTGAACTCCCTTCGTATTGATAGGTTGTATCGATCATGAAGCTCAACGGTGAGGGAGTTAAAATTCACGAAAATTTGGCCTTTGTGAAAGGCAAACTAAATTGAATTTATTAACTCCAAAGTTTAGTCCCACATCGCCTATATAAATAGGGGTCTGCTCCCCTCATCAAAACTCGTCCCAAGCTCAAGATCTGAGCGGCTGCCGTAAATGTTGGAGCAGGTTTGGATCTAGGCTTAAATTAATATTCTCTATCTCCCTATAATTTCTGCCTTACTCATGAAGGGCTCTAGCAAAGCCATGAAGGAGTTCGGATTCGGATCTGAAATCTTGGCGAAGGCTTTCACTCGCATGAAACTTTCTTTGACACGTGGTTGGCTCGGCGACACAAGGATTGCTCGCCTCGGGATGCAGAGCAGTTCGAGGAGCAGTTCAAGGAGCGACTTGGTGTGGGACGGGGAGCGGCTCGGAAGACGGTGCGGAACATCTTGCCCTCCCCAGGGTTGAGATTCCGGGTGTGTGTTTTATAAGCTTTCGTTTTAATTATTCGCAGTAGTTTAGATCCCTCTTGGGGTGGTCAGATCCACCCCGAGTTGGCAGAGATCATGGCTAAGAGGGTTTGGTTCCTTAGGGCTGCATGTTAATTAGATTAACATTGCTGCAATTTTATGTCTATGTTCCGTCCGACTTAGGACTGGACTAGATTTTTTGTGCCCTAAGGGTCTGCCAAAACCCTTCAGAACTTTCTACTGTTTACTTCTTGTCAATCTTTCTTGTTTTTTCATCCATGTCTATATGAACAGCTGGTATGCCTACGATTTGTAGTATCTATGCATCCCACAATCTGTTATCACGGCATGCTCCATACCTTGCAGCTCAAGTAGCAGGTCAAGGAAATGCATTTTGGGATATCTATTAACCTCTTATCATGTTGCATATCATGGTTCATGGTTCATCGGTTTGATAGCATGCCTATTGAAGTATATATGTTCAGTTAAAATTTATATGTTTTTGTTTATGCATATACAGGTGGCGAAGTGCGCCATACTCGTTCAATTTTGTTAAGTGTCTGCCATACTCTTTCAATTTACGTGGAGTATCGGACCAGAAAGGAGAATGCGAATGTATGTCATACAGGTACCCATTTGTAAGTGTCTTCTAATAGCTCAATTTTCTTTGTTCCATTGGTACCCCGTTTCATCAGCTTTGGGTTGTTGTTGGTGTTACAGTGGTTTGAGGTGTTGGATGGGCTGCTGGGGCCTTACTGGAAGGCCATTGGTGTCCATGTTTGCAACCGGAAATTAAGAGCATATATGCTACTACAGTTCCATTATAGATGATGCTGACAAGTATTTGAAGCAATTGCATGCTCAATTGTTCAGCTCTCAACCCATGTTCTTAACAGAGAGATGACTAGTTTTTCTGAATGTTGCCAGTTATTGCATGCTCAATTGTGGTGGTTGTTGTTGTGCATGCTTGAGCTCCATTGTATATGATTCAACATTGTTCCTAACTAGGGATCTTTGTCAGTTTTTTTGTATGCTCAATAGGTTAAGATATCTTATCCTGTAATGTGTTTCTGGTATGTTTCCGGGATGCTTGAAAGTGAAGAGCCAAAGAAATTGAGTCATGTCCTATATTTTTCATTTTTGTTGATAATTGTAAGTGAATTTAAATGTTTGTTGCAATATGAATATGAATGTATGTATCTCATCCAGAATTTAAATGATTTCTAGCAATGGACGTGAGCTTTGTGAAATAATTTTGATTAGAGTCGTTAATGGAAAGCATTAGAATGTCAGGAGCCATACTACTCATGTATTTGTGGACCTCTATAATGCTCAATAGAATTATCCTTTGTGAGCTTATTTTCTATATATCTGTAGTAAATTCTTTCCCTTTGTAACGACTGGTTTTTCTATATTAGTGTTATCGATATAATATATATGTCATGGTGGATTTTCTCCGTATGTGTGTTTTCCCTTCCGTAGCTTTCGTTTTCGTTCGTTTCGTTGTGATGTTCTAGCTTCTTCCTTAGATCGTTGAGCTTGGAGTAAGTCACTCATGACGAGCTTCATATCGCTCATATCTTAGAGTTAGTTTGAGCTTAGGAGCCATAGGAATCCTTCCTGAAGCTTCGCGCTTCGAATCGACTCTTTTCGTGTACGTTAGTTGGTTCAAGAAGGAGAACCAACCGACTAGATTCCAATCTAGTCGGTCAGGAACTCTTCTGGAACCGACTAGTTCATTAAATCAATTATTCAGGAGTTACTGTTTACTCTTAGTCGGTCTAAGAACAACCACCGACCGACTAGATGTGAAACTAGTCGGTTAGAACTTGCTCTCAGACCGACTAGTTCCTTTGATTAATTTTACCTAAGTTACTGTTTATCGTTAGTCGGTCCATGAACACTCACCGACCGACTAGGTCTCAAACTAGTCGGTCGACGGGCCTTCACAGACCGACTAATTCACTTCCCCGATTTCTTCCTTCTTTCGCTGTTTGATTTTAGTCGGTCACAGTTGAACGACCGACCGACTAGTTCCCGAACTAGTCGATCAGCCACCCTTCGTTGACCGACTAAATCACCCAGAAACCCTAGGTTTGCCCTAGCCACCGCAATTTTCCTATAAATAACCCCCGATCGTTTTCTTTTCTTTCTTTCACTTCTCTTGGCCATTTCCCTTCCCCTAGACCTCTGATCTTCCCCAACCTTCCTCTAGCCCTTCCTCCTTCCTCAAGAGCCCCTCTCACCCTCCATTTAGGCCGGCCTTCATGCTTTAGGCCGCCTCCAACCCCCAAAACCCCCAAAATCCCATTTCTCCAGATTTTCTCCCCGTTTCCAGATCTGAGCCGTAGTTCTCCGGATCGTTCTTCCGTCGTCGTGCTTGCTCGGCATCGAACTTCTACTTCTATACGGTAGGGTTCGATCCTTTAATATTCTCATAACCCTCATTGTGATTTTATTGAAACCCTAATAAAATGGATATTAGAGATATTGTTCTGATGTTGTTTTGCCATGGCAACGATCTCATCCCCGTAGGTTACCATTTTGTGAGACGAACCTTCGCGATCGTCATCCTCGGTGCTAGGCAAGTGAAACTTGCCACTTAGGGTTTTAGGCCATGTCCTTAGGCCATTTACTTGTTTTAGCGTAAAAGAGACTAGGCAGTGAAAGGATAGCTGCCTAGACGCCCTTGATCTAGCTTGACAACGAGGCTAGATCCATCACCTTCATCATGCTTGCATGTCATGTTTAATTTCAATTAACGGTACGCGAATATCTGTTCATGTCATTGCATACTTGATTGTTCATCGTGTTTGTGTAGCACACGCTACTTTAAAAATGTAAGGTGCGGCGAGTAGGATTTTGACTCCTACATCGTGACTTGAGGCTAGGTGCACCCCTATGCCAAATACACTTCCTGGCTCGTGATCCAGAAGCGAGCACAGTGTGTTGCTAATCCCAACGCTCGACACACGTGGAGGGGTAGGGTTAAACGGTCGCTTGAGCTTAGGAGTTGGCCCAATCAGCCACTCTAGCCAAAAGACAGAAACTCTGAGCACAAAGTGAAAATCGTGATAAGTGATTCGTGAATTAGTGATTAGGTAGCTTTTGCTACATCGTGCGTGCTTGTCTCTTCCTTTAAACTGTTGCATCATACTTAACTGCCATGTCATTGCATTTTATTATAACTGCTAGGTTGTTAGTTTACTTTCCTTTCAGTTTCCTTGCTCAAGTCTTTTTAGACTTGCTGACATGTGCCCCTTGCTCTTTTGGGTGACACATGTTAGATCCCGAGCTAGAGGCCGTTACAGAGGACGTAGTGTTTACTGACGCTGAGCCCATGGCTGCCGAGGAGGAGTTTGTGGTCACTGGTGACCTGTCTTAGAGGTCGCTTGTGTTCTCTTCCTTGTTTAGGTTTGCTGTTAGTTGTCGGTGCGTGGCACCCTTGCTTGTATGTTGTGCTTGGTTGGCCATGTTTGGGCCTTAGTTTTTCCTTTTGAGCCCGGTGGCTTTTCTGTGATATTGTAATTTATTTTATGGATATTCTGAGATCTAATAAATTGCTTATTGTCTCATTTCCTTATTATTATCGTTGTTTCGTATTGCGTTGCAAGGACTTGCCAATTGAATTTTATACGCTTATCAGACTGCAGCTTCACAGCTCCACGTCTGAGCGGACCTCCTCACGTCTCGCCTTCCATTTTAGGGAAGCGGGGCGTGACACCCTTATTGGAGGCTCTGTAAGCAAGCTTACTGGTCTTTCTTTTTTAAAAATATGCTTTTCTTTCACTGTCACTTCTATTAGCAGAGGTGGCTCCTTCCGTAGGGTCACTGAAGCAAGAAAGTCGGTTTTGCTGCTGCCTTTGTGATCCCCAAAAGAAAAGCATTGTTAGAACATCATGTGCATGGTCGATATCATGGTTGTACTTGTTCACAAAGCTTCTAAGCCTAGACAAGGAGATGACATGAGAGAGCCCACGTCCACATATGTTTGATTGGTCGCCCTGACAGTTCTCTCAAACGGTTTGGAGTTGTACATTTGTTTGATTCAGATTGTGCAAGGAATTGGGTTTTATCACCAACCTGTTTGGTACTATCCCATTCCCAAAATTTGTAAACACCGCTTGCAAGGAATGTGATCTGTGTAGGTCCTGATACCATAACTACAATTGTTAGTAGAACCACAAATACAAGTAGAAACCACAATATGAACATAATCAAGAACAAATTATCAGCAGACGCAACGGTCTGTAATGCGACATGAAATTCATCATCGGTATGCAATCCAGCAAGCACTGATTAATGCAGTATTTCGATGATGTAGGGGATACAATCATGCAGGTGAAAACTCAAATATGGATACCAAATACAGACGAAAGTTTCACAATGCATGGCTGCAGTGAAATAATAATAATAAAACTAGAACTCAGCAGCAATTGATTTTGCATGATAACATTGTCAAATTAAACTAAAATTTGCTTGATTATAAGAAATGAAAGAAGCTAGACAACCCAAATTTTAATACGGAACCAAACCAACTTTCATTCATTGATTCATTTTTTCATACATAACACCCATAAAACAGAACATACATTACACATACAATCATATTAAGCTATGCCTTATGAAAATAAGTTTTAACTATTAAACAATCTACAACAAACATTACAACATTGATTCCTACCAGGCATGTGAAACATCCACAAATGAACGAATCATTGAACCATGGACGTACTGAAGACTCTGCCACATGGACTCTGCCCTCGATGGAATCATTTCGGTCCCAGGATGACATGAAGACTCTGCCACATGGACCATATCGATCATGGGTCTTTAACGGTGCACCAATGGACGAACTGGATTGCTTTGGGCTTTCCAATACGCCACAGCAGCTTCATATGTTGTGAAACCCTTATATATTGCATTGGGAAATCGATGAACTTGGGCCTTGCATTCTTCCCAAGTTTCATACAACCCGCATTGCCTTCCACTTTTCACAACATAATATGATTTTGCCATAAATATCTACAAAATTCAAATACTTCATTTATGATAATCTTCTTTATACGCAAATGGAAGTAATAATCATATTTTTTATGCAAATGTTGAGGGGTGAATTCTTGTTGTGCAAATTAAATTTTTTATGAAAATACCTGCATTGCCTTCCAATCATACATCTCTCCGCTCAACATTTGCCTATGATTGGAAGGCAGTGCTGGTTTTAGACATCCCCCTATCCAACAATAAAAGAAATTGCAACAGTAATGCACATGTAACAAAACATGCTCAGCAATATCATGTAGAACAAGCATTGAAGCCAACAAGAATTGGGTTTCCCTGGAAATTGCCAAGAACTACCTTGTGCTTAGATAAGGCTAGATGCATGGAGAACTGCTTCACATATGCAAAATCCATTAAAGCATCACATTAATATAGCACTGATATATTCTACGTATCATTGAAAATCAAAGCGTCAAATATCAAACATAAACTTGCCTGCTACTACATCATGTTGTAAACTCAATTCCATATATGTAGAAGTAAAAATTAACTAAAACAATGTAGCATACCGTATGCATGTGTAATCAAAAACATGTTGCATACTATGTAACCATAATCAACAAACAGCTTAATACTGAAATCAACAGACCCTTAGAGAAACAAATATAAACTAATAATAAGTGAATTTGAGGGGTTTTTATTCGGTATAAGAGAAATGAAACTGATTAAGTCCTCTAATTCCACATTTATTCCACATTTATTCCACATTCCAAAACTGCTTAGAGAAACAAACAGATGATGGTAGAAAAATGAATGATCTCCACCAAAAATAAATTATGGAGCTTAGCACCAAAATAATTTATGCACAAGCTAGGTCACGACTGAGGGGGGGGAGCAAGCAAAAGCCAAAGAATGCACTCAAATCCCAAATAAACCATATGATATACCCAGATAGGGCACGGCTGAGGCGCACGGCTGAGAGGCAAGCAAGGGCACGGCTGAGGGGCGGGCTGGGGCTGGGATCATGGAGACGTCGTTGCCTGGGAAAGAGGATGGTGAAGGCAAGCCTGTACAACGAGCAAATGATGAGGGGAAATGAGGAAAATTCAAGTAAATTAAAGGAAAAAAAACCATTTTTTACCTGCAAAATGGGATCAGGCGGATCGATGGAGCTAGGGCTGGGAGAGGGGCGGAGCTAGGGCTGGGATGCCATGCGGAAGCTGAGAAGTTGAAGAGCAACTAAAAAAATTTGAGCTATTGAGCTTCAGATGTGAATAGCAGCCATGGATTCGGCGTGGAAATGATTGAGGGAGGAGAGCGCAAGCTAAAACTTGAGAGAGGAGAGCGCGACAATCAAAGGCCCGCCAATTTCTCAGCCTCCATGTAAGTTACGTGGGAGGGAGGCCTTCCATCAGCAGCGCTTGATGCACCTCAATTTTGCAAAAACAACTCGCAAGCATAGGAAAATCCTGTGCTGTCAGCGCACTCCCATATATTTTTTTTGAAGGTTAAAGAATTCTATAGATATGTACAAAATACAAGAACAAAGGAGGGGGATAACGGTTATTAGATCTATCGGAGTGAGGAGTGGGCACAAGCGCCGTCATCCACTACCGGTCAACCTAACACCCATTCAGTCCGCCTCCTACCCAAATATACAATAACTCGAATAAGCAAAAGACCTCACACCCACAAGCGAAGATCACAGCCCTGTTCCAGCAAATTTCCCACGCCAACAAATACATGGATACTATTCAGTTCCCCACTAGCCATGTAATAAACAGAAGACAGAACCAAAAAATGAGTCAGTCGTTATCATAAGCTTCCCAATTTGCAAACACAGTCCTCGCGGCTTCATCCTCCGGTTCCACTTTGAGCATGCACACCCGTATATCTGCAGATATGTCATCAAACAAAGCAGTCTTGGTCTTCTCGATCCCCTCAAAAATTCGCCTGTTCCGCTCCTTCCATATGTGCCACACAATGGCACCCAAAGTGGTATTAGATAGAGTACTGATGGCGTTGCACTTCGTGAAGCGTCCAACAAAATAGTCGCCGACAGCTTCCAAAGAGGGATGAATGGATTGCAATATTCCCAGCTTTAGCAAGCATCTCTGCAAAATATATTTTGTATAAGCACAATCAAAAAACAGATGCGGGTTGGATTCAACCTTGTCCTCCTTGCATAGTACACAGCAAGGCGATGCATTCGGCTTCCATTTGCATAAATGATCCATGGTAAGTAGCTTGTCAAGGAATCCCCTGAGGAGAGTTAAAGAAAATTTCGGGTCATGCTGCTTGTGCCATACAAGACTGTGATATTTGAATTTTGGATTTTGCCTTCTAGCTCCCTCCTAAGCATCAGAAAACCGAAATTGACTTCCGGGTAGCCAGTCCCATCTATCCCTACCAGGCTGAAGGGAAAGTTTTTGTAGCAAAGGCCGGATATCCTGAATATCTGGATCCAGTACCCAAGCCGAATCCTTCCAGTAATCCGCAACCTTCTTACAGCTAGCATCCGCCGGTATATCATAAATATTTTTGAGTGGCCCACACGTCAGCCAATTGTCATGCCAGAAAAGAGTCGACTCACCATTACGAACTTTCCTCTGAATAAGTTTGTTGGCGATATTCCTGCAGTGAAGCATAAACTTCCAAGTACCCGACTGTGTAGGCTTGCTTTTAGCTGCAAAGAAAATCTCAGAATCACCATAATCCTTCCTCATTTTTTGAGCCCACAGACCATCACCAGTAAATAGTCTCCAAGTCAATCTAACTCCTGAAGCAATGTTGAGATCTTTCAAAAGCCTAAGCCCAACCCCACCTTCACTTTTAGGTTTGCAAATATCACTCCAGGCCCATATTTTAGATTTCCCCAAAATAAACTTCATGCAAGCTGAGCTGATGGCACGAAGGATAGTATTAGGGATGCGGAAGGCTTGCATCCAAAAGCTAACCATACCATAGATAACAGTCCTCACCAACTCAATCCTGCCAGAAATGGAAAGTAGTGCCGAAGTCCAACCAGCCAGTCGCTTCCTGCACTTATCAACTAATCTGCTGTACATTGAAGTCTTGGGGTAATTTGCAGACAGAGGCAGTCCTAAGTAAGTAGTGATAGAAGATGCTAACTTTATACCCATGTGATTGGCCAATTGCGCTGGATTTTTGGTACCTTTGCTGAATATGGCGATGCTTTTGTCCCAGTTAACACTGAGACCCGTTAAGTTTGAAAATTCTTCCAACAAATTCTTTAGACCATCAAGGGATTTTGTATTAGCTTTGCAAAAAACAAGCATATCATTTGCGACCAGGAGGTGAGATATGGTACCGGTCCTCTTCATGGGAAGCATAGTCTTTGCTGCCAATGCTTTCGCTACCAAAAGCGAGAAAGCCTCCATGACCATTACAAAGAGGTACGGGGATAACGGGTCACCTTGTCGAAGGCCTCTATTTCCATCAAAGTAGCCATGCGGCGAGCCATTTATCATGACAGAGAAGGTTGGTGTGGAAATGCATTCTTTAATCCATAGAATAAATTGTCTGCCAAACCCAAACTGTTTGAGTATATAATAGATAAATTCCCTGTTAATACTATCAAAAGCTTTCCTCAAATCCATCTTGATGCAAGCACGGGCTCCCATAGGGTTACTGAAATCCCTTATCTGCTCATGCGCTAAAAGGGCACTATCAGAGAGCAGCCTACCTTTCAGGAAGGCAGCTTGGTTTGGTGATATCAGCTCATGGATCACAGCTCTAACTCTGTTGGACAATACTTTGCTAATGATTTTATAAATCACATTACAGCAGGCTATTGGTCTGTAATCCCCAAGCCCGCTAGCATTCGTGTTTTTGGGAACCAAGGTGAGAAAAGTGTGGTTCACCTGCCTCAACATAATGCTCGTCCGGAAAAAAGATTTGACTGCCTCTGTGATGTCTCTACCAATTGTGCCCCAGTTTTTTTGATAGAACCATCCATTGTAGCCATCAGGACCGGGAGATTTGTTTGGGTTCATTTGGAACACAGCTTCTTTAATCTCATTGTCAGAAACCCTCCTGTCCAACCAGACAGTGGCTTGTTGAGTTAATTTCCTTTTAGTGATCATTTTTGGGAAAACAGTCCAGTAACTCTCCTGGGTATATAAAGATTTGTAGAACTTGGGGGCTTCCTCCTTGAGCTCATCAAAGGATCTATTTCGATTTCCGACCGCATCAACTAAGTGACACAGACTATTACGAGCCTGTCTAGCTTTCATAGCGGTGTAAAAGAATTTTGAGTTCTGATCTCCAAGATGCATCCAATCCTGTCTACTTCGTTGGCGCACTCATATATATATATATATAGTGAAAAATGGAGAAGAGCTGACAACGCTGGAAATTTTTCCAGCGCTGTCCGTGTTTTGGTCGACCTAAAAGTATTTTTTTAAAAAACAAATTGCAGTAGTTTGATATACTTGTTAGGAAGCTCCCCACAAAATTTCAGGTCGATCCGACACCGTTTGAGCATCCGTTCATCGATTTCAAAAACGTTGCGCAAATCTGTCCACAGTTTTGCGCAACGTTTTTGAAATCGATGAACGGAGGCTCAAACGGTGTCGGATCGACCTGAAATTTTGTGGGGAGCTTCCTAACAAGTATATCGAACTACTGCAAAAACAATTTTTAAAGAAAATACTTTTAGGTCGACCAAAATGTGGACAGCACTGGAAAAATTTCCAGCGATGTCAGCATTGGTCCATTAACCTCATATATCTATATATAAACTAGCATATATATGCTAGTTTTTATTATATATATATATATATATATATATATAAAATAAAAACTAGCATATATATGCTAGTTTTTATTTTATATATATATATAATAAAAACTAGCATATAAATGCTAGTTTTTATTATATATATATATATATATATATATATATATATATATATATATATATATATATATATAATATATATATATATATATGCCCACGAGAGGGTGTCCCAGTGGTAAGTCATTCCACTCCAAAGCCAAGGGGTGCGGGGTTCGAGGCCTATGGCCGCCGTGACTTGGTAATTATTGTGGAATTTGTTGTGGAATTTGTTACCCAGGGGCTACATCTCCCCTCTCGGACTTACCCGGGGGCCGTTGGGGGCACGGCGGTTTCCCCCCAGTTTGCATAGTCTTGGCCGGGCTCTCGCCTTACCCTCCTAAGCCGAAGGCGGGTGGAGGGGGTTGGGGATTTTTTTGGGTTGTATATATATATATATATATATATATATATATATATATATATATATATATATATATATATATATATATATATATATATAACGTCTTCAATTTGTAAGTGGAATCAAAATAAAAAAACTAGCATTATTATGTATGCCAGTTTGTAAGTGGAATCAAAATAAAAAAACTAGCGCATATATATATATATATATATATATATATATATATATATATATATATATATATATATATATATATATATATATAATGTCTTCAGTTTGTAAGTGGAATCAAAATAAAAAAACTAGCATGATTATGTATGCCAGTTTGTAAGTGGAATCAAAATAAAAAAAACTAGCATTATTATGTATGCTGGGCTGGCAAAGTGGCAATCTATCTTATGCCTACATCATCCTCGTCTTCCTCCAGGAAAAAAGAAAGAAAACCACTCCTCCACCCTACCCTTCGTCCCAAGAAGAGTTGTTTGGCCATAGTTATAGTTAATTATAGAAGGTTCTTAGTGCATGTTGATAATTGGTAAGAATATGATTCAAAAGTAAATCTATTATTCTCTTGTTAAAAAATCTCTTTTGCATGTCTACTCCACTTAATTTTTACTAGACAATTGTGGATAATAATAAATTTTTGCTGGAGATTAATTTTGATGTTATATGTATTTGTTGGTCATGATATACAAAAATAAAAGGTGCGCATTTTTTAGAGACGATGATTTCAGCATATCTAAAGTAGTTAAAATTTATTGCTACTATGTTATGTAGTGACCCTGTGCAATGAGGAACAAACACTAGAGGGGGTGAATAGTGTTTTATAGAATTATAAGGAATTTACGCCAAATAAAACCCTACTTAACCAACAAATGTGGAATACAATAAGTGAACAACAACGCAAGGAATAAAGCAATGCAAACAAGCAATTTACCCTGATTCGGTGCCCCCCAAGTCTCCCCGACTTGTTACCGGTGCCCTACTCCAGCATCACCCGGATCCCCTTCGGATACTCTTACAAACTGCTAGAGATTTCCTTTAGCCCACTTGCGGAAACCCCACAAGTGCAATCGACCTACAATCGATGTCCATGAATCCCACAACCCGGGAACACGCAAAACCTTAATCCCACAACTTGGGATTAAGCACACTCTCACAAACCGAGAGTAAAACGAAATCTTGACTCCCACAACTTGGGATCAACCCAATCCTCTCACCACCGAGAGTATACAACAA
The DNA here is from genome assembly GCA_030789695.1 of Scilla litardierei. NCBI lineage: Eukaryota > Viridiplantae > Streptophyta > Magnoliopsida > Asparagales > Asparagaceae > Scilla > Scilla litardierei. The sequence continues at coordinate 108,989,139 of CM061132.1, forward strand.
ATATGAAGTATAAAGATGAAATATAAAACTTCTTACCACAAAATCCTATGCCTTGAGAAATACTTACCAATTTGGGACAAGAATGGATTTTGAGGAAGATGAGATCACCAAACCCTAGCTCCACCAAGATGAGCAGCAATAGATGGCTAGGGAGTAGATGGTGACTTGGATTCAAGTTATTAGCTTGAGAAGCTCACAAGGAATGAGAATCTCTCTTGAGTAGTTAGGCTCAAAGAGTAAGAGAGAGATTCTTGTGAGATGAGAGAGCTTGGAATTGGAGTTGAATGGCTCTTCTCAAAGGAGTGAAAATGTCTCTAATTTCAGCCTTGGATCCCTGGTTAGAATCACTCAAACTTATATAGGGAAGAGACAAAACGGTCACAAAAATTGTGGCATTAAATGCCCAACGGATCTATTTCTGAAGCTGCTTAATCGGTCTAAGAAGGATCATCAACCGACTAGATTGACAACTAGTCGGTCAGTGAACCTTCTTGGACCGACTAGATGGTTGACAGAGAAGATGGTGAAATCTGGGTAAGAACTAGTCGGTCTAAGAAGGATCATCAACCGACTAGATTGACAACTAGTCGGTCAGTGAACCTTCTTGGACCGACTAGATTGGCTTTTAATGCATTAACCATCCTTCTTGAACCAACTAACTGGTCAACAGTACAAAGGTCGAATTTCACAAGGAAAACTAGTCTGTCTGAGAAGAAACACCAACCGACTAGATCGTCATTTAGTCGGTCGGTGAGCCTTCTTGGACCGACTAATTGGTCAACAAATGGTCTTGAAATGATTAGGACAACTAGTCGGTCTGAGAAGGATTTCCAACCGACTAGATCGTCATCTAGTCGGTCGGTGAACCTTCTTGGACCGACTAATTGACCAACAGAGAATGTGCTGAATTTAACTAGGATGTCTAGTCGGTTCAAGAAGAATTTCCAACCGACTAGATCGTCATCTAGTCGGTTGGTTCTTCTACTTGAACCAACTAAGATGCATATGAAGCCGAGAAAAGAAGCGATAAGCTACGGGAAAGTTTCTAATGGCTTCTAAGGCAATCCTAGAGATAAGATATGAAAGTTATGAAGAATTCTAGGAAAGTACTACTCAAGGCTTAACATTCTACTAAACCGAAGCTAGAAGACAATAAAAGTAAACACGACAAACCGTCTTCAAAGCTTCAACATGGAGAATCCGAATCCCTTTACTTCATGAATACTCCTTGAGCTTCAACGAAGCTCCAGGCACAAAGATCACGCGTTCTGAGGAAGTCTTGGGACGTCGCTTAAGATGAACAAATTACTTTGGCGACGATCTCCATAATTCTTCATGGACTTGAGTCTTTTGGTTGCATGACTTGAATATCTTCAACGTCATAGTCTTCGAAGCTTTTAACTCATTCATTCCTTTCTTCTCTTTGGATTGAATCTCCATTCATTTGTTGATGCCATTGGCTTGAGGTTGAAGTAGCCTTTGAGTTCTTCAAGCCAATGCTTCACCTTTGTTTATCTACCAAGTCCTCCACTTGAATCAACATGTGTAGTCACTTTTGATCTTCTTGAATCTAATTGGTGACTTTTTAGCTAACTGCAAACACAAGAGTTAGTCACAATGATTTGTGTTTGATCATCATCAAAATCAAGGTGGAGATTCCAATACTCAACATCTCCCCCCTTTTGATGATGACAAACCAAATATAAACAAAACAAATAATTGTGCATTAAATATACTTACTCCCCCTGCAATGATGCCAATCAAGTTAATATCAATAAACAATAGCATCATTCAGCAGTTAATAGTGTGTGTATCACATGTGGTTGTGTATATATCACATGAATGACCAGAAATAATATGCAAACACAATACAAATCATATAGGTGATACACATCATAAACATGAGCATGATTACCAATATATATATATAATGTAATCAATATAAACCAATGCTCCAATGCTCCCCCTGAATCATATACATGAACGATCATACTTAAAGTCTATATGATTCAAGGTAATGTTTAACACTCAACATTTAATAAGCACATCCTTTGTTTATTTCTCTCTCCCTTTGTCATAAACAAAAAGATATGGGGGTATATAAACAACAAATGCAACAATAGAGTGGAAAACATAAAGCATATGTTAGAAAAGTGATATCAATTGTAGAGATGGGGGTAAATCTAATGTAGAGATATCAATTGTAAAGTTCTCTAATGTAAAGTTACCATTTGAAAACTAGATATCAAAATAAAGATATCAAATGTAAGAGCACATATCCAACAACAACTCAACCACCCTCAATTATCACAAATAGATAAGCAAAAAGCATATGTGATAAAAGATTACAATAGATACTAATTGTAAAGAGTAGTGTAAGCAGTGTTAGAAAAGTGACAATTGCAAAAATCATGACATCACTTGTGAAATAAAAACAAGTGATCAAATAGTGTCAAATACCCAAACAAACTCAATTATCACAAAATTTATAACATTAAGCATAATGTGATAGATTGTCCTAGAGCAATGAGCATGACAAATGACATGAACATGATTAAATACATCGTGGTGGAATCAAAATCATCATATTGACATAGATCAATATTTTAGCAAATAGAGTGCATGGAAAACAATTCTATGTTTTCATACAAACAAAGCTATCAAATCAATATAATCGTCGAGCGACGAAGTAAATATCAGATACCAATTGTGGAAATATCATTTATAAATTATAACCATGTGTACAAAGTCATGTTATTAAATAATAACACAAATTAAGTAAAATGGCATGAGATACAAATTGTAGTCATATCAAATCATCTCCAAAAGTATCTCTAGCCAAAATTTAAGTGAAGTGTGCGATGTGGGCATACACAAATATCTATATCATGAAAAGGTGTTATGGCAAATAGAGATAGAAACATCATAAAACGTATGGCATAAACAATTCTAGCACACTAGGATACTAATTGAAACAATGTTCAAAAGAACCATAGTACACGTATGCATTCCAGAATAGATACTCACATAAAGAGTCAATGAAAAGCATGGAAATCCATGAGCATAAAGAAGATAAGCACTATATCATAAGCTCAAAACTAGCATCAAGCAAGACCATGAAAAGATGATATCCAATATCAATAGTCTAACAATTGTAAATATGATACCAAATGTAGATATGATATGTAGAGATGATACCAAATGTAGTCTAACAAAGTATGCAAAGCAGGCAAATAATGTCAAGATCATGATCTCACTTGAGAAGGAAACCAAGTGAACATAATAGAGACAAGATCTCATCCTAGCTCAAATATCACAAAGAATTCAACATGAAGCATAATGTGACAAAACATCTTTTGAGCAAAAGCATGAAGATAGTCTACGAATAAAGTTATCATGAACATCGCAAGCATGCATACCAATTATGCGAATAGAATAAAAACTTGAGTAAGCACAATATAGTCGAAGGTAGCATCAAAGAAGTCATGGTGCATCAAGATATATTCATGGAAGAATATCTATGACAGAATATACATATCATCAAACACAACTTATATGATCTTGTATAGCAAAAATTATCTCTAACATATCATAAAAACATGAGCTTGAGATGAGAGATAATCAATGCGAAAAATATAGCATGAAGATCACTAACCAATATGCATGAGTGTTATGTCACTTGTCATGAAGTAATTAAAGCTATAGACATGAAAGATCTCTTGAATAAAATTATAGCTAAACATCAGTCATGAAGTAATTAAAATGACAAGTAACATATATTGATCACCCCAAATCATATCAACATGTCTCATAAAGATAATCATACAAACTATAAGAAAAGTATGAGATGTGTGGTGATACAATGAACAAATACACATAAAGATCCTAAATCATTAATCTTATACGTGGCATGAATTATGTATAACGTGATGAAGTATAGCATGACATAAAGAAATGAAAGATTCTACTAGAATGGTATGACAGATCATGATATGGTCTAAATAATCCATGAATATAGTCATCAATGAGAATTAGGTACAAGTTGTAGAATCAAAGTAGCAATGAATCTTAAGATCAACATACTTAAAATAATCTAATAAACAAACAAGCATGTCATACACATCAGTTATCATATCCATAATATTTAACAATCTTCACAAAGAAGCATGCATGTGAGAAATGCGATGTGTAATGACAACGTGTTCCAAAGATATGAATATCAATAAACAACTAACCAATTCATTAACAAGGTAGTCACATAAACACACAATCTTCATGAGGGTGTGAGAAGAATGAGCTAATGAAGAAGTATGCTATATTACACAAATCGAATATATTAAACTACCAATTGAAAACATTGTAACGACCCGATTCCCGGGCCCGTTACTTTTGGATATTTGCGCAGGTCTTGCAGTTAATCAGTGAAAACAAAATAGCCACGATGCAGAGATGTACAAAAATACCCAAATAGTGTCCAATAATTACATCCGTACTGTACAGAAATGTTCCAACAGACGTACATGAAGAAAATACAACTGAAAACAACTCTGAAAGCTGCGGTCTCATGGTCAAATTCTGGCGCTATTAACTCTAGAGCATCTGCCTCCATATGTATGTCGTCTGCGGTGCCACAGAGATGGAACCGTAGGTAAGTCACAACAATTCTAGCAATAGAAACAAAGTAGTGCAAAAGTATGGAACAGACTAGAGTAAACAAAAGATGGCCAGATAGGTACAAAAAGTAAAGTATGAGCTGACAGGTATGTAAGAGTTATAATTAAAATACTGGTAACTATTCAGATGTGGTAAGTGATGCATGTAATGCATAAAGTAAAGATGACTGTACAAGTGCAAAAGTAACGACTGTGGCGTGGCATGTGGTAGTAACGATATTTTGACCAATGGGATGGCAATAGTAAGACAACCAGGTTAACAATGTTCTGACCAATCGGTAATGGGATGACAATAGGTAGACGTAGTAATACTTAAGAAAAGATGAGCGTCGCTTGACTATCTAATAGTGTAGGATGGCCTAATAATAAGAAGTCTAACTTAACTTCCAAATCAGCCAGTCAGTCAGGGCTTGAAGGCACATGTCACTTCAAAGACCGCAAGAACAAGTCCCTTGGTTGACCAACCCCCTTCCCATTCCTTTCTAGACACTGATTCAGTCGTAATTCAAGACCGCTCATTATTAAACCGTTCTATCACGTTCGAGTAGTCTCGACTTAGTCCGTAGAATAGTAGTAGTCGTGACTGAAGCAATAGTATCAATTAATCATCAATTAGTGCAACATCAATCGAACTAGTGCATCAGTCTTAAATGCCGCAAGGGCACAATAGTGTGCTCCGTAAATGTGCTCCGTAAATGCCCGAAGGCCCAATAGTGTTCTCAGTAAATGTGCTCCGTAAATGCCCGAAGGCCCAATAGTGTGTTCCGACAATACAAACAACCATGAGTACAATACAGTAATCAAACTAGTGCATCGGCCTTGGCTCGAGTGTACGATATGCAACCAGAAGTGCACCCATCCCACGGAGCAACTCGTGGAATACCTACCTACCATTCCTGCAGGGTGATGGTACAGCTTAACTAATAATGGTGGACCCGGTCACTCCCGCACACTTCATAGCTCAAGACTACCCCGTATCACGTGTATTATCATAGTCCAATGTTCATATCAGTGTTCGTATCAATATGGCCTCATGGGCCATGAATCAATCAGCTAGTGCAACAGTCTTAGCTCGAGTGTACGGTATGCAACCAGAAGTGCACCCATCCCACGGAGCAACTCGTGGAATATCTACCTACCATCCCCTTTAGGGTGATGGTATAGCTTACCAAATAACGGTGGACCCAGTCACTCCCGCACACTTCGTAGCTCAAGACTACCCCATAACCCATGTTGTATCACATTTCACATTTACAATCGTACCAATATCTGTGTCCGCATCCATGTCTGTATCCGTATCTGTATGGCCTCATAGGCCCATCATTTCGTACATCCAACAATGTGTACAACAATACATCCATCAATGAGTACAACAATTTCATGTGGTATCTACTTGCTGAAAAGTCAAGGCAGAAGTCTCAATAGAGAATATCAGTCCTGAGCAATGCTTTGAAGTCCAACAACTATGATATTTAATTCCATAAAAGTGCACTATCTCAATCTAGTCCTGAGCAAAGATTTGAAGTCCAACAACTATGATTTCAAATTTCATAAAAGTTTACTATCTCAATTTAGTCCGAGCAATGCTTTGAAGTCTAACAACTATGATATCAAATTTCATAAAAGTTTACTATCTCAATTTAGTCCGAGCAATGCTTTGAAGTCCAACAACTATGATATTTAATCTCATAAAAGTGCACTATCTCAATTTAGTCATTTGGTCATTCCACTATTGATTAGTCCTTAAGTTAATTAGGTCTCTAGTCAATTGTTCAAGTCAATAGCTGTTTTGAGACTAGGTGTCATGTCCTAAGTTCATACACGTACACTATCCAGATTTCTAAAGTTAGAATTAAAGTGACTTACCCTGTTTGAGATCGTCGTGGTAAGACGATGTTGGAGCTAGAACTTTTAAAGATGATGGTGCTCGAGAAATAGTACCTGCAAATACAAGAAAACATTAGTTACGAGTTACCCTATTTTCTACCTATTTAATCTTATCGTTTCGATTTTATAATCGATTGAAACGTTGTCAAAAAGTGTTCTAAATTTTTTTATAGCCTAGATATAAGGAAAATAATTTTATCGTAGGAGGAAATATTTTTCTGAAGTTTATACTAATTTTTATAATTTTTAAAAGCTTAAAAACTAATTTTTAATTAAGTACGTAATTATTCAATAATTTCTTCTGGATGCAATCTGCATCGGAAAGTTGCGAATGAACTGTCAAAATGACCTTATCGGAGAGTACTTTAACATATATTTTTCTCACTATTAGTGTACGTGAAAATATTAAGTTACGGATTTTTGAATGAAAATAACATATTTATCTTTTAGGCTTAAAAATTAATTCCAGAAAATCTAAGCGTCCGATTGAGACGAAACTAGTGCCATTGTGTCCAAAATGTCATTTCTGATTTTCTGGGGCTATCCGCATATTTTTCTGGCCCCTGTATATTTATTTATGGATTTAAAACCATTTAACCCATTTATTAATTAATTTAAAAACGAAAATACGAAATTTTCTCATATTTACAAGTTTGCCATCGTATATACTTACGCTGCTTCGTTTGTTGCAGCGTCGGAGAGAGCGAGAGCTCTCGAGGGTGGCGTCGGAGCGAGGGCGGCGCGAGACGGTGGCTCACGGCGGCTTGGGGCGGAGGCCGACGGGGTCACGGCGGCGCGGCGACGTGCCCGAGGCGGCGGCGGAGGGTTCGTCGTGGTGGTGCAAGGCGGAGCTGCGAGCGGAGGGGCGTGATCAGCAGTCGGAGGGAGCTCCGGCGGACGTGCGGGCGAACACGGCGGACCGAGCTCGTCGACGGCGATCGAGCGGAGGTGGAGGCGCTGCGGTGATGGGGCCTCGTCGTCGTCGCGGGGTGTAGTGCGCAGGCGGGCATGGCGGGGCTCCGGAGCTGGTTGATGACGGCAGGGGCGACGCAGTGGCACGGCAGCAGCGGGGGTTGCCAGGCGGAGGCTCCGACGGCGCTGAGGGGGTGCGGTTGCTGAGGTCGACGGAGCTTCGTCGGCGGAGATCGGATGTGCTTCGGAGCGGGGCTGGGTTAGGGTACAGCTCGGAGCTTCGGGGTGAGCAGACGGCGAGTTTGCCGTGGGTGAGAGTGAGAAGAGAGAGAGAGGTTGTGTGAGAGGGAGAGATAGAGTGAGGGTGGGTTTCGCCTGGGTGCGTGAGTTGGGTTAGGGTGCGGGCCTGAGAGAATTTTTTTTGAGAGGGAAAGAGATAATCAGATGGGTTTAAATAATCTTAAGAATTATTAAAGTATTATACGTATTAATTAGGGGTATTAATGGGGTAATTAATATGTTATGTGATCACTTTGACTAATTGTAGAAATAAAGTTAGGAGGATGAACCGGGTCATGAAACGTGTTTATCATGGGATTCCACGTTTAGATATATGGTTAAGTTTAATTAACTTGGGTTAAACTTAGTAGACTTTAGTAGTAAAATCAAATACACGAAATTACGATTTTGCCCCTACTAGTAAACGTGTCCGAAAAATTACGAAAACTTACCCACGGGATCGTATTGTCACGAGGATCGCGAATACGAAGTCTGTTTCCGAGTTTGAGCTACGGAGATACTAGTTTAGGCCAAAACGTTTAAGAAGCAGGTTTGCGGGTTCTCTATTGGTTTAACTTCAGAAAATTATGAAATTAATGTGGGAAGCCCTAAATGATCATTGAATGTTACTGTAAAAGTTTGAAATCGTTTTGATGTCGTTTGTATGGAAAATAAATTCATTAAATCAAAACGGTAATAACTGAAAATGAATTTTTATCCGAAATGTTTTGAGTATTTGATGAAATCCGATCTTACTAAAATACTCCATAACTAGTCTGGTACTTCAAAATATTTTCATAAGAAATTTTTGAAATTAGTAAAACTCCTGTCAAACCATTATAAAATAATTTAAAATTTGAAAAATTGGTCAAATACGTAAATAGTTTGTCTTGATGAAAACAGGCCGTTATAAACATGGTAGTCAAAACCAATATATTAAAATACCAATTGTACAAAACACATACTTACAACCATTTAGCTCTCGCTATATGTGTGCATCTCCAATGCACCATCCTTTCCTTTGAATTAATCCGTCATTTGTAAACCAAGGAGTATGTAGGAAAGGCATCTTGCACAACAATCTGTCAATTCAACAATTGGTGGTATCCAAAAAATTTTTGGATCCAATAGGTTAATGAACAAAATCAAGTAGTCCAATAACCAATCATTTACCAATTGTAAATAACACTCATCAATAGAAATGCATGACATGCATTAATAGGAATTATTATGATCATGAAAATCATACATATAAGGAATTAACAATTCTCAATCATTAGAAATTAGATACACCTATACCGATAATTCATATGCATATGATTTAGTCACAATATATTATACAAGCAATCATCATTATGAATATACACATCTAATACAATAAAGTGTGCTAGACAGATTCCCCGTTCAATATGCACATGTGCACAAAATAAACATTCACGGCACAACACATATTGAAGGAAGGCATGAAAAGTAATACCACAAAGAGTGTGCATGAAAAGCATAAAGTATTAATTTTCAAAACCAAAATTCTCTTTCCCTTTGGCATATCAACAAGATAGGAAGGTGCAAATTGATAATTAATCACCAAGGGTTAGAGAAATCAACTAATCTATATGCACAACATAATATGAATGAAATGCAATGACATATAGATGAACATTACATGATAGCAATCAAAACAAGTCATACTCCCACAAAATCATGCAACAATGCAAACTTGGGAGTGAGGGACGAACACACACACACACACACACACACACACACACACACACACACACATATATGGGTACAAAAAGTAATCATACAAGCATGGTACCCAAGCAATAAAACATAATATGAGTCGCAAGAGAATATGTCATTCCTAATATACGATTCTATATGTGTGTTTATACCATGCCTAGAAACAATCTTAGGAATCCAAAAGATAGTGATTTGGGATTCTTAAGTAGAGGTTGTGAAGTGGCATGAGTAGGAAGTTGGGATGCACGCTTGTGAAGTGGAACATAAATATAAGCGTGTCCCGTGTGTGAAACATGCAAATGAGCATTAGTTCTAACATGAAAATTTTTAAGCCACATGTTATAAATAATCCTTGATTTATGAACATATGAGTATGGATTATGAATACACAATGCACATGAGTCAAGTATTTGACACAAATGAAATACATAGAGTATGGATTATGAATACACAATGCACATGAGTCAAGTATTTGATACAAATGAAATACATAGACATGAATGACATACAAGACACATAATATGCAAACATAGGATATGCATGAGATAGTCTTAAATACAAAGTGACATCTACATGCATCCAACACACATGGATACCAAATGTAAGAATATACTTAAAGCATTAAGCTCCCCCTACTTTGGTGCATCACTTAAGCACCATCAACTCCATTTGAATGAAAGTCTTTGCAGATCAAGGAGTTGGTAGGGTTGGTATCCCAATGTGGATTGAACCTAGAAAACATAATTTTGGTATCCAAAAACCTTTTTGGATCCTATGGGTTAGTCAACAAGTTTAACAAACTAAATTCAAATTATTGTAACTCATATCCTAATGTAAGCATACACAATATTAATGGACCATGTAATCATGTTACTAGATAAATATATAGCCATTTACATGCATGTACCAAAAGTAAGTATAAATATTATAATCCAAATGCATGACATGTGTTACATGCAACAAAACATGAATATGAGCCAACGCATGTGTTGCATGAAAAGGTATTAGGTATTCTACACATGAAAATTCTAAATACGGTGATTTACTAATAAACATGTAATAGAAATCACATTCAATGTGAATTTAAGTTTCTAACAAACATGAGCATTAAAATGCAAACAAAAGAATAAACCAATTCTAAATACAAATGCTTTGGTACCCATAAAATGAATATAAATTTATGGTACCAAGCAAAGAAGGGTCAATGGAAACTAACCCTTTGGAAGCCACGTCGAAAAGGACCGTGATTTCCCAACATAATCATCATTCAATATAATATCAGTAATATACGATTGCACATACATATCCTTAGCATGAATGCTAGTGTTCTTCAGACCCCAAATAGTGTGTGATTTGGGTATCCTCTTTCTAGTGGTTACATGCACAAAAGGTTGATCTCTACGTGGTGCATGTGGCCTAGGAACATGAGATCTAGCAAGAGCATGAGGAACATTGTGTTGTGCTAAAGCATGATGATGGGCATATGGTCCATGGTGTGGTGTTGCATGCATACGTGGATGAATATGAGGTGTGTATGCATGAGGATGATCATGAGAATAAGCATGCACATGTGGATGTGATGTGTGATCATAAGCATGTGAAGGTGCATGAGCATGAGTACGTGCATGAGAGTGTCTCAAATGTGTGTTTGCACGTGCTCGTGGGTGTGGAACATAAAAACCATCATTTGTAGAAATGTGAGGAGTGGATGCATTCCTACGTGTATTGGTGTACATGAAAGCATGTCCCTTCCTTTGATGTCCACCCAAAGTGGGTTTCTTTCCAAAGGAGGGAGGAATAGGAGTGGTGGTTTCCTTAGTAGTGGAACTACCCAAGTTGTTATAGACACCACTCGTGGATGCACCGGAGGATGGCCTCACTAAATCTATAGTTGATTCACTATAGGAGGTGCGTGCATTCAAGATGGATGCATGTGTGGTGAGCTCATGCACTTGGGATTTGAGATTCTCATTCTCAATGCCCAAACAAGTGTTTTGAGATTGAAGATTTTCAATCTCAAGATCGTTACTATCCACAATGGAAACACGATCAAGTTGAGATTTGAGGGACTCCACCTCATTTCTCAACATGCCATTTTGAGTAAGCAAACTTGCTTTCTCAATAGCGAGTGTCTCAACAATGGTGTCATTGTTAGATGTGCTACATGAAGATGTGTTAGAGAGACTAGCAATTTTATTCTTAGCATCACAATATTTATGCATACGCTTTTGATATTTATCAAATAATTGCTTAAGTTCAATTTTAAGATCATCCGTTGTTACCTCTTCATCATCGCTATCGCTTTCACTTGAGTCGCTTGATTCGTCACTAGAGTCGTCCTCTCGTGCCATTAAGCCCATGAGTGAATCTCTTTCATCATTGGAGGAAGAACACTCCGAGGTGGACTCTTCTTACCCTGCTAGCATGTGCCATATTTGATATGCCGGTGTTGCCTTGGACACATGCATAAGAATATCATAAGTTAAAAAATCAAGTAAGATATTCATTACCTCATCATGTTTCTTCACCAATTCTTTTTGCTCATTTGTCCACTTATGTTCGAAAGTGGTAGGTGCGCGAAAGGGCTTCTCCACAAGCTTCCAATAATCCTCATCGATGGATTGAATATGAGCCTTCATCTTCACACTCCAAGTTTGATAGTTGGGCCCAAGGAGATATGAAGGAAAAGGGCTTCGTGTGTTGTTGTTGTTGGTTGCCATAGCTATAACCTTGCTCTGATACCAATTGTAGTGACCATGTGCTATGAGGAACAAACACTAAGGGGGGTGAATAGTGTTTTATAGAATTATAAGGAATTTACGCCAAATAAAACCCTACTTAACCAACAAATGCGGAATACAATAAGTGAACAACAACGCAAGGAATAAAGCAATGCAAACAAGCAATCTACCCTGGTTCGGTGCCACCCAAGTCTCCCCGACTTGTTACCGGTGCCCTACTCCAGCAACACCCGGATCCCCTCCGGATACTCTAGCAACCCGCTAGAGATTTCATTTAACCCACTTGCGGAAACCCCACAAGTGCAATCGACCTACAATCGATGTCCATGAATCCCACAACCCGGGAACACACAAAACCTTAATCCCACAACTTGGGATTAAGCACACTCTCACAAACCGAGAGTAAAACGAAATCTTGACTCCCACAACTTGGGATCAACACAATCCTCTCACCACCGAGAGTATACAACAAATATGAAGTATAAAGATGAAATATAAAACTTCTTACCACAAAATCCTATGCCTTGAGAAATACTTACCAATTTGGGACAAAAATGGATTTTGAGGAAGATGAGATCACCAAACCCTAGCTCCACCAAGATGAGCAGCAATAGATGGCTAGGGAGTAGATGGTGACTTGGATTCAAGTTATTAGCTTGAGAAGCTCACAAGGAATGAGAATCTCTCTTGAGTAGTTAGGCTCAAAGAGTAAGAGAGAGATTCTTGTGAGATGAGAGAGCTTGGAATTGGAGTTGAATGGCTCTTCTCAAAGGAGTGAAAATGTCTCTAATTTCAGCCTTGGATCCCTGGTTAGAATCACTCAAACTTATATAGGGAAGAGACAAAACGGTCACAAAAATCGTGGCATTAAATGCCCAACGGATCTATTTCTGAAGCTGCTTAATCGGTCTAAGAAGGATCATCAACCGACTAGATTGACAACTAGTCGGTCAGTGAACCTTCTTGGACCGACTAGATGGTTGACAGAGAAGATGGTGAAATCTGGGTAAGAACTAGTCGGTCTAAGAAGGATCATCAACCGACTAGATTGACAACTAGTCGGTCAGTGAACCTTCTTGGACCGACTAGATTGGCTTTTAATGCATTAACCATCCTTCTTGAACCAACTAACTGGTCAACAGTACAAAGGTCGAATTTCACAAGGAAAACTAGTCGGTCTGAGAAGAAACACCAACCGACTAGATCGTCATTTAGTCGGTCGGTGAGCCTTCTTGGACCGACTAATTGGTCAACAAATGGTCTTGAAATGATTAGGACAACTAGTCGGTCTGAGAAGGATTTCCAACCGACTAGATCGTCATCTAGTCGGTCGATGAACCTTCTTGGACCGACTAATTGACCAACAGAGAATGTGTTGAATTTAACTAGAATGTCTAGTCGGTTCAAGAAGAATTTCCAACCGACTAGATCGTCATCTAGTCGGTTGGTTCTTCTACTTGAACTAACTAAGATGCATATGAAGCCGAGAAAAGAAGCGATAAGCTACGGGAAAGTTTCTAATGGCTTCTAAGGCAATCCTAGAGATAAGATATGAAAGTTATGAAGAATTCTAGGCAAGTACTACTCAAGGCTTAACATTCTACTAAACCGAAGCTAGAAGACAATAAAAGTAAACACGACAAACCGTCTTCAAAGCTTCAACATGGAGAATCCGAATTCCTTGACTTCATGAATACTCCTTGAGCTTCAACGAAGCTCCGGGCACAACGATCACGCGTTCTGAGGAAGTCTTGGGACGTCGCTTGAGATGAACAAATTACTTTGGCGACGATCTCCATAATTCTTCATGGACTTGAGTCTTTTGGTTGCATGACTTGAATATCTTCAACGTCATAGTCTTCGAAGCTTTTGACTCATTCATTCCTTTCTTCTCTTTGGATTGAATCTCCATTCATTTGTTGATGCTATTGGCTTGAGGTTGAAGTAGCCTTTGAGTTCTTCAAGCCAATGCTTCACCTTTGTTGATCTACCAAGTCCTCCACTTGAATCAACATGTGTAGTCACTTTTGATCTTCTTGAATCTAATTGGTGACTTTTTAGCTAACTGCAAACACAAGAGTTAGTCACAATGATTTGTGTTTGATCATCATCAAAATCAAGGTGGAGAGTCCAACACTCAACATGTTATGTTTCCTACAAGTGAAAGAAAGGTAAAATACAAGGTATTCATTCATTCGACACTTGGAGCATGACTGATAATAGACCTTTGAGTTCGTGCAACTTGGTGCATCATGGATACATACTACTTGGATGTCACTCATATACTGCATTAAGGTGCTGTAATAGTTGTGTGCATGTGTTTATGCATGTCCTTATGTATTGACCTAGCAGTGGTAGAAGTTTGTAACAATAGGAATGATGAAGTGTAAACAAGTGCTAGTAATTGTTAAAATATGTTCTTTTTTCGTAAATAACATCTTCTGCTTAAAACCCTGAAGAAATACAGATGTTCATAGAAGCTCCCTCAATAACTGTCAAGCAGTCCAATTTACTGTTTTTCTTCTTCACTGCACTCCACTTTTTCTCAAGGCAATATTATTGCATTTTCTTCTCACGTACTTATATAAATCTTAATGATCTGATGGTCCGAATAAATCTTTGGGTAGGATGATATTTCATGTTAATCATGTGCTTTACGATCACACATAATCTGAGAGTAGGAAAGAGACATGATCTTTTATTGGACATTGAGGCTGAGAACAAAAATGTGATGGACATCACGTGTTGTTCCTTGATGGACATTGAGGTTGAGATAAAAAATTTATACATCATTGATTAGCGAAAGAAGAATCATCTGGTCATCTTGTGATACCAATTGCTGTCCACCTGAATAGTTATCAATTTCTCACATTCCAAAATTTGTTCTACACATTTTGTTCATTCGTTTTCCTTTTTTACATCAAGTAAACTTCCCTCTCAAAGCTTACTTGAGTCTATATCGCCTAAAAATTACATGCACGCAGACCAAACACACATTTACAAACATTTCCTTCCAACTTTTAAAAACTATGAAACAATAAAACAATTTGCAAAAGGAGGTCTGACAAAATTGTTTTACTTCATTGGCTGATATCATCACCAAAGAAAGATGGCATAGCGTGAAAAGTTGAGTACGTAGTGCCTCATCATGCTTAATTAATTTAGCTGCTTCATGAAATTAAGCCTGTAGAATCAGGAAATGCCAAATCAGTACTTGAGATGTATTTTAGTGCAAGGTGGAAATAATGGTGACATAGGGAGTTTCTGCATGCAAGTAAAGGATAAGATTAATGATGGATGCAAGATTCATGGGACTGAACTTGGCAGATGGGATATTGCTAACAACTGTAAATCTGAATATGGTGTTCTCATTTCTTATTCATGAAAATGTATTTACAGTTCCAAACTGTCCTTATGATCCCTTTGTAGCTGGGAACTTCCAACGTGAAAACATTGTATCTTAACATATCAATGTCATATTTTTGGCACTGTCGATAAGAAGACTGATGTTATATTGGAATTTCTTTTTTTGCTATAGATGTTGTAATTAAGCACGCTGATTGGGATACATGCAAAATTAGGGAGAAACTGATATTGAAGCACATACTCTTTCTATCCGTGGTTCGAAGTTGTCCAAATTATCAGCTGATTATGAGGTTTACACGAATTTTCTTTAGAAAAATATTTCAAAATTTTAATTTAGTCTTCATATTACTTGTAATCGAAACACTGATATGTTTCCAAGTATATATCTATCTAGACCTTTAGGATTATATTTTGAATAGGATGATGGTTCTAATGGGATTATAATGCGAGTTGATATCTTTTCAGAAACAACTAACAGAAGCTCTTAATTTCTGAACCTTTGGGAGCGTTATTTGAGGCTGCTGGGAGAGATACTTGGGCATCTATCAGAAAGCTTTATAGATAAGAAACTGAGAATGCTCTTTCTGGGTTCTCATTATCTCTTTCTGGCTTTGAATTGGACCAAATATCTTATGAAACTATGCTTCTCAATATAAAGGAGTATTCAAGGAGCGTAGTAGAAAGAAAATCTAGGGAAGAAGCATGCAAGGTTTTGATTCATATGAAGGATAGTGTTTCTGTGTGTTTCTCACCGCTGAATTGTTGATTGGTGGGATGGAGGTCAACGGGGCCCAGAGGTGCACGTGGGACCTCATGGATCAGTTGAGAGTGCGTCTGCCCGGTGAGGGGCACGCGGATCCTCGCGTCGGCTTGCCGAAGGGTAGCCTCGGTAAAGCGATGACCTCCTCGTGGTGGGACGAGCGGGCTCGTTGCTGAGGACGCTCGGCTTCGGCTGGGAAGACGCTGAGGGACAGCCTCGGCGTCGCTGGACCTGATCGACCTGGACAGACGAGGAAGCTCGTCAGGGGGTAGGACCTTGATTCCGACCAAGACCCCTCCGATTTCTAAGTCAGAACAGATCTGAAGGATGCTCGGTGAGATCGACACGGCTCACGGGGAGGCCGATACTCGAGTCCTCGGGCCGAGCTATGGAGAGGAAATGTAAAGTGGAAGACAAGGTCGTGTGAAAAGAATACCTTAGTTCTTTGGTATCCAGGAAGTGGTCCTTTGTACATTGTACCTCGAGTCCCCTTTATAGGGGTTCCCCCACGTCCACGCCTTCTCCACGTCCCCCACTTCTACCCCCATGATCCGTTTCTTTGATGGCGTCTTCATGGGTCATGAAGGTGGACATAATGAGGCCCCTTAATGGTGATAAAGGGGGGCGCTTTAAGGGAAGGGTTTAGCTCTATCTCTCTCTGACGTGGGCCGACGGGGCATCCGTTTTGGCCGAGGCCGTCCCGTCCCCCAGTCTTTGTGGTGGCATCGTCGTTCGGCCTGCTTTTTACTTGGCCGCCTGCTTGTGGCGTGGGCTTGGGCCATTCGATCTTGGGCCATCTCAGAATGGTCGTATCAATTGCCCCCATCGCTCGGGCCGTTCGGATTCTGCCGGTTCGGTTCGGGCGATGTGACCTATACGAATTTTGACGGGTGTGTTAGTCGAGGCAGCGTCATTAAATGGAAGTCATCATGACGCTGCCCGTTTGGACTTCTCTCGCTCTTGGGAGCGGAATTCGAAGTGTCTCCGGTTGTCAGGCGCTGCCATGTGTCCTTCAGGTGGCCCAGATTCGGAGATTGTCTTTCGTATAAAATCGCCGCCCTTCTGTATTTGATCTTCGAGCTTTCTAATTCCATCCTGCTCCTGCTTCCAGTGCTAGCGAATTCTCCTTCATTTTTCTTCTTCTAGCATCTTCTCAAGGTAATCTCCTGTTACCCCCTTGTCTTGCTTGGCCCGCACTATGGCTACGCTTAGGATAGGAAGCTCCGCTCCCTGATTCGGCGTTCCCCAGGTTCCGGAGTACGGCAATCCCTCGGCCGTAGAGCCAGGTAACCCTCCACCCCCTCGTCCGGCCCTTATCAAAGGGAAAGGCTTGCTGTTCGAAGATCCGGCCCGCCGAGACGACGCCCGTGCGGCGGCAGAGTTCGATGTTCCTCTGGTGGTCCTCATGTCGTCGTCGTCCATCCCGTATGCCACAATAGAGGAGATTCTGGCGAAGCATCTCTGTCATCCGTACGGCGTTCGGATTCCCTTCTCTGACGAAAGGATTTGCTTACCGGTGAGCCGTGAGGTGGACGTCTATGTTGAGATGTTCCGTATGGGACTCCGCTTCCCTCTCCACCCATTCGTCATCCAGGTCTTGGATTTCTTGGTGGTGGCCCTGTGCCAGCTGACTCCTTATTCGATCGTGGTCTTGGTGGGTTTTATTATGATCTGTCATGGGAACGGGTTGGAACCGACCATCCCTCTCTTCTTTCATTATTTTCGTGTTCAGACGGTCTGTCGGGGATCGTGGCTGCACCTCCGTGCCTGGGCGGGGAGGGTATGTCTGACGGGCTTGCCCCGCTAGGTAGGTGACTGGAGCCGGGATTATGTTTTCGTCACTTTCCCGAAAGACGTCGGATCATGACCGGCTGGGGGAGCTTGTGTCAATACGACTTGACATTGTGCCTTTCCGAGGCCGACCAAGCCGCGGTCAGGCGTTCGTCCTCGCTGTCGTCGGTGGAGAGGTCGGTCTGGCCTCTGCTGGACGACTTCCTCTTGAAGAATGTCCTGTGGTCCCCCGGTAGGCGCTTTCCTCTTGCCGCCCTTCGTCGACAATTACCCTAATCTTCTTTCTTTCTGCAGGAATAGCGGGCCGCGAGTTCAGGAGCGACGTCCATGAGCTCATTCGTCGGGGGGCCCCAGCGGGCGAAGGAAACCCTCCGGTCACGCACCTCGGCGGATGGTGGATGAGGAAATCCGCACGGCCGATGTCCCCATGGGGACGATAGAGCCGGTGGCCCTGCCTCCTCCGCCCGAAGTCGTCGTTGGGTCCCCCGAGGTGGGGGATTTGACCGGGGACAACCCCGATCTTGCCGACGTCGAGGGGGTAGACCTGACCCCTGGTCAGGGCTCTCGAGCCCCGACAGGGAACCGCGTGGGAGAGCAGAAGCGTCGCCCTTTGTCCGCGCCGATCCCCGAGTCGTCGATCCCCGAGGCGCCAACCCTCTCGGGTGCGACCCTCCCGCTGGTGGGGGCGGCCTCTTCCGCCAACCAGGCTGAGTAGTCGCTAGTTGGTGTGGGGGGTACCCTGTCCGTGCTTGGGGCTGGCCCGGTCGCCCCACCCGGAGATTCGGTCTTCCTTGACCGAAACGTGACCCTCCAGCAGGCACAGGGATTTGTCCTTCCGAGGGACCATTCCTGATTGGAGAGGGTCCACACGGATCGGTTAGCGGATTCCTTGGCCTAACAACTCCAGCAAGTTGGTATCCTTCTCGCCTTATCCTATCTTACCTGACGTCCTTTGCTTATTTCTTCTGTCTTGCAGGCCACAACGATGGCCGTTGAGACGCAGCGCCGCACGAAGCGCGTGGTCGGCCTCGAGGCGGCTTTGGTGCAGGAGCGCCCGAGGGCCGGGGCGGCTGAGATGGCGGCCAAAGAGGCCCGTCAGGAGGGCCGTCGTTTACAGCGTCAGGTGAACGAGCTTACGTTCGAGGCGAGAGATTTAAAGGAAGCCCTGACGGCCGCCGGGAGGTCCGCCCAAGAGGCGGAGGAGACGTTTCGTCGGGAGCGGGGCGAGCTTTGGGCCGAGCTGGGGCCCTGCGACAAGCGCATCCCGCACGACTCCTCGAGGAGGTAGAGCGGGGTTATGAGGAGATATCGTCACCGAAGATCGCGAGATCTCTCCGGGAGGCGTTTCAAGCCTATGAAGACCTCTTGGCCCCAAGGATTGTGGGGGCCTTCCGGGACGGGTTTCGGAGACTCGAGGAGCGGGTCCGGCAGACGCTTACTCGTCCCTCGGTAGTTCCCGAGGGACCCGTCCGCTCGGAGCAGGGGGAGGCCCCTGAGGACGCTTCCTCTCGAGCTTCGGTGTTGTAGGTGATGTCCCCCCGTTTTTGTCTCCTCCTTGTAAAGAATGATGATTTGGAATATAACTTTCTGTTGAAACTTTTACCTTTTCATGCGCTGTTGTCAAGCGTTCTCTAGGACAGGTTGTGCTTCCGATATTTAGTTGCCCCCTCCCGCTGCTCATGCCGGGGCGGTCCACTAGGTTGAGTAGCAGTGGGTTTTCTCTTCGTTGGCTTAGTTGTCATATTGCGGGGGTGATTAGTTGGTTCGGGGGCTTGTCGGTGCTGATCTTTGGCAGTCACCCTTGCTCCCGAATCAAATTTGGCCAGGTTGTCTCTGTGGAACCGCCTCGCCTTGCTTGATGGTCGGTTGATCTATTTTGTTGCAGAGGAATGCTCCCGACCCTTCGGCTGAGCGGGTGTCTGTCCTGCTGAGGGGTCGCCTTCAGTCTCCAGGTCAGATGCTAACCAGGCAACTGGGTCGGGGGTCGGCTTGCCCTTACAGCTGATCGGAGCGATCGGCCTGCTGGGGGAGTCGCCCCAAACCTTACGGTTGATCAGAGTGATTGTCCAGCCGGGGGGAGTTGCCCCAGCCCTATGGTTGATCAGAGTGATCGTCCTGCTTGGGGAGTTACCCCAGCCTTATGGGCGATCGTTTGGATCAGCCTGCTGGGGGAGTTTTCCCAGCCTTACGGTTGATCGGGGTGATCGTCCTGCTAGGGGAGTTTCCCCCAGCCTTACGGGCGGTCGTTGGGAGCAGCCTGCTAGGGGAGTTTCCCCCAGCCTTACGGGCGGTCGTTGGGAGCAGCCTGCTGGGGGAGTTGCCCCAGCCTAACGGTTGATCGAGGTGATCGTCCTGCTAGATGACTTGCCTCCAGCCTTGCTGGCGATCGGGTCGATCGGCCGGCCGGGCGAGCTACCCTTGGGCTTACAGTCGAGCAACAGGCCGGCCTGCTGGGGGAGCTACCCACAGCCTTACGGCCAGTCGGGTCGGTCAACTTGCTAGGGGAGCTACCCTTAGGCTTACGGCAGAGCGAGGGATTGGCCTGCTGGGGGAGTTGCCCCCAGCCTTACGGGCGGTCATTGTGATCGGCCCGCTGGGGGGTTTGCCCCAGCCTTACGGGAGATCATCGGGATCGGCCTGCTGGGGGAGTTACCCCCAACCTTACGGACGGTCATTGTGATCGGCCTGCTGGGGGGGTTGCCACCAGCCTTACGGGCGATCATCGGGGTCGACCTGCTGTGGAAGTTGCCACCAGCCTTACGGAAGATTATCGGGACTGGCCTGCTGGAGGAGTTGTCCCAGCCTTACGAACGGTCATTGCGGTCGGCCTGCTAGAGGAGTTGCCCCAGCCTTATGGTTGAGGAGGGATGAGACACAATTGCTTCGATGTGAACTAGCATTTCTTTCTCTGGATCGGGAATACATTTTGAAGGGAAATAAAGCAGCGAAGATAATGGCGAGCTAGTCTCTCCTAGGGGACGGAGCTGTGGCTGGTTATCCCGCCCTCTCACTCGATGACGCGCAGAGCAGTCTGGACGACATTCACCTTTTTCCCTTTGTCCGCCTGTTTGGACGTCCCCTCCCCCGGGGTTGCCCTTGAGTCGTCGGCATAGTTCTTCAGGTGCCCGTGGCTGATGAGCTTATCTATGTCTTTCTTCAGGTACCAGCAGTCGTCGGTGTCATGTCCGTCTTTGTGGTACCCGCAGTATTTCTCCTCGTCTCTTCTGCCACTCTTCATTTCTGGGGGTGGCTTGCCAATGTGACCCTCCTTCTGAGCTTGCGTCAGGACGGTGTCTGGGGTGGAATTCAGCCTGGAGGATCGTGCTTCCTCCTTGCGCTGCTTTCCCTTTGCTCTCTTCTCCCATCTGGGGTCGTCCGGCTTACGGCGCTCGCTTTTGCCTCGCTTGGAGCCTCGCCTGGCCCCCCTTAAGGAGGTTCCCTTCCTCTGCTGCCAATGCATCTTCCTTCAACATGTAGCGCTCTGTCCCGGCTATCATCTCCGCGAGGTCTCTTGCAGGCTCGTTGTGCAGCGACTTCTTCAGGCCCCGATGTCAGAGCCCTTTCTTTAGTGCCGTTTTCACGACCATTTCGGGGCAGCTTTCCACATTCAGCCTCTCGGCTTTGAAGCGTCGTATGTAGCTTCTCACAGATTCGACGGGCTTCTGTACCACGTTGAACAGAAGCTCCGAGTCTGGCTTTATCTGTCGGCCTGACATAAATTGCTTACAGAACTTCTGGGAGAGGTCTTTGAAGTTGGTGATGGAGCGATTGGGGAGGCTATGGTACCAGCTCCGGGCGGACTTCCGGAGGGTGGAGTAGAAGCCTCGGGAGAGTAGGGTGTCGTCGACTCCCTGGAATGCCATGACCCCTTCGTAGTCCATCACGTGATCTTCTAGGTCCCACATGTCGTCATACTTCTCTAGAGTCGGCACCTTGAACCTGGAGGGTATTCGGGCGTCGGTGATGCTTCTTACCAACGGGCAGCGGTCATCCTTGGGGTCTCCAGGGCTTGCCGACGTCTCGGTGCAAGGGCCAAGTCCTCGTGGCGGGCTAACAGGAGTCTGAGGGGAGCCCGCTCGGCGCTTACCCAAACTAGGGATAGGCGTTGGTCGCCGAGCGCTTCTCCTCTCGTGGTAATCCCTCCGGTCCCCGTGTCTCCTCCGGCGGGGGCTCCTGCTCCGACCCCGCCGCTCCTCGACGGCCCGACGGTCGGCTGACCGTCGGTGTGCTGAGCATAGTCGTTGGGACGAGGCCGTGGTTGATTCGTCTCTAGGCTGCTCTGGCTTTCCATCCGCCTCGTCTTGGAGTGAGGTGGGTGTGAGGGATCGCACAGGGATGAAGTTCGGCATAGTGAACCGTCGCTCCAGGTTAACGCCTTCGCCGTCGTGGTCGGTGACCACGACCGATCGCAAGGGATGTTAGAGTCCCCATCGATTTGGGACAACAAGCGACCCTCCTTCGGGGAGACATGGGCCTCCCACGAGTTATTGAATTGCTGCGACTAGGGTCTGAAGGTGGCCGTTCGTCTCCTAGGCGAAGAGGCGGAGCTGCTCCTGAGTCACCGAGCGTGAGTCACTGGTTCCCCCAGTAGTGTGGCTATGCTGGTTCTTGGGCGGGATGTAGTCGCCTTCCTCGTGGATGGGGGGCATGCGTCCCATTCAATTGCATGCTGGTTCCATTACGACGATGCGGTTGTTTGACGTGGGTGATTTCTCGAAGTTTCCACAGACGGCGCCAGATGTTTCTGGGTGTTTTCTCACCGCTGAATTGTTGACTGGTGGGAGGGAGGTCAACGAGGCCCAGAGGGGCATGTGGGACCTCCTGGATCAGTTGAGGGCGCGTCCGCTCGGTGAGGGGCTTGTGGATCCTCGCGTCGACTTCCCGAAGGGTAGCCTCGATGGGGGCAAGCAGGCTAGTTGCTGAGGATGCTCGGCTTCGGCTGGGAAGATGCGGAGGGGTAGTCTCGGCGTCGCTGGACTTGATCGACCTGGACAGACGAGGAAGCTCGTCAGGAGGGTCGGACCTTGGTTC
Source organism: Scilla litardierei (assembly GCA_030789695.1). Lineage (NCBI taxonomy): Eukaryota > Viridiplantae > Streptophyta > Magnoliopsida > Asparagales > Asparagaceae > Scilla > Scilla litardierei. The sequence continues at coordinate 109,012,319 of CM061132.1, forward strand.
CGACCAAGACCCCTCCGATGCCTAAATCAGAACGGATCTGAAAGATGCTCGGTGGGATCGGCACGGCTCATGCGGAGGCCGATACTCGAGTCCTCGGGCCAAGCTATGAAGAGGAAATGTAAAGTGGAAGACAAGGTCGTGTGAAAGGAATTACTTAGTTCTTTGGTACCCAGGAAGTGGTCCTTTGTACGTTGTACCTCGAGTCCCCTTTGTAGGGGTTCCCCCACGTCCACGCCTTCTCCACGTCCCCCACTTCTGCTCCCATGATCCGCCTATTTGATAGCGTCTTCATGGGTCATGAAGGTAGGCATAATAGGGCCCCTTAATGGTGATTAAGGAGGTGGGGCTTTAAGGGGAGCAGTTAGCTCTCTCTATCTCTCTCTGACGTGGGCCGACATGGGCGTCCGTTTCGGCCAAGGCCGTCCTGCCCCCCAGTCTTTGTGGAGGCATCGTCTTTCGGCCTGCTTTTTACTTGGGCCACCTGCTTGTGGTGTGGGCTTGGACCGTTCGATCTTGGGCCATCTCAGAATGGTCGTATCAGATAGGTAGAGAGCCTGTTCTCAGGATTTGTTTACACAACGTTTGCTTCTTCACTGCCTAAATGATATCGCTATATTATTTCCAGGTTTTCAACGGTATTTAGCCAGGATAAAGATTCAATGCCCATAGTATGGACTGAAACGGAGGGTATTCGAAAGATCGCGAAGGATGCTCGTGCTGCTGTATGTGACAAGTAACTAGTTTTATGTGATGCCACTTGTTTATGTTTCGTATAGGACTTTCTGAATATTGCAAGTAGACACATCCATGTAGTTCATTAAGAGCTTTTTTGTAAAATCGTCTACCATTCATGTGATCTGACTTCTTTTAACATCTACAGGCTCTGCTGCTTTTATCTGCAATGGGTGCTATTCGCTTGGATGAGAAATCCGATAAGATAGAAAGCATTCTTAATTCAGCCCTTACTGATGCTCCTTTTGCCAAAGGGAGAGGAAGTGCAGCTAATACCGATCCACTTGCTTCAAGTTCATGGGAATTAAGAGGTATTATTTAATATCTTTCAAACTTTATTTTACGCTAGAAATGCATGCAAGAACATAAAGCATGCATTTGTGCTTGTGTGGTCCAGGTTTCTCCAAAAGATGCATTGATCAATCACGCCAGTGCAATGCAAATCTTTGTGGAGACAGTTCAAAACAGAGACCGAGTATACAGTCACTCAAGCAATATCTGCACAGGTACACATCCTTAAAATAGCATATACTTCTTTCACTTCTGTAGTAATTATATGAAGTTATTTATCATTAGCCATTACAGTTTGAAATTAGACATTCCTTGGGGCTTGCTTGGATACTTAGAAAGAAAATTCTTTGAATTTCATCTTGGTAATCCAAAAAGGTTGTTTCAATGTCACAATATCTTTATCATATACCATTGATTTTTAGTCAAAAAGTAGCTTTGTAATTACAAGATAGCCTTTGGATTAGAAAAATGAGGTCATAACCTCCATTTTTTTAATCCAGAGGATTGACTACTATTTGGAGTAGATTTCTTTGGATTGGGTCACAAAAAATTGGCGATCCAAACAAGCAATTCCTGTGTATTGTCCTAATCCATTGGGAAAATAGTTCTAGGGTCAAAATCCTTTGGATTGGACTATCCAAATGTGCACTTATTCTTTTTGTATGTGCTAGTCTTCGTTGAAGTAGTAGATTTATTTGTTAATATAGATTGTTTAAAGAGTCATGTAGTGCTCCAGAAGATTACTTTTGGTTCCATAATCTTGGCATGCCTCGAATAATATTCTTTGAATACCAGGATGATGGAGGCACACCCTCATACCGTCACACTCAAGCACATGCATGCTCATACACAAAACATAGATCACTGACACAATTTAGGGTAGTGTTCCTAGATGAGTCATGCAACCATGTAAGAATGATCTCGTGGTGGATGCTAGCATCCAATTGGTCATCCATTCCACACAATTCATCGTGATATCAAGCTGTATTTCCCCTCTGTTTCTGGATCCCCCTCACCCTACCCAAACGTCAACCGAGGTTCTAAATGGTGGATGTTAAATTCGTGGCGCCCCGGAGGAGCTATGTTGGATAGTGAATATCAAGCAAAGTTTCTAGGATATTAAGTAAATATAAGGCACCATAGGAGTAGTTCAAGAACATGTATATTTTATGTGTATGAGTCATCAAAGTTTGTAAGCATAGCATTTTACTTGTCATATATCTGATAAAATTGTTAAAACTAAATGCAAAACCTTTTTAAGGCATCTTTACGGCGTGCAACCAAAATAATGTCCGTCACGTATAGCTTTTAACTATTTGTTGAAAACAGAAACCACACCGCCAAACAAAGGTATTGGTTAAACATATTTTTTTTAAAATACTTTGATTATGATTATTCTAAGAAACATAAGAATTATATGAACTCATTTACATCACAATAATAACCAAACCATAAAAAATAACAGACTGTTGTGAATGGGTATTTACTGGGTTGGATGAGTTATTGGGCCAACCCAAATGGTTGGGCCCATACCCACTTGTATTCTCCCCTTTGGCTATAAATATAGCCTTGAGGGTTCTCCCCTCAGGGAGTTGATTCATAACACGTTATCAGCACGAGTCTCTAAAATTTTTTCCACAAATTTTTCCGTTCGTTGCGAAGGCCAAGGCGAAGGCGAGACGGTAGATCCACGAGCGCGGTGCAAGGCTTCCTCCATCAAGGGTCGTCATCCGCGTAGGGCTTCGAGCAACCGTCGCTATATCCGGAGGACGGATATAGAGGTAAAAACTCTAAAAACAAAGTTTTTCTTAAATCATACGTATGATTACCCCTCCCCTAGATCTCGTAAGATCGTCATGGGGATTCATCGTCGCCTTGAAAACGACGGATTTTTCATCCCAAAAACTCAATTTTTAGGGTTAAAACCCCAATTTTGAACCCTCCGGCGGCTACCCGTCACCGGACCCCCCCCCCCCCAAACCCTCCCCTCGCCGGAAAACCCCCCCCCCCCCACACCACCATGGCCGCCTCCCCCTGCAGGGGGGGCGGCCCCCGCCGCCCCTCCTGCAGGGGGCGGCGGCCCCCGATGCCGCGCCCCCTGCAGGGGGGCGGCCCTTGCCGCTCCCCCCTGCAGGGGGGCGGCCCCCCCCGCGGCCGCGCCCCCCCTGCAGGGGCGGCGGCCCCGCCGCCCCCCCCCCCCCCCCCCTGCAGGGGGCGGCGGCCCCGCCGCCCCCCCCCCCCCCCCCCCCCCTGCAGGGGGCGGCGGCCCCGGCGGCCGCGCCCCCCCCTGCAGGGGGGCGGCGGCGGCGCCGGCCCCCCCGAAACCCTAGGTGGAAAAGAAAAAAAAAAGAAAAGAAAAAAAAAAGAAAAAAAAATCTAAATTTCCAGATCTGTGGGCCTGAAGCCCACAGCAGATCTGTGGGCTTCAGGCCCACAGAATTCAAAAAAAAAAATTCTAGATCTGTGGGCCTGAAGCCCACAGCAGATCTGTGGGCTTCAGGCCCACAGATTTCAAAAAAAAAAAAAGAAAAGAAAAAAAAAGAAAAAAAAAAGAAGCCTATGGGCCTGAAGCCCATAGGCCGACTGCGGGCTTCAGACCCGCAGGCTGGTTTATCTGAAAAAAAAAATGGGGGGAGGCAAAGGGCTATAAACTCGCCTCAAAAGGCAATTTATTAGCCTAAATATTAATTTAAAAAGGGGGATTTAAGTGCAAAATATTCGTGAAAAATCACGGTAAATCACGGGACAAATATCGGGCAGGCGAGGATTTTTTGGGGATTCTTGGGGGGCTTTTGGGATGATGAGGGAAACTTTTCCCTCTGACAAAGAAAATGTTTATTTTGGGCTCTTAATCAATTTAATTGATTAAACCCATTCAAATTACAACCTTTGCATTGTAATGATTTTTTCTGCAACAATCATATTTACATGCTTTGCATCTCTGGTATATTCTGTTGGATATTATATGCGTGGTTGTGCATTGTATTCAAAACTTAATAATTAGGAAGATCCTGCGACCGCTCTGCCGTTAGTAACCTAACGGTGTATGACGTTGCCCAGTGGTCCAATAATTATTAAGTGTTTAAATTATTTATCCATCTCTGCGAATATTAAATGCCTGTGATGCATGTGATGAAAATGTATGATGAAAATGTTGATGAGCACAATATTTCTGCATGAATTGCTAAATGTGGTTTTTGGATCGGCCGTTTAGTCCCACAGTTTATTTCCCGCACTTTTCTTTTATTTTTGAGAGAAATTGTAGTGAGGAATTTATGTAAATGTCAAAGAAAGAAGACCAACTTCCATGAAGACGGAGGCCACACTTGAAGATGGAGATATCATATGGGACCCACGGGGTTTCCAAAGTTGTATTTTCATTTTCTTTAAGCTGCAAATTTGTATAATTTGGACTGTGGACTTTTTTTGGACTCTTTCTTGTGGGACTGGCCGATCCACACATTTAGTTTTTCGTTAAATAGTGCCTCCGCATGAAAATGTTTTCTCTGAATTAATTATTCATTCATGCATGATTGTGCTCTGCTAGATAAATGGCTAATATTGCAAGCGTTAATTTCGAAGTACTGGAAGCATCAGGTAGAAACTATCTAAGCGGGCAGCTAGATGTAAAGTTTCACCTGCGGGCAAAGACCCTCATCGCTGATGTGACTGAAAAAGAAAATGTTAGCGATATAAGAGAAGGCGCAAGCCATCATCTATATTCGCCGCCATATGGACAAGACCTTAAAGGCTAAATACCTTACGGTCGAAGATCCACTTGAGCTATGGACTGCCCTTGAGGACAGGTATAAACATCAGAAAGATGTTATACTCCCAAGGGCACGATACGAGTGGGAGAACCTGAGACTGCAGGACTTAAAGTCCGTTGCTGAGTACAACTCAGCACTGTTTAGCATCACCGCACGCCTGAAGTTGTGTGGTGAAAAAGTCTCAGAAAATCGCATGCTGGAAAAGACGTATACGTCCTTCCATGAAAAAAAAAATGCGATACTCATGCAGCAATACCGTGAACGAAAGTTCACCAAGTATTCCGAGCTGCCGCCATGTTTACTCATGGCCGAGTAAAACAGAGAGCTTCTTCTCTCCACTCACAATATACGCTCCCCGGCACTGCCCCCCACAAGAAGCTCACTATTCCTCTTCCTTCAAAAAGAAGAGAGATAATAAAAGAAAAGAAAGACCACAGAAGGGGGGTCAACAGAAAAATGCCAAGGGCCATGCACAGCAACAGCGAAATAATGAAAGTAAGCGGAAGTTCACGTGGCACAGACATGACAAAAATGATACACCCCCACCCAAGAGGGAATGGGAAGACCAGTGCCATAATTGTGGCATGAAAAGCCACTGGTCCAAAATGTGCCGAACTTCGCAGCACCTCCAGGATTTGTATAAAGAGAACAAGAAAAATAAAGCTGAAACAAACCTGATGACCTCTGATGCTCCAGTCAACTTTTCAGCTGACAAACTTCGAAAATGATGACCTGCTTGATTAGCCTTTATTTTTAGCAATTTGTTTTGAGAATAATTTATGAGAGCTTTTGCATTATGCAATCTGTTTTTGAATAAAATTTTTAGTATACAATAAATGAAAATGTTTATCTAAATATGCATGTGCCGATATGTTTCATCTTTTGAAACTGCTCTCATAAATGCTTAGTAGACAATAAACACGTACGATTTCTTTCAATACAAAGCCCAATATCGGGGCTGTATTGAAGATCCAGGGAATGCAACACAGTTGCCCCCAAACGACACAAAAATAATGGATGCACTAATCCCTCCGAATTCCAAAAAGAAACTTTCTAAGTTTCAAGGACATCCGTTTCAACGGATCCCACTTGGAAACAGCAAATGTAAATGAAAAATTACCGTATGCAACGTCTCAAGAAAAAGGAGTAAAATCCACACTTGAACGTTTTGAGAGCCTTATAGGCCTCTACCATACGAAGATTCGGAGAAAGGAAGCAGAATTAAACGGAGCACCTGAAGTGCCCTACATCAGCCGAGTTTTTACTCTGGCATGATGGACTTGGCCACCCTGGATTTGTAATGATGCACAGCATCTTATCCTATGGGTATGACTTGAAGAACCAGAAGATTCTTCAGAAGGGAAAAATTCCCTCGCATCCCTTACTATAAGGGAAGATTAATTACAAGGCCATCTCCACGAAAAGTTGAAAAATGATCTCCTCGCTTCCTCAAAAAGAATACAAGGAGACAGATGTGGATAAAATCCACCACCCCTAGTGGGCTATTTTGGTACTTCATTGTACTGATAAATGCATCCTCAGAATATTCGTACGTATGTCTACTACAAGACCCGCAACTTAGCTTTTCCAAAGCTATTGGCACAAGAATAAAAATGTTGCGGGCACATTTCCCAGACAATAAAATGTTGTAAATAAGTCTGGATAATGTTGGGAAATATACCTCCCAGTCTTTTCAAGAGTACTGCCAGTCAACGGGAATCGAAAATGAACATACAAGTGCCGCATGTTCATACCCAAAATGGGTCGGCAGAGTCACTGAAAAGTAGACTCCAATGGACTGAACGTCCATTAAATCCCGATTGCCTATGGATGCATGGGGACATGCAAACTCTGCATGCTGCATCGTAAATGAAAATAAGACCCTCTGGAGGTCAGAGTCTCCAATGCAATTTGCATATGGAATGCCACCGAACATTTCTCATCTGAGAATCTTCGGTCGCGCAGTCTCAAATCCCCATTGCACCACCAAAGAGGACCAAAACGGTACTCAACGTCGCCTAGGTATCCATGTAGGGTTTGACTCACCCTCACTTATAAGATACCTAGAACCCCAAACGGGGGACGTAATTAAGGCACACCTTGAAGACTGTGATCTCGATGAGACAAGTTTTCCCAAAAATAGGCCCAGATACTGGAAAATCTGGCGCGAAGAAAATTATAACATGGGTTACAAACAGCTTGACCCACTATGATCCGGTAACAATACAATGTGTAGATGAGATCCAGAAGATCTTCCACACACAGAACACTGTTCACCAATTACCGAAATCATTTATTGACAACCAGAAGATTGTCAGATCACACATCCCTGCTGCAAAAACTCCAGCTAGGATTGACATCCCCGAGAATGGATGCAATCCACCAGCAGCAGAAGTGGCTGATCCTCAACAGAAAAGAGGCAGACCACCAGGCTCCAAGGACAGAAACTCCTGGAGACCTTAAGACAATACTACCACAGGACAATGAGCTCCTGTCCACACCATCACCCTTCCCGGAATCCACTGCAGAGGAATTGCCGGGAAAAAGTGAAATTAAGTAAATGTAAGTAAATGTTGTACGTACTGGGGAGGTGTTGGACAGATAGAACATAAATTGTCGACAATGTATTCACGTATCATATTGCCATATACATCGCAATGGCGATGATGTCAGTAAATTATCGTTCCACACTCCGTTGCTAGAAGGCAAACGTTGAGATTGGCCAAACGTGGAACGTGGCAATAAAAGATGAGCTGGACTCACTTTATGAAACGTGAAATGTTCGGACCTGAAGTCCAGACACTAAAAGGTGTCAAACCTGTGGATAAAACAAAGTATTGCAAACATAAGAAAAATAAATACAAAATCGTATGCTATACGGTACAACCTATAGCCCAAGGAAAATTTTGCTGAAACTAGGGATCGAACAAATTCAAATGAGCATGTCTCATAAATGATGCATCAGTCTCACTAAGTTATCAAAAGCGAATACCTTACGATTTGGCGAAGGAAAATTTTGGATATGCTGTTATTGGATGTTGTGACGGCATACCTTCGTGGATATCCTGTAAAGATAATTTCCACATTTCCTTAAAATGCCTGAATAGACTTCGGGACGTCTATTCAAGAAAAACAATAAGTATAAGTAAATGTACAACCAAGAGAATCACTTGACAAGTCAATGATTCCTACTGAAGGTTGTCTTTGCATCTGTGCAAAGAACAAGATTAGAGATCTTAGTTGTAGACAACTAACATCTCATCGGATCTCTTGAAGAGAAAACCGAAATAAATGTACAAGCCTGACTTTTAAACATGAAATAAAAAAAAAGAGACCTAGGCAAATATAAAGTCATGACTCATAGAATCCTGTTACAAACGCCCAGAAGTGCGTTAGAGATATTAAAAGGACCATTGTCATCCAAAGTACACCTACGGTGGTACACTTACTGGATGAACAAAAAGAACCCTTCCGATCGCTGGAAGAGGGGGAGGATATAACTGGTCCTAAAGTCCCTTATCTTAGTGCAATCATGCACTCCTGGCTAACTGCATGTGTCCCGGTATAACAATTGCAGTAAACTTATTAGCCAGAGATAGTTGGCACCTAAAAAGGGCCATTAGACCTGAGTTAAGCCTTCTGCGCTTCCTCCAAGGGTCGAAATATTCGGACTTACAAAATGTAGTAGCATCCTCCAATGTTTATGCAAATGCAGGTTTCAGGTCCAGTCCCTATGCTGAGAAATCACAGAACGGGTACCCACAGTGGGATGGCCATCCCCTGCAGATCTGCAAAGCAACTCAAGAAGGCAACATCATCCTATCATTCCGAGATCCTCACCATTCCAGAATCACACCAATGGTGTATTTAAGGGCGCCTGGTGGTACATCACATCCCAGTGACGACTGGGATAGAGGCTGGTTCTGTGGAGCTAACCATATAGTCTGAAGACCACATCAGAGGCGACGAAACTTAACAACCTCTTCAGAGTCCCTGGATTCAGCAGCTGCTTGATGGTGACAAAATTTGTAATTTGTGTACATTTTCGGAATATTGTAAATAGGAGTGATGAGATAAGCCTAAGAGATCTGAAAGCCTAAGAGCTTTTACAGATCAGGGGGAGTTGAGGGAATTTGTACTCTTTTCCCTTAGCTATGGTTTTTCCCACTGGGTTTTCCATAGCCAAAGGTTTTAACGAGGCAAATCAAATCAACTCTGGATCCCGAAGTATCCACCCCTCTGTGACGCTCAGAATCCAGAAGCATTCATGAGCAGAGTCACGTGTACAAATCAGGGGGGAGTTAAAGAGCGTTTGCACTCTTTTTCCTTAACTATGGTTTTTCCCACTGGGTTTTCCATAGTCAAAGGTTTTAACGAGGCAAATCTCACCAACTCAGGATCCTGAAGTATCCACCCCATGTGAGACCCATACAGGATCAGAATCCTGAAGTATTCATGAGCAGGGTCCACAACTATGGCTGGATAAGGGGGAGTGTTGTGAATGGGTATTTACTGGGTTGGATGAGTTATTGGGCCAACCCAAGTGGTTGGGCCCATACCCACTTGTATTCTCCCCTTTGGCTATAAATATAGACTTGAGGGTTCTCCCCTCAGGGAGTTGATTCATAACACAGACTCAATTTTAATGAAAAAACAAATCCACTCATGGGACAATTAACGTCCTCTTTGAAAAAGGTTTAGAAGAAGAGAAAACACACTGACCGACTCATAAGCCGTGTACCCACTCACGGGCTGGAACCCAAACGCCCCTTTAAAAATGCTACTAAAAAGTAAAACAAAAAATACAACTGACTTAACTCACGGGCCTATCCCTATCTTTAAAAAAAAATCAATTAGAAGATGGAAAAAAAGGAAAAAAAATCCCAACCCACATCCCTTCAGAATTGAACTCAGCCATCAGCCCCCATCTGTTTTCCACAAAATCGTCAACCATTCTTCCCACGTCGCTCTGTAAAATCCTTCGCAAATTCGTCGCTCTGTAAAATCCTTCGCAAATTCTTCGTCAACCGTTGAATCTTCTGGGAAAAAGTTAGTCTTGTTAGTCATCACATTATCTCACAGATATAAGGTTCTCAAATTATTTCCAGACTTGCATTGAGCAACAAACCAACGTGCTTACTATATATGTAAACATCTTCAGCAACATCTTCATGAAGGCATTTTTTGTCTAGCTAACGTAAATGCTAATGAATTGTATCTGCAAGTAGGATAAGTAACTTGGTGTTGAGGTTATGTTTTCTGCAGAAGAAATCCACATCGTATGTCTGATAGTATCATGTTGCAACCGAACGAGCTTTCATGCAAGTTAAAGATCTATCATGTTTTGGTTTGACTGCATATGCCTAATGACATCCAACTTCTTTCTTACCATTCGAAATGGGAACTAGCTCTCGTATCCCGTCCTGTTAAAGCTATCATCTCATCCTCTATCATGTCCAACCAACCAGAATTAAACAATGCATATGATACAGACTTGATGTGGACTTGGAATAGCTGCGGTGCCTCCTCGTAAGTCTGCTCGTCACCCAACGGAAACAACAAAAATTGAACCACTATTAATAAAGTAGATTAAATCTATACTAAACATTTAATTAATTTATCATGCAAGATTTAATAGGCGTGCAGTGGAAAAGCTATAAACAAAAGAGAGTACTAACCTGACATGGTCTAAAAGTGGTATATGTACTAGCAGCGAAAAATGTATGAAGTTTGTATTGTGACACATAATGCAAGAGTATGATGTGTAATGTGAAGTCCACCTTGGACCAGAGGGTGCGACCCCAAGCCGAGTCCAAAACTATAGGTACATTGTAGAGAACTCATGATCATAGAACATAGGGAGACGGAAAGAAAGAAGATCCTCCCAGATCGGGGACATAAGCATAGCTCCAATCGCTCCCGCACTCTCTCAATTATAAGTTTTTCCAAAACCTGTGAAGCAATGTCAAGTGTGGTTCTAATTCTAGTTATGTCAGGTGTCATGTCCATATCTCTAGTCTCTAAATTATATGATTAAGAAGCTATGTAGTAAAATATGTTCAAGGTAACATGTCATGTCATGTGTAAGAAACAAGTCCATAAGCATTATTTCATTTTCATGTTGCATAATCATATAATATAGTGTAACCAACAGTTCAATATTCTATCCGTCCATGAATCCAGTCTCACATTCAGAAATGATTCTCTATTTAAAAGTTAAAGACAATAATTTCAAGAAAACACCTTAAACCCCATGATTAATAAATAAATAAATGACGAAAAAATCAACGAAATATCCAAGAAGCCAATCAATCAAAGCCGGAAACTTTGGAGAAAGAAAAATTTTCGCATGAAGGAAACCCTAGAAATTACATCGCTTAAATAGAAAAGATGAAGGGTAGGAGAAGAAATATTTTCATGCGTATAAGAATTTTAATTCGAGTCGAACTTATCTTGAGAAGATGCGACGATGGATAAGAGCAAGGGTTTCAAATTTTTGATCGATCGCTAGGTTTTTTTCTCGGTTGCCGCTCGTCGAGTGAAAGAGAGGGAGAGGAAACGATCGCAGCCGTTGAGGGATTTAGGTTGGGATTTTCTTTTAAGGGAAAGGGGCTGGATGAGTTGTGGGCTGGGCTCCAAGGGGGAAAATAAAAAAAGAAAAGAAAGAAACAGAATAAGGAAGAGAGCTATTGGGCCAAGAGAAATAAAGGAAAAAAGAAAAGAAAAGAAAAGAAAATGGGAGAATGAAAATAGGAAAGGAAATAATATTAACAACAACAATAGTGAAAGAATCATAGGGAAAAATCCATAAATTCCTCAAAATTCCACTTGGGAGGAATTACAGGGCATTACACCTTATTCATCTTCAAAGAAATTCTATCCTCGAAATTTAAAAAATAAAAGATTGGTGAATAAGTATGGATGCCACTCCTTTATCTCCTTCTCTCACTCCCAGGTAGCCTCTCCTAGCGAGCCACGATGCCACGTTACTTTGATCAAGTACACAGTCTTATTTCTAAGTCCTCTGTCGACGATCAATAATACCCACTGGATGCTACTCATACCTCAAATCTGGTCGCACTGTGGTTTCTGAATGATCGACCATGTGAGTCAGGTCTCCAACATATTTTCGCAGTTGGGATATGTGAAATACATTATGCACCCCTTCTAGAGATGGAGGCATGTCGCATCGTCCACATGCTCGAGTACGTTGAAGGGCCCAATATACCGTGGGCTAAGTTTCCCTCTGTGACCAAAACAGATCATTCCCATGTTGACAGATATCTTCGAAAAGACGCGGTCTCCAAGCTGAAATTCCAAATGCTGTTGTTTGAGTTTGCCTAATGTTTGTATCGGTCTTGTGCCACCTACAACCTCTCTTTGATAGTCTGTACCACATCAATTACTTCCACAATCATTTCAGGCCCAACCAACCCTCGATCTCCGAAGTCATACCAGCTCTTTCATATAAGGCTACAAATGGCGACATATCAATACTTGCTTGATGATTTTTGGTTTATGCAAATTTCATGAGGTGTAGGTGATCTTTCTGCGATCCCTTGAAATACAACATACATGCTCGCAACATGTCTAAAATTTGAATGGCACGCTCTGACTGCACGTCTGTCTGAGGATGGTATGTTGTGCTGAACATCAATTGCGTATCTAACTTCTCCGGTAAACTCTTCCAGAGGTGTAAACCGGGTGTCCCTATCTGAAACTATACTCACTGGAACCCCGTGCAATCTCACGATTATTCCAATATTTCTTGGTAAGGGTCTTTGTAGACTTGCCGACCCTAAAAGGAATAAAATGGGCCGACTTGATTCATCGGTCAACGATCACCCAAATGACGTCAGTTTACTTTTTGCGCTTGGGCAGTCCAGTTACGAAGTCCATCGTGATGTGTTGCCACTTCCAATCAGGAATAATCACTGATTGTAACAAACCAACAACGCGATGATGTTCAGCCTTCGCCTGTTGGCACATCATACATCTAGCTACACTCTGCGCTACGCTTCTCTTCATTTCGTGCTGCCGATAATGTCGTCGAAAGTATTGATACATCTTGGTCCCTCTTGGATAGATGGAGTACAGGAAACTGTGTGCTTCCTTCAATAGCTCTTCTCTGACATCTCCCGATGGTATGTATAATCTGTTGTTGTATCTCAGGGATCTATCTGCATGTATTTGGAATTTTGGTCTCTGTCCTGCCAATGCCATGTTTCTAATCCGCTGCAACTTTGTATCAACTGCCAGAACAGCTTTAATCCGGTCTACCAAAGTTGACTGTAGCTGGATGTTTATCAATGACAGTCAATCCGGGTAACACATCTATTTCCATTTTGCAGATCTCCTGATGTAGGCTCCATTGTGGCGTAAGCGTCTTCACAGCTGAAAGCCGGCTCAGTGCATCAGGTACTATATTGACCTTCGTAGGGTGATAATGAAGGTAAATGTAGTAGTCTGACATAAGTCAATCCACCGTCGTTATCGCATGTTTAACTCTTTCTGCGTGAATATGTATTTCAAACTTTTATGATCCGTATATACCTTCACGTGCTCCCTAAGTAGAAAGTGTCTCCAGATCTTCAAGGCAAAGATTACCGTCGCCAACTCAAGATCATGAGTGGGGTAGTTTCTCTCATGATTCTTCAATTGCCTTGATGCCATATGCAACAACGCGTCTATGTTGATGAAGCACACATCCGAAACCTTTGTCGGATGCATCGCAGAACACTTCCAAATCTCCCGCATGATCTGGAATGACTAATATCGGCGCAGTCGTCAACCTATTCTTCCATTCTTGGAATGCATCGTCGCAAGCTTTGGACCATACGAACATTACATCTTTTCTTGTTAACAGAGTCATAGGCTCTGCGATTCTTGAGAAGTCATTGATGAATCTTCTGTAGTAGCCAGCTAGTCCTAAGAAACTTCGAATCTCTGATACTGACTTAGGTACTGGACAGTTCTGGACGGATACAACATTATCTGGGTTCATGGAAATTCCTTCTCCCGAAACCACGTGGCCTAAACAAGCCACCTTGTTCAGCCAGAACTCGCACTTACTATATGTAGCATATAATCTATTCCGCCTCCATGTCTTTAGAACCGTCCTAAAATGTCCAGTGTGCTTCTGTGCATCCTTCAAATATACCAGTTTATCATCAAGATAAACCACTACGAACTTGTCCAGATACTCCTACAATACTTGGTTCAAGAGGTTCATAAATACGGCCGGTGTGTTGGACACACCAAACGACATTACCAGAAATTCATGGTGTCCATATCTTGTACTAAATGATGTCTTGTGAACATCCTCCTTAACCCTCGCTTGATGGAAACAGCTCCTCAAGTCCAGTTTAGAAAAAGGCCCCCCGATCCCCTAAGCTGATTAAATAAGTCGTCGATGCAGGAAAGTGGATACTTATTCTTTACAGTGACTTTGTGCAGCTCCCTGTAGTCAACGCACATCCGCATGGATCCATCCTTCTTCTTCACCAAAACCATACGGCGACACACTCTGTCGTATCCACCCCTTCTACAAAAGATCATCCAATTGAGTCTGCACGTCCTTCAACTTAGGTGGTGCCAAACGATAGGGCTGAGCTCGCGATACGAACTCCGAAAACTCGATGGAGCGGTCCGGGGGTAAACCAGTAAGTTCATCCGGAAACACGTACTGGAATTCTTGAACTATCTCTGGTTTCTCTATCTCAATATCCATGGCAGTCACCGCTGCCGCCGTCGGTCTAGCTCTGAACTTTACTAGTCTATTTTTTTGACAAATTCAAATCTGGGTTAATTGGGTATCTCAAACACTAGTCTTCCCTTGCGGCGTTCGATCGTGGGGTGGTGTATGCCAACCACTCCACGAGGACGTCGAAATTTGGCATGACGATGACGATGAAATCTGCATATAGTTCGCGTCCACATATTACTTCAGGGTAGGAAAAACATGCATTGGTCGTTGTCAATACTCTGATGCCCGTGTTAACGTCCCAACAAGAGGCGATGGGTGAAACATGATTAGTGTGATGGTCAATGAATCGCTTTGACATGAAGCAGTGAGAAGCTCATGTGTTGAATAGGGTGAGGACAGGTCTAGTAGCGACTAGTACAATAACCTAATGTCACGAATACCAAGTCCAAGCATACATGTACTAATGTATGAAATGAAAGACGGTAAAACTGCAAATCACATACCCGTGATAACTTGACCAACAGCCTCGGCCTCTTCCGTAGTCATGGTAAAGGTCTGGCATTTGGACGGTGGAGCTTGAGACCTTACCTGCTGAATACTTTCTTCTGAGGTGGAAGTATATGCAAACGCTTATTGTTCTCCGCTGGAGCTGGAGGAGAAGCTGTTGCAGTAGCCTGTGCTGGGGTAGCTAGTCTTTGTCCCCTCTATGGACAATCTCTGGCGATGTGATCCTTCGCACTGCAAATGAGGCACAAATTCAGGAAAAGTCGGTATGCTGGCTTGATGTGCCCAGGCTTATTGCAATAGTGGCATATCATGACAGGTCGTCGTGGTTGTTGTAGTGGGTCTGACTTCTTGAATTGGGTATGTTGCAAGGGTCGATGAAGATGTCCTTTGGGCCCGTAGAAATCATTGGGGGTGGTCGCTTCTAAGGTGCAGCCAATATTTGTTCTTGTTCAGCTTCTCTCTCTACGTACTCATGCTTCCGAGTCGCTGACAATATTGCAACATGTGTCGTCAGATCCGTCGCGATCAGCTTTCTCCAAATCTCTATATTCAGTCATTGTTGAAAGCTCTTGGCCCGACTCAATGGCGTCGCAACCATCTCAGGAGCGAACAGTGCAAGAATAAATTTTAAGAACATACGTATAATGCGTGTATAGTTGCAGCGTATCAAGCTACACACCTACAGAGCATGGAAAACTCCGCGTCGTACTGGTCTGCTGTCATTGAGCACTGTTTCAGATTGATGAACTTGTACTGCAACTCCATCTTCGCTTGTGGTGGAAAGTACTTTGCATTTAAGACTAGTGTGAAGATAGTCCATTCAAGTGGCAATCCCAAGCGAGCTTCTCCTGCCTTCTACCAGATTTTGGTGCCCTCCACCATCTGCAACTTTGCCACGTCTACCCACATGTCCTCTGGAATCCGTGCGACTCGAAAATTGTCCACGGTGCTACTCAGTCACTCCTCTCCCTATAGAGGACCATCCGTCCTATTAAAACTCTTCGCGCTTAGTGCCCAGAATTGTCGTACGCCTACCTCAACTTGTAAGTCATTCAGTATGACTTGCTTCATTATGTCGGCATGCTGCTGCTGCAGACCATAAATCACTCACATGATGTCCTCTGGTATCAAATGCTCCAGCGAAGGTGATTCAGTTTTGTTGCTGACGATGTTGACATTGTTGTTAGTGCCACAACCTCTCCCATCGCCTTGATTCCCTACCATGTCCTCGTTGATAAAAACGGAGTTGTTCCCAACGATACGTGTGCGTCGGTTATGTCTTTGACATTGTGTTTCAAAGAATGTCAGTTCAGTTTAAGTATTTTATACATACTTCATGTTTATCATGTACTGTTCACGAGGTGATTGCGCGGACCTGTATGGGCAAATACTTGTAACGCCTCAGACTCGGGTGCGATCACACTCATAATTTTGCAGGTATTGCAATTACCAGCGAAATCAATACAAAGACCAACAAGAAATATTTATAAAAGAAATGGAAATACTCATTTTATTTCATCCTCCAACGAGATATAATGTCTGAAGTATAAAAAAAAGCTATAAACTCTCAACTATAAAGTACTGAAGAAAAATAAATAAAAGAAGATAATAAGAACTCTCCTACTGAAGCCAAATACTCAGAACTCTGCGTCCTCTATAGGAAACTCAGACTTCTCGTACTACGGTACCCCCTCGTAAGTCTGCTTGTCACCTAGTGAAAACAACAAAAATTGAACCACTATTATAAAGTAGATTAAATATATACTTAATATTTAATTGATTTATCATGCAGGTTTAATAGGCATGCAATGGAAAAGATATAAACCTAAGAGCACTAACCTGGCATGATCTAACAGTGGTATAGGCAATAGCAGCGAAAATGTAACAATAAAGTCTGTGTTGTGACTTGTAATGGAAGAGTATGATGTGCAACGTAAAATCCACCTTGGACCAGGGGTGCGACTCCTGGCCGAGTCTAAAACTGTATGTACATGTAGAGAACTCGGGATCATAGAACAGACACTACTAAAAAATGAATTTTGCCAACGTTTTTATGCCGATGTTTTTAAGGCACGTAGGTAAATATCTATTGGTGTTTCGACATTTGCCGGGGTTCCTATAAACGTTGGCAAATGTTGAACTTTTCCTGACGTTTATATGGATGCCGGTAAATGCTGGACTTTTACCGGCGTTTTACTCAAAACGTCGGTAAACGCTAGACTTTTCTCGGTGTTTTACTCAAAACGCTAGGAAATACTGGATGTTTCTCGACGCTTTACTAAAAACGCCGGCAAACATTGGACTTTTCTCGGCGGTTTATCCAAAACGTTGGCAAATACGGTAAATTTCTAATGGCAAATACGCCGTTCATCGCAAGTGCCTCGCTTAAATTTTACATTCGCCGCGCATCCCAAATTTTCAGCCATTACATTCATCCCCCGCTTCACCCCCACCCCCCCCGGCTCTCTCCTCTCCCCAATCATTCGACGAGATCGATGATATACCTAGGTTTCCGCCTGAAAGATTACCGACGAGAAGATTTTTGCCCCCGTTGCATGCAACGCGCAGAATTTGCCCTTAATTTGGAGAAGATTTCCGCCCTCCTCCAGATTCCATAGCAAAAATCATCGCCGAAAGAAGATCGAAAGCTATAGTGGCCGTCAAAACGACGGTAAAAGCTCGTCGGAGTCGTCGTTGTCGCCTCTCGTCTTCGCTCATGGTGTGGGGTTCAGTCATCTTCTGAGTGGATGATCAGGTCTTTCATTAAATTTTTTAAGATTTCGATATTCTTGAAATGCCATTGAAAAGAAGGAGAATAATGGAAGATTTTTGACGGAACGGGGGGAATATTGTGGTACAGATGCACATGCCCATCATCTGTTTGTCAAAATGTCTGCTTGTATTAATTATCAAGTTAGAGCAGCAAAAGGGTAGATTGTGTGGACGAAGACTTTTTAATCTTCAAATAATCACCAAGGATAAGATTTAGGGTGTAGAATTTTTTATTTGGGTTGCCAAATTTTTTTCTTGAGGGTGTAGTATCCTCATGTGTAATCCTCTTAAGTAGGTCCTGGTCTCTCACTCTTTCACACACACGCGCATGTGCGCGAATGGGAAAAGATCTCTTGGATACAAAAAATTCGTTAAACCTAAATGCATTAAACCAAGAATTTTTGTTTATGTTAGCAGCTGTATATCCCACTGAATTTATTGTTCCTTCACTTTGCAGGTAATGGGAAGTAGAACAAAGAACTTCATTGTTTTACCGTTTATTACAGAGGGTGAACTGTTTGACAAGATTGTAAGTTTTCATTTGCAATTTGCAATTTGCCTCTGTGTAAGCACACTTGCAGACACCTGCCTGTTTTGGTTGATGCCAAACATTGTTTGTTCATACTATGGTGTACTTTATTCTTATCTTGACCAAATATTAACTATCTTTTGGTCATTAAGGTTAACAATGGCCGAATGAGTGAGGATGAAGCACAGAGATATTTTCTTCAGTTAATTTATGTAGTGTATTTTTGCCATAGCAGATGTGTATATCACCGAGACTTGAAGGTGAACTATTTGATTAACGCATGATATTTGCATATTCATACATATGATATTTGCAGAAGGCATTTCCTCACAAATATACATTTTCTTAAGACATACTTGATTTTCTTCATTGAAATTTTGCAGCCTGAAAAATTTACTACTTGACACACATGGCAATCTCAAAGTTTCTGATTTTGGGCTGACTCGGCTGAGTGCGCTTTCATATCAATTTAAGGTAATAGAGCCCACTATTTTTAAATGCAGTGATATCTCAAGATCAATATTTGGACATTTTGGTGGTTATTCACATTATCATTTCTTAGGAAAATACAGAAAAGATGTTGGTATTAAGAGCTCGTTTTCTTGGTACTAATAGCCATGATATTAGTGATTTGGAGTTTAAGATTAACTTAATGGTTGTCTTCTTGGAAAACATCTGAATAGAACACATGCACAAGCATGCGCCATACACACATGTGCACCTGCATGCCTGCACACCCAATACTGATTCATGAAGTAGTATATTATTTTTAATTTCAGCAGTGTAGTCGGCTAAGCATTTTGAAACAAGCATCGACAACCGAAATTATATGAGATGTTGGTCAGAATAGTAGACCATGGCATAGTAAATTATCAAGTGTTCATTTATAATTTTCAATAGAAAGGTATGGGATTGCTCTGATGTATTTCTTTCCCATTACCAATCTGCTAGATCATTCGTTGACTTGACTTTGGATTTGTAATTTCAATGGTGGTTTGGCCAGGCTGATGGATTATTTCATACAACTTGTGGTACTCCAAACTACGTCGCTCCTGAGGTACAGATGGATGCTAACAATTTAAAACTTTCAGAATACATCTCCTTTTTAATTTTTTAAAGGAATTTTGGTTATGAAAAGATGGTGAAATAATAACTTGTTTGGTTTTCTCACTAGGTTCTTAATGATAGATGTTACGATGGGGCAACTGCGGACTTGTGGTCATGTGGGGTTATTCTATATGAGAAGAAAATTTGAATTAGTGAGATCTAATGAGAATGATTTTTTACTATGTGAACTATTTTAGAACTGGGTGTGTGGATTTTGCCATGGTTATTGCTCAAAAAGTGGTCTTGTTTTCATTTTCAGATGGGAGGACACGCTCTAAGAAGCGCTTGGTGATGGTGAAGTTGTCACCTTTGTAGTGCCTTATTTAAGTTTGAAGGTTAGCAAATCTAGTGCCATATTTAGATCTTTTTTGCCGTTTTGGGCCTGTAAGGTCTTGTTTCGTGACTTTACTGGGTTGTTATCATATAGCTGAAAACTGTATGACTTGTGATGATTTCGAACCGCCGATGTTTTAATACTTTGTTTCATGAATGTGTTGCTGGGTGTTGCATATATTATGTACTGAATGATCAAATATAATTTTGTTTCATTGAAATAGAAGGATCATACGAAAGAATATTAGAATACCTATTTTAACCATGCATGTTTTTGGATCTGATGGGATTTCAGATGAATGTTAGGATTCGAATCCGAATCCGAATCCGAAAATGTTTCATATCGCGTTATCATTTTCCGACCCAAATTTAATCCTGTAATGAATCAGAATTCGGTTATGATCGGATAATTTCATATTAGTTTGCACCACCACTTACGAGGCATGTTATTGTCTTAGTACTTGTCTAGGGATCAGTATTCAAAAATAGTATAAAGATTGCATCACTTCTTGCATGTTTGAGCAAGTTGCTTTTGTCCCTGTTAGGATGAGGAGAGCAAAAGGGGCATCAGATAGAGAACAAGACATAAGGAAAATAAAGTGGATGTAGACTATTTATTTGATCATAGACATATAATGTCCATATTATGTGGATGAAAAATGGACAGATATTATTAATTAGGTCATTCATTTGCATATATTTTCTCATCCGAGAATTCACTTAATGAGAGTAACTTTGCTGGTGCACTGATTTATTATCAAAGATTTACTTAATTGATCAAAACTATAAAACTTTGCTAGGGACACTTCATCTGTAGTTCAAAGCTTTGTTTCTTTTGCTTTTTGTTGTTTCTCCTCCTCTAATTATTTCAATACTGAACTGTACCACCCTGCCTCATCTAGTTACTTCTTACCAAAAGCCTAACTGAGCTCCCATATCTCACAGATTGATCTCAATAATGAACATTCTGACTTTTTTTAAGAGGAGCAATGAAAAGCCAGAGTCCAGAAAGCAAAGCAAAGTTTTCAAAGGTTGGTTGGAGGAATACCTGTACAATTTGAATCTATATGCTTATCTACACGAAAGATGTATGTGTATGTTCTGCATTTGAATTTAATGCGTTAAACCCGACTTGCATATTTCTGATACATTAAAGAGTGAAGATTGAAAATTATGTCTACCATATTTGGATGGCAGGGGAGCATGTAGGATGATAATCAATTGTCTTCTAGCCATTGTTGGACTTATCTGAAGTCACATGAAACGCACTAGCGAGGGCCCACTAAGAATAGATAATCATTGATGCTGATGTGGCTTCTTAAATTAAGCAGGCCTTTGTGATGTGCCCAGTTGGGCATCATTAGGGATTCCCCCAATCACCAGTCCTATTCCCAAACGCGGGCACATGACCATAAACATGAGGAACCCTTAAGACAGCATTTTTGAATTGAAATCTGCGGCAAGGAGCCGCCTAGTGAAGAACTAGTTAAGGAGAAAGGCAATGAGCACCTGAAAGCACTTGGAATCTATACCAGTCAGAAACGTATCCGCCTGTAGCAGTGAATGATTCGGGTTACTCATCTAGCCACTGGTACTATTTTTTTTTTCATTTTAGAAAATAGATTAATATTTTTAAAACTATGAATTTCCATTGAAGCATGTCATGATTTGTTGGCAGGCTTCATACACATGCAGTGATTGAGCCATTGGTTTTACAGTGACCATGCAATGCACCCAAACAAACTCCTAAAGCCCCATCTTCGGGACACAATGATGTGAGTCAAGACTTCCCTACAGGTTGATCAATCTGATCCATAAGAAACTTAAATTATTGCTAGTTGCACCGTTACTCAAGGGGATGGAGAAAATTGTAACAGAAATGGCTGGAAATGGCTGATGTACATGTGACCAACAACAAAGCTTTAGAAATTAATTTTACTAAATTTTTTAAAGACCTAGCATCTACAGTAGTATATTCTATCATGTAACAAGTTTAGCTAGCTCCTAATTATGTATGCCGCTACTCTAAAATTGTCCTTAGTTGTTACGCAACAGACATGAATATCATCCTTATTTTGCTAATGAAATGCCCAATGAAGGTTGCAGTTGAAGATTGTTTTCAATTGCTTCAGAATCATCTCATTGCAAATTAGTTCTGAAGGTTGCCAGGATTCCTTATTCCTAATTCATCGTTCTTTTGTTAAATGAAAAATTGTAAGGTGTTGAAAGTTTACAGACCTGTGGATCATGCTTTGGTTCCATGGAGACTAGGATCATGTATGTTGAATTCCAATACAACATACCACCTTTTTTTTCATTGGACAATTTTGTTAGTAGGATATTTTTACCTTTCTCTTCAATAGATGACTTTATGAATTAGAACATATGCCTTTTCTTATGTTGTTCTGTCATGTTATTCTATTTTTTCTAGAGCTAGATGAGTATTCTATTTGTAGTTGCATTTGTTTCCTTTTTTCAGGTGGTATCTGTGTTTCCTTTTTTGGGTGTTATCTTTATCTTGTTTCCACTTTCAGACTACTAATTGAAATTTTCTTTACTTTCATATGTCCACTACAGGTCTCTGATGCTAGTAGCAGGCCATCATGTAAAAGTGGAGAAAGTTACCTAACATCCAATGAAAATTAGCTTCGGGATTCTATTTTGTTGTCAAATATTGACTTATTATATTATATTTGACTTTATTGTATTTTGTATAGATGCTGGATCCTGAAAGAACTTATTGTATTTTATATGGATGATGAATGAACTTATTGTATTTTGTATGGAATGATATAGAATTGGATTTTTAAATTTATCACATTTCTCGGTGTTTTAAAGAAGCGCGGACAAATGTTTTCAATACTAGCAGCTGTTTTGGAAACGCTGCTAAATGTTCTATAAACATTTTCCAATATTTTACGAAAACACTGCTAAATGTATCAAAAATGCCGTTAAATGTCCCATAAGTATTTCTCAACGTTTTACAAAAACGTCGCTAAATGTATCATATGCGCTAAATGTATCATATGCATTTTTCCAACGTTTCAAGGAAGCACTGGTAAATGTAATATAAACATTTCCTAATGTTATAAAAAAGCGCCAGCAAATGTACTAAAGACATTTTTCAACGTTTCAACAAAACGCCTGTAGATGTCTTCGGTATTTTCCAACGTTCAAAGAAAACGCTGGTATATGTCAGTAGGTTTTTCCAACGTTTCACGAAAACGTCGGGAAATGTATTGGGCATTTCCAACGTTTCACGAAAACGTCGGCAAAAGTGGGCATTTTGCGGCATTTCACCAAAATGCCGAGAAAACATTTAGCAACACCCCCTTTTCCCAACGTCTTTGCAGCGTTTCGTAAACCGCTGGGAAAACATTTGCCAGCACTTCAAAAATGCTGGGAAATGTTAAAAAAACACTAGCAAAAGTCCTTTTTTAGTAGTGAGAGGGAGAAGGAAAGAAAGAAGATCCTCCCAGACAAGGGCCACAAGTATGACTCCAATCACTCTCTGTCAATTATAAGTTTTTCCAAAACACATGATGTCATGTCAAGTGTAATTGTTTTAATTCTAGTTATGTCAAGTGCCATATCTATGTTTCTAGTCTCCAAATTATATGATTAAGAAGCTATGCATTAAACTATGTTCAGTGTATCATGTCATGTCATGTGCAAGAAACAGGTCCATAAGCATTATTACATATTCATGTTGTATAACACTTAATCATATAATTTAGTGTAACCAACAGTTCAATGTTCTAGCCATCCATGAATCCAGTCTCACATTCAAATATGATTATCTATTTAAAGACAATAATTTCCAGAAAACACCTTAAAACCCACGATTTATGAATAAATAAAGAAATGACGAAAAAATTAAAGAAATCTCCAAGAAGCCCATCAATCAAAGCTGGAAACTTTGGAGAAAGAAAATAATTTTTCGCATGCAGTAAACACTAGAAATTACATCGCTAAAATAGAAAAGAAGGGTAGAAGATGAAATCTTATCACGCATATAAGAATTTTAGTTCGAGTCAAACTTATCTTGAGAAGCCGCAACGATGGATAAGATCTAGGGCTTCAAATTTTTGATCGATCGCTGTGTTTTTTTCTTGGCCGCCGCTCGTTGAGCGAAAGAGATGGAGAGGAAACGATCGTAGCGGTTGAGGGATTTGGGTTGGGGTTTTCATTTAATGGAAAGTGGGTGGCTGAGTTGTGTGGGCTCCAAGGGGAAAAATAAAAGAAAGAAAAGAAAGAAAAAGCATAAGGAAGTGGGCTATTGGGCCAAGAGAAATAAAGGGGAAAAGAAAATAAAAAGAAAAGTAAAGGGAGAAAGGAAATAGGAAATGAAATAATATTAACAACAATAATAATGAAAGAATCATAGGGAAAAAATCCATAAATTCCTCAAAAATCAACTTTGGAGAAATACGGGGCATTATTGTCATCCACATGGACCTTGATATGGACCTTAATGGAATATGCTCCTTCAAAATGCAAGCTATCTATGCGGAGTAGGCTTACCATACAATTTAGGACAAATGTGTTGTGAATAGGCCCATCGGGCCCATTGGGTATCCACCCATCATTGAAAGCTAATATATGAGGGCATGGGGCTCCTAACCCTCTACACCTTTTACTCTACGATTCTCCCTTCATAACACGTTATCAGCACGAATTTGCTCGGCTAGAGAAGCCGACGGCCAAGGAGGAGTTCATCCCCAACGTCAATTTTAAGAAGATCTTGGTCTTATCAACGGAGAGCATAAAGGGCATCCTTCATCGACCGTCGTTTCGATTCCATAGCCGAATCTAGAAGTTAAAAATCAAAATTTTTTTAGATCTAGACTTGATTTTCCTGTAGATCTGCATGTTTTTAGATCACGTAGTTCATGAACCCAGTAAAAATCAAATTTTTTTAGATCCGCGTGTCTAAAAACTTTTAAAAATTGATTTTTTAATGATCCATGGCCGCGCCCTGAAGGCGTGGCGGTCGTGCCTCCGTTCACGGCCAGGCCCTGCAAGCGCCGCCTACGCGCCCCTAGGCATGGCCGGCCGCGCCTGCAGGGCGCGGCCAGCCACCACAGTAGCCGCGCCTACGCGGCGGCCGCCGCGGGCTCCCCTAGGGTTTTCATGGGGTTCAATCTAACACCCACCGCAAAGGTAACAACCAGTACTGTCACAGTGGAAAAGGATGCTTCTATAGAAGCCCCTACTGCAGAATAAAAATAATTAATATTAAAAAATTAAATTCTTACTCCACCTGACAGTGTGCATACTTCACCTAAATTGATGCACTCATGATTTTGAAGATGTCCTTTGAATTTCATTCTCCGTCTTTTGTCATAAAAATAAAAGACCAAGTGATAATTGGCATCGCTTTCCCTTTCATTATTAAGAGTTCCATCAAAACACATGTATGCTCTCTCTAAAACATAGGATACCTGAAAATAAAATATCAGAGCTTGGTACCCTAATCATTTAGGATCTTTGGGGTTAGTCAAAGGGGTTTAAACTATTTTAAGGTTAGACAATCGGGTTTAAACTATTTTAACACTAATCTAATCCAAGATTATATTATTTTAATCTAATTTCTATTTTAAATTTGGGTATCGACAAGATAAACATTAAAAATATGTATACCCTAAAATTTTGGGTTCAAAGAATATCATCCAATAAGAACCCAAATCCGATTAGGATTTGTTTTCCTAGCATGCACATATAAGCAATCATAAGATTCATGCATATTTTTACACACTTGTTTATATATGCATTTCTATCAACTTGATCTAAATTATTTGGAACTCATCTTATCATGTAATTTATGCTTACTCATGGAATTCCTCTTAACAAAAGGATGCATAAACACATGAATAACAAAATCCAATTTTTGATTACTACAATTTGAAACATTGGATGTCACATTCTTTTTGCATGCAAATTTATTATACATGAAAGCATAATTCTTCTTTTTAGCATGCATACTATTTTTAATATGATTCTCTTTAATTTTAAGATTAAGCTTAGAACTGGAATCATGCATAGATGAAGTAGTAGCATTGCTAATATTATTATATTTAAGGACAAGCTCTGCAAGCTTCAACTTACACAAAAATATATCATTAAAAAGTACATTAATTTTAGCATTAATAACATAACAATCTTTCATGAACAAAGTATTCCTACAACTAAGCTTTCATTTTCAACTCTTAATATTTCAGTCATCAAATAAGCATCATTCAATTTAAAAATAGAAATGCTATGCTTACTACTCAACATATATCATGATTAACGTTTAAATAATCATGATCAAGCAATATAGTTGTAAGTTTACCTCATCATTTTCTTATGCCACGAAGCACATCATAGCCCTTCTCCTTAGTTGTTCCTCTTCTTCATTACTTGAGGTTGAGGCATTAGAGGAAGACTCTTCATAATCAAGCATGTGCCATTATTGATTTGCACTTATTCCTCTTGACACATGCATTAAAATATTGTTAGATAAAGAAACTTTTTTAATACCTTTTCATTGAGGGTGCCCATTTGTCTCTCCACTTGACCACTTCGAGATGGATGATGTTGGTTTGTGATATGGTTCCTCAACGAGACTCAACAAATCGTAGTCAATGGCCATGATATAGTATTTTATTCGGTTCTTCCTTGACGGTAGGGAAGGTGGTCGAACATTGATGATCGTGGTGGCTCTTGTCCTTGGAGAAACAAGTTGCTTGTTGACGACATCCATATACTAAGCTTTGATACCAATTGTAGGATCACCTATGGATGGCAAGCAGAACACTAGAGAGATGGTGAATATTGTTTAGCAAATAAAACACCAATCTTTAAAACTATCCTCTAATATTCTACATAAGAATTCAATTAAAAAGTTACCTAATTGAATCTTAAGCAACAAATATATCTTACAACTATAAAGATAAGCACACAGAAATAAACACAAGTATGCAATAAACACAAGTATGCAAGAATATAAATCAACACACAGAGATAGAGAAATGAAAACTAGCCAAGGCAATCGCAAACATAATACGTTTACCCTGGTCAGGCACCCAGTGCCCTACGTCAAGCTACACGTCCACTCTGGGACAAATCCAATGTTTCTCGAATAGTACAACATGTCACTTCACCACAACCTGGTGAATGGACCAATACCTCTTTACCGAGAGCAAACACCTCTCCAACGATAGCAACACCACACTTTGAGGCTTTATCCTCGCACTTGATGTTGCACTTTGAAGCTCAAATATTACAACCCTCTAAGTCTTGAAGATGTAGCACAATGTGATTGTAGTCTTGCTAGGGGTTTGGATTTCTACTCTATGGAATTTGTCTTTTGGAAGAGTAGAAGAAAGCTTAAAAGGATTGAAAAACAAAGCTAGAGCTGTTGGGGTTTTTGGGCTTTTCACATTTTCTTTTTCTTCTTTTTCATTTTATTTCATGCAAAATCATACCCAAAACATCTGAGATCATCCTCATATATGGTGGAAAACTGCAAGAGAAAATCCCCCAAAACCCCACTCTTACTGCTAGAAACGGCTAGTAGAAAAAGCTGCAATGGCTATTTTCTAGTCGATCAGATGTCATCTCTTAGTCGACCAATCCATGACTAGTCGACTAGGTAATGTGCACTGATCAACTAGATCTTCGAGAGCACAGAGCATGTTTTCGTCCAGTTGGGTTAGTCAACTAAAGCATATGGGCTACTCGCCTAATCATGAATTAGTCGACTAATTCTTATACTCTGGTCAACTAACTACTCAAACAAATTAGGGTGAACCCTTATATCAGTCTCTAGTCGACTAGGGATCATATTGGTCGCTTAGTTTATCCAGAAACCTATTGTTTGAATATAAAACATATGTATTTTATCAATCAATTAAATCCATATTAATTCTGATTGTTTGCCTATGATTTCATGTGAGTATGTGTGACATCTTTAAGGCAACACGTAACACCTAACACAGGAAACAAATTCTTACAACAAATACATAAATTCTAATTGTGTGTCTATGATATCATGTGAGTATGTGTGACATCTTCAGGGCATCACATAAAACCTACGACAAGAAATAAATTCTTACAACAAATACATAAAGAGTATGCCTTCAAGCTTGATTTGTTATAGCTGTAGCTTCATGCTCTTGCTTTAGACTTTTCACTTCCTTTTGATGCCTTGGAGTCACACCACCATCATTTGTCAAGCTTTGTTTTGATATCCTTATCTTGTGTTAAGCAATCTTAAGCAATTTCACTTAGTTTAATTAAACATGTCTTACTCAATGAAATTCATTAGACCACAAAACAATATTTGCTCATCATCAAAACATGTATTAGTGAATCCAATACACAATAGAAAGTAGTGTAAAACACTAGATTTAGTGGGAGATTAGCCTTTCCTCTCAAACTGAGGCTTGGACCTCTCGAATTTGAGGCCAATTATCTTGTAATTCCACTATTATCAATAAAAAACCTTTGATTTCTTCCTCAAATCTCTTGCAAATCCTATCAAATGACTCTTTTGCGCTTTTCCAGCAGTGAAACAACCCGCCGAACTGCCTTAAATGTATTCAAATTAGACAATTTTTTAGAAAACCCAAAAATTAAAAATAATTAGCAAAATCGACCAAAAAATATTTAGCAAAATCGACCAAGTTTGGCTACTTCAGCACCCAATGATGCTGACTAGGTGCCCTTGGGAACTAATGGGAATCGCTCCGACTTGGCCGCACTTGCCAAGTACGTCCAAATTGTTAGGGGCTTGCTCCGACTTGGTCGCACTTGCCAAGTACGGGAAAATCGTTATGGGCGGTCAAATGCCAGGTACGGCCAAATCGTTATAGACAGTCAAATGGTTAGTTGAGAATACAATTTAATTAAATAATGTGTATAGAACATAGCATAGAATCATTTGGTGTGGTGGTACGATGTTTGAGGCACTAGACAGCTCGAGTTTGATTCCCGGAATGTCCATTAAATTGATTTTTTATTTTTTTATCATCGAGCTTATATTCTATAATCAATAAATTATTATAAATTTATATATTCAATAAATTATTATACATTTCTATATTCAACAAATTATTATACATTTAACAGTTGATTGATGTGGTCTGGTGGTATGATTTTCTATTTGATTGTAAGAAGTTGCTCGTTCGATTCTTGCCATGTCCCTTAAATTATTTTTCTTGCTTTTTTGCTAAATTTTTATTTCTTTAATATTCATTTGTTTTTTTGGCTAACTTTTCGTGTCTCCCTCATTCTTCAATTATATGGTAGAGAATTTCAAGCCAAAAACAAAATTCGCTAGTGGAATAATAAAAAATTTCAATTAATTATTTAATTATTTAATTATTAAAGAATGAAGGGAAATGAAAATTTAGACGAAAAACAAATGAAAATTTAAAAATGAAGGCGTAAATAAAATTTTAGCCAAAATTTTCATTCTTCAATTAAATGGAAATAAAACCATATAAAATTTGCACCCTAATTTAAATGAAGAATGAGATGTTATTGCAAGAATTGAGGGAGGAAATAAAAAACCATATAATTAAACTATAAAGTTTAATTGAAGTTTTATTTCCACATAATTGAGGGGGTGGGAGTAAGCCAAAAAAATAATTTATGGGGTATGGCATGAATCGAACGTGCAACTTCCTCACAACCAAACAGAGAATTATATCACCAGACCAAATCATCACTCAACCGTAAAATGTATAATAATTTAATGAATATAGAATATAAGCACAGTGCTATAAAAAATAAACAATCAATGTAATGGGCATTCCGGGAATCGAACTCGGGATGTCTAGTGCCTCAAGCAAGTACCATAGCACCACACCAAATGATTCTATGATATGCCATGTACGAATTATTTTATTAAAGTGTGTTCACAACTAACCATTTAACGATTTGGCCGCACTTGACAAGTGCGACGCACGCCCCTAACAATTTGTCTGCACTTGCCAAGTGGCCAAGTCGGGAAAAGCCTCATCGGCGTCAAGTGGCACCAAGTCAGTGCCCCTCGACGTTGACGTAACGAAATTTGGTCGGTTTTGCAAAATAATTTTTTTGGTCGATGAATTATTTTTAATTTTTAGTCTTTTTGCAAAAATTGTCCATTCGAATTCCATCTCACGATGCTTGTCCTCAAAATAGGCCAGGGAATGATTTTTGTGTAATTTACAGATGAGAGAATATTCCAAATTAAATTATATTAATTACCATCTTTTGAAGCCCCGCAAGCAAGAACTTCCTAGAAGGTTACCTATCTTTAACAATGGAGCTTCCTCAAGGTTCCTTAGAGGTGATAGCTGCAATTAACTCTTGGGCTCATGTGAATTATTATATATTGAGGACATTTTTATGACACCATATTCAATGTGGGTACATTCCCTAAATGCTCTCTTTGTTTAAGGCATTGTATCTTCGCCATCATATGTAGACGTGGTATTCAGGTGTTGACCTCCGCCACATCCCCGTATGGCATGGCATTTTCACTCTTTGTGCACTTGGCTTTATGTGGCATTTAGCACTACATATTTTTTCTTGATGTTAAGCACTCTCAAGTGGTCATTCATGCCTGAAATTGCTTTCACCCGCAATTAATAATAGAGTTTCCTGGAGGTTCCTATGTCGAAAATGTGGGTTGCATGCAGAAACAAAAAACGTGAAGGGGTCTTCTTGAAATTTTCCCTTAATCTTAAGGAAACTCCCTCGCAACCTTGGGTCTTTCTCTATGATACTAATATTTAGCTTGTAGTCACTAAAACCTGGTTGGTAGTAAAGCCAGCTTGGGTTATGGGAGGTCCCTGGTTCAAGATCGGAACTGGCTTCTTGCCTGTCTGGGTTGTTGATGTCGTTGTGGGGATGGTGGTTGCTTTAGGCAAAGCAGTTTGGATTGGATTGCGCCATAAAATGCGGGTTAGGCTCCATTTTGTGGATGGGCATCGACTGGCCAAACACGAATTTTGTTTCCTCGAATCATATATAAATTCAAAAGCAGCTTTTGTACAAGATACGATTTTCCCCTTTCCGATTGCATCTAAATCATTGTAAGTTTCTTGTTGCAGCTTCCAGGGATTCTCTCAATATCATCAAAGTTTGTTCCCACAGTTATGAACCTCTTAAGAAAACTTGCTGAAGGTGGGCAGGGTGATCCTCAAGCACCACATGCTCCCCCACCAGCCCCACAATGAACACCCAAAGTTTCAGGAGCCAATCTCAACGACACCCGCCCATGCCTGCCCAGTCATCGTCCTCAACAACCACGGCGTCTTCTCCTAGAAATGGGGACGAGAAGGAGAGAGCCCTTTAAGAGAAGCTGACACAGAAGCCAGTAGTACTTCCTGAGCAAGGTGACTCTTCACAAGCTCTCCTGAATCTAGATGGTGATTCATTATTTTTGCCTCTCCCCGTTCGGTGGAGATGCCCGTCGCCCATTTGCTCTGTCGGTGCGGTTGATATGAGAAAAAGTTTTTGTTTACATATTGTGCTGAGACGAAGTTGCAAATTCTAAGGTTTGTTTCATGTGTACATACGTTCAGATTATCTCACTCTGGTTGGCCAATTTTCAGTGGGATAAGTTGATCATTTAATAAATATTAATTCACATATTGCTTATCAAGTATTCTAGCATAAAATCTGACATAATACCAAACAACACCTAATTATGCACATCAGAATATATGAAAATATTGTGTCGCCAACCAAGCAATTACACGGACTTATATTGGTTCAGCCAAACCTATGACCTACATCCATTTTTTCGTTGTCACGGTTCCCACTAGATCAGAGATTATAATAAAGAGAATACACCGACTACAAATCTCCTCTAACACAATGTATTCCTTGACAAAATAACTTTAGCACTCTAACAATTACAATGTCTCATGCACACAACCAATGAAGATATCTTACAAGAAACTCTAGAACAAGGAATACCTCCCCTCCTAAAGCTCGTAGTCACCTCAAAACTCTCTAGTCGCATATCGCCAGCAAAAGATTCGCTTCTCTCTTGAAGACGCAATGAAATCTTCTTAATTCTCCGTCGCGTTCTTAGCATGCCGTCAAAAATGTATCTCTTGGTATTTATATCATAGGAATCCTTCCTAGAATCGTTTTAGATCATGTTCATCCGATTTAACCCTAATAGAAATCAACGGTCCAGATTAGAAGCTGAAATCAGGGTATACTAGGGTCTGAGCATCGACATGGCGGTGCTGATAGGCGACACGGCTGTGCGTAGAACTGTGTAATGTGCCTGTAACTCCAGAGCAATCAGCACGGCCGTACAACACAGTCGTGCCGAAATCAAACAGAGAGTTTCCTGTCAGCACAACCGTGTTAAAATAAAATAGATTGTTGCATGTCAGCACGGTTGGACCAACCGACTGTGCTGGGTATAGGACGACAATGTCCAAATCTGCATAAGTTAGCTCATACGTCTTTTGACACACACAGCCGTGCCAAAACTAGCCCGGCAGTGTCACCTCGTAGATTCCAAGTTTGAAGCACAAATCAACACTTTGGGCCTCGTCGCATGCCGGAAAGGAGGCCATGTGGAGATAGAGGTGGCCAAGATTATGCGCATGAGTGGGAGAGACTCATGTCCATTCCCTTACCCATCCTCTTCCCTCTTCTTTGTCTTCTCTGTTTTCTTTTGATTCGTGTTTTTAAATGATTATGGTTTGTGCGTTGTGTGTTCTTTTTAGGGCCCAAGAGATTTGTTGACATTGGGTGGTAATTAAGGATAATGGGGGTGGCTGAGCGATAATGGGCCACTGTATTATTTTGATGTCGGTTAAAATGGTTGGGGTTGGCGACCTCGATCATTTTGTCTAAGTGTTAAAAAGGGTTGGCTACCATGGTCAAATTGACATGCACTAATTTGATCGGAGCTACCAGCCTCATTCAAATTACAATTGTCCTACCGAGCGCAAATTCAAGTGCAAACGCTGATGTGTCCAAATATGATTGGTTCTTGTGAATGTTTTCAAAGTTGATCGGTTTTTACAAATATTTTTAAAAACGGCCATAATTGGAAAATCGTTCTTTCTTTCTTTTTCGGTTAGGTTGAGAGAGAAAGGTTGGGGGTGTGGAGAGGGTGAAATAAGATTTAAAAGGCTAATACAAGGGCTCCTAGATCTTATCGTGTATGCTTTTAATTTTTCCCTTTTCTGTTTAAATATTTATCTTGCCAACAGGTTACATAGGTAATATCTTTGGCCATATTTCACTAGTTACTTTACATCCAAAACAGTTTTATCTTCATGACCAATGTAGAAAATTTTGTTGAATGCATGGAGACACAAAATTGTGTTGACTTCCTAAACATATGAATTTATATTTCCACTTTTTGGGCAGGATATGCAAGGTCTAATAAACAAAATTACCAAATCAATAGTAGCTCCTCTTCCAAGTACATATTCTGGTGTATTGTAAGTGTTTTCTTATTCTATCTCCTTTGTTTCGTGCAATATCATATTTGATTGTAAATTCTACTTCTACCCACAAGAAAGTGCATTCTGATGTGTTCTCACCCCTCTTAGATCAGTCGAGGACTAATCAAAAGCATACTCTGAAAAAGCCCAGAGCATAGGCCCAGTGTATGTATGCAGCCATAGTGTTAATTTGTTTCTCTTATTTCCAATTTCTTTCTTTAAAAACAAATCTTCTTGTGCCAGGCTGCCGAACTGCTTAGGCATCCACAACTTCAACCATATGTGCTTCAAGTCAATCAGAAGTCCAGCCCGACCCAGAACTCTCTCCCCGTACCACGCCCTGTGAGTGCTCACATAAAGAAAATTAGGTTTCATGACGATGAGGATGATTCCGTGTGCAAAGGGCAAGGATAAAAGACACTCTTTGGGCAATGAGAGGGATCTTGAAGCAGGACCGGCATGCAACCGAGACAGACTCAATAAGCTCTACTAGAGGCATAAAGTATTGTCCGGATAGTTTGAACCAAGGGACGAAAGACTTATCGGTTGGCAGCAGTCAAGTGGTCGAGTTGGGTGTTAGTAAATTGACAAATGCCAAGCCAAGTGTTACCAAGACTCCTAGGTACTCTCCTTCCAAAACGTTAACTACTACCAGGAAGCAAGCGGATATGAAAGTCATGCACACTGGAACAAATCGTAAATCGGTATGCTCTCTCTATGTGATTTCATGAATTAAAAGTTACACGCTACTTCTATTTACCTCCCTGCAAAGTCGCTTAAAATTAATAGCTTTTTGAATCTACTATGAGGAAACCGGTTCAGTGCTGTTAGCATAAGATCTGTGTGTTCTGACATCGATTTCGGGGTTTAAAAAGTTATATTTTAAATTTTTTTTAGTATGTTCTACAACTTGTTGATCATCACATAGAGAGAGCATATAACTTTTAATTCGGATGAACATGATCTAAAATGATTCTAGGAAGGATTCCCATGATATAAATACCAAGAGATACATTTTTAAATCAAACTACAAAAAAAATTTGGTGCGATGATCAACAAGTTTTAGAACATACTAAAAAATTTTAAGATAAAACTTTTTAAACCCCGAAATCGATGTCAGCACAAACAGATCATGTGCTAACAGCACTGAACCGGTTTCCTCATATTATATTCAAAAAGCTAGTAATTTTAAGTAACTTTGCAGGGAGACAAATAGAAGTAGCATGTAACTTTTAATTCATGAAATCACATAGAGAGAGCATACCGATTTACGATTTGTTCAAGTGTGCATGACTTTCATATCTGCTTGCTTCCTGGGAGTAGTAAACGTTTTGAAAGGAGAGTACCTAGGAGTCTCGATAACACTTGGCTTGGCATTTGTCAATTTACTAACACCCGACTCGACCACTTGACTGCTGCCAACCGATAAGTCTTTCGTCCCTTGGTTCAAACTATCCGGCCAGTACTTTATGCCTCTAGTAGAGCTTATTGAGTCTCTCGGTTGCAGGCTGGTCCTGCTTCAAGATCATCTCATTGCCCAAAGAGTGTCTTTTATCCTTGCCCTTGCACACAGAATCATCCTCATCGTCATGAAACCTAATTTTCTTTATGTGAGCACTCATAGGGCGTGGTACGGGGAGAGAGTTCTGGGTCAGGCAGGACTTCAGATTGACTTGAAGCACATAGCTGTGGATGCATAAGCAGTTCGGCAGCCTGGCACAAGAAAATTTGTTTTTAAAGAAAGAAATTGGAAACAAGAGAAACAAATTGCCCCTATGGCTGCATACATACACTGGGCCAATGCTCTGGGCTTTTTCGGAGCATACTTTTGATTAGTTCTCGACTGATCCAAGAGGGGTGAGAACACATCAGAATGCACTTTCTTGTGGGTAGAAATAGAATTTACAATCAAATATAATATTGCACGAAACAAAGGAGATAGAATAAGAACACTTACAATGCACCAGAATATGTACTTGGAAGAGGAGCTACTATTGATTTGGTAATTTTGTTTATTAGACCTTGCATATCCTGCCCAAAAAGTGGAAATGTAAATTCATATGTTTAGGAAGTCAACACAATTTTGTGTCTCCATGCATTCAGCAAAATTTTCTTCATTAGAAATGAAGATAAAACTGTTTTGGATGTAAAGTAACTAGGGAAATATTGCCAAAAATATTACCCATGTAACTTGTTGGCAAGATAAATATTTAAACAGAAAAGGGAAAAATTAAAAGCATACACGATAAGATTTAGGAGCTTTTGTATTAGCCTTTTAAATCTTATTTCACACTCTCCACACCCCCAACCTTTCTCCCTCAACCTAACCGAAAAAGAAAGAAAGAACGATTTTCCAATTATGGCCATTTTTAAAAATATTTATAAAAACAGATCAACTTTGAAAACATTCACAAGAATCAATCATATTTGGACACGTCAGCGTTTGCACGTGAATTTGCGCTAGGTAGGACAATTGTAATTTGAATGAGGTTGGTAGCTCCGATCAAATTAGTGCATGTCAATTTGACCAGGGTAGCCAACCCTTTTTAACACTTAGACAAAATGATCGAGGTCGCTAACCCCAACCATTTTAACAGACATCAAAATAATACAGTGCTTCATTATCCCTCAGCCACCCCCATTATCCTTACCACCCAATCTAAACAAATCTCTTGGGCCCTAAAAAGAACACACAACGCACAAACCATAATCATTTAAAAACACGAATCAAAAGAAAACAGAGAAGACAAAGAAGATGGAAGAGGATGGGTGAGTCTCTCTCTCGATGGGCAAGGGAATGGACATGTCTCTCTCTCTCTCTCTCTCTCATGCGCACGACCCTGGCCACCTCTATCTCCACGTGGCCTCCTTTCCGACAAGCGACGAGGCCCAAAGTGTTAATTTGTGCTTCAACCTTGGAATCTACGAGGTGACACTGTCGTGCTAGTTTTGGCACGGCCGTGTGTCAAAAGACGTATGAGCTGACTTGTGCAGATTTGGACATGGTCGTACTATATCCAACACGGTCGGCTGGTCCAACCGTGCTGACATGCAACAATCTATTATATTTTAACACGGCTGTGCTGACAGGAAACTCTCTGTTTGATTTCGGCACGACTATGTTGCACGGCCGTGCTGATTGCTCTGGAGCTACAGGCAGATTACACAGTTCTACGCACAGCCGTGTCGCATATCAGCACCGTCTTGCCGATGCCCAGACCCTAGTACACCCAGATTTCAGCTTCTAATCTGGACCGTTGATTTCTATTAGGGTTAAATCGGATGAACATGATCTAAAACGATTCTAGGAAGGATTCCTATGATATAAATACCAAGAGATACATTTTTGACGGCATGCTAAGAACGCGACGGAGAATTAAGAAGATTTCATTGCGTCTTCAAGAGAGAAGCGAATCTTTTACCGGCGATAGGCGACTAGAGAGCTTTGAGGTGACTACGAGCTTTAGGAGGGGAGGTATTCCTTGTTCTAGAGTTTCTTGTAAGATCTCTTCATTGGTTGTGTGCATGAGACATTGTAATTGTTAGAGTGCTAAAGTTATTTTGTCAAGGAATACATTGTGTTAGAGGAGATTTGTAGTCGGTGTATTCTCTTTATTATAATCTCTGGTCTAGTGGGAACCGTGACAACGAAAAACTGGACGCATGTCATAGGTTTGGCCAAACCAATATAAATCCGTGCATCTCTATATAATTGCTTGGCTTAATTGTGTGGTGCTTTCTTATGTTTCTTGTGATTCATCCAAGACCCTAACTCTGCATTGATTTGGTTGGCAATACAATATTTTCATATATTCTGATGTGCATAATTAAGCGTTGTTTGATATTATGTAAGATTTTCCCAACACAAAGTCCAGCCCCTACCTTCCTTGCAAGATGCACTCAAGCATCCACATGCCGGCACCGAGTTCCCTCTCCATAGATGCTCAACTGCACCCTAACTGGAACCTCTATTCTCTCCTGTATGCAAGATTCAATATCTCATTGGTCCTCCCCACTGCTCGTCAATGACAAGGACCGGCCATATGTTCCCTTCTGACCGAGCCCTGACATCCTCCCTACCTCTCCTTAGTCGAGCCCAAACACCTTGCTAACACTACCCGAGCCCAGGCCCAACGACTCGGCATCCTCTTTAAGCAATGACAATCGGTTTACTCTCTC
Source organism: Scilla litardierei (assembly GCA_030789695.1). NCBI lineage: Eukaryota > Viridiplantae > Streptophyta > Magnoliopsida > Asparagales > Asparagaceae > Scilla > Scilla litardierei. The sequence continues at coordinate 109,049,702 of CM061132.1, forward strand.
CCTTTCTTAATTTCATACAGTGATTTTAAAAATCAGCTGTCGTTAGTCGGCCCTCATCGTGCTCTTCTACTTGCTTGATCAACAGTATGTTTGATCTACACCATTGGGGTGCATTATGAATGAACCAAAAACGAACGGGTTACGAACACAGTTCATTTTGAGGCCCAATCTAAATATACGAGGTTGGCAATTGTCCACTCAGCTCAAAATCATCACGTGCGCACACTGACATGTCCAAATATGATTGATTCTTGTGAATATTTTCAAATTTGTTCAGTTTTCACGCATTCTTTAAAATGGCCATAATTGTAATTTTGTCCAAGAAAAAAAATAAAAACAATATGTAGGTTCAGTATCATACTGATTTTTCATTACCCTCCAAAGGCATAAATTGCGTTCCCTACGTGAGGAAAAATGAAAAAGAAAGTACAAAGGAACAAATATTAGGTTTGAAGTATATCCAAGGAATATTCACAATATATTACTAAATGCTATTTCCTAAATAGAGAATCCTATAATGCCCTTCTTATTCCTCAGTAGATACTCTCCCGTTATACCCATATCCACGCCTTATTTATGCCCTTCTTATTCCTCAGTAGAGGTTCTACCGATAAACCAAAGTCCAAACCTCATTTCATAACTCCTCTTTTGCCGTTTACATCCTTTCATTCTTAGCGTATTCTCCAATGATGAATTTATTAAAAGTAACTGGATCTGAGTCCTAAACGTTAAACGCCTTCAAGCATTGGTGCAAGTCCTTAAAAATGCCAAAAAAGTGGGTATTTGATGAAATGGGAAAACTCGCATATAATTATATGGTGGTGATTTAGGAAGGACATTGATTTGATAGAAGGATATCTATGGTGGACATGTAAGAGAAATCTGGTATACTACATGCAGCCTGAATGTGCATTGACATAATGCTGAGCGATGTAGTTGCATGGATTCTACTGGCCTTAAATCATGCTAAATTTGTGTTAATTGATCTAACAAAAAAAATTCAACAGCATGCCAAAGAGGAACATAGTTCAATGAAATGATATGATGTCCTACTATGTTCAACTCAGACTGATAGGAGTTTGAACTGCACATACATGCGGATACCAGATAAGGTAACTCCAGCCAGAGTTCTTTCAGCTAATTGCCAACAATTGTGACTTGGTTGTTGCTAAGGAAACTCATGATTATGTTGCAATATATGCAACATATCGTCAGACAGTTGTTATGATTCTTAATTCCATTCAAATGTATACAGCATGTAGTCATAGATGCTGCTTAGAGGTTGTTGAACAGAACGCAGAATAGAGGTGTGTATGCCTGCATTGTGGTGTGTGCACACATGCATGTACATGTGCTCTCTCTCTCTCTCTCTCTCTCTCTCTCTCTCTCTCTCATGCCCGCATGAGTGTGTGTTTGTAGGTTTGATGAAATAACCATCAATCGTAAGCTGTTGCCCGCAAAAGTGTGTGTTTGTAGGTTTGATGAAATAAACCATCAATAGTAAGCTGATGTGGCAAGAAGTGTAGAGGAGCATGGAGATGTAGACGCGGCCGAGAGGGTTATTGATAGGGTTATTGATGGAGATCATAGGAATGAGAATTTGGGATTTTCTTTTTATTGGAATAATGTGATGGAAACGGAAAATTCTAAAAAAGTATGCTAACATTAACAAAATAAGAAATGTAACGTTTGGTACCGTGCCTCACATGTTCATAATAGAAGTGCCAGGTGCTTAAATGTTTAAGCAGTTCGGGACAAAGGGTGATGGAGTAAAGGAGCCATCCACCAAGTGTTAGACAGTGTTGGGAGGGGATGGTATGAAAAACTGAAGGCTCGTTTGACATTTTAAAAAAGATGGAAGATTTTTAGGAGAAATTTTACTTATCATGGTGTAGCGAATGCTTATTTACAAGTTTAAATAGTATCCAGAAGTAGGTTCTATTAGGTTTTCCAAGTATTACAGATCATATGTCATTTTCATACCCTGCACAAAAAATATGGTAATAGCTGTATGAAAGTAAGAATGACACTTTTCTTTTGTAAGTGGGATCCATCATCCTAGTAAGTAGGAGACTTAGGTGGGCCTTTGTTTATATGTCAATCCAAACCAGAAGTGCATGGGAAGAAATGATTTAGCATCAACGATTCAATATATTTATATCAATTTTTATTGTCTTCACACTTATGTATCATGTTACTATATTTGGCCTCAATCTTCATCCATGGTATCAAAACTTTTAGAAAGGAAGTTATTTTTGAACGTCAAAGTCCTCTCTCTGATGTGGCGAAAGTCACACCCTAACTGTTAAAAGTCGTGTAAGTCAAAACAAACAGTAAAAGAGCTGATTACGCACTTTCCACCCCACCAATCCAGCCAAACACCCATCATACTGTAGATAAGCCAAATACAGCAATTCCCTCAAAAAAGAAAAGGAAGCCAAATTCAGATGATACACTTCGAATGAATCCATGATTCAGAGTGCATTCTTGTAAAACATTGCTATGCCACTAAATGTGATGATTCATCAAATGCAGACTAAAAGAGAACAAATGCTAGATAGAAGACATTCTACATAGAAGGGAAGATTGCCGGATAGTTTTAGTGCTAATTACCAAATACGCTTGAAACTAGATGCAAAAGAGATGATACAAACTTACGAAAGCTTTGAATGCAGGCCTCAAGACAGTCATTTCATATATACAACACCCTGCATAATTGAAAATTATCACAAAAGATTTTAATCAAACAAGAAAGGATGCAGAAATTCAGGTCGATGTTTACTTCAAGATTAAAGAAGAGGAACATGAATAGACATTTCACCTAATGACCAAATGTCAGATTTAGAACCATAAGGAATATCAGCGAGAAGCTCCGGGCACATATAACTTGGAGTTCCTACAACCTTTATCAGCAGCAAGCAATGAACAAAGAGGCAACCAATTTAAATAATAAAAATAAATAATACAAGAAGGTAAGAGACCCACAGAGGAGTCTAGATCATCTGAAGTCAACATTTTTGCAAGCCCAAAGTCACCTGCATCATATTGCAATTTCCAAAGATAAAACATCCATGCAGGGACGATAAGGTTGAACTCAAGAGGATGAAATAATTTACGGAAGTAACAGTGCTGGACCAACTAAAAATACACTTACCAAGTCGTATTCTTTGGTCTCTCGTCACGAAAATGTTTGAACACTAAAGAAAATAATGATGCAATCAGTAAACATCAATGAATACTTTTCTGACAAGCGGAAGAAAAAGATGCATCGTTGTTGCAATAGAACAGTGACCATAACATCGTGATGAAGAATATGGTTCATATGCAAGTGATCGAGTGTCATAAGGAGTTGCACGAGCCACTTGCAAAGTTTCTGCACAAAGAATGCAAGAAGTATAAGAAAATGAGGGCTATGCAAATACCAGATTCAGAACAACTGGTGAATATATCATAAGCTTGCAGCCACCACACACGTGTACGAACACACTATGAATACTTTTTGAACGTGTATTATGAATTCTGTTATTAAGGTGAGCAACCTCCTCAGGAAAAAGAGTTCCATTAGCCTTTTTGATTGCTTCCGCCCTACATAAGACAAATGAAATAACATAATACACAAACTGAACATTGATTTTAAAATCATCATGAGGTAGCCAATTAGCTTTATTAAATAGGTTATTGCCAGGGAGGGGATATCTAAGTTTTTTTATTTAATAAAGCTAATTGGCTACATCATGATTTTAAAATCAATATTCAGTTTGTGTATTATGTTATTCTCATTTGTCTTATGTTGGGCGGAAGCAATCAAAAAGGCTAATGAAACTCCTTTTCCTGAGGAAGTTGTTCACCTTAATGACAGAATTCATAAGACACATCGTTCAAAAAGTATTCATAGTGTGTTCGTGCATGTGTGTGGTGCCTGCAAGCTTATGATATATCCACCAGTTGTTCTGAATCTGGTATTTGCATAACCCTCATTTTCTTATGCTTCTTGCATTCTTTGTGCAGAAACTTTGCAAGTGGCTCGTCCAACTCCTTATGGCACTCGATTTCTTGCATATGAACCGTATTCTTCATCGCGATGTTATGGTCACTGTTCTATTGCAACAACGATGCATCTTTTTCTTCCGCTTGTTAGAAAGTATTCATTGCTGTTTACTGATTGCATCATTATTTTCTTTCGTGTTAAAACATTTTCCTGACGAGAGACCAAAGAATACGACTTGGTAAGTGTATTTTTAGTTGGTCCAGCACTGTTACTTCCGTAAATTATTTCTTCCTCTTGAGTTCAATCTTATCGTCCTTGCATGGATGTTTTATCTTTGGAAATTGCAATGTGAAGCAGGAAATATAAGTCATTATACTCATTAGCTCTGCAAATCATCCTCAAGTGCTGATCCTATATGAAACAAAAAACATCATAGAAGAACATGTGACGTTTGGTTTGTTTAATCAATTTGCTAACTGAAATTAAGCTGGAAGCAAATTTTCGAACACACAACGCATTAGTAAAGTGAAGATAAGGTGATAACTGGACTGTGCCTATTGATTAACTGTGCCTATTGATTAACAGAAACAAGTTCTTCATTTAGTATTTTAACGTGTTTGATGTAAGGACATAAGACGTGAAAAATTCAAGAGAGGATATAATGTGGTCAGTAGTACCACTGTCAAAAATCCATAAAGGATGTGTTGGTAAAAACTGAGAAGTTTTTTGAAACAATATTACCTTTGGTGTCTTGACAGAGTAGGTTCACTTGTGGAATGGAGGATTCCTGAGATGGATTGGTTGGGGGTAGAATTAAGACGAGGAGCTTGGTGTATTGGTCAGTCAGTAGTAAATGGAAAGGAAGGCAAAGCAGTAAATGGAAAGGAAGGCGAAGCTGGAAGAGTGCCTGAAGCTTGATACAAACCAGGAGAATTTAACATTTGAGCATTAGGTGTGGGAGAGAAGGCCTATTAACAATATTCGCACAGCTTCCTTCTTGGCGCTAGCGTGGCTTGTATCCAGGGGAAAGCCATGCTTTTTGTAGCATTTGTCAATTGTGTCCAGAAAGACCACAATGAGTGCATATCGGGCACTGCCATGATTGGAAAGAAGTTCGACGTCCATCGCCAGATTGAAGAGCTGTGGTTCGAGTTGTGAAAGCAGCCATATGAGCTCCAGTAAACCAAGGCCCAGCATTTGCCTTTCTTGTTGAATGGCGGGAGAGAACACCTTGTTAATCGATGGAAGAGGTTCAATTAACATGATTTGTAACCAGATGGTGGTGAATTTATCATTCAAACTGTTGAGGAAGCGAATAACATAATCGTTCTGTTGATACATTCGGCCTTTATCTAATGCTCCACATGAGCATGTTGTCGAGCAAGTACAAGGCAGAATAGGACGAAGATTGATATTTCATCCCAAAGAACTTTTAGATTGGTGAGTCAGTAACATAGAGGTTACCTTTTGTTAAGCTATAGATCTCTTGTTGTAATGCAGCGCTACAAAATGAATCCCCCTGGGCAAATCAATCTTCCAAGTCGCGTCAAACATCAACGGCAGAGTCAATCCAGATGATGCTTTGAGCGATGGAAGGAGTGACGGAGTGAAAGATCCAAGAAAGAACCATTGTATTACACTGTGACCAAGAAGAATAGTTCGGATCAATCTTTTTCGGCACCAGAATACTACCGTTAATAAATGCAGCATATTTTTGAAGAAGAGCGTAATCTTTCTCTTATTGAATGAGGCCACGAATAGTAATTCAAGCCAGTCAATGGATTAGAGAAGAGAACCAACGCAGGATTCTCGTTTGCATAAACGAAATACAGCGAATCAGATGAATTGATAGGATTCGAAGATGATCCAGATGAAGATGAATTTGCAGGAGAATTAGCCATTTTTCAGTCTCCATTGTTGAGGGAAAAGAAGAAGATGAATATGAAAATAAGCACAGAAGAGATGAAGAATACAAAAGGAAAGAATTTCATTGGATATGGTACCATGAGTAAAATGAGTTATATTATTAATTGATAAAGAATGATTACACATATTTATAAGAGAGTTCAGTGATGAGATCATCATGTATCAAAGAAAGAGGTGCAAGAAGGATCGTTGGGTGGACAACTAGGCCGTGGGCATTTTTAGGAAGTTTTTGGGTATTTTTGCAAAGTTTAGGTTTTTGAGGGGGCTAAATGTAATTTAGGCAAATCTGTCCATATATGTGTGATGTGGGGAGGGTTTTCATTTGGGGCTATGCTTATTTTGAGAGAAACCCCCTAGTTTAGAGAGTAGATCCCTAAAGCAAGTGAGAGTAAGCTTCTTCTCTTAGATCCAAGCTTTGAGAGTTGGTTTCCTCTCGAATGAAACACTTGTCTTGTATTTCCTCTTCTCTCTACATTTATAAAAATCTCATTTTTGGTTCCTCGTACCTTAGCTTTCCCATCAAATTGGTATTAGAGCATATATCCATCGTGACAACCACATGATCCAAGGAGAAGATGGATGCCCTAGAGGAGAAGGTTAGAGAAATAGAAGCCATAAAGAAGCATCAACAAAAATTGGATGGTGATGTGAAATCACCAAAGGGAGCTTGTCATCCTTGGAGAACATGTTCAAGGCTTTCATGGAGAATCAAGGAAATCAGCGTCGCGAGGAGGAAAGACCCAAGAACGACGAGATCCAGAGAAATACTTCAGATCTAGGAACACCGGAGGCGTCTTTGAACAAAGGTAAAGGAAAAAATAGATCATGGAAGAGGGTCCACCAGAATCCGAGGAACAATGGCGCGCGTGGGAGCAATTTCCTCCTCCAATATGGGAGGCAGAATCGACAGACTTTGGAAGACCAGACATCCCCAGGAACCTTAACGGGGGCAGCAGCGGGCCATCCACGGCCTTCGCTGGCCCTTTCCAGGACCACGTGCACTTGCCGGACCTCTGCGAGGCTCCGCTAGACACTTGGGGGCCTCATGGGGCCCAACCAAACACTTGGGGGCCTCGCGGGGCCCACCGAACACTTGGGGCCTCGCCTCGCGAGGCCCCGACTGAGCCGCAAGGGGGCTGCGCCCCCTTACGCAATCGCATGGGCCTCACTGGCCCCATGCGCTGCCGTATGGGGGCGACGCTGTTCCGCAACCCAAAAACCTGCCGGGACCCATTTCCAGTGGGAATTCTGGCTATTTCGCAAGTCACCAGCCACCGAAGACTTTCCAGGGAGGTGGGTCAATTTTTAGGGCCCCACGATTTGATGAGGCACACGAAGGGGCTTATGGAGTTCGACGGCCTACCCGGGGGGAATGATGATCAATTTCATGGGCACGATGTTGGTGAAGGAGACCCTTGGGACTTGACGAGAGGTGTCGGAGGGCCAGATGGGATAACCGGAGGCTGGAGGTATCCGGGAGACGCCGGAGGGGGCCGTATGGAGGGGAGGACCCCCACAGAATGCATATCAACAATTCTACTACGGTCAACCAATGGAACGAGTGGGGCAAGGAATGTTTGGGCTCGAAGACAAGGTGTGAAAACTGAAACTGCCGATCTTCGACAGAGAGGACCACACGGATGGGTCTATGGTACGGAGCGGTACCTTGAAGCATATCAAAATGACGAAGTTGGAGAAGGTGCAGGCGTTGGGCGTGTGCTTAGAGGGCTTGGTTCCTGTGGAGACAACAGTAGCGACCGGTGCATTCATAGGAAGAGTTCACTTTTGCATGCTAGATCGCTTCAGATACACACAGGATGGGGACTTGCACGAGAACTCTTGGCCCTATGACTGGTGGGCACGGTCAGGGATTATTGGGAGAAATTCGAAGCACTTTCTAGTGGTGTGAGGGGGATGACAGAGGAGACCTTGGCAGGGAGCTTCATGAAAGGACTCAAAACCAATATTCGGGGGAGCTTCGAGAGCAGAGGCCGAGTGGACTGCTAGAGACGATGGACCTAGCTCAGGTGGTGGACGACAAACTGGCAGCTGATCAACGAGCCAAGAGAGCTTGGGGCGGGTCCACTTTCCGTGGCTCAGCACCTCCAAGAGTGCAACGGGCCCCTACAGGGGGGGTCCAGACGAGGGAGCTCAGGTGAACAAGGAGAGAAGCAACGGTGTGCTGCCTAATGGACACGTCTGTCACATGACCGAGGCAGAGATACAGAACAAAAGGGCGAAGAGGTTGTGTTTCAGGTGTTGTGAGAAGTATACCATGGGTCATCGCTGCCGAGACCACACCCTCCAGGTATGTTAGTATAGGACGATGAGGAGGTGATGGAGGAGCCAAGCGAGGGATGGGAGCAGGAGCACTCCCATTTGGATATAGTGGAGGTGTCACTCAACTTTGTAGTAGGATTCACTCCGAACCACACTATGAAGTTGATCGAAAGGATCTCAGAACAGGAGATGGTGATGTTGATTGATAGTGGGCCGATCCACAATTTTATATCCAGTCGCGTGGTGGAGCAACAAGGGTTACAATTGGTTGTCACCGGGAGCTTTGGGGTGATGATGGGGATGGGGCAGATAGATCGGAGCAGGGAGTATGCCGGGGCATGATTCTGACCCTCCAGGAGATAAAGGTTATGGAGGATTTCTTGCCGTTCAACCTAGGCAACACCGATGTGATTTTGGGCATGGGATGGCTGTAGTCCCTGGGGAGACGAAGACCAACTGGAGGTTGCTCAGTGTGGATTTTCAGCATGGGGAAAGAGTGATGACACTTCAGGGAGACCCTAGTTTAAGCAGAACCAGGATTTCCTTGAAGACCATGGCGAGGGCATTCCAGTCCGAAGGGGAGGCTACTTGGTAGAGCTAGCGGTTGAGGCGGAGCAGGAGCGGGAAATTCCATTGAAGCTGCGATAGATTTTATTTCAGTTTGAGGGAGTGTTTCAGACACCTCACGGGCTCCCTCCCAAGCGAGACCAGAGTATGCATGCCATTTTGCTCCGTGAGGGTGTATCTCAGATCAGTGTACGGCCATATCGCTATCCACATGTGCAGAAGGGGAAGATCAAGAGGATGGTGGCGAAAAAGATTCAGGCGGGGTGATACAGCCGAGTGTGAGCCCTTTTTCTAGCCCAACACTGTTGGTGAAGGACGGTAGCTAGAGATTGTATCGATTACAGGGCAATGAACAAGGAGACGGTGCCAGATAAATTTCACATCCCTGTGATCGACGAGTTAATAAATGAGATGTACGATACAGTGGTCTTCTCCAAGACTTGAAATCAGGGTATCACCAGATTCGGATGAGAGATGAGGATGTGGCGAAGACCGCTTTCAGGACACACGAGTGCCATTACGAGTTCCATGTCATGCCTGTTGGCTTGACCAGTGCCCCGCCACCTACTAGGCATTGATGAACATGGTTTTTCGTCCATATCTGAGGATGTTCGAGCTAGTGTATTTGACAACATTTTGGTCTACAGCCGGTCTGTGAAGGCACATGTGGAGCACTTAACGACCGTGCTGGGGGAGCTGCAGAAGCATCAGCTTTATGCCAACCGGATAAAGTGCATGTTCGGCCAGCGGAGTGTAGAGTATCTGGGTCACATTGTTTTCGCGAAGGGTGTGTCCATGAACGGTTCAAAGATAACAGCCATGGTTGATTGGCCCCATTCCCTACCATGCTCCGGACGTTGCGGAGATTCTCGGGGCTAACAATCTACTACAAGAAGTTCGTCAATGGATACAGCACCATTGCATGGCCATCAACAGAACAGCTGAAGGACAATTTTCATTGGGACGAGGATGACACCCGATCTTTTGAGGCCCTAAAAAGGCCATGATGAGCATCCTAGGGCTTACGCTTTCAAACTTTACCCGGGCCTTTGTGTTGGAGACGGGCGCATCTGGCTATGGCTTGGGGGTAGTATTGATGCAGAAGAGCAGGCCGGTAGCTTATTTTAACCAGGTGTTATTGGCAAGGGCTCGGCTCAAGTCAGTTTACGAGCGTGAGCTGATGACTATCGTGTTGGCGGTGCTGAAATGGCGACCATATCTACTTGGTAGGCACTTCATAGTGATGACAAATCAGAGAAGCCTCAAATACCTTCTGGAGCAAAGGATAGTCACTGAGAATCATCAGAAGTGGTTGACCAAGTTGTTGGGTAACTACATTGAGATCCAATACATGCCAGAGATCGAGAACAATGCGACGGATACATTACCGTGGAGGGAGGTGAATGCACACTTGTCGGCCTTGTCGGTACCAGTTCTTCTCGATTAGGAGGTCTTGCTACAAGAGAAGATCGAGGAGGATGAGGGTCTAGCGGAAGATTAAGGGAGCACTACTACGGGACCCAACATCACATCCCAGGTATTCGCTAGAGGGGCAACGTCTCTTGTACAAGGGACATCTGGTTTTACCGATGGCTCAGTACATATTCCGAGCATACTACAGGAGTTTCATAGGAACGCGGTGGGTGACCACTCCGAGGTCCTGAGACCTATTAGCGCTTGGATATGGAGCTCTTTTGGAAGGAGATGCGGAAGGACGTAACAGATATGGTGAAGTGTGATATATGCTAGCACCACAAATCTCTATCGACAGCTCCTGGGGGTTTGATGCAGCCTCTCTTTGACCGACCGGGTTTGGAAGGAGGTGACCATGGATTTCATCGACGGCTTGCCAAAATCAGAGGGGAATTCGGTCATCATGGTGGTGGTGGATAGTCTCAGTAAGTATGCACACTTTGTGGCGCTACGACATCCATATACTGTAGTGACAATGGCGACGACCTTCATCAGGGAGATCGTGAGGCTTCATGGGATTCCACGCTCTATTGTAACGAATCGGGATAAGTTATTCCTTCGCTCTTTCTGGAAGGAGTTGTTCAGGACACTGGGGACTGTTGGGAAATGTATGCCCTCGAGGCAATTTATCTCTGTGTAATTGTACGAACATCTTATTAAAATTTACAGTAAGCTATATGGTAAGTAATTTATCTAAGTTAAATCATAATGTAGTTATCATTAGAAACTTAGGTAAAGTCCTGAGACTTAATGCAAAGTCAAACATATATCGGGATGATGATCTCGATCATGTAGAAGTGCTTGACCGTCTGTAGCATAAGTCTAGAAATGTTCGTAGTCGTAGATGTTTCGAGAAAAGGATATCGAAACATCGGATAAACCATTGTGTCTTAGTCTTCACCGTGTAGCGGTGAGGATCTCATGGTCATTCGACTTGGCAAAGTCAAAAACGAGACACAGGTGCTCATTGGAGAATGAGTTCACTGAACGACCCAACGAATGTTATTATATGGTTATGATTGACCAATCTGTCAATGATAACTCTTAGTAATAATAGGCAAGTTGGTCTTTTGACTTGAGGTCATTGTATGAACATGTACATGAACGGTGTCACTCAGACCCCTGACCTAGCTTCGAGGCCAGGCCTGTCGAAAGGTCTTTTGGTTGGGTGACATTTGAAACGTGCAAGGAGAGTAATGACCAAAATAGGATTCGTCTCTCCCTGGTTAATGGGAGTTAGTGTCGTAGTGTTAGTTCGGTCTTTAGTGAAAACTCTGGCCAGAGTACGTTGAAAGATGTCCAACATTATTTGACTAAAGATCGATGGAGACTAACCGGTCTCAAGCTATTGGGGTTGACAATTTGACCGTACCCTAGGCATGAGGTTAAACGACATAGTTTTGACGAAGAGACTCAAACTGCGGAATTCATCACAGACACAGTCAGGGTGGTCCCGACAACACTCATGTCAATGAGTTAACTGTTGAGTATTGATTCCCCTGATTTGGTTTTGATGATGAACAAACATAAATATTGGGTACTAATTCTCTTTGAGCGCAGTTATGAAGATCGTCGCCAAATTACTTTGTAGATCTCAAGCGACGTCCCAAGACTTCTTTAGAGCGCGTGATCGATGTGCCTGAAGCTTCGTTGAAGCTCAAGGAGTATCAATGAAGTCGAGGGATTCAGAATCTTCATGTAGAAGCTTTTGAAGACTGTTTGTAATGTTTATTTTTATTGTCTTCTAGAATGTTAAGCCTTGAGTAGTACTTGCCTTAGTTATCCTCTTATATATCCTATCGTATCTCTAGGATTGCCTTAGAAGCCATTAGAAAGTTTTCCGTAGCTTATCGCTTCTTCTCATGGCTTTGTGTGCATCTTAGGTGGTTCAAGTAGAAGGACCAACCGACTAGATGACAATCGAATCGATCGGAAAGTCTTCTTGAACCGACTAGTCATCCTTGTGAATTTTGGCATAGTTACTGTTGACCAATTAGTCGGTCCAAGAAGGTTCACCGACCGACTAGTTGTCAAACTAGTCGGTTAGTGTTTCTTCTTAGACCGACTAGTTTATCCTCCTTATTTCACTAAATTCTCTGTCGACCATCTAGTCGGTCCAAGAAGGTTCATCGACCGACTAGTTCTCAAACTAATCGGTCAGTGATCCTTCTTAAGACCGATTAAGCTGCTTTAATTTTCCAGCCGTTGGAGATTTTATTTCCACGATTTTTCATGATCTGTTTTGATTCTTTCCATATCTGTTTGACTCGTTTCAAACATGGAAATTTCTCTAATATGAGAGAGATTTCAGATCTAATTTTCATTGATTTGATTATCATTTTGAAAGGCTCTCTCTCTCTCTCACGAAAATCTCTCTCCTTTGTGACCTAATTTCTCAAGGAGACCTTCAGATCTTGAGCGTTCATACTCCTGAAAGACTGAAATCAAGTTCTTCGACCTAGCCATCTCCAACTGCTCATCGTGTTGTTGCTAAGGTTTTCGAGATCATTCTTTCTCACAATCTTTCCTTGTCCTAAATCCGTAAGTATTTCTCAAGGCATAGGATTTTGTGGTAAGCACTTTCTATTTCATAAAATTTATCAATTGAGTTTATCTCTCGGTTCGTGAGAGAAGTTCGTGATCCCGGTTTCTGGGAGTCACGATTCGTTTGTTGTAACGATTTGATCTTGTAGTAGTTTCTACAAGAAGTTGTTTAGTGGAACCTTGAGTTAGTGATTCTAACTCAAGTAGCCGGAAGAGATCCGGGTGTCTGGGACGTAGGATCACCGGGAACAAGTCTGGAGACTTGGGTGGATCCGAACCCATTACATCGTTTGTTTGCGTTGTAATTCTCTTGTTCTTATTTATTCCGCATAGTTGTTTGTGATTGCATAATAATTAGGAATTATACTCTTGATTATTTTAAAGTACTATTCACCACCCTCTAATACTTGTGCAGTAACTTTCAGGGCATTACATTAACCACATAAATATGATACTGAAACAGGAACAGCACCTGCTGTTCGTGGTCACTGCCGTCTGGGGCTTCAGGCCCCACCTGTAGTAGGGTCAGTCTGTAGGGTCTCACACAGAGTGCGACCTTTCGTCTAGTAATAGGTAGAAATGTTAGGGAGAATGTGCATTTGATGCAAGGGATAGAAAACTGCATTTGATGCAAATGATATTTTTAAACTTAGATATGGGACTATTTTTGCATATGATGCAAACAGATTTAAATATGTCGTAAATTATTTACAACCATATTTAATTAAATAAACGCCAGGAAAGGGTTACATGAATGACGGGATCGTTCCGCTCTAAACACAGGTTCAAACGGCGCCCAAATCCAACGTCAAATGCACAAGTTATGCCCAAAATTGTCAAGAAAGCACAATAGGCCTTACCCATGCCCAAACTGGGCATGGGTCAGCCCAGAATGCGCTGGGCCTAGAGCAGCCTAGGCACTAGGCCCGCAAGGCCCAGGCGGCCTAGGCCTGGGCGCCCTGCCCTGGGCCCAGGCGCCCTGGGCCTGGCGCCTGGGCCTGGGCAGCGCCCAGGTTGGGTGTTCTGGTGCAGTGGGGCCCACACGGTAGGCCCCACATCTGGGTTCTGAACCCTAGACTTGGTGCAGATTTTGGCGGCTGGATTTTGCACGAAAATTAGCTTTGGGCTGATCTTTGGACGATCAATTGAGAGGTCAAACGGACTTCGATTGACTCGCCATTTTTTCTTACACGTTCACCGTTCAGCGCTCTTCGATTTGATAGGCTGTATCAAATGTGAAGCTCAACGGTGATGGAGTTAAAATTCATGGAAGTTTGGCCTTTATGAAAGGCAAACTAACTTGAGTTTATTAATTCCAAAACATTAGTCCCACGTCGGAAGTGGATTAAAGGGAGGGGTCAGCCGCCTACATAAATAGGGGCATGCCCTCTTCTTCTAAACTCGTCCCAAACTCTAGACCTGAGCGGCTCCCAAAAGTTTGGAGCACGCTCGGATCTAAGCTTAAAATGAATATTTTTCTCCTCTCCTTAAATTTCTGCCTTGCTTCTGAAGGGCTCTAGCAAAGACACGAAGGGACTCGGATCGGATCCGAAGTCTTGACGGATGATCCACTCAAGTGAAACTTTCTTCGACGCGTGGTTGGCTTAGCGACAAGGGGTTGCTCGCCTCGGGACGCATGCAGTTCGGAATGCGGTTCGGCTCGGGACCAGGAGCGGTTCGGCTCGGGACGGGGAGCGGCTCGGGACGGGGAGCGGCTTGGGACACCTTGCCGGTGCAAGTAAGGTTCTGGGTATGTAGTTTAATGGCTTTCTTTTAATATATAATAGTAGCTTAGATCCTTCTTAGGGTGGTCAGACCCACCTCAATTTGGCAGAGATCCTGCTAGGATCTTGAATCCTTAAGGTTGCATGTTAAATAGTTTAACATTTTTCCGCTGCATGATTTTATTTTGCATCTATCGTCCGTCCGACGTAGGACGGGCATAGAGATTTGTCCCCTGAGGGTGCTCAAAACCCAACAGGGGCAGTACTGAAGAGGAGTACTGATTATCATCCCTAGACAGACGGCCAAACAAAGATTGCTAATAGGACCATTGAGACTTACATGTGCTGCTTCGTCTCTGATTCTCCAAAGCAGTGGGTGAAGTGGTTGGCATAGGCAGAGTATTGGTACAACACATCTTTCCACACCTCTGCTCAGCCCACTTCCTTCAGAGTCTTTTATGACTGGGATCCCTGCATTTTAGTTCACTATGGTCACCGCACCACACCAGTTTCCCAGGTGGACCAATATCTTGAGGAGAGGGACCGTACTTTGGACAAGTTGAGGCGACATTTGACGAATGCACAGCAGCTTATGAAGAGCCGGGCGAATGAACATAGGCGGGATGTTGAGTTCACAGTATGAGACATGGTGTATCTGAAGCTGCAACCTTACCGACAACGCACTTTGGCACGTAGACAGAACGAGAAGTTGTATACTTCGGGTCGTATGAGGTGCAGACTAGGAATGGTAAGGTGGCGTATCGACTAAGATTACCACCACATTCAGCCATTCACTCCATTTTTCATGTGTCGCAGCTCCGCCGCGCCATTGGAGACCAAGCCTCTTCCTCGTCACTACCCTCGATGCTCACGAATGACATGGAGGTGCTTTTAGAACCGGCCAAACTGAAGGGGATTCGCCAAGGGAGCGCGGGGGACAGGATGTGTTGATTAGGGGAACCGACCTTCCAGATCATGAGACATCCAGTGAACCTTACGATGTTATTGCGCAACGGTTTCCAGACTTCCACCTTGAGGGCAATGTGGTTCTTTTGGTGTGAGTAATGATGAGATCATCATGTATCAAAGAAGACGTAAGAAGGATCGTGGGACGGACAACTAGGCCGTGGGCATTTTTGGGAAGTTTTTGGGTATGTTTGCAAAGTTTGGGTTTTGAGGAGGCTAAGTGTAATTGGGCAAATCTGCCCTTATATATGTGGTGAGGGTTTTCATTTGGGGGCTATGCTTATTTTAAGAGAAAAACCCTAGTTTAGATAGCAGATCCTTAGAGCAAGTGAGCGTAAACTTCATCTCTTAGATACAATCTTGGAGAGTTGGTTTCCTCTCGAATGAAACCTTTATCTTGTATTTTCTCATCTCTACATATATAAAAATCTTATTTTTAGTTCCTCAAACTCTAGCTTTCTTATCATTCAGCCACTAACTCCTCAACTAATTAACAAATTAAGTTAAAACAACTAAAACAGAATAACTAAAAACAGTTATATAGTTTGAAATATAGAGCATGTCTGACATCCCTCTCATTATATACTTTACAAGCAGGATTATCCATGTCAGCATCTATTGTTGACTCTAATAAATTTCACAAAAAACCCCGAAATTTTGAGCCATTTTGAAAACCCCACAAAAAATTTGTGCTCGGAACCTCCTTGAACTTTTGTTATGTCAGGAAAGACAATGGTGTTGGGGATTAAAAATCTAAAAATAGTGAATAATAAGTCTGAAATTGAATATTTAAAAAAAGATTAAATATATAAACAATTATTATACATTGAAGGAAGGGCTAGTTTATGAAGAAAAGTTTTTTTTAATATTTTGTTTAAAAATAATCTAACGTAACATTAGGCGACGTTCGTGACTTTACTTTAAAAAACACAAGTTTGAGTTTTCAGCACAAAAAATTTGGGTATTTTGAAAAAATGGCTCAAAGTTCTAGGTGGCTTCTTGGAATTTAGTCAAAAGTTAAATATATCATAGGGTTGATATTACTCGGTCTACTCTAATGATCAAAATGGCTACATAAGAAATTCATTTCCCAGTCATTGGAATTCTCATAAGAGCCTTGGCTACATAGGGAAATCTAGCTAGTAAAGTCAGATGGTATTTCTAGATCCAAAATCCATTTAGTATCAGGCTATTTAAATCAGATATGTAAGTTTACATGCTCTGGATTGATAAAATCCAGTTTGGAACTTTTAACACATAGAAAGTCATGAAATGTAGGATTTTAACCGGATATTGTAAGAAAAAAGAATATCATTAACCATGCAATTTCTCCAAAAAAAGGATAACCATGCAATAAGGAACAATGCAAGAAACACTGGATTTGGTGTGTTAGCTTCAAGGGCACAATAAACTCTTGAAATATGTTTAAACATTATTGAGCAAATGACAAGATCTTCAACTAAATTATAATTCATAGCTAGTGAACTAATAAAATAAAGGCATCAAAATTAAAGATCTTGTCATTAGCTCAAGATGGATATATGAGTTATAATGATAAATGAAGAAACATTAGAATACTTTAATCCTAGAGTACATGTAGTATTCTTGTTCGGATTACTATCATAGCATTTAAGAATTAGTAATATAAATTGTATTTTAAAAATAAGATCAATATGTTAACTTTGTCAACCAAACTACAACAAATAGAAATTTTGAGATAGTTAAATATTACCCATTGAAAAAATAGCTCATGACAGTCTGAAAATATTTTTCTTTTAACTTTGAAATGACATGGTTTGTATCATAAAGAAAACATAAACATCATATAAACTTCAAAAAAGAAGGGTGAATAAAGAAAGAAGAAAGAAATATGGTAAGAGATTTGTAGATTTTCAACTAGACAATTGATTAATTACACAGATGATCTCAATAGGCATTTGGGCATTAAAAGAAAACGTAATGTGACAGAATACCGGAAAACAATTGGTAGCAATTAGATCTTGTAAATTAAACATAAAATATTGTTGTACATAATTATCCTTAAAACGCTAGACTGTATCTAGCACATTTTTAATGATTCTTACATGTAACAAGAACCTAGCAGCATATTAAGCCTAGATGGAAACAAATACATCTCATTAAAGAATGCCAGTTACCTTTCCACCCAAGCATCCTTGTACTCCACCATGAATGGATTCCTCACTTTAGAAATAAGTTACATCTGCATAACAATGATACTTGAGAAATTAGTGTTATTTGATCTAAAAAGAAAATAGCAGAAGTACGAAAAAGGAAGTGAGATGCCCAGGGATATTTTGCAACAAGTGTCAAAACTACCCATGGACTGTCAATTTAAATATTTGATAAGAAAGAAAAGGTTTTATGTTGTTTATGGTACTAATTATGTGTTACATAAAGTGTTTATGAGTGGTATCGATAAAAAAAACTTTAGACCAAAATAAATATTACTCAATCATAATTAACATTTAGATGCGTTAAGAGCATTCCCAAGCAAGATATCATGAATAAACGCATTGGATGGCTTTCATGAATAAACGCATTGGATGGCTTACAGTGACCATATGTAGCCCATAAGAAGAATGGCTAGATCGTAGGACAATCCAATGAACAAATTTCAAACAAATTGGGATGCCACTTGGTAGTCGTAAACATTGTCTCATTCATGACAACTAATTTTTCTTACAATAAGTATTTTCCCCCAACAAAATTCCATAAAGTAGTCATTTAAACCCAAAATAAATAGAGATAAAGAATACATCTCATTTAATACCTGCCACTAGCTAAAAGTTAAGTGCATGATCATCAGCAATCTAGGCAGCATAAACACTTCGACCATGGAGCCGTATAATGTCAGACACATGTTGGATACTTTTATTTTCAATCTGCTTTTTAGGATTTGTGTTAAGTGTCTCCATGTGGTGTCGTTCCAGGGTGTCCTTGTCTGTGCAACGTAGTCGACATCAGCTCTAATTTGTGTTTAAAGTAAGATTACAGCCTTGCCGATGGAGCAGGTTACATTTATAGAGCTCCATCAATCCATGGTCAGAGTTTTAGCCATAATTTGCATTATATATTAGACTCATAAATGGAGTTACCTCCTGATGGGCTGACCTTCGACAACGATCGATCTGGCGGTCAAGGCGAATCTTCTTCAAGACAACCTGCGAGAGGTCACTAGCTCAATCACACAGAAATAGTCGAATAAATACACCGCAAAGAGATTCAAGGTTGCTTCCACTGATTCATAGCTCACCTCTTCGTTTCGACCTTATGCCTCACGATGAGAGCAGAACCAAATGCACCTTTTGCAATATGCTCCAAGGCCTCATACTGCTCCATTGTGTGAACAGCGTCTCTCACACTTCACTCACTGGCATAATCAAGCTTCTCTTCACCTTTCCTAAATTAATTCAAGAATTCAAGTAATTACCACAAATGGACGGTTTCAAAGGAGAAAAAAGCTTAAATTTTCTGCAACAAAAGCTATTAATTGACTGCAGAAATCAGTTTAAAGTAACGAAAAAGGAAAGCTTTTGTCAATACTAAAGATGGATTCAATCTCAAAGAAATGTTTCCAAAGTTACACTTACCCAAATATGCTATGGTAATTAAACTTCATTTAACTTTTTCCTTAATCAGGAATGCCTTCTTTTTTTTCAATAGAACAGAACAGGAAGAAGAGAAAGGAAATACCACCAAAAGTCACGGCCAGCAAGATACGCATAGCGATTCGATCTTTTGATAACCCATTTTTTGAAAACTACAATTTTTGGGGGCTTACGCCTTTACACACGGAAGATTGGATTGCCTGAATCACGAGTCTTATATACTGTGTTAGATCACCTCATATTGATAAAAAGTCCAGAGAACAATTTGAAATGGAAATCAAGAAACAATTTCTGGTCATAAAAACGGAAACGCAGGAATTGCGCAAGCTTTTATTCCCATATACCATAAAAGAATGCATTCCTCCCCTTTTTTTGTGGCGGAGAAGTGACGTCTGCTTGCTTATCCAGTGCTGGACGTCAGGGGATTTTTCTCTTGGATACCTTCGGACGTAGGCGGAGAATTCTCTAGCTTTGTCTCTGCTCGAGCACTTTCTTTACCTGTATGCTTAGTCTTTTTCCTAAACTGGTCGGGCTTTTTGTTTTGGTCACCTCACCAAAAATTGATTATCTCAAGCAAGAAAATCTTAACATACCCGTAACAAAAGTCACTAATTGACTACAAAACCCATATTTTTATTTTAAAAAAAGGGAAAGTGTTTCTAAACTAGCAATCGAATTATCACTTCCAGTTCTAAAACTATTCTATTAGATTGAAAATAGAATCCCACTACTGATGAAGAGAGATCAGTCGCCTGTCCGAGCCGTTTTCTGCCAAAAACTAGTCATTGCAGATTTCTTTGTTTGGCTTTTTGCTTAGATTTAAGTGGTTTTCTTGGCTTCCTATATATAGGAGATGGGTTAGTTCTATTAGAACTCTTGGTTAACATTGAATATCATTGTGAATCAATTAGCTACTCCTATTTATCTCATTTCCCTCTTTTGAGCCTATTCTCTTCATGCATTAAAGTTAGCTCATATGGAAATCCTCTAAGTGCAATCAAAGCTCATCTTAACACTTGGAGATGCTCTTTCATGCCTTCCATACATCATTGAGTAAATTCATCTCATCAAGGCATGGGTAAGAGTCTATTTGTTTCATCTTTTATTTGAAACTCTAAATCTCTCTGTGAGAGTTAGCTTCTCCCTTTGTCGGAATTTTCAATCTGATAGAATAGTTTTAGAAGTAGAAGTGATAACTCGATTGCTAGCTTAGAAACACTTTCCCTCTTTTTAAAATAAAAATATGGTTTATGTAGTCAATTAGTGAATTTTGTTACGGTTATATTAAGATTTTCTTGCTTGAGATAATCAATTTTTTTTGGAAATTATTTGATTTCCTGATTAAGGAAAAAGTTAAATGAAGTTTAATTACCATAGCACAGTTGGGTAAGTGTAACTTTGGAAACATTTCTTTGAACTTGAATCCATCTTTAGTACTGACAAATGCTTTCCTTTCTCGTTACTTTAAACTGATTTCTGCAGTCAATTAATAGCTTTTGTTGCAGAAAATTTAAGCTTTTTTCTCGTTTGAAACCGTCCATTTGTGTTAATTACTTGAATTCTTGAATTAATTTAGGAAAGGTAAAGAGAAGCTTGATTAGGCTAGTGAATGAAGTGTGAGAGACTATGTTGTTCACACAATGGAGCAGTATGAGGTCTTGGATCAGATTGGAAAAGGTGCATTTGGTTCTACTCTCATCGTGAGGCATAAGGTCGAAAAGAAGAGGTGAGCTATGAATCAGTGGAAGCAACCTTGAATCTCTTTGCGTTGTATTTCTTCGACTATTTCTGTGTGATTAAGCTAGTGACCTCTCGCAGGTATGTCTTGAAGAAGATTCGCATTGACAGCCAGACCGATCGTTGTCGAAGGTCAGCCCCTCAGGAGGTAACTCCGTTTATAAGCCTAATATATAATGCAAATCATGGCTAAAACTCTGACCATGGATTGATGGAGCTCTATAAATGTAACCTACTCCATCGGCAAGGCTGTAATCTTACTTTAAACACAAATTAGAGCTGATGTCGACTACGTTGCACGGACAAGGACACCCTGAAACGACACCACATGGAGACACGTAACACAAATCCTAAAGAGCAGATTGAAAATAGAAGTATCCAACATGTGTCTGACATTATACAGTTCCATGGTCGAAGTATTTATGCAGCCTAGATTGTTGATTATCCCGCACTTAACTTTTAGCTAGTGGCAGGTATTAAATGAGATGTATTCTTTATCTCTATTTATTTTGGGTTTAAATGACTACTTTATGGAATTCTGTTGGGGGAAAATACTTATTGTAAGAAAAATTAGTTGTCATAAATGAGATAATGTTTACGACTGCCAAGTGGCATCCCAATTTGTTTGAAATTTGTTCATTTGATTGTCCAATGATCTAGCCATTCTTTTTATGGGCTACACATGGTGTCACTGTAAGCCATCTAATGCGTTTATTCATGATATCTCGCTTGGACAATGCTTCTAAAGCACCTAAATGTTAATTATGATTAAGTAATATTTACTTTAGTCTAAAGTTTTTTTATTAATACCACTCATAAACATATGATGTAACACATAATTAGTACCATAAACAGCATAAAGCCTTTTCTTTCTTATCAAATATTTAAATTGACAGTCCATGGATAGTTTTGACACTTGTTGCAAAATATCCCTGGGCATCTCACTTCCTTTTTCGTACTTCTGCTATTTTCTTTTTAGATCAAATA
This sequence comes from Scilla litardierei, assembly GCA_030789695.1. Taxonomy (NCBI): domain Eukaryota; kingdom Viridiplantae; phylum Streptophyta; class Magnoliopsida; order Asparagales; family Asparagaceae; genus Scilla; species Scilla litardierei. The sequence continues at coordinate 109,071,523 of CM061132.1, forward strand.
ACACTAATTTCTCAAGTATCATTATTATGCAGATGTAACTTATTTCTAAAATGAGGAATCCATTCATTGTGGAGTACAAGGATGCTTGGGTAGAAAAAGGTAAGTGGCAATCCTTAATGAGATGTATTTGTTTCCATCTAGGCTTAATATGCAGCTAGCCAGCTAGGTTCTTGTTACATGTAAGAATCACTAAATATGTGCTAGATACAGTCTAGCGTTTTAAGGATAATCATGTACAACAATATTTTATGTTTAATTTACAAGATCTAATTGCTACCAATTGTTTTCCGGTATTCTGTCACATTACGTTTTCTTTTAATGCCCAAATGCCTATTGAGATCATCTGTGTAATTAATCAATTGTCTAGTTGAAAATCTACAAATCTCTTACCATATTTCTTTCTTCTTTGTTTATTCGCCCTTCTTTTTTGAAGTTTATATGATGTTTATGTTTTCTTTATGATACAAACCATGTCATTTCAAAGTTAAAAGAAAAATATTTTCAGACTATCATGAGCTATTTTTTCAATGGGTAACATTTAACTATCTCAAATTTTCTATTTGTTGTAGTTTGGTTGACAAAGTTAACATATTGATCTTATTTTTAAAATACAATTTATATTACTAATTCTTAAATGCTATGATAGGAATCCGAACAAGAATACTACATGTACTCTAAGATTAAAGTATTCTAATGTTTATTCGTTTATCAGTATAACTCATATATCCATCTTGAGCTAATGACGATCTTTAATTTTGATGCCTTTATTTTATTAGTTCACTAGCTATGAATTATAATTTAGTTGAAGATCTTGTCATTTGCTTAATAATGTTTAAACATATTTCAAGAGTTTATTGTGCCCTTGAAGCTAACACACCAAATCCAGTGTTTCTTGCATTGTTCCTTATTGCATGATTACCCTTTTTTGGAGAAATTGCATGGTTAATGATATTCTTTTTTCTTGCAATATCCTGTTAAAATCCTGCATTTCATGACTTTCTATGTGTTAAAAGTTCCAAACTGGATTTTATCAATCCAGAGCATGTAAACTTACATATCTGATTTAGATAGCCTGATACTAAATGGATTTTAGATCAAGAAATACCATCTGACTATACTAGCTAGATTTCCATCTGTAGCCAAAGCTCCTATGAGAATTCCAATGACTGGGAAATGAATTTCTTATGTAGCCATTTTGATCATTAGAGTAGACCAAGTAATATCAACCCTATGATATATTTAACTTTTGACTAAATTCCAAGAAGCCCCTAGAACTTTAAGCCATTTTTTCAAAATACCCAAATTTTTTGTGCTTAAAACTCAAACTTTTGTTTTTTTTAAAGTAAAGTCACGAACGTCGCCTAATGTTACGTTAGATTATTTTTAAACAAAATATTTTTAAAAAAACCTTTTCTTCATAAACTAGCCCTTCCTTCAATGTGGAATAATTTTTTATATATTTAATCTTTTTTTAAAATATTCAATTTCAGACTTATTATTCACTATTTTTAGATTTTTAATCCCCAACACCATTGTCTTTCCTGACATAACAAAAGTTCAAGGCGGTTCTGAGCACAAATTTTTGTGGGGTTTTCAAAATGGCTCAAAATTTCAGGGTTTTTTGTGAAATTTATTAGAGTCAACAATAGATGCTAACATGGATAATCCTGCTTGTAAAGTAGATAATGAGAGGGATGTCAGACATGCTCTATATTTCAAACTGTATAACTGTTTTTAGTTATTCTGTTTTAGTTGTTTTAACTTAATTTGTTAATTAGTTAAGAAGTTAATGGCTGAATAATAAGAAAGCTAGGGTTTGAGGAACTAAAAAAGAGATTTTTATATATGTAGAGACAAGAAAATACAAGATAAAGGTTTCATTCGAGAGGAAACCAACTCTCCAAGCTTGGATCTAAGAGAGGAAGTTTACGCTCACTTGCTCTAGGGATCTGCTATCAAAACTATGGTTTTTCTCTTAAAATAAGCATAGCCCCCAAATGTAGAGTACAAGAAGATCGGGATCATAAACAAAATGGGATGCCTTGCCAAACAGGGTGAGATGAATGAAGCCAAAATGTAGAGTACAAGAAGATCAGGGTCAGGAACGAAACACTGAGGAAGAAACGAAATGCCTTGCCTCCCCGTGAGGCCGAGCTTGCCATAAGAACCTGGAAGATTCTATTGTGCTAGCATGAATTCAAACTAGCTTCACAAACATTCGCTTCGATGAGAGGCCAAGTTCTCCCAACACAGAGAGAAGGGAGCTCTTTGATTTCCAATGAGGATTGCATGCCAGACTTTTAACGAGGAGGAGAACTTTCTGAAGGGAGCCAAAAACCTGACATCAGGATAAGTTTGGTACACAAACTAAAACAAAGACAGGGTTAGAAGAGCAGGAGAAGGGTCAAATAAGGCCGACTTTACTTCTAATGTGTCTACCTAGAGATTAGACAGGGACAATTCAATATTTTAGCATTTAAACCAGGTCAAATAAACAAAGCAGAAAGGCACGTATCCTACTATAATACATACATGTATCAGTGATCATCATGTATTTCACCTCATTATTCATCTGTAAATGAAGATGAATCAAGCATTTGGGTCGAATATATTGAGTATAACATGTGGATACAAAAGGCGAAACAAGTATTCATACAGATATGGGAGGAAATTACTTGTATCAAGGATTTAATGCACAGATGTAAATGCTAGGCATGAAAATAATTGATCATCCAACGAGACTAGGATTTGGCAACAGGATTTTGATACATGAATTTAAACGTATAATCCAAAACTTAATGTAGCATAAACCAGCGGCAGGGTACTCGGATTTAATGCACAGATGCAAATGCTAGGCATGAACATAATTGAACATCCAACGAGACTAGGATTTGGCAACAGGATTTTGATACATGAATTTAAACGTATAATCCAAAACTTAATGTAGCATAAACCAGCAGCAGGGTACTCTACACAGTATGCTGTTGTCCAAATAGCGTGCTAAATTATTATGGCATGATATGTATGCAATGCATTCATCGGGTGATATAATTCTACATGCCACTTGTCAATCCAACAGAGAGCCTTTTACGCTATTTGGTCGACGTAATTATTCCCTCGGATTCCCTCGGATTAATCAAGACACCGAGGTGGCTTGGCCTCTTCTACATCGTGGGGCCGCTCTCGGGAAGGGAGTTGAAAACATAGACATCAGCAACACAAGAGAAGTAAGAACACATCCCACTTCCATAAATATGGTCATGTCCCTCTCTAGGTGTTTGTTTCTTCTGTTACTGAGGTTTTCAACAGCTCCGCAGAAAGATGATGTCCCCTAGCACTTGTATTCAAAATATACATGGTTCTTAATAGCAAGCTTGCAAATACAAAAAAGTGTGTGTTTTCTGAAAGCTTATCAGTATGTATCATGTGTTCTTAATAGCAAGCTTTTTGGGCGGGCATCACCAGCTTTCGCATGATCAGTAGCTCTAATTATCGAGTGTGATTCGATTCAGTGTGGGTCGTTGAATGTGGGGATGTGGGACTGGACCATGACAGTGGGAGTTAAAGTTTAACACTGACTTCCAGTAATCTTGCAATATTTAGATTATGAAAATACAACGTGTTCATGATACATACTGATACTGATGATGATGGTAAAACAATCAAAATATTCAACAAACTGGACCATAGTCAACACATAATGCTCCTGATATTGATGGCCAATGTAAGTTGGCCAAATGGGTACATATCCATTGAACTCAATTTGAGCACTAACGACAGTTCCTCCACCATTAGAATTGACGTAAATAAAAGGCACTGGCATGAATGTGAGAGTGCAAGTAGCATCCCCTAACGTGGCTTAAACTTGCCTAAAGTACGTGTAGGTATACTATGTAGTAGTAGATGGCAACATTCATCATCTTTTAATTCATCTTATGATCACGCGATTTCCAAATTTCGCTATATGAAATCTCGTTGCTTTTACTTAATTTTCTTTAATTCATATCACCATCGTAAGCTCCCTTGTCAAATCTTTGAGGGAGAATGAGCAAGGGCTTTGGGGGGCATGATTAGGCTTATGACTCACTAGCTTTTCTAACATGATTAACAGTTGTAACACATTTTATAAGCACAAGCTGAGTCTCTGTGCAGCCATTTGTAATCAAGGATCTGATGAGCAGAGGATCCTTAAGCTTCTATTGCTTCTCTGATATTTTGATCTTTTTTTTCTGAAATGAGCGTAAAGAATGCACATCAAGACAATGTGATTTAAGATATAAAAAATGGGAAGATATGTGTGCGTACCAACATTATCATCATCATGCTCTTATCAATTCTCTCTAATTGATATCTGGTACGCACATTATCATCATCATGCTCTTATCAATTCTCTCTAATTGATCTCCATCAAAGCCAAGCCAAGTATAGCTAAAATCATGTTACATAATCAAACATAACGTTATGTTCAAGCCCATGTTGTTTAGTTCTTAAGCATATTTTTTCGAAGCCAAATCTCATAATTTCCAAGCTTATTTACAGCCATGACCATATGATTGGCAAGGGATTTTTAGGCCAATCTAAAATGTTTTGCACTTGTTAAGGCAAAAGTATAATCTTTAACCGTCCTTAAACGAATATTGAATTCACGATCCAAATATGACTTGATTTGCAAGCATAAAGAACAAGTTTTATGGGTACTACAAATTAGTAAAGTAGCATAAGGAATTACAAATTTAACTTACAGTTTGAAACAAGATGCCAGTTTAATATGTAAAAATCTTAAACACAGAGACAGTGGAAAATTGCATTACCTTCGTTGGCATGATTTCTTTGCTCAAGTCTTTTGGAGCATATATGTAGCACTTTAGCCAGCACCAGATGCACATATACCACCAAAGCTCAACGAACTTTTGAAGTGATGCACATATAACCCTGATAATTGCAATTAATAAAGTAATGAACAATCTAATAATGAGAAAATAAATTACAGGTAGTCGGATGTTCTTAATCTAAACTTTGCACCATTTGGAACTTATCAACATAGAAATGAAGTAGGGACTGAACAATGGAAACAAGAGGAAGCCAATAATAATTAAGCAAATGTCTAACAAATGCGTATAATGGAATTTGAGACAAAGGCATCTATAAGGCATCCTGAGGGGATTCAAGCCCTCACCACTTGCATCAAGCACCTTCATCTTGATGGGAATTATATGAGTTGGTGGCCATAGGGGTGGGAGAAAGTACGCAAGGAAGGCGCACTAAAGGTCAAAGTCGCGAACGCCACCTCAAGAGTGATGGTGAGACAAAATACCAATAAAATTAAAAAAACAGGAGGGGTGTTAGGGTTTGGATTCTGTGTGAAACGATATCGAACGGCACCTTCTTTGTCCTAGATCTTGGCCTTGACATTGTCGATGGTGTCAGAGGACTCGACCTCAAGAGTGATGGTCTTGACGAAGATCTGCATCTTGGCGATCAGTTGGGGGGTCTCCAGCGGCGACGAAGGCAGACGGCGGAGATGCTAGGGTTAGGGTTTTTTGGGAGGATGAAGGAGGCGGGGTTGTAAATTGGGGTAATGCTGGGATTGCTAACTAGGGGGTGGGCATCGGCTAAACCCGAATAATCCGAAGCCGAAATCCAATTCTGCTAAATCGGATCCTCTACGAACAGATCTAAATTCCTAATCGGATGCACACTCAAACCCGATTCCAACCCAAACTACATCAGAGGCGCTGACAGACAACGCGACCTGGGCCAGGGCCAATCCAATTGCGTACATTGCCCACACACCCTCGATGTGGGACTATTAAACTGTGTCTATGCCCCCACTCGTTGTCTCCCGTGAGTGGGTACCTATGTCCCTTGTTTAGTCCCACATGGATGGGAGACAAAACACTCTCAATGTTTAAATGGGTCATTTGTGACCAAGGTGACAAACTCATTAATACACTACTCCATGTCTCTCTCACTTAACCACCCCACCGGGCCAAAGCCCAATTGCATGTCGGCTTAGTGACTCTATAATTTAAATTATGCATGCAACCATAATTTGTCCGATGTGGAACAATTAACCTCACTACCATGCAGCGCTCCTTGGAGAAGGAAAAAGTGAATGCTGGCATGTTCTCTCCTTTGGGGTTTAGTCCCACATCGGTGGGAGAAAGAGACTAATTTGGGCTACATCTTTCGAAGTTGATATTCGGAATCGGATCAGACTGACGTTGGAGATGGCGATCCGGTTTTCGATTCAATTCAGTTGGCCATTAGGCAAATCTTGACAGCGGTACTTGGTGCCATCTGATCTAGTCGAGCACCCGATCTTTCTGAGCCTTCTAGAAGGTTCCGCAGGCGGCGGCGACGATGATCCGACAGTGGTTGGGTGCGAGGTGGTGCTCTTCGAGCACCTGCTGTGGATGCTGGAGAATGCCGACCCGAAGCCGCAGTCGTAAGTTAACATTTACAACTATTCACGAAATTAACATTGTAATAACCATTTTTACAACTATTCACAAAAAAATCGTAATAAACATTTTTTACAACTTTCAGGGAAAAAACGTTGTGGTGTCAAAATTAACACTTACAACTATTCACGAGAAAAATTGTAATAACCATTTTTTACAACTATCCACACACAAAAGTTGTAATATACATTTTTTACAACTTTCAGAGAAAAAAGTTATGGTATCAAAATTTACATTTACAACTATTCACACACAAAAGTTGTAATGACCCCTTTTTACAACTATCCACGAAAAAAGGTCGTAATAAACATTTTTACAACTTTCAGACAAAAAAAGTTGTGGTGTCAAAATTAACACTTACAATTATTCACGAGAAAAAGTTGTAATAACCATTTTTTACAACTCTCCAAAAAAAGTTGTAATATACATTTTTTAAAACTTTCAGAGAAAACAGTAGTGGTAAACATTTATTACAACTACTAAATTAGAAACGTTGTCCTATGAAAGTTGTCCCATGAAAGTTGTAAATGACTAGTTTTGTTGTAGTGGCTCCTTCACGGCATGGAATGCAATCCCCTTTTGCTTCTCCGACTTCTTGAACTTGGATGGTTGAATCTCTTTCATATGTTGACGATTTACTTCATACGCTATAAGATTCCCAATGCACCCCCTCAATGGTATATTTGGACATGTCATTTGACTCTGCAATACCGTTAGCCTTTGACTCCCATTGAGGCGTAAGCGAGTCAAGGATCTTCTCCACTCGATCCTCTTGAGAAATCACCCTCCCAAGTCCTTCCAAAGCATTCACGATATCCGTGAACCTTGTGAACATTTCAAAGATGCTCTCTCCTTCATTTATCTAAAACAATTCATATTTAGATCTAAACACACTTCGTTTAGATTTTTTTACCTTTGAAGTCCCTTCATGAGTAATCTCTAAGGTATGCCAAATATTGTTGGCCGATTTGCACACGGAGATGCGGTTGAATTCATTATGTATGATATCACAATGGAATGGGTTCATTGCCCTCACATTGGATTTGATCAAATCCATCTCCGCATTTGTCCTTGTAGCCGAAGGTGTAGTAGGCTTCACAAACGAAGACTCCGTGACGTTCCATAGTTCTTGACCCTCCAAGTAGATCATCATCTTGATCTTCCAACTTGGATAGTTTGTTCCGTTGAAGAGCGTGGGTCGAACGGTTGTAGACCTTCTTCTTGAGACATAGATGAAGCGTTGAATGCCATAGTTGTTTGAATGCTTCAACCTCGCTTTGATACCAATTGTAAGGACCGTTTACCTTGCAATACTAAACAACACCACCCCACACACACAATAGGCGTGAATAGTATAATGTCAATAATTGTGTAATTAAAAATTAAACTTGTAAATGCGGAATTATAAGTGCAAGAGGAGATTAATCTACACAATTAAGCAAACGCAAACACAAAAAATTTTACCCTGGTTTCCCAAATTGGGTACATGCAGCTACACCAATATTGACTATTATCCTACACAAAATAGTGAATACAATCCATACACAATAGATACTCTACACAATGGATTTTGTCCTACACAATGACACACCAAACCCTACATAAGGGTTAGTCCTTTACAAGTACGAAAACTCCCACAAGGGAGAAGCTAACTCTCACAAATAGAGTTAGGGTTTTAAGTAAAAGATGAAACAAATATACTCTTACCTATGCCTTGATGAGATGAACTTACTCAATTATGTATGCAAGGCATGAAAGATGATCTCCAAGTGTTGAGATGAGATTTGATTGCACTTAGAGTGTTTTCCTATAAGCTAGCTTCAATACATGAATAGAAATATGCTCAAAAGAGGGAAATGGGAAAATAGGAGTGGCTAATTGATACACTATGATATTTGTCACGCCCCGCTTCCCTAAAATGGAGGCGTGACGTGAGAAGGTCCGCACGAGAGTGGAGCTGTGAAGCCCCAAACCCGATAAGCGTCAATAAAACATAAGCAGGTCCCTGTAACCACAAACGGAACAACAATAATAACACAAGGAGAGACAGAAATAAAATCTCAAATCTCAGAATTTGTCCAACATTAAAATTAAGTTCAACATCTAGAAAAGCCACCAGGCTAAAAGAAAGAGTCTAAAGGCCCAGAACAAGGCCAACAAAAGGGACAACAAAACAAAGTATGGGTGCCACGCACCAACAACTAAACAGCAGTCTAAAACAAAAGGGGAAAGCTCAACGAAGACACTAGGACTGGTCCCCAGTGTCCACGTACTCCTCGCCAAACACAGGCTCGGACTCGGCGTCAGCAAACACCTCGTCCTCCACAATGTACTCAGGCTCAGGATCTAACATGTGTCACCCAAAAGAGTAAAGGGGCACATGTCAGCAAGTCTAAAAGACTTGGGCAAGGAAACTGAAAGTAAGGCAAACTAACAACCTAACAGTTATAGTATGCATGACATGGCAGTTATGGTATGAGTGCACAAGTAAGACATGGTGAAACAATAAGTACAAGAGAACAATTTATCAAGACATGTCAAGAGTAGCCAAGCTACTAACAATCTCAATCTTTTCACTAGTCACGTTTCAAGTTGTTTGTAGATGTTTACGCCTTACAGCTGAACGGTTTGACATTCACACTGATTGGCCGCTTAACACTACCCCAGAACCCAGAGTTTACGCCTTACCACTGAAGTTGCTGATCGGGCAGACTCCCAGTTGATTGGCCGCTTAACCCTTACCCCAAAAACCCACATGTAGACGAGCCAGGGTCCCTGTACACGAGCTCAGTAAATGAGCCAGGGTTGCCCGCACAAGAGCTCGTTTCCTGGATCACAACCCATGGGCGTATTTCATTTGGCATAGGGGTGCACCTAGCCTCAATCATATCACAAGATGTAGCGGAGCTACGCAATCACGGGAACACTTAAAGAATGCAATGACATGACAATTAATTTTTGTACCGTTAATGGAATTTAAACGTGACATGGTAGTTGTGCAACATGATATATATCGGTTCTAGCTTCGTTGTCAAGCTAGTTCCTAAAATTGCGCCTAGGCGAGTATCATTTCGTCGCCTAGTCTCTTTTACGCCTACAACAAGCAAATGGCCTAAGACATGGCCCAAAACCCTAAGTGGCAAGTTTCACTTGCCTAACACCGAGGATGACGATCAACGTGGCCGTCACACAAATGCTAACTACGGTGATGAGATCGCTGCCATGGCAAAATAACATTAGAACAACATCCAACCTAGTTTTATTAGGGTTTCACAAAAATACAAATGGGTTATGAGAATATTAAGAGATCGAGTTATTACCGTATCGGAAGCGGAAGAATGATGCCGAGCAAGCACGGCAACGGAAGAAACGCTCCGGGAAACCTAGGGTTCAGATCTGGAATGGATGGGGAAAATCTGGAGAAATGGGGTTTTGGGGATTTTTGGGGGTTGGAGATGACCTAGGGCATGGTGGTAGACCAAAATGGAGAGGAAAACTCCAAGGGAGGAAGGAATGGCTTGGGGAAATGTTGGAGAGTGATTTGGGGGAAGAAGGAGGCTCAGAAGAATGAAAGAGGGATGAAAGAAATCGTGGGTGGGGTTTAAATAGGAAGTGCTGGCGGCTGCCCATAAATTAGGGGTTCGACACTGATTAGTCGGTCAAAGAGCAACCACTGACCGACTAGTTTGGGAACTAGTCGGTCGGTTGACCAACGCAGACCGACTAAGTCCAAACAGTAACTCCTGTACAAAAATAGGATTTAGATTTAGTCGGTCAAAGAACAACTACTGACCGACTAGTTTCTCATCTAGTCGGTCGATGAACGTTCTTAGACCGACTAAGAATGAATAGTACTTGGTGTCAAAAATGATCATAGAGCTAGTCGGTTAAAGAACGATTGCTGACCGACTAGTTTGCAACCCAGTCGGTCGACCAATGTTCTTAGACCGACTAACGATAAACAGCAACTCCTGAGAAATTAACAAAGCCAACTAGTCGGTCCATGAAGGTTTGCCGACCGACTAAATCGTCATCTAGTCGGTCGGTTCACCTTCTTACACCGGCTAACGTGCACAGAAAGTTCCAAAATGAAGCGCGAAGCTCCGGGATCGATTCCTAAGACTCCTAGGCTTGATCTAACAATAAGATATGACCGATATGAAGCCCGTCACGAATGACTTACTCCAAAATCGACGATTCCAAGGAAGAAGCTAGAAAATCACGACGAAACGATCGAAAATGAAAGCTACGGAGACGAAAACCACACATGAGGAGAAAATCCACCAAAGCATATATAATATAATATAATAATCCAGATACATGAAAACCAGTCGTTACATCCTCCACAACTTAAGAAAAATTCCGTCCTCGGAATTTCCCAACACTCACGTGTCCGGAAACAAAAGTGGGAAACGCTCTCGCATCTCATCCGCATTCTCCCAAGTAGACTCTCCTGGCGAGCCGTGTCGCCACATCACCCTCACAAGATTGACAACCTTGTTCCGAAGTGACTTCTGACGCATGTCCAGAATCTACACTGGCTGCTGGTCATACGTCATATCGGGGCAAACGGTAATCTCCGAGAAATCCACAGCATGAGATGGATCGCTAATGTAACGACGAAGCTGCGACACATGGAAAACATTGTGAACTCCCTCCAAAGATGGCGGCAAGGCTAAGCGGTAGGCTACCTCGCCAAATTTCTCCAGAATGTCAAACGGTCCAATGTATCGCGGGCTCAACTTCCCTCGCTTCCCAAAGCGAATCACACCACGATTCGGGGAAATCCTCAAGAACACATGGTCGCCCGGTTGAAACTCCAAAGGACGACGTTTAGCATCCGCCCAATGCTTAAAACGGTCCTGAGCAATCCTCAACCTCTCCCGAATATTCCTGATAACATCCACGGCCTCCACAATCATCTCAGGTCCCAACAGCTCCCGATCACCAACGTCATCCCAACTCAATGGCGATTGACATTTCCTCCCATAAAGAGCGGCGAAAGGCGTCATGCCAATACTCGCCTGGAAGCTATTGTTGTAGGAAAACTCCACCAGATGTAGATGGTCCTCCCACGAACCCTTGAAATCCAACATGCACGCCCTCAGCATGTCCTCCAGGATCTGAATCGTCCTCTCGGACTGGCCATCCGTCTGCGGATGGTACGCCGTGCTGAAACTCAGATGCATACCCAAACTCTTCTGCAAACTCTGCCAGAACCGAGATGTGAACCTCGTGTCTCTGTCCGACACGATACTCACAGGGACTCCTTGAAGTCGTACGATCTCATGCACGATTCACGTTACATCACTATCTAAACTAGGAAAAAGGAAATAAAACGGAGAGCAAAAGAATTTACCTCCATATATCTCCTCGCTAGCACCTCAGTGGACTGTCCCACTCGGAATGGAATAAAGTGTGTGGATTTGGTCAATCGATCTACGATCACCCAAATCGCGTCATTCTGCTTCGGACTCCGAGGTAGTCCAGTCACGAAATCCATAGTGATGTGTTGCCACTTCCACTCCAGAATCGGAAGCGGTTGTAGCAACCCTGCCGTACGTTGATGCTCCGCCTTCACTTGCTGGCAAACCAAGCACTTGGTCACACTCCGAGCCATGCTCCTCTTCATGCCACCAATAGTTCAGATGAAGATCCTTGTACATCTTGGTCCCACCAGGATGCACAGAATACGGCGGACTGTGCGCCTCCACCATCAACTCCTCTCTGATATCCCCAGCTGGCACACACAATCTGGCTCCAAACCTCAGCGAGCCATCCTCATGAATCAAGAAGTCAGTCCGCAGACCGGCTTCCACCTGCTCCCGAATCTTCACCAGCTTCGGATCCTCAGCCTGGCCATCCTTGATCCGATCCACGATCGTCGACTGTATCTGCATACACATCAACGAAGAAGCCTCTTCAGGAAGAACAATCTCCACACCAGACTCGTAAAAATCCTGCTGCAATCTCCTCTGCGAGGTCAAAATCATCACCGCTGGAAGCCTACTCAGCGCATCAGGAACCACATTCACCTTACCAGGGTGATACTGCAAATCAATCTCATAATCTGCCATGAGCTCCAACCATCGACGTTGTCGCATGTTGAGCTCCTTCTGAGTAAAAATATACTTCAAGCTTTTGTGATCGGTGAAGATCTTCACTTTCTCACTCAGCAGGAAGTGCCTCCAAATCTTGAGCGCAAACACAACAGCAGCCAACTCCAAATCGTGCGTCGGGTAATTCTTCCCATGAACCTTGAGCTGACGCGAAGCATAAGCCACAACATGTCCATGCTGATGCAACACACAACCGAGACCCTTGCCAGAAGCATCACAAAAGATCTTAAATCCACCGCTGCGATCAGGCATAACAAGAATAGGGGCAGTCGTCAATCTCTCCCTCAGAACACCAAAAGCATTCTCACAATCACCCCGACCAAACAAAAGATACATCCTTCCGCGTCAATCTGGTCATCGGCTCAGCAATACGGGAAAAGTCCTTAATGAAGCGCCGATAGTAACCAGCAAGTCCAAGGAAACTCCGAATCTCAGACGCTGACTGCGAAACAGGCCACTCCCTGATGGCCCTGATCTTCTCGGGATCCACTGAGATACCATCTCCAGTCACCACATGCCCGAGAAAAGCAACTCTGTCCAGCCAAAACTCGCACTTCGAAAACTTAGCATATAACCGATGCTTCCTCAGAATCTCCAACACTGCCCTCAAGTGCGACGCATGCTCCTCCTCCGACTTCGAATAGATCAGAATGTCGTCAATAAAGATAACGACAAACTTATCCAAAAAGTCGTAGAAAATCAGGTTCATCAGATTCATGAAAACTGCGGGTGCATTGGTTACACCGAAAGGCATAACCACAAACTCGTAGTGTCCATACTTCGTCTTGAACGCTGTCTTCGGAACATCATCATTCTTCACCTTCAACTGATGATAACCACTCCTCAGATCCAACTTCGAAAACACCATCGAACCTCCAAGCTGATCAAAAATATCATCAATGCGAGGCAACGGGTATTTATTCTTAATGGTTACCGCATTCAACTCCCGATAGTCCACGCACATGCGACGCGAACCATCCTTCTTCTTCACCAGCAGCACCGGTGCTCCCCACGGGGACACACTAGGGTTGATATAACCCTTCTGCAAAAGCTCATCCAGCTGCTTCCGCAATTCCTCCAACTCAGCGAGTGCCATACGATATGGCGCCTTCGAAATCGGCTGCGCTCCCGGAACAAGATCAATAGAAAATTCTAGAGCTCGATCAGGTGGCAAACCAGACATCTCCTCGGGGAAGACGTCATCAAAGTCCCGCACAACCGCTGGCCTCTCCAGCTCCATCTGCATAGCCACAATCTCCACCGGCCTGGCCAGAAATCTGACAGGACCAAGCGAACTGCTACCTCGGCTGAACTCAAATACTGGATGTCCGGGAATCTCGAACACCACCTTCTTCCTCCGACAGTCGATCGTAGCATAGAAGCTCGCAAGCCAATCCATCCCAAGAACTGCATCATAGTTGATGATGTCGTGGACAATGAAATCAGCGTAAAGATCATGTCCACAAACCACCAACGGGCAAGAATTGCAACCACAATGCGCCGAGACCACGCCATTCCCTGTAACGATATTCCAACTCTTGGAAAGAGGGGACGTCGACAAGGAATGCTTCTCCACGAAGCTCCGAGAAATATTGCACATCGATGCACCAGAGTCAAAGAGGACTCATGCAGGAAATGTGCACACCAAAACCACACCTAACAAGCAATTAACAATCAAACCCTAGTCTAGCAACAATCATATGCAAGAAATCAACATAATCTAACAATCAAAACTAGCTAGGAAAGTAACAGCTAGATTGAGGATTACCTGCGATAACCTCATCCACGGCCTCGCTCTCCACAGCGGTCATCAGAAAAAACTGCCTCCTCTGCGGAATAGCCTGCTGAAAAGCCTGCCTCTGTGGAACAAGAGCTGCTCCACGTCCAGCAGGAACAGACGCTCGCTGCTGCAACGGCTGTGCTGCAACAGGTGCCCTCCGCAGCTGATTCGCATGCCGACAATCCTTTACGACATGAGAAGCATCACCACAAACCAAACACTGGCCCAGAAACTTCCTACACTGATCCTTGATGTGGCCAGGCTTGCCGCAGAAATGGCAATTCTTCTGAATAGGCCCTCCTGGCCTCTTAAACTGAGCTGGCTGATTAGGCTTGAAACCAGGCCTAACCACCGCTCTGGCCTGCTCCATAGGCCTCTTCCCAGCACCAGAAACATGTCCTCTCCTCTGACTCAGGTTCAGCTCCTGCCTCCTCGCAGCGACCAGAACCTTCTGATAAGAGTCCAGATCATAGGAAGACACAAAACTCTGAAGTTCCAAAGCAAGTCCCTGCAGGAACCTCTGAGCCCTCTCATCAGCATCCTGCACCATCTTCGGTGCGAACCGACTCAGCCTAGTGAACTCTTGGTGGTACAGGTCCACCGTCAAGCTCCCTTGCTTCAGATCAATAAAGCGCTGCAGCATCTCCTTCCTAGCAGCCTTCGGAAAGAACTCCTTATCAAACCTGGACTTAAAGGTAGCCCAAGCTATCGGCTCCACCAACATCTTCTCTTCCGCATCCCACCAGTTCCGAGCATTATCCTTGAGTTGCCTCTTCGCCAAATCAACCCATCCAGCCGGGGTGATCTTGGCCATCTTCAAGTTATCCTCAATGTTCCGAATCCACTCATCGGCAGCCAGAGGACCCTCAGACCCATCAAAATATGCGGGACACAGCTCCCAAAATTGCTTCGCTCCAGGCTCGGAGCGAGGGGCATCCTGGATTGCCTGACCAGCTCGAACAACTGGAGCATTCTGGACTTACAGGAGCACTCCCTGCTGCACCTGCATCATCTGAAGTATCATCCGCATCATCTCTCCATTGGTGGGTTACCGCTCAGGCTCCTCGTCATGAGGGGGCGCACCACTACCTCCACCACAGGTGAATCGCCTTCCTGCCATCTAATGACACAGAAAACGAAACAATTAGACTCATAGCTTATGACTCGGACGTCGAACTTAGTTTATTGGACATTCTAATATTATTATCGTCATTCCGATAATCGCAGTTACAGAAGAGGACCTGCATGGGCCACCAACAAAACCTGTCACGCCCCGCTTCCCTAAAATGGAGGCGAGACGTGAGAAGGTCCGCACGAGAGTGGAGCTGTGAAGCCCCAAACCCGATAAGCGTAAATAAAACATAAGCAGGTCCCTGTAACCACAAACGGAACAACAATAATAACACAAGGAGAGACAGAAATAAAATCTCAAATCTCAGAATTTGTCCAACATTAAAATTAAGTTCAACATCCAGAAAAGCCACCAGGCTAAAAGAAAGAGTCTAAAGGCCCAGAACAAGGCCAACAAAAGGGACAACAAAACAAAGTATGGGTGCCACACACCGACAACTAAACAACAGTCTAAAACAAAAGGGGAAAGCTCAACGAAGACACTAGGACTGGTCCCCAGTGTCCACGTACTCCTCGCCAAACACAGGCTCGGGCTCGGCGTCAGCAAACACCTCGTCCACCACAATGTACTCAGGCTCAGGATCTAACATGTGTCACCCAAAAGAGTAAAGGGGCACATGTCAACAAGTCTAAAAGACTTGGGAAAGGAAACTGAAAGTAAGGCAAACTAACAACCTAACAGTTATAGTATGCATGACATGGCAGTTATGGTATGAGTGCACAAGTAAGACATGGTGAAACAATAAGTACAAGAGAACAATTTATCAAGACATGTCAAGAGTAGCCAAGCAACTAACAATCTCAATCTTTTCACTAGTCATGTTTCAAGTTGTTTGTAGATGTTTACGCCTTACAGCTGAACGGTTTGACATTCACACTGATTGGCCGCTTAACACTACCCCAGAACCCAGAGTTTACGCCTTACCACTGAAGTTGCTGATCGGGCAGACTCCCAGTTGATTGGCCGCTTAACCCTTACCCCAAAAACCCACATGTAGACAAGCCAGGGTCCCTGTACACAAGCTCAGTAAATGAGCCAGGGTTGCCCCGCACAAGAGCTCGTTTCCTGGATCACAACCCAAGGGCGTATTTCATTTGGCATAGGGGTGCACCTAGCCTCAATCATTTTACAAGATGTAGCGGAGCTACGCAATCACGGGAACACTTAAAGAATGCAATGACATGACAATTAATTTGCGTACCGTTAATGGAATTTAAACGTGACATGGTAGTTGTGCAACATGATATATATCGGTTCTAGCTTCGTTGTCAAGCTAGTTCCTAAAATTACGCCTAGGCGAGTATCATTTCGTCGCCTAGTCTCTTTTACGCCTACAACAAGCAAATGGCCTAAGACATGGCCCAAAACCCTAAGTGGCAAGTGAAGCCTAGTCTCTTTTACGCCTACAACAAGCAAATGGCCTAAGACATGGCCCAAAACCCTAAGTGGCAAGTTTCACTTGCCTAGCACCGAGGATGACGATCAACGTGGCCGTCACACAAATGTTAACTACGGTGATGAGATCGCTGCCATGGCAAAATAACATTAGAACAACTCCAACCTAGTTTTATTAGGGTTTCACAAAAATACAAATGGGTTATGAGGATATTAAGAGATCGAGTTATTACCGTATCGGAAGCGGAAGAATGATGCCGAGCAAGCACGACAACGGAAGAAACGCTCCGGGAAACCTAGGGTTCAGATCTGGAATGGATGGGGAAAATATGGAGAAATGGGGTTTTTGGGATTTTTGGGGGTTGGAGATGACCTAGGGCATGGTGGTAGACCAAAATGGAGAGGGAAACTCCAAGGGAGGAAGGAATGGCTTGGGGAAATGTTGGAGAGTGATTTGGGGAAGAAGGAGGCTCAGAAGAATGAAAGAGGGATGAAAGAAATCGTGGGTGGGGTTTAAATAGGAAGTGCTGGCGGCTGCCCAGAAATTAGGGGTTCGACACTGATTAGTCGGTCAAAGAGCAACCACTGACCGACTAGTTTGGGAACTAGTCGGTCGGTTGACCAACGCAGACCGACTAAGTCCAAACAGTAACTCATGTACAAAAATAGGATTTAGATTTAGTCGGTCAAAGAACAACTACTGACTGACTAGTTTCTCATCTAGTCGGTCGATGAACGTTCTTAGACCGACTAAGAATGAATAGTACTTGGTGTCAAAAATGATCATAGAGCTAGTCGGTTAAAGAACGATTGTTGACCGACTAGTTTGCAACCTAGTCGGTCGACCAATGTTCTTAGACCGACTAACGATAAACAGTAACTCCTGAGAAATTAACAAAGCCAACTAGTCGGTCCATGAAGGTTTACCGACCGACTAAATCGTCATCTAGTCGGTCGGTTCCCCTTCTTACACCGGCTAACGTGCACAGAAAGTTCCGAAATGGAGCGCGAAGCTCTGGGATCGATTCCTAAGACTCCTAGGCTTGATCTAACAATAAGATATGACTGATATGAAGCCCGTCACGAATGACTTACTCCAAAATCGACGATTCCAAGGAAGAAGCTAGAAAATCACGACGAAACGATCGAAAATGAAAGCTACGGAGACGAAAACCACACATGAGGAGAAAATCCACCAAAGCATATATAATATAATATAATAATCCAGATACATGAAAACCAGTCGTTACAATATTCAATGTTAACTAAGAGTTCTAATAGAACTAACCCATCTCTTATATATAGGAAGCCAAGAAAACCACTTAAATCCAAGCAAAAAACCAAAATAAAGAAATCTGCAACGGCTAGTTTTTGGCAGAAAACGGCTCGAACAAGCGACTGATAAGAGAGATCAGGAACCTGGTGTAACGACTTTATTTTCCCAATGGCTATAATCTGAGCCCAGACAGGAGACTGTAGAAAACTACACAGTCGCCTCAACTGTGCAGGTGCCTGTAAAGGCTTCAGCAGGCGACTGCCATACAGAATGCATTTGAGCTGAGAAAAGACAACTTACGCACTTGTGCATTCAGGCGACTGATGAACAACGTCCAGGCACCTGATGGTTGACATGCGCCTTACAGATGTACTTCAGTCGTCTGTCACACAAGATGAATTGGAGCTTAAAATGACAAGTTACACACATTGCCACACTATGCCACTGTTGAACAATGTTCAGGCGCCTGTTGGTTGATAGGCGCATGTCTTTTGTAATTCAGTCGCATGTACCAAAATCTCAAGTATGAGTCAAGGAATATTGACTTGAGCATGTGCAGAACAGCCGTCTGTTGAAAAATGGCCAGGTGCTTGGTGAACACCAGTCGCCTGTCATGCCTTCAATAGGCGCCTATTGGACGTCCAATAACTCCAATTGAGTTATTTGCATGGGGAACCTATTGGATTGTTTTCTAAGATGCTCCTAAGGTTCACTAAGATGGTAAATACATATGCATAAATGAGTGACCATCTAATCAAGGCATTACAAAGTTATAGACTCAAAAAGAGAAAAGCAAGTAATAAAGTATTACATAGATTACAATTTTCTTCTCCTAGAGTCTAAGACATCAAGCTTGAGTAGCATTGATTCTTCTCATCATCTTCTAAGCTTTGGCACCTCTTGATGTTGTTCCTTTCATCAAGCTCCAAGCTTTGACAATGCTCCCTTAATGTCCATCCTTGCACCAAGCTTTTAGTCTCCAAAATGCTATTATTCAATTGTTAAACATGAGACTAAAACATTCAGAGTCATTAGCAACAACATAATGTTGTGATCATCATCAAAACTATATTGGTCTAAGAGCCAATACCTAACATCACTACAATAGGAGAGTATATTTATAGCGGTTATGTTAGTAGCTGTTCAAGGAACCGCCACAAATTGTACCTTTTTAGCGGGTTCGAACCGCCAGAAATAAATGTTTCACAAGAGATATGTTTCCAGCAGTTCAAAACCGCTAAAACATAAAAAAACCGAGCGACGAGAAGAATTTGCGCGTAAATTCTTGTTTACAGCGGTTTAGAACTGCTACAAAAATAAAAGATCGGCCCTTCTATTTTCTTTTTATTTTTGTTATTATTTTTTAATGATTTTTAGCGGCTTAGAACCGCAACAAGTTTCTGCAGTGGCTTCCCCAAGTGAAAAAACAAGGGAAAAAATAAAAGGCCAAAAGGAGAAAGGCGACAGAGAAGAGAAAGAAGCTCCGTGGATTGCGATCTCTTATCTCCCTCTTTTGATTCCTCTATCCTCCATCTCGATTCACGGCGTTGCACGAGTTTTTGGCGTCCATGGATTGTGATCGACCACGTCCATCTTCGCCGCCGGCACCGGCTGCAACTCGTCGATTTCAGAAAGATCAGGTGCGTCTCTTATTTCATGATGTTTATATTTATATATCCTCCATGTAACTCCTAGATAAAACCCTTTACTATCTCAATCATTTTGTAATTTATTTTGGGTAATGTTGATAGAAGAAGAACTAAATTTAAAGTTATCTGGAAGAAGGCAAAGTTCAATGTCAACACATATTTTTCAAATACCATGCAGTTCTGGTCTAAAGTTGCCTCTGTCTTGAATCAGCATGATATGGCCTCTGTTTGATCCTGAAAAGTAACTGAAATTAGAATTTGTTTGGTACAAAAAGAAGTGAGATTCATAATACCCATGGAACAATGTGTAAGACTCATGCTGCTCAAGTGATGAACAAAAAATCTAAACAATAAAAATAAACATTTTACCCACATGTAGACTCAGTTGTATATACCATTGATTTGCTTGATCACAAGACTAATTTTTACTAAATGTGTAGCGGATAGCCTTGCTTATATTTCTAGTATAGACTGAACTCTCCATTGCTATGCCAATTAAGAGTTTTCCTTCCATTTTATGGACAAATCAAGGATACATACAAGAAACCCTTGCTGATTCTTATTGGCATGTGATCCACCGATTGCATTTGAATTTTTATATTTATATAAGGATGGAATTGGTTTCATCTTGCTATTTTAATTAAGGAGGCATATAGACTATTGCAAATAGCAATTTTCTCTAACTTCTATTTATGGGTTGTACTGCCATGGCCAGGTTTATTGCTTGTTAGTCTCGCTTCTTGCATGGTTCACATCTGTTTATTCCTTCTAACTTTCATAAGTTGTGTATAAGTGCATGGTTATCATGAAAAACTAGGATAGTATTTATTTATAATCTTCAGTTTCTTGTATGCATAGAAGAAGTGGCATGAATTTTTTGACCCTGACATCCTGAGAATGGCTAAACTAGATATTTAGAAGATGCCATTGTCTCATGAAGTTCCGTTTGCTAATTAAAATTTCTTGAAGTCAGGTGGTATAGAAGAGTTTATCATGATGGACATGTCATTTGACATGGTTAAGCATTTAAAGGATACAGATATCCTAAGTAAAAATGCAGAGACTTCATATGTGGTTGGAGATGAAGAATTTCCTTAAAAGAAAGCTGTGTATATTTTACCATCTTACTAAATTTACATGTTCAAAATATGCAGGTAGACTTTGGTAGTGTAACCATGCTGATACTTCATACTGCGAAAAATTGTGCTTGTTAACCATAATTTTTTTGTCTTTCTAAAGTTCCTTTGAATTGGTAATACGTTGTTTGGTTTTTGTCTTTCTAAAGTTCCTTTGAATTGGTAATATGTTGTTTGGGGCTTCATTGTACAAATGAACTTCCAGGAGCAATCATATAGTTATGTCTTTTCCACCAGTGACGTATAGACTTCATCGTCAATTATTTTTAGGTCGTTTCCTTCATTATCAGACTTGTAGACTGTATATTTTATTCTTACAACAATCTATAAATGTTATGCCCTTTTTTGGTAGGCTCAATTGGCATTAACGCCTGATGGACTGTTTCTTGATGCTATTCTTGGTGGAGAAACTTTAAAGTTGGTATTGTCTATTTTCAAGTTAGTACCGTTAAGTATTTTATAGCCATTGCATAATTCCTTTTCTATGTATCGTTAATATTCAGAATGTCTAATTACTTTTCTGACATTTCGGTGGCTTTATCTATTGTTTTCTTGCTAGATAGCTGAGGATAGCGTACCTTTAGAGAAGACAACTTATATTGGGGTTCGAAAGGCTGAATCAAACTCCATGATATTCATAATCTGCATAACAAACATATACATAAAATGGCATGGATAGCATAGTAAGTCAAACTCATACCAGTTAAATCTGAAAGTAGATTAGTAGTTTGCATACCTTCACTGTTTTCATTTTCTTTAAAACATTCTTGAATTTACAAAGCCAAATATTTTCAAGGCTGCATATAATTGTAGAAACTAAAGATCTAGATTTGCGTTCAAACCAAACAACACATATCTAGATAAAGAACATGCGGAACCTTAAATCATTACCTTCTCTGATAGGAATCGTACCTGAATCCATGAGGTTGACGATCTGGATGACGCATCGGATGGTCTTCCAAAATAGCACAAATCAACCGTTGAAGAATCCCTTTAGCTTTCTCCTGGTTTCTCTCCTAGCGACGAAACGTAGAAAAGACGGCTCAACTTTATTCCTATATTCCGGGGACCATGACCGCAAGTATATATAGGCTAGCCTCCATAGCCCTAGGGTTTCCAACTCAGCCCATCAACGAGTTGAAGCCCAATAGTCTCTACACATAAAGGCCCCACAACATATTTAACTCATTTAGCTCATTTAATAAATCAAAACCAAATCACTAATATATTGGGCTTAATATGACAGCGTAGCACTTAAATAATTATTTATTGACGTGCATTTATATTTTATATATTCACGCACGTCTTCTCCGTGATTTTCCGTTGTTTTGTATCTAGTCTTTTGTGATTTTTAGTTTCTTTTCACTTTCTTTGTGTTTTGTGATATTGCAGGAGATTGCCAGCGTTAGGGACATATAAAGCATATATCATGAGTCCCCGGAGCAACGGGAGGCGTCGCACGAGAACATGAGGGTCAAACGTCAAGTTAGAGCATGTATCTACTCTCAACCGATCGGTTGGACAGTTCCAACCAATCGGTTCGTGCACATGTATCTGACCCGACGAGGAGCAGCAATGAAGCAAACCACACCCGATCGGTTCAGTGATCGGACGGTGGTGATAGAACTCTTTGTTTTTGAAGCCGAACTCCAACCGATCGGTTCACCTGTAGCGTTTCTTCCCAAGCTCACGAACCGAACGACTTCGCCCGATCGGTTCAGTCATCGGGTGAAGTATTTCAGAAGTTGAAGACTGATTTCTCCACTGCCTCAACCAATCGGTTGGACGCTTAGTTTTGTCTTATTCTGGAAATATTCCCTGGCATCTTGCCAGATTGTATATAAACCCCTAGGTTTCCCAGAAAAGGAGAATCCCCAGTTTTTAACAGTTTTTTTAGGGATTTTGGCTGCTGCTAATTTATTTTGTTTTGTAAGTTCTCCGATCACTTTGATACTTTAATATTGCATTAATACTATCGTTTGCTTCTCTATTCTATTGCTTGATTATAATTTTGATGGCTGAAATTTGTGTTATTGAATATCTTGCAATGTTTAGTGAGTAGTTTCCTAATCTGGGACATTGGTGGAAGCCCCTTCGTGGGTTCTCCCTAGAACGACCATAGGATTAGGG
Organism: Scilla litardierei; assembly: GCA_030789695.1. NCBI lineage: Eukaryota > Viridiplantae > Streptophyta > Magnoliopsida > Asparagales > Asparagaceae > Scilla > Scilla litardierei. The sequence continues at coordinate 109,094,604 of CM061132.1, forward strand.
TTTCGCTAGGATATAGGGATTTAGATGGTTACGCGAGGCGTTTTATTGTCATTGGCGGGATAAATACCGCCTTTGACCATCGGGCAAATGGGAAATAAAACGGGAGTTTGATCCTCTAGCCACAGCTCACACCCTTAGCGTAGACATTGATTCCTAGCGCGTGGGAATGGTAGGATGAAATGTCGGGAGCAATCGTTGCGAGCTTAGTGCTCCTGGAGTCGGTCGGGGTGGGACGTGGGAATACCCATCGTCCGAACCCTGGTAGACCTAGCGTATCATCCTGGGCATCGACCGGAATATCGGGCCCATGGGACGCTAGGTACCGCTATTAGAGACAACGTCTCACCACTAAACCCTAGAATCCAATCGTATTCCTATCCGTCGGTCGTAATACAGAGAACACATGATGGGGTGGAAATGTAAGTCCTGGGTTACTTTTTATACCTTATACCTTTCCGTAGTTTTATATCCTGACAACCACCTTGCGATGGGGCTAGCTCACCCACCGGGTGATCCGGTTCCTGTTTGATAACAAGCACACCTCACGCCTCCCCGTGTTCGACCCCCAAGCCACACTACAACATCGTGCGCTTGCGGTTATACATATTTAAATCTGGTATCCCCGTTTCTACTACACATTGTGCATCAAACTATGGGACGTCAAGCTTTATGGCGCCGTTGCCGGGGAGGCAACATGCTTGTTTCATTTAGGACCCTGTTAACCCCTGAGACTAGTTCATATCCCTACCCCACGATAATTTTCGCATTCTACATTTTTATTTTTATTCTTTATCTTTATTTTCTGTTTTTATTTGGCGTTATACAATACGAGCTTCACATGAATATTTGATTTTTGATGTGCAGGAACTCAAGAAGTCTTGACGACTTGGTTCCTCTAGATCCAGAGATTAACGCCACTCTAAGGCGTATCAACGCTGAGAGAAGAAGAAGAGAAGAGTTCGCCATGGGAGAAAATATCACTCCCCAGAAGTCCTTGCTTGAGTACTCAATGCCGTCCACTGGGTCCACCTCCAGCATCCGTCCTCCGGCCATCACGACCGGAAATTTCGAGCTGAAGTCATCGCTAGTGGCTTGGATCCAGTAGGATCAGTTTTTTGGAGCTCCTATGGAGAACCTGATTGAGCACCTGGAGTCATTTCTGGAGAAGTGCGAGACTTTCAAAATCAATGGCGTGTCAACCGAAGCTATCCGGTTGAGATTGTTTCCCTTTCTGCGGGACAAGGCAAAACAATGGCTGAAGGGGAAGGACCCCAATACATTTACAACCTGGGAGAAGCTTTCAAATGCATTCTTGAACAAGTTCTTTCCTCCGGGGAAGACAATGAAGTTTAGGAGCAAGATCTCCTCCTTCTCCCAGGCCAGCCATGAATCATTGCATGAGGCATGGATGAGGTTTAAGGAAATGCAAAGGAAATGCCCTCACTATGAGCTCCCCCGCTAGAGATTATAAATTTGTTTTACAATGGGTTGAGGGACGACCTAAAGTCCTCAATGGATGCCGCGGCTGGAGGATCCTTCATGTCAAGAAATGAAGTAGATGCCGGGAATATTTTGGAAAATATGGCATCGAACAATGAAAGGTGGAGCGATGAATGCGCCACACCAAAATCTGGAGGAATGCACCGGGTAGAGGAAGTTGACAAACTGTCTAGCAAGTTTGATTTGCTTTTGACCCAGATTTCTGCATTCTTGGTTGGAGCCGGCGGCGCCAACACTCAGCATGTGGCAGCGGTAGAGGCTAAAGTAATGGGAGAATTTGATGGTGGAGATATCTCGGCACCGGTGGACCAAGCTAGTGCACTATTTTACAATCCGATGGGTAATGCACCCTATCCACCGAGGACAAGCTCGAATCCAGCATATTCTCTTAACAATTGGAACCACCCGAACTTCAGCTACAAGGCACCGTATCAGCAGCCCCATCAACCTCAGCAGCAGCAGCAGCTATATCAGCCACCTCCACCTCAGCAGCAGATATATCAGCAGTACCCTTCTAGAAATCAGCAGCCCCTGCCTCAGCAGCAATAATTCAATCAACAACGGGTGGTCTCTCCTATCGAAAACCTCCTTACTCAGTATATATCAAATCAGGAGAAGATCAACCTGCAGCTGCAGACTGGGTAAAATTCTTTGGCAAATCAAGTGACCCAGCTGTGGTTGCAAGTGGCCAATCTTCAGAAGGCACAAGGGAAGCTGCCGGGGCAGCCAGAAGTGAACCCAAGGGGACCCAATCAAACACTAGTCTTGACGCAAGGTCAATCAAATGTCTCCACAATAGTCTTGAGGAGTGGTACACAGATTCCGGCGCGGGAGGCCGTGAAAGAACCTGAGGCACCATTGGTCAATGAGAGACCAAATCTGAAAGTAAATGACGATGGAGCTTCGGCATCAAACCACGTGACTCCGGACGGAGTTCCTGAAGAGAAGAAGAAAAATGTGGGAGACAACTCAAGGGTCTTCAAACCTACAGTGCCATTCCCACAAAGGCTTGCCAAAGCAAAAATCGATGAGAAGTACGGCAAGTTTTTCGAGATGGTGAAGGACTTAAGTCTGCAGATCCCATTTCTGGAAGCTATAGAGACCATCCCATCGTATGCAAAATTTCTAAAAAACCTAGTTACGAAGGGAACGAGAAAAGAGAAAGTTGTTCTGATGGTGGAATGCAGCGCCCTTATCAAACGGGCAAATCCCCCAAAACTGAAGGACCCCGGGAGTTTTTCCATCCCATGCTCAATAGAGGAGGTGTCAATCAATCGAGCGCTTGTCGACTTGGGTGCGAGCGTGAGTCTGATGCCCCTATCACTATACAAGAGGATAAATATGGGTAACCTAGAACCCACCGGGATGACTCTGCAACTGGCAGACAGATCGATAAAGTACCCGGTGGGGGTAGTGGACGACTTGTTGATAAACGTTAGCGGTGTGCTTGTGCCAGTCGATTTCGTAGTTATGGACGTGCCTGAGGATAATCCCACCCCGATTATCCTCGAGAGACCCTTCATGGCAATCGCAGGCGTACTCATAGACGTCAAGAAAGGGAAGCTGTACCTGAACGTGGGGGATCAAAAAGTAGAATTCGATTTGGCATTATCAATGAAGTCTCCACAGGAGGAACACAGATGCAATCTGCTGAAGGTAGAGGAAGAGAGAGTTGTTGAAACAGGATCATGTGAGGTTCTCTCAAGGAACACATTGGGTTGGAAAAAGAAGAAGTCGCTGAAGAAGTAAGTGTCTCCCGGACGACTCCCCCCAGATTTAGGAAGGTTTATCTGACAAAGAGCAAAGGAAAAGAGCCTCTGGAGCTCAAAGCTGATGAAGTCTAAGTTCTGAGAAGAGTGGCGATTGATGCCAACATGAGGGAAAAGCCCCCGGACATTAACAGCGGGAGAGTCATTGAGACCGTTCACCTGTCACCGCTGTCAACAACAAGAGCCCATGTCCCAACGACTAAGAGGATGCCAATCATTGGGCATCACCCGTACAAACCCCCATGAACATCATATATCGGGAGTCGAGCAAACGACTATAAACAACAGCGCTTCATCGGAGGCAACCCATGTTCTGAACTTTTGTCGGCTTTTATAGGATTAGTTTTCTGAGTTTTGTGAATAAATACTACTATGAGGACTTTCGTTGGGATACTTAGATGATTTTTTGCATCTGTGCAGGAATTGTCCCCACCCGATCGGTTCATGCATCAACCGATCAGGTGGCCAGAATCAGTAAATGGCCAACTTCAAGACACGAGCGAACCGATCGGTTGACACATGCGACGATCGGGTCGCTGACCGGATGGAGTTGACAGAACCCTCGGGAATTTTTGGGAGCGATCAACCGATCAGTTGATAGAAGCAGCGATCGGGTCGCTAACCGGGTGACGATGACAGAACTCTCGGGAATTTTTGGGAACGGTCAATCGATCGGGTGAAATCTCACCCGATCGATTCACCTGTAGCTACTATTCAACAGTCAATTTTCGAAAAAATGACCCAACCGATCGGGTGAACTCTCACCCGATCGGTTCGCCTAACCCTATAAATACCCCCCTCACCCGATTTCATTTCACCCGGTCCCTAAAATTTTCTTTCAAACGGTTCATCTCCCCTTTTTTGAATCGATCTCCCTCCTCACTCCCACTCCTCCCAATTGCTTTTCCCCACTTCCTCCTACACTCTCCCACCATCAAGCACCCTCCCATCGACCACATTCAACCGCAAACCCTAGACCTAGCCCAAATTTTCGAAAATTCTGTTCTTGTTGGATTAGTGTGCAGTGGTTCCCCAAATCCCTCCATCATACAGCATGAAATCTTTTGGGATCAAGGACTCGCCTTGATACTGGGTACACTCGCTCCTTAGCTTAATTTTTACATTGCCCAAGTATTATTATTTTGCTCCTTTGTCATTGGTTGTGTGCACACTTATATAATCTTGCATATACACTAAATCGCCACACAATCATGGCAAAAGATAAGGACAAGGGTAAGCGCATTATGGAGGAAGAGGAGCCGTCTCGAAAGAGACACAAATCCACGCGTTCCATATGCGGACGTGCTCCTCCTCCGCCGCCTACCCAACCACCACCCCAACCCATCATACATGTGGTGGACCCACTGATGGGATCGCATGGAATCCGTTTCATGAGTCAGGAACACAAAGACTTCTATTTTCGACTCAACCAAAGATCTCACTTAGCCACCAAATTTGCACATGCTCAAACTCTACTCGATCTCTGAGTTTTCTCCGAAGTTGAGACCTTATTCGCTAACTTAGGGTGGCTTAGTTTCCTGCACGCCCACGCCTGATCCTACCCTTCCCTCACACTAGAATTTCTCTCTACCATCAAAACTTAGGGGGGATTAGTCATCGACTTTCGCCTCCGTGCCCCATCGACCACCATTAATGATATCTTCGGTTTCCCCAATCTTGAGGGCGCCCTTCTCCCTTATGAATTGCATGACGACTTCGATGTCGACCTCTTTTAGGGACGCCTCACCCTCCACGATCATTTTCCTAGGGGCAAGGCCAAGGCATCTTCCATCATTCAACCGGTTTTCTGTCTCGCCCACCGTATAATCACTAGCGCTTGCTTTCTACGGGATGAGTCCGGTACCGTGACTATCGCCGATCTTTTCATCCTTTGGACGATGACTTTCCCGTTCATTCCCGGTGTTGACGGGATTACCTTCGAGGCCCCGCGCGTATGCATTAACGCCGCTACGTGGCTAGTTCAAAAGCTCATTGATATTAGCCGCACAAACAAGGGTAAATATTGCTGCAGCGGCCTCATTACGCTCATTGCCTTACACCCTCCCTTCAACATCGTCACCCCCCCCGATTTGCCGCGTGCCCAGGGTTCTACATATCTAAATCTCGATGTCCTACGTCACACATATATGATCCGGCCGCGAGGCATCGGTCAGTTTGCTTTTTTACTATGGCCACCCCCTACACCATATACCATTCTGCCAAATCCTGGCCGCATGTCTATTCATCTCGAGGCACATTGGTCGTTTCCTCCTGATCTTGAGTTTGTAGGGGGGTTACATCTACAGTTTCCTCTCCCTGACGCACCTCGACCACCTTCCCCTGCCGTCCACTTGGGCGAGCAGGACATCCCTGCGTTCAGAGGAGACCCCGGGGCTGGACCTAGTGTCACCACACCGGGTGATATCCCTGTTTCTTCTGAGGCACTTACTACGGCCCTCTTAGGCCTTACCTCCAGTGCCGGCACGACCACTACCGCTGGCACCACTTCTGCTGTCCGACGGGCCACCTCCGCTCGCCCCACTCTTGAGGCTGAGATGGCTGCCATGCACGCTGGCACATCCTCCTCAGCCTCCTCGGATCCATCCACTTCCTTCCTTTCACACCCACGTTTTCTCGCACTCGAGTGAAACGTCGCTGCCATTCTCCGCCTTCTTACACACATTCACGGTCCTCCCCCACCCACTCCACCCCCATCACCACTTCCATCACCACTTCCATCACCCCCTAGGCAATCATCCCCTCCCACCACCACTGTATCCCTTTCGACCACTTCTTCTCCACCCACCACCCCTGATCCTCCACTTCCACCACCTTTCACTTCTATCACCGCCTCCTACTCGCATCGCAGGATGTCGACCGCTATGCGCGCGAGATCACTACCCACATCCACCTCATTGGTCGTCGTATCCATCCCATCTCCCATTACCACCGACACTCCACCCATCGTTCACACCACCACTGCACCCATCCGTCCACCATCTCCACCTCTTCCCCCACTTCTCAGCACACCTGTCACCTCTCCCGCTCACACCCCTCAGGTCTCTTCCGAGGAGGATGAGAAGACTGCCTCTCCTGCACATTGATTTTCCTCTTTTCTGATTTTCCCCCTAGCATTTTTTTGCATCACATTAATCATATCATTTTTCTAGCATTGTCATGATCAGTTTGGGGGAAATCTATTTTTTGTGATTGTTATCATGTCATGTCGTTGTTGTGTGTTTGTTTTGTGTGTCTGTGTGTATATCTTTTGTATATTTCACCTTGTTATTTATTTCCTTTAGTTTTCTATTTTTCTTCTTGTGTGTTTTTCATGTTTTTCCCCTTTTCTTTGTCGGTGCGAACTTTCCTTCCATATTTCGTTGCCCTCCCGCTTTTATTGCTATTGCGTTGAGGGCAATGCAACATTCAGCTTGGGGGAGTGGCACTTTGTGCGTCAGTTGTGTCTTTTTCCCGTTATTTTGAGTCATTTTCATCGTGTTTTTCTTTTTCTTTCCTTCTTTTTATTCTCCCTCTCCTAGATATGACCCCACATGATGAACTGCCACAGAACCATTAGCTTAGCTACGATAATCACTTTCTCTAACCATAGGAAAGCCGAGTCCTATTGCATTTCATGCCCCGTGGGTTCACTTTGCTTTTGTGTGAGTTGTGTGTTGTGACTAGCTAGTTGGTGTGCTTCTACATTGTGATTTTGTTTTATATGCTTGTCCTTGGATGACCCCTAGACTATTATGCTTTGAATATGCGGTATATGCCTCCACTGCCTGCTTCTTTATGCATGAATTATATATATATGTATATATATATTACTCTTCAAATCGTACGTGTCGGGACTCTACCAATAGGACTAGGATAACCCATTTTGCTTATGTTCTGATCTGCAAAAGTTTTTTCTTTTGTCTAAGTGTTTAGAATTCGAATTCTTTTTTGTTTTACTTGGTGCAAATCTCCTCGTCGTGTACTGTTCTCCCACTTAGGAGAGTACACAAATATATAGCCCAAAATCCAAAAAAAAAGAGAAAAGAAAAATTCAAAAAGTAAAAAAGATGTAAAGCCAAAAATACAAAAAAATGTACAAATACCCAAAACCCAAAAAAATTCCCGTTGTGAATATTACTCCTATCCACTGTGAACAAAGGGAAGGCGAGAGTTTGCACCAATTGTTCTACTCCACACCTCCTCAACCCCCTTCGATTTCGAACACGCTTGGCATAGGAATTTTCTAGCGATCATCTAGGCAGTCATGTGGTGATTCCCTAGTTCCTAGTAGTAGAGTCCCCGACACATGATATGCTTCAATTCTTATTCTATTCTCATGCATGCTTGAGCTATTATTCACCGCGAATTCGAATTGAAACGATATTTGGGTCATTCCTTGGGTATGTGTATATGGAGCGTTATTACACAATTTAGATAGTTACACCGTCTGCTAGCTCACGACCTCACTCACTTGCGCTTCACCGCGTGGACCCACGACTCTTGTATGGACTCATTTTCCTGGATTTAGTAATGTGTTTATCGCATGCTTGCTTAGTGTGGTGAGTTAGTTTTCGTTGGCTCTGATGGGTGATCTAGGATTCTGCTTTCTTTTTCTGTTTCTTCCTTTCTATTTTCCCCTCCGAGCTCCTACTCTCACTCGTCTTCCTCGAGGACGAGGAAGGGTTCAGCTTGGGGGATTTTGACGTGTGTATATATTTAATATATTCATGCACGTCTTCTCCGTGATTTTCCCTTGTTTTCCGTTGTTTCGTATCTATTCTTTTGTGATTTTTAGTTTCTTTTCACTTTCTTTGTGTTTTTGTGCTATTACAGGAGATTGCCAGCGTTGGGGACATATAAAGCAAATATCATGAGTCCCCGGAGCAACGGGAGGCGTCGCACGAGAACCTGAGGGCCAAAAGTCAAGTTAGAGCATGTATCTGCCATCAACCGATCAGTTGGACAGTTCCAACCGATCGGTTCGTGCACACGTATCTGACCCGACGAGGAGCAGTAATGAAGCAGACCCCACCCGATCGGTTCAGTGATTGGGTGGTGGTGACCGAACTCTCCGTTTTTGAAGTCGAACTCTAACCGATCGGTTGACTTGTCAACCGATCGGTTCACCTATAGCGTTTCTTCCCAAGCTCACGAACCGAACGACTTCACCCGATCGGTTCAGTGATCGGGTGAAGTATTTCAGAAGCTGAAGACAGATTTCTCCGCTGCCTCAACCGATCGGTTGGATGCTTAGTTTTGTCTTCTTCTGGGAATATTCCCTGGCATATTGCCAGATTGTATATAAACTCCTAAGTTTTCTAGAAAAGGAGAATCCCCAGTTTTAACAGTTTTTTAGGGATTTTGGCTGCTGCTAATTTATTTTGTTTTGTAAGTTCTCCGATCGCTTTGATACTTTAATATTGCATTAATACTATCGTTTGCTTCTCTATTCTATTGGTTGATTATAATTTTGATGGCTGAATTTGTGTTATTGAATATCTTGCAATGTTTAGTGAGTAGTTTCCTAATCTGGGACATTGCTGGAAGCCCATTTGTGGGTTCTCCCTAGAACGACCATAGGATTATGGTTTCAATAGGATATAGGGATTTAGATAGTTACGCGAGGCGTTTTATTGTCATTGGCGGGATAAAGACCGCCTCTGACCGTCGGGCAAATGAGAAATAAAACGGGAGTTTGATCCTCTAGCCACAGCACACCCTTAGCGTAGACATTGATTCCTAGCGCGTGGGAACGACAGGATGAAATGTCGGGAGCAATCATTGCGAGCTTAGTGCCCCTGGAGTCAGTCGGTGTTGGACATGGGAATGCCCATCGTCTGAAACCAGGTAGACCTAGCGTATCATCCTGGGCATCGACCGGAATATCGGGCCCATGGGACGCTAGGTACCGCTATTAGAGGCAACGTCTCACCACTAAACCCTAGAATCCGATCGTATTCCTATCCGTCGATCGTAATAGAGAGAATACATTATAGGGTGGAAACGTAAGTCCTGGGTTACTTTTTATACCTTATACCTTTTCGTAGTTTTATATCGTACAACCACCTTGCGATAGGGCTAGCTCACCCACCGAGTGATCCGGTTCCTGTTTGATAACAAGCACACCTCATGCCTCCCCGTGTTCGACCCCCAAGCCACACTACAACGCCGTACACTTACGGTTATAAATATTTAAATCTGGTATCCCCGTTCCTACTACACATTGTGCATCAAACTAGGGGACGTTATTTATCGCATATTAGCCCAACGTTGGATTAAGATCCAACTTAGTTGGATAAGTTCCAACAATCTCCCACTTGGGCTATATGCTAAACTTTATAATTATATTTCATAGGGCATACAACCAAATAAGATCTTAACTTACTGTCACTTCTTTAATGAGTCAAAACAATCTGGTCCATCAATTATATTAGCAAGGGATCAAAGAGATCTTTGCCGCAGCAATTGCAGCTCGACCCATCAATGGTCACCGTACTAATACAAAAGAATGACATGGATTATGAAGTAGATGTGTAGCATGGAAATTACATGTGATGTGATCTAATATGTCTATTTCCAACTGATCCTCCTTAACCTTAGTGAGATCAAAAACATAAACATATATTTTCAATTTTCATACGCATTTATAAACATAGAGTTGAAATATGAAGCCAAACTAAAAAACTGAACTTTATTTCTGCAGAAATAAACCATAAACCAAATATGTATAACTGAAGGCTGAAATGTTGTCAAAACAGAAGCACTACAAAATTACAAACTCCCACTAAAACTGAATATCTTCAGATGACTTGACACCCATACGAGCAACATGCACATGAAATGTTTTGGGTGGCAGTCCCTTAGTAAGCGGATCCATAATGTTTGAGTTTGTACCAATGTGCTCTATAGACAACTGTTTATTTCCAACTCTCTCTTTCACAATCAGGAACTTGATATCAATATGCTTTGATTTCGGCGAGCTCTTGTTGTTAGTGGCAAATGCTACTGCAGACATATTGTCACAAAATAATCTGAGTGCCCTTTCAATGCCATCTACAATTCGCAGCCCCGTGACAAAATTCCGTAGCCATAGACCATGATTGGATGCTTCATGACAAAGCGATGAATTCTGTAGCCATAGTGGAAGAGGCTATAATAGTCTGTTTAGCACTCTTCCAAGAAATGGCGCCTTCTGCTAATGTATCAACATAGCATGTAGTAGATTTCATGCTGTCTTTACATCCAGCAAAATCAGAGTCGGTATATCCAATGATCTCAAGCTTTTCCGACCCCTGATATACAAGCATGTGTCCCTTTGTCCTCTGTAAGTACCGTAAGACCCTTTTGGCTGCTTTCCAATGGTCCAATCCTGGATTGCTCAAGTATCTGCCAAGCATTCCTGTAATGTATGCCAAGTCTGGACGTGTACATACTTGAGCATACATGATACTCCCTACCGCTGAAGAATAAGGAATATACTTCATCTGTGCTTTCTCAATTTCACTTTCAGGGCACTGATTGAGACCAAACTTGTCTCCCTTAGATACTGGGGTATCACCTGGTTTACAACTTTCCATGCTAATCTTTGCAGAACCTTTTCAGTGTAGGCCTTTTGTGATAATCCAAGTGTAGCTCGAGAACGATCTCGATGTATTTGAATTCCCAATACAAAAGATGCATCACCAAGATCTTTCATCTCAAAGTTCTTAGCTAGAAAGTTCTTGGTTTCATGCAATGAGCCTTCATTGTTACTGGCAAGTAAAATGTCATCGACATATAAAACCAGAAACACAAATTTACTCCCACAGAACTTATGGTATATACATTCATCAACCAAATTCATCTTGAAGCCAAATGAGATGATAACTTGATGAAACTTAAAATACTATTGCCGAGACGCCTGTTTGAGTCCATAATCTTAAGTTTGCAAACCATATTCTTTGGGTCTTCTGACACAAAGTTTTCTGGTTGCACCATATAAATTTCCTGATCAATGTCCTCGTTAAGGAACGCTGTTTTAACTTCCATCTGATGTAACTCAAGGTTGAAATGAGCCACTAATGCCATTATTATCCTGAATGAGTCTTTCGTGGAAACCGGAGAGAAAGCCTCATTATAATCAATGCCTTCCTTTTGAGTAAAGCCCTTAGTGACAAGACGTGCCTTATATCTTTCCACATTACCTTTTGAATCCCTCTTGGTTTTAAATATCATTTGCAACCAATGGGTCTCACGTCTTTAGGTAATGGGACAAGATCCCAAACGTTATTGTCCTTCATCGACTTTATTTCCTCATTCATGGCATCTATCCATTTTAGAGAGTTAGAACCATTTTTGGCTTGATGACGTTGATTGGATCATCTTCCATCACACCAATATCAACTCAGGTTCTTGGAGATATGCAATGTAGTCACTTGATATTGCACTTCTCCTCTCCCTAATGGATCTCCTTAATGGCAATGTTTCTTGAGGCGCAAGGGTTTGTTCTTCGTGAATAGGAGTAGCAACAACATTGTCTTGAATATTTGTGTCTTGTTCTCTAACAGGAATAGAATCCTGATCAATAACAAGATCACCTGTGGGAATATCTACATATTCCTCTTCGAAAACAATGTCTCTTCCTAAATCTCCCCCCGCAAACCCGGTATCCTCAAGGAATATGGCATTTCCAGTCTCAAAAATATTCTTATTTGTGGGATCGTAAAATTTGTAACCCCTCGATCATTCTGCATACCCAATAAAGTAGCAACTAATTGTCCGTGTGTCCAGCTTCTTTTCAGCAGGCCTATAAGGCTTTGCCTCAGCTGGGCATCCCCATATGTGCATATGCTTTAGACTAGGTGATTTGCCCGTCCAAAGCTCATATGGCGTTTTATTAGTTGCTTTAGTTGGGACCCGATTAAGGATGTAAGTTGCAGTTTTCAATGCTTCTCCCCAGAGGCTTTCTGGTAAATTAGAATGACTAATCATACTTTTTACCATGTCCTTAAGCGTTCTGTTTCGTCTTTCAGCTACACCATTCATAGTGGGCGAACCCGGCATGGTGTACTGTGGGACAATACCGCATTCCTCTAGGAATTTAGCAAATGGTCCTGGACGTTGTTCACCTGAACCATCATATCTCCCGTAGTATTCACCACCACGGCCAGACCTGATAGTTTTAATCCTCTTGCCTAGTTGGAGTTCAACTTCGGCCTTAAAATTTTTGAACATGTCCAAGGGCTGAGATTTTTCATGTATGAGATAAATATAGCCATATCTTGAATAGTCGTCTATGAACGTTATAAAATATTGCTGACCATTCCATGCAACCGAAGGGAATGGTCCGCAAATATGCGTATGTATAAGTTCTAAGACTTCATTTGACCTTTTGGCTTCAAATCTCCTTTTATTAGTTTATTTTCCCTTTATACAATTAATGCAGACATTAAAATCTGAAAAATCTAAAGGTTTGAGAATATCGTTTGACACAAGTCTCTCAATTCTCCTTTTGGAGATGTGACCTAATCTCTTGTGCCATAACGAACCTGAATTCTCATAAGTTAATTTACGCTTTAAAACTTGTGTACCCACATGCAAGGTTTCAGTTATAGAAATTGTATCAAGCATATACAAATTATCATTCTCAGACAAATAACCAGAACCAATAAATATGGAATTGAGAGACAAACTGAATTTTCCATTCGCAAAAGAACAACAATAACCAGATTCGTCCAATGCAGAAATAGAAATAAGGTTTCGTCTAAAAGACATTACAATAAATGTCTCAAGCAAATCCAAATGGTTTCCAGTTCTTAAAGATAATCTGAAATCCCCAATTGCAGCAACCCTCGCCTTTTTGCCATCGCCCACAAAGATGAATCTTTCAAGATAATTTGGCTTTCGGCAGTTCAGGCAGCCCTGCATAGACACACTGATGTTAGTAGTTGCACCAGAGTCTAACCACCAAGTGTCTATATTTACAGAAGTTAAATTAACTTCTGAACAAACCAAATTGAGAAGAGTACCTTTCTTAGCACGCCAGGCATGGTAATTAGTGCACTTCTTCTTCACATGCCCTTCAGCACCACAAAAGAAACAACTATCTTTCTTGACAGCCTTAACAGGCTTCTTTTGTTGTTTCCTAGGTGGGGCTGTAACTGCAACTTCCTTTCCCCTTTTTCCTTTGTTGTCTTTAGGGGTAAAGGCAACATTTGCACTTTCAGTCTTATACTGCTTCAGTCTGTCCTCTTCCTGTACACAGTGCGAGATGAGCTCATTCAGAGACCAAGTCTCTTTCTGGCAGTTATAGCTCACCTTAAACTGATTGTACTGTGTAGGAAGGGATATTAAAACCAAATGCACAAGCAGGTTCTCAGAGAGGTCAAGCTTAAGTGCTTTCAACCTTGAAGCAAGATGGGACTGTTCTAGAATATATTCCCTTATGTTACCTTTCCCTTTATCCTTCATTGAGATCAGGCTTGTCAGAATCGTACCAATTTCTGCCTTCTCGTTTCTGACAAACCTTTTCTCAATATCTGCAAGGAAACCTTTAGCTGTTGTGATAGAATCAGACATAGAGCCCCGAAAAGCTCCAGGGATGGCTCTCTTCATGAGCATGACACACATGCGATTATACTTTTCCCACTTCTCAAACTCCCTCTTTTCCTCAAAGATACTCTTTTCCGTAGTAAGTGGGGGACATTCAGTTCTAATCTCAAGGTCCAGATCCAGTATCCCAAGAACTATAAGTAAGTTCTCTGTCCAGGATTTAAAATTTGAGCCATTAAGCACCAGAATTGAGTTTAAGCTGGCAGTAATATTTACGGGAGTGGCAGCTGAAAAATTGGACAATAAACATAGACAAACATGCTAACATAAGTATTAATTTGTGAAGCAAAATTGTAAATTCAAAATTGCATGTTCCCATCTCAAGATATCTCCAACTAGCTTAACATTTATCTTTGGACAATCTATTAACTAGCAAATGATATCATGTCGCAGCAATCAAATAAAGACAATAATTAACATGCCAAGATTAAAACTTCCTTTGGGCCGAATTAAACTTGCATGCATAAGTCTCAACAATCATCACTTATTTATTGCTACAGGTGTGGATAAATTAGCATAGAACGGTAATCTGCCTTTGGGCCGATGTAGCATTCATGAATAAAATATGCACACAAAATTCCTTTTGTATTTAAGAAATGAAATGATGCAAACAACAGAGCTCACTTTGGCGGGATGATGATTGCACCAAGTCACGCCAAAAAATACATACATCAAAATTTGAATTTATTATAGCACAATTAATACCGAATTTCTTAACGAGGAGAAATATCGAGATAAAATTTTATTTACTCCTATAATCCAATTAAAATTCATTCAGGCAACTAATCATACAATGTATGTATTTAATCCGTTTACATTCCGAAATAATAACAATTTTAATAGTAGAACCCACTTTGGTGGGAATTCACCCAAAACAGAATTATTTCGAAATGTATATATAAATTAATTTGCCGAAAGAATGAAAATCGAAATGAACTGAATTTAACGCACAAATAAAACCGAATGAGGAAATATACACAAGATGGTCTTTTATTTCCTCTAATTATCAGTGCATTAATATATTCAAAATAGGGCTTCAAACAGAGAATAATAGTATCCCAAAATAGGGTTCATACGTACCAAAATATTCAATTTAAGCCCAAAATTGTGAAGTGGCCAAAACAGGCCCAAATTAAAAGCCCATATGCTGAAAAATTAAAATTTTTTGAAAAATAATCAGATTGGGCCCAATTTGGCCCAAAGTCTGCTAGGGTTAGACACCCTAGCAGAAGTTTTGGCCCAATCAGGGGCCAGCCGCCACCGACCCCTTTCCCTCATCTCCGGCACTTGCAGGGGGGCCGGCACCGGCCTCACCTGACAGGGGCGGGAAAGGCCGCCCTTTTCATCATCACGCAGGCGCCAGGGGCGCCTGCCGTCAGTCAACAGGGGCGGCAAATGCCACCCCTTTTCTGTGTCTCGCAGGCGCCGGAGGGCGCCTGCGGTTTCATCGAAGGGGAGGGGCCGGTGTCCCCGGCATGTCGGGTTCGAATGGGGACATCCAACCACCGCCCCCTTTTCCCGTATAGAAGATAGCAGGCCCCCGGTATGGGGCATGTGTATTGACGCAAAAAAGGGGGGAACTGTAGGGCACCGCCCCCATTTTGCCGGAAAGTCCACCGGGGGCGGCTCACGCCGCCCCCTCTGAAAACCCAACGGGGGCGTCATGAGCCGCCCCCTTTCTGTCCCCAATCGCACGGGAGGGAGCAGCTAGAAGCCGGTCCCCTTCCATTCATCCTATAGCCGCCCTTTCTGATCTGCGTTGACGCTGGCATCGCCGACGCCGATATTTCGACGGGGCAACAGAGCCGCCCCGCTTTTGTTGTGTCGGGCGACGGCCGACGGGCCGCCCCCCGATCTAGGGTTTGTAAAAAAACATTTTTTTAAACAGGGAAAATCAATCAAAAACCCAATTTTTCACAGATCCGAACTAAAAATAGATTAAAAATCGAATTTTTATCAGATCTACTATGAACAGGTAGAAAATTTAAGATCCTCAGCTTGCAGGCTCTGATACCACTTGTAGAAACTAAAGATCTAGATTTGCGTTCAAACCAAACAACATAGATCTAGATAAAGAACAGGCGAAACCTTAAATCATTACCTTCTCTGATAGGAATCGTACCTGAATCTATGAGGTTGACGATCTGGATGATGCAGTGGATGATCTTCCAGAATAGCATGAATCAACCGTTGGAGAATCCCTTTAGCTTTCTCTTGGTTTCTCTCCTAGCGACGGGACGTAGAAAAGACGGATCAACTTTGTTCGTGCATTCCGAAGCCATGACTGCAAGTATATATAGGCTAGCCTCCATAGCCCTAAGGTTTCCAACTCGGCCCATCAACGAGTTGAAGCCCAATAGTCTCTACACATAAAGGCCCCACAACCTATTTAACTCATTTAGCCCATTTGATTAATTAAAACCAGATCACTAATATATTGGGCTTAATATGACAGCGTAGCACTTATATAATTATTTATCTCATATTAGCCCAACGTTGGATTAAGATCCAACTTAGTTGGATAAGTTCCAACAATAATTTCTATATAGAGTTGAGTCATTTGATTCTTTTCTAAGTCATCGTGTGTGATTTTCATTAAACAACTAATGAAACGAACTCATTCCATCTTTCTTGAACGTTTTATATGCTGGTTCATTCTCAATATATTTAATATATCTTTGTCTCTTCTTCGGTTCCCACATTTTTTCATGCTTATATATAAATTCCTTTCCTCTTTGTCAACTTCTTACCTAAATTATTGGAAGCTTTAAAATAGCATCAAAAACTTTTGCACAACTTCCATTTTTGTTAAATTTGTTGTGACTGGGGGAGGCTTTTTGCCTCCCCACCACTTATCCTTCCATTACTCCCCCACTCTTAGTGGGATGGAGACCTTGGTATCCAAGTGTCTCTTGGGATACCCTATGGATTTTATAAATAAAGAACCATCGCTATTGGCCATGGTGACACTTCTTCCAATTTTATTCAACACGCTATCAGCATGTAAAGCTCTCATCTCTTGAGCTCTTCATCCCGTCTCCCCTCACAAATCAAACCCCTAAACGCGCGAAGGAATCTATTGTTGCGGCGTACCGTTGCGGCGATCCGTTGCGGTGATCCTTTTTGGCGTATTAGGAGCGTGGATTTTGCTTTCTACGGATCTTCTCTTTTTACAATCATCCCTAGATCCTTGATCTAGAGGTAAACTCTTTTGAACCCGTAGAATATTACAATATATTGATAGCTATGATTTTACATAGCTTTTCCTTGAGGATTGTATAAATTTACTTCCTCTTGATAAGCATCAATATTAAATATATATAGATATAAACTATAAAATAAATTTAAAAAATTTTTTTCCCCAAAACCCGCCCCCCCTCAGCCGGGGGGGGGGGGGGGGGGTTCCCGATCGCCCTGGCGCCTCATCCTGGCCCGGGGGGGTATCCGTTCGCTGCCAACCCCCCCGAAGGGGGGGTCTTCTGCTCGCAGCCCCCCCACCGATGGTGGGGGGTGTTCCCTGCGACACCCCCTGAAGGGGGGGGGTCTTCTGCCCGCATCCCCCCTGTCGACGGCGATGGGGGTCTCCCACGACACCCCCCCCGAAGGGGGGGTCTTCTGCTCGTAGCCCCCGCCGACGGTGCAGGGGGGGGGGGGTTCCTGCGACACCCCCCCCGCAGGTGGGTCTTAGACTTTCGGCCCCCCCCACCGATGGCGAAGGGGGGTTCCTATCGTCTGCCCCCCCGGTGGGGGGGTGGCCTCTGCTGCGCCCCCTCCCCCTGAAGGGGGGCCCTGCACCACGCCGCCCCCTGAAGGGGGGCATTAGCCGTCGTCCGCCTCCCGGGGGGGGGGGGGGGGGGGGGGCTTTGTTGCACCGCCGTCCCCCCGAAGGGGGCCTCTATAATCGCCCCCCCCGACGGCAGGGGAGGGGGCTGTTGCTGCGCAGCCGCCCCCTGAGAAGGGGGGCTTTTCCATGACGAAGGGGGCTATCGGTGTGAGATCTGTAAAATTTTTTTAGGGTCTGTTCATTTTCCCCTACAACCCTAAAATTTGTGTAATGGCCTATATTCTATTAAATTGAATAAATCAAATAGCCTGTTTGTTGAGCCTGAAGCCCATTTGTAACAATGAAAATAAGTTTTTTTGGGCCAGCAGCCCCATTTAGATTAACTATTAATTTTGACTACCAAAATTAGGCTAGAAGCCCATTTAATCCAATTGCAAACTTAATATGTTAATTAAATTTTTACAACATGGGCCTGCAGCCCAAATATTAATAATATTTTAATTTGGCTATATTTTTTATTATTGGGCTAGAATCCAAGTTAATTACATTGCTTATTAAATTGAATAATATTTTACTTATGGGCCTGCAGCCCCAATCAAAATATTAATTTATATTAATTTCTTGTTTTAGGGCCTGACGCCTTGTTTGCCAAACTGCTAAAATTATGTTAAATATCACTCTTGCATTGTTAATTATTTATGGAATATTAGGATTTTTTCAAAATATAATTATCTTAAGGATCCTGCGACCGCTCTGCCGTTAGTCAACTAATCTAACGGTGTATGACGTCTCTCCGTGGTCCGAGAGATCATTATATTTTATAGTCTCTTTTTCCATATTATATATACCTGAGTTATATGCGTGGTTGTTTCTTTTGTGCCTGTAGCATATTATAAACTGTGTGGATGTTTATATAAGTTAAAATGTGATTTTTGGGATCGGCCAGTTTGATACCTTTTATATTCCTTGCACTTTTATTTTCTTTTTGAGAGAATTTGTAAGTGAGTATTAGATGTATTAATGCCAAAGACCGGTGTACCAAGATATGAAGACGGAGGTGAAATTTTCAATTGATAGGGACCCCTTGTAACGGTTGGTTTTCGATCGTACCTTCTTCGTGCACGTGCTTTTGATCGTGCACGTATTTATTTTAGACTTTGTTTGTTTCTGAACACTTTGGTGTGATATGTCGTTGTGATCGTCTCTGAGAGTATTAAATTGTGGTACTATTTTGGAATGACATTTCTTGAGTCGTTTCCTTACGATTTGATTTTGTTTGAATAGACGTCACGATTTTCGCTTTTGACGTGAGACGTTTCTATTTTTAGTTTCGTCCCTCGACATCGGAATTGTGATCCATCTTCTTAGTTTTCTTTCTCTCGTCGTCTCAGTCACCCCAATATTTATTTCACAATTTTTGGATTTCATTTGACCTATTTTACATTTTGGCCAAACTTATAATATTTTTTAAATACTAAGTTTTCAAGTATTTTTAGCCCAATATATTTTCTATTATATAATAATTCTCCACATTATTTTTGGACCCATTCCAAGCCCCTTGGCCGCACCCCATGCATGAGATATAGTGTGGGTGAATATTTCGGTTTAAAATTGATTTAAAAATCAATTTTAATTCAAATTAAACCCTAGACCTAGTAAAACCCATCTACAATATATATATAAGCCCTAAGACATCATTTTTGCTCATGCAATCAACCCTAGCCGTCACTTTTTCCTCCACAACTTTCACATCTCGCAGCAGCTCACGCATCGCAGCCGCCCCCGCAGCCGCTTGGTCTGACCGAGAGATTTCCCCGCATTCTCTCGGTCTGACCGAGAGCCGCCCCCGCATCGCCCCGTTGCAGCGTTGCAACACTGCAACCCTCGCTACGACCGAGAGCTTCACTCGGTCTGACCGAGAGCCGCACCCGCATCCCGCTCCGCTCCGCATGTTGCAACTGCAACGTTGCAACCCCCGCAGTGACCGACGCCCCCACTCGATCTGACCGAGGCCCGCACCTGCTCCGCTCCGCATCACCGCTCCGTTGCAACCCGCATCGCTGCAGCCCCCGCTCCCATGTGCCCGACCGATGATTCCTCTCGTAGCGGCCCGCTGCGACCAAGCGCCCGCACTGCAACACGCTCCACAGCAACCGACCGACCCCGTGCGCTGCGATCTCTCGGTCTGACCGAGAGAATCTCTCGCAGCGGCTCGGTCTGACCGAGCGAAGTTCGTCGCAACTTCGCAACTTCCGCACCGCTTGCAACCGTGGGCCCCCCAAGTTCTCCAGAGTTGTGGGTCCCCCATTGACCCCTAGCACTGCTGTGGGCCCCACTACAGCGTTCTCATCGCAGTTTTGACTATTTTGACGTTGCGACACGTCGTATCCCGTCGCACGTGCTAGCATTGGAATCTTGGTTCGTTGATCTGGTTGCTACCCAGACTATTCGAGCGAGGAATCTGATCTGGAAATTAGACTAGGAGCGCGTTCTTATATTCCAACCCTTGGCGTCGCTACCCGACGCCAGTGTAGCTTTCGCGTCGTGTTAGGGAAATGTTTTGCACCCCTAGGACCCCCCAACCATTGCCTGCTAAACAAGATAAAAATTGGTTTTTAAAATTGTTTAGATTCACTAATTAAGATAATTTAAATTGGGAATGTAGGCTGGTGGACTTGTGCACGTAGGTGGATTGGACTTTTGGACGGTGTATTCAGACGTCAGGTTGCAGGCAAGTGAAACTTGCCCGTTGCTTGTTTAGGCCATGTTTTAGGCCACTTTTGTACCATAGCGTAAAAGAGACCAAGCAGTGAAATGATAGCTGCCTAGACGCCTATTTGATCTAGTTTGACAACTAAACTAGATCCGTCACCTCACTTGAACTAGCTTGACAAAGAAGCTAGATTCAACCCCTTTTACTTGTTTTGTTCATGCTGCCATGTCATCCATGCATTTGTAACTGCCATGTTTAAATTCCTTAACTGTACGCATTTAAATTACAGCTTGCCAAGTCATGCCATCCATGTCTGATTGTTGCATTTGTAGCACACGCTAATATACTTGTACTTACTTGTCCAGGCTAGGCAAATGCGTTACAGGCACAACCCTATGCCAAGTACACTTCCTGGCTCGTGATCCAGAAGCAGGCCATTTGTGTTGGTCAAAAGCCAATGCCCGATACACGTGGATGGGTAGGGTTGAGCGACCACTCAGCGTAGAAGTGTGCCCGTACAGCCACTTCAGCTGTAAGGCATGAACTCTGTGCACAACATGAAAACGTGACTTGTGATTGTTAGTAGTTTGCTACTCTTGCCATGCCATGCTTGATGCTTGTTGTACTTGTTTCATTACCTGTTGCACTCATACAATAACTGCCATGTCATTGCATAAATTTAGAACTGCTAGGTTGTTTACTTTTCTTTTAGTTTCCTTGCACAAGTCTTTTGTAGACTTGCTGACATGTGCCCCTCTCTCTTTTGGGTATCACATGTTAGACCCTGAGCCATAGACTGTTGCTGAGGACGAGGTGTTCACTGACGCTGAGCCTGAGCCTACGTTTGACGAGGATTTTGTGAACACCGGTGACCAGTCTTAGGGACTGTTCTGAGTTACTTCTGTTTTAGGTTGCTACTAGTTGTCGGTGCGTAGCACCTTTACTTTCTGTACATTGTACTTTTGTGGGCCATGCTTGGGCCTTTTAGACTCTTTTCTTTCCAGCCTGGTGGCCTTTCTGGGATGTTGGAACTTATTTATTTTGCACATTCTGAGATATTTTTATCTGTCTCTCTTTCCTTATTTATTATTGTTGTTCTGCTTCACAATTGCAAGGACCTGAACTTCGTTAAATCCAGACGCTTTACAGACTGAAGCCTCACAGCTCCAAGTCTGAGCGGACCTTCTCACATCTCGCCTCCATTTTAAGGAAGCGGGGCGTGACAGGTTTTGTTGGTGGCTGATCACTCCGTGTTTTACACCTTTTTTCCGCATGATTGCATGCCATTTAGATCGCTCAAATCACGTTTTTCACGGTTTATCGACAATATTGCGATACTTTTCACGATTTGTTGTTTTTGTCGTATTTCAGGAGATTTGGAGCGATTTGGATTTATCCCGAGATACACCTACTCCAGAGTGTCACCGATGACTTCCCCAAGGGGTATTTTGCTATTGGAGAGGAGCGGAAGAAGAAAGAACGTCGTAGGAGCGACGAGGAGGCAAAAACACTCAGAATGGGCATTTTTGGTGTCTCACTCGGCCGAGTGAAGGAGTCACTCGGCCGACCAGAAGACCCCGCTCGGCCGACCAGATCGGACACGCTTCAAGTGTACACTCGGCCGAGCATCAGAAGCCACATCGGCTGAGTGACGAAACCCCGTCCGCCCGAGTGGCACTCAGACGATGCCCATCAAAAAGAGCCAACTTACCGTTTTTCGTCTGCCTGAGCATTAGAAGACCCACTTGGCCGAGTGGAAATTGCCGACCGCCCGAGTGAAGAGAAGCCATCGGCCGAGTGACGACAACTCACTCGGCCGAGCGACGCCCGAAGTGAAGACCCCCAAGACCCCAGACTTACTGGAAATTCTCAGGGTCTCCCACTCGGCCGAGCGACTTTTGTCACTCGGCCGAGTGAGCCGCGCTGCCTGTAGCGTAAATTGCGATTTTTAGGCTGCGCAGGGGCATTTTGGTCACGATTTTCTGGGCAGTTTTGAGGGGTATTTAACCCCTGATTCTAACCTAGGTTAGAGAGCTTTTTCCCTTGCTTTTTGCAGCTTTTTAGATTAAACTTTTTAGCTTTTGATTCTTGTGATTGGAGAGGAGAGAAAAGTTTATTTTTGTTGGATTCTTGGAGAACTCTATTGGTTTGTTTCCCTCTTCATTAAAAATCTCATTTATTGCTTATTTGAATATTGTGATGAATTATATTGTTATTTCAATTGATTATTTTTGCAATTGTGATATGAATTGTGAGTAGTCCGTCTTGGGGCGTGGGGATGAACCCTACGAGCCCAATTTCTGATTTGTGATGATTTGGTAGAAATATTGCTAGAATTGCTATTAGGGTTAGTTTGGGATTGATATACTACGGATAGCTAGGTGTTCATATCGATTGGGATTTGCAAGAGATTGGATCCCAATTCGATAGGAAACCCTAGAAATCCGAATTGGGTTGAAATTGAGTTTTCGTAGTATCGGTTTGCAAGAGATTGGACCGATACTAGGGTTCTCGGTTGCAATTCCATACCGATACTCGTTTGCAAGAGATTGGACGGGTAGGAACTATCCCAACCTAGGTCGTGGCCCGAGTTTGCACGAGAGTGGGCTCGGGATGTGATTGAACGATGATGTTGATCCTAATGCTAGCTTGCCTAGGCTAGTGTTTGCAAGAGATTGGACCCAACCCTAGGTTAGCTATAGACCGGCAACAGCACGAGAGCGTGAGCTAGGTTTTACATTCAGTTGCGACTAGTTCATCCTAAATTCTACCCTAGCAATTGTGATACCAATGAATCACATTGACGAGATACAGTGAGTAGCAGGGATTCCCTGTTCCCTAGGCGTCTTTATTTGATTTGATATTTCCATACTTTGTCTGACGATTGTGACATGATCGCCAAAAGGCAAATTCCCTCTTTTCTGTTCCTATAGCCAGGTTGTTCGGAGAAGGCATTGTCAAACGTCCTCCCTGTGTTCGATACCCGCTCGTCGCTACACCGTGCGCTTGCGGTAAAACTACACGGTCGCTCTTTTGGGTGTACGCCCGGAGCCGATCAAGTTTTTGGCGCCGTTGCCGGGGAGGCGATTGTGTTTGATCCTACCACCCTAGCTATTTCTTTCTTTTTGTTTTATTTCTTTATTTTTATCTAACCCTTCCATAGTGCTAATCACTTCTTTGAAACTTTGTTTTCCCGTGCATGTACACGAGATCCTCAGCGGACCCCATTGATATATTGTTTGATCCTGAGATCGAGCGTACGTTGCGGAGAATCAGAGCGGAGAGGAGACCCGATACGGAAGGGAGGTTTATGAACGTTCGGGAGACGCCTGAAGAGTTAACGGCAAGAATGGCGAGGATTATTTCCATTCGAGATAGGCTCCGGCCTAAGACTTCCTCCACGACCTCGTCCATAGACATGCCGGAGTTGGCGGCCGACAAGAATTTTGAGTTGAAGACTGGGCTTGTGGTTCTGATGCAGCAGGATCCATTTCAT
Organism: Scilla litardierei; assembly: GCA_030789695.1. Lineage (NCBI taxonomy): Eukaryota > Viridiplantae > Streptophyta > Magnoliopsida > Asparagales > Asparagaceae > Scilla > Scilla litardierei. The sequence goes on from CM061132.1 coordinate 109,118,456, forward strand.
GGGAACGCCCACGAAAATCCCCACTACCACATCCAGCTCTTCCTATCAAAGTGCGCCACCTTTCAGATGCCGGGCGTTACCCTGGATGCCATCAGACTGCGCCTCTTCCCCTTCACATTAAAGGATAAAGCTCTTTATTGGTTGAGGACGCAAGCTGAGGGAGTCTTTACCACATGGGATGAGTTGGCAAGCGCGTTCATCGACAAGTTCTATCCGCCTTCCAAGACGGTAAAGATTAGGAGTGCTCTAATGTCCTTCAAGCAAGGACCTCAAGAGACACTCTACGAGGCTTGGGAGCGTTTCAAAGACCTGCAGCATCAGTGCCCCCACCATAGCATTGAAGATTGGGAGCTAGTCCATGGCTTCTACAATGGTCTCCAACCGGGGACCAAGCAGATTATTGATGCCGCGGCAAATGGTGCCTTCCTATCGAAGACCCCCGACGAAGCTACGGCCTTAATTGAGGAGATGGCCTCGAACAATCAACAATGGGGCGATGAGCGAGGACACTCTACGTCCTCCTTGAAGCCATCTAGCATCTATGAGGCAAAGGCCGTAGCGGAGCTCACCAACAAGTTCGATTCTCTCCACAAGGTAGTGGAGAGACTAGAGAAGTATATTATGGAGCCCCAAGGAACCCCTTCCACATCCGCACCAACAAATCAAATGTGTGATTGGCAAGACAAATCGCAAGCTATGTATTTGGGAGGAGAACAAGGAGAGGGATCTTTGGAGCAAGTCCAATACATCGCGGGGAACCAAGGATATTGGGCCAATCCGGCCACAAGAAACCATCCCGGTTTCTCCTACGCAAACAATGATGGAGCATTGAATCCGCCACAACAACTACCTCAACAAGCTCGACAACAACAACAACAACAACAACATTATCCACCGAGGGGGCCTCCGCAACAAAATTTCCCACCAAAGCAACAAGTTGGACCCTATAGGCCGCCCGGATACAATCAAGGGTGGAGAAATCCAAACCCTCCACAAGCTCAACACCGATCTGAATTTGAAGCTAAGGTGGAGGAGTTTATGGTCGAGCAGAAGAAGATCAATGCGTCCTTGAAGGCGGGCCAAGACTCTCTTACAACTGTCGTTGGACAAATTGCGGAGCAACTTGCGTTGCTCAATCGAAATAGTCAACAGTTGCCGGCTCAACCCGAGCAAAATCCACCGGGCACCACCAGGCATATCAATGCCGTGGTTGCAGTTACTACTAGAGGCGGGAAGGATTCCACCCCCGTCATGATCCCAACCAAGGAGCCCGTGGTAGAGAGAGTAGAGCCAAGCGAGCCGATTATTGAAGTTGAGGAGGAGAAAGAGCCGCAAGGGGAAGAAAAGTCCAGAGAGGAGCAACTAATTGAAGAGAGGCGTTTTATGCCACCGGTCCCATTCCCTCAGAGGCTTGCTAGAGCAAAGATGGAGAAACGGCTAGCCAAGTTTCTTGAATATTTAAGAGGGGTAAGTCTCAACATTCCTTTCCTCGACGCTATCGTGGAAATCCCGACATACGCCAAGTTCCTAAAAGATTTGATTACGGGAAGAAAGAGGAAGGAGAAAATCATGCTCGCCGAGGAGGGTTCTTGGTTCACCAAGAGAGAGAAGGAGCCCGCCAAATTCAAAGACCCGGGGAGTTTCTGAATTCCTTGCACCTTAGGCGGCGTCCCTCTACAAAAGGCGTTAGTGGACTTAGGGGCTAGTGTTAGCCTCATGCCTCTCTCTATGTTCCTAAGACTAAACACCGGCACAAAATTGAAGCCTACCGACATGCGGATACAACTAGCCGATGGTCGGATCACAAGGCCGGTAGGGATCGCAGAGGATATCCCGTTACAAGTCCCGGGGGGCAAATGTTTGCCATGTGACTTCGTGATCATGGATGTCAAGGAGGAGGGAGATACGTCGCTAATACTAGGACGCCCGTTCCTCGCCACCGCCGGTGTCATTGTCGACGTACGTGAAGGAACTCTAACATTGAATGTCGGCAACATCGAGGTGGAGCTTCATATTCCCAAGGCAATGAAACACATGCCTTATCATGAGGAGCTGGACTATATGGACCTCCTTGACGAGGTTATTGAGGAGGCGATCCCCCATTCGATCGGCGCTCTATTCAAGGAAGATTTTGAGGAAGGGCCGGATTTGGACCAAGAAGAAAAGATGGAGCATTCCCCCGACCTCTCCATGGAAATTGATGAAGGCGACGCTGATGTCGTGAGGATACGAGAGCTCTGTAAGCTCTCAAAGATGAAGACTCCAAGGAAAGCCCCACCGATACGGAAATCGGTGTCACCGGTGAAGCCGAGGCCCAGAGCAAGCACTAGCTTGGGGGAGTCACCCCCCAACACTACCTGAGGCAAAGGAGTACCGAGGAAGAACGCCCCGCCCCAACATCCAAATTTAAGTGTTCTTCCCAATAAATTTGACGGGTGCATCTCATATGCACCCAATATCCCGCATTGAATTGAAAATCAAAGGGGGTCGAGCTCAAGACCTTAAACGAGCGCTTGTCGGGAGGCAACCCGACGGTTATCGCTTTATTTTCACTTTTTCTTTATTTTTGTTTTATAAATTATTAGTGTTTTGAGTCGTTTGCTCAAAAATTTCGTGATAACGGGTCCTATTTTTCTTTGACAGGAGAGGAGAAAGGGATACCTATCATTAGGAGGATGAACAAGGCGACAAGGAGCGCTCCAGGAATGCGCTCGAAGCTTAGGAGAAAGATGAAATCGACTGGAGGAAGAAAAACAGAGTTTAGAGCCCAAACGAAGCCAAACAGCAGAAAACAGGGTTCACTCGGCCGAGTATACTAGTCACTCGGCCGAGTACATAAGTTCGTCCGCCCGAGCGGCTCACGAACGACGGAAGTCTGCTATACCCAACTCTCTGTTTCTTTTCTTGATTTCAGAATAATTGCCACTCGGCCGAGTATATATCTTCACTCGGCCGAGTGAAACTGATACGCTCCTAGGGCGAGTCTTGCCGAGTAGCTTGAGCCACTCGGCCGAATGGATTTATTCCACTCGGCCGAGGGTGGCAAGGCCACTTGGCCGAGTCATAAGCGGGGAGGAATTTTCCAAAATATTTTCGTTGCGTTCGCTCGGCCGAGCGACTTAGTCACTCGGCCGAGTCGTAACTTTTTCTATAAAAGGGGGAGCGGGACGGCGCGATTTTCGAAACGAGTAAAACGCAAATCGCCCGACCCTTCGACTCCCTCGGCCCCGATCTTCCCCCTCACTCGCCCGATCACTCGCCCGCCGCCGGCGCTCGGCCACCCACCTCCGGCCGACGCCCCTCCGCCTCGCCCGAGTCGCCGCCGGCGACCACCTCGCCGGCCGAGCTCCGGTACACTTAATTCGCCCTATTTTCTCCTCTCTCTCGTATTTTTCGACGATCCGTGTGTTTAAAGAACCCCAAAACCAAATCAACTTCATTATCTATCTATCATACCCCTAACCCCCCATACATTTTGAATATTACTCGCTGATATCTCCGTTTGATGTGCAGGGTATATTGGGGAGCTTAGGGGAGCCCAGGGGAGCTTCCGGGGAGCGATTTTGGCTTCGTGGAGGCGTCGTCTTCGCACGCATCCACTTCCTTGCTCTCGCGGCGTGTCACGGTATACTCGTTCCATTTATTTTTGCACACCGCATTTTTACTGCTTTTGGTGAGCACCCGGGGCCCACATGCCGCCTCGGACACGGCCGCGGTCAAGGAGAGCTTCTGCCAAGCGGAAGCGGCCGGATGAGCCCGGCCCCTCCCACGAGGTGGAGTACTCTCTTCCGCCTACACCACCACACCCCGTTCACACCGCACAGCCTGCAGACCCCGCACACCCCGCACAGCCTGCAGAGCCCGTTCACCCCGCACAGCCACTCCCTGTCGACCCACTGCCACCACCGGCTCCACTTGTCGGGCCGCTGGGGATTACGTTCTGGGACGACGCACACCGTGTCGTTTTTGAGCGCATTTCCCAGCGCTCGATCGTACCCTCCAGGTTCGCACACCTTGCAGACCTAGGACGCCTGGGGGTACTCGAGAGGATGCTCACGTTGTATGACAACGTGGATTGGTGAGATTTTTTCCAGGTGTCGGCGGACACGTTCGTCCGTCCGACACTTGAGGTGCTTAGTTCTATCGCCTGGACCGACAAGGGATGCTCGTTTAGTTTCATGGACCGAGAGTGCCAGGTCACTCTCGGTATGATGAGAGCTTTCTTTTCGTGGCCCGATGTCCCTGGGGCCGACCGTGGTTACGCCCCCACTCACATTCCCCCACCTTCCTTCGATTCCGGCGCTTTCTGGGCCCGGATCACGGGTTTGCCTGTCGCCTTCGACCCTAGTAGGGCCAAGGCCTCGGCCATCATCCATCTCTGCCTCCGCATAGCTCAGCGCCTTATGGCGACTACCTTTTTGGCGAGGTATGAGCCTGGGACGATGTCCATGCCGGAGCTTTATATGCTCTACGCGATGACGCGCCCCAGGGCTCTAGCTAGGGATAGTGACGATTTGGTCCCCGCCGTGGTGATTGATATCGCGAGCTGGTTTTTAGATCGCATCATCGTATCGGTGGGCGCTCGCTCACCGATATGTTGCGGCGGTCTGATCACCCTGCTCGCCCTGATGACCGGCGAGGACTTTCCGGATGACCTGCGACGAGCCCCGGGCCCCACTTCACTGTCCATTGACGTCATGGCCTGGATGAAGATGCTTCGTCCGCACGGTCAGTGGCATTGGGTTTGGTTGCACGGCCCCTACGGTGCAGATTACATGTTCCTTCCGAGCCCAGCTCGGACTCAGATTGCACCAGCATAGGTGGACTGGCTTCCGGCGATGGATCTCCTGATCCCCGCCGCCTACGTGCTTGAGGCCGAGGAGGCCGAGCAGGCTGAGCAGGCCCACGCTGCACACGCTGCACACGCTGCACCCGCTGACCCCGCTGCTCCTGCCGACCCCGTGGCCCCTCAGCAGCCTGATATTTCTGCTGCTCCCGACACCTCTGTCCACACTTCTGCCAGTGTCAGGAGTACCCTCGCTGAGCCCACCTCCACTACCACCACAGCTGGCCCTCTGTCCGTTGAGCCCGTTTCCTCCGCCCTACCCGAGCGCCCACCTACCATAGTTGAGAGCGGAGAGCCCTCTTTTGCTACCGTCGTGGAGACCTTGGTCGCCACCTCTGTCTCCACTGCAGCCGTTTTTTCTGAGAGTGTCATGACGTCTGTTCACACGTCTGTGTCACTGACCTCTCTGGCCGCCTCGTTGCCATTTTTATACTCCACTTCCGCTGCTGCTGCTTCCACCTCGTACCAGCCTGCGCCCCGGCCTCGCACTGAGGCTAGGCCCACTCTTGTGAGCACAGCACCTTTCCTCCACATGCCTGCTGAGCCTATCCACTACACCACCCGAGTCCGCCAGCCCCGTCCTGCACAGCACAGACCCGTGCGTCCCTCTGCACCACCTCCCCCGACACTGTACTTCAGAGCATTCGTGCTCTCGAGGGGGCGGTGAGTGCCCTCAGAGGTGACCTCAGGACCATGTCCGCCACCGTCACAGCCATGGCCAGCCGTTTCGACCTACTCCCGGGCATTCACTATTGCCTTACCCAGATTCTCGACCGACTACCTCGCGCACCCACACCCACTCAGCAGGTACCCACCCCCACTCCTACACACACACAGCCTGCTCCCACAGCCACACCCACTCAGCAGACCGTACCCCAGCCACCACCACCACCTCCGCCTCAGGATGGAGACGTCGCAGCACCACCCTCTTAGGCACCCTTGATGCCATTGATCCTTTTTGCCGTTGTGCTGCCCGTCTCTGCTGGGTCCTGATGATTTTTGCCCACCCCCCCTCCCCTCACTGTTTTTGGGTCCACATTTTGTTTATATATCTCTATATCATTTTTGGGCGAGAGGGAGAGTTTTTGGTGTCACACTTTCATATCTGATTCACTCCTACATCTGCATGCATCATGTCCGCATCATATTTTTCATTTCGTTATTTTTATTTTATTTCTCTTTTTCCTCATGCATGCATCCTCACCTACCCCTCATATTACACGTCTCTCGGTGTGCCACACTTCGCACATTGAGGACACTGTGCACTTTAGCTTGGGGGAGTGAGTTCTCACGTTCTTTTCGATTTACCACCTTTATTTTTAGTTTTTTACGCCATTTTCCGTTTTTGCATTCACTTTTTCTTTTATTTTACCATGCATCACATTTTTCTTATTTTCTTTGTGTGCTGCATTGTAATTAGTTTCATTTTCCCTCTTTATCTTTACTTCTTTTTCATCTCATGCTAGAGATGACTTTTCTGTGATGATGATGACGTGGAGTTAGCTTTCTCTGTATGCATGCTATATTTGTCATGTCTTAGATTTTATTTCTGATATCATATGCTGTGATTTGCCTTGCATTTAGAGATAGTAACCCACACTTTTTCCGCATGAAAATGGATGAAATTTTATTATTAGCTGAGTCTGAATATTCATATGTATGCTATCACAGAAAACACACCAAGATTCACGCATTGAATGCTTATATCTGGAGTACCGTTTTCTTTTCTTATATCACTTCTATTTGCATGATTTGTACATTTCACTTCAGGATGATTGAATGATGTTAGCTATGATAAATCTGGATTAGTTTTGCTTTTTTGTGATCGAAACTGAGTAGATTAGATTACCCTGCTGAAGTTGTCGTGCACGTCCTATAGAGTGAACTGAGAGACATATTTATTTCTTTCTCCACAAATCTTGAACATCAATTCTCTATTTTAAAATCATTGGTGAATCTCCCCTTAGCGATTCTAATATATGGCATTTCCCCCGTTATTAAAATCCTAGCTCCAAATTTCCCAAAACCAAAAAGAAAAAGAAAAATTCTTGTATATCCTTATTTCTCTTTGATTTAGGATCATTGTGTATATATGCTATTAAAAAAAGAAAAAAAAGGGAAAAAAAGAGAAAAAGAAAAGAAAAAGAAAAGAAAAGAGAAAAGAATCTCAATAAACGATACCATCTCATTTTCTCTCTTTCTTCCCTCTTTTAGTTTTTATTTTTATTACTTTTGGAGCTTCATAAAAATGGGGATGTAAATATTGTTTTTTATGCCACCACGCTTATAGATAAGCTTGGGGGAGGGAATCCAATGATGTGTGAGAGAGTGACTACTTGACGGTGCACGACAACCTAGGCTAGGTAATATTCTATACTCGGTGAGACTGTTTTAGCTTCACGAAATCCAGAAATCTATGCCTAGCACTCATTTCATGAAATCCACGCTTTTCTATTCTTTCTATTCTATTGCGTGATATTCTTATACTCTTCATAGAAAGCATTCAATTGAAAAGTGTGTGATCTGCGATATTGTATACCGCTTTAAATGATTCAGACAATGTTAATTCTAGAATTATTCCGTTTTTATGCTATATCGATATTCTTGGGTTTTCTATTTCTATTTGCACCATTATACTATGATATCGAGATAAAATTCTTTGACATGTGTTATACATTCGGTGCATGCTATATGAGTAAGCAAAACCCACGTCCTGAGAAAAATGATCTAGCAGCTTCCCTCTTCGCTTTCTTCTTTCTTCTTCGTTTTTCGTTTTTCGTTTTTCGTCGTTTTCGTTTTCTGGATCCACCGGGTTCGCCTTTTACTTATCTTCATCGAGGACGAGTAAGAGGTAAGCTTGGGGGATTTTGATCACTCCGTGTTTTACACCTTTTTTCCGCATGATTGCATGCCATTTAGATCGCTCAAATCACGTTTTTCACAGTTTATCGACAATATTGCGATACTTTTCACGATTTGTTGTTTTTGTCGTATTTCAGGAGATTTGGAGCGATTTGGAGTGATCCCGAGATACACCTACTCCAGAGTGTCACCGATGACTTCCCCGAGGGGTATTTTGCTATTGGAGAGGAGCGGAAGAAGAAAGAACGTCGTAGAAGCGACGAGGAGGCAAAAACACTCAGATGGGCATTTTTGGTGTCTCACTCGGCCGAGTGAAGGAGTCACTCGGCCGACCAGAAGACCCCGCTCGGTCGACCAGATCGGACACGTTTCAAGTGTGCACTCGGCCGAGCATCAGAAGCCACATCGGCTGAGTGACGAAACCCCGTCCGCCCGAGTGGCACTCAGACGACGCCCATCAAAAAGAGCCAACTTACTATTTTTCGTCTGCCTGAGCATCAGAAGACCCACTCGGCCAAGTGGAAATTGCCGACCGCCCGAGTGAAGAGAAGCCATCGGCCGAGTGACGACAACTCACTCGGCCGAGCGACGCCCGAAGTGGAGACCCCCAAGACCCCAGACTTACTGGAAATTCTCAGGGTCTCCCACTCGGCCGAGCGACTTTTTTCACTCAGCCGAGTGAGCCGCGCTGCCTGTAGCGTAAATTGTGATTTTCAGGCTGCGCAGGGGCATTTTGGTCACGATTTTCTGGGCAGTTTTGAGGGGTATTTAACCCCTGATTCTAACCTAGGTTAGAGAGCTTTTTCCCTTGCTTTTTGCAGCTTTTTAGATTAAAATTTTTAGCTTTTGATTCTTGTGATTGGAGAGGAGAGAAAAGTTTATTTTTGTTGGATTCTTGGAGAACTCTATTGGTTTGTCTCCCTCTTCATTAAAAATCTCATTTTTATTGCTTATTTGAATATTGTGATGAATTCTATTGTTATTTCAATTGATTATTTTTGCAATTGTGATATGAATTGTGAGTAGTCCTAACGTCTTGGGGCGTGGGGATGAACCCTACGAGCCCAATTTCTGATTTGTGATGATTTGGTAGAAATATTGCTAGAATTGCTATTAGGGTTAGTTTGGGATCGATATACTACGGATAGCTAGGTGTTCATATCGATTGGGATTTGCAAGAGATTGGATCCCAATTCGATAGGAAACCCTAGAAATCCGAATTGGGTTGAAATTGAGTTTCCGTAGTATCGGTTTGCAAGAGATTGGACTGATACTAGGGTTCTCGGTTGTAATTCCATACCGATACTCGTTTGCAAGAGATTGGATGGGTAGGAACTATCCCAACCTAGGTTGTGGCCCGAGTTTGCACGAGAGTGGGCTCGGGACGCGATTGAAAGATGATGTTGATCCTAATGCTAGCTTGCCTAGGCTAGTGTTTGCAAGAGATTGGACCCAACCCTAGGTTAGCTATAGACCGGCAACAGCGCGAGAGCGTGAGCTAGGTCTCACATTCAGTTGCGACTAGTTCATCCTAAATTCTACCCTAGCAATTGTGATACCAATGAATCACATTGACGAGATACGGTGAGTAGCGGGGATTCCCTGTTCCCTAGGCGTCTTTATTTGATTTGATATTTCCATACTTTGTCTGACGATTGTGACAGGATCGCCAAAAGGCAAATTCGCTCTTTTCTGTTCCTATAGCCAGGTTGTTCGAAGAAGGCATTGTCAAACGTCCTCCCTGTGTTCGATACCCGCTCGCCGCTACACCGTGCGCTAGCAGTAAAACTACACGGTCGCTCTTTTGGGTGTACGCCCGGAGCCGATCAGTGGCCCATGCAGGTCCCTTTGCAACTGCGAATTATTGGAACAACGATAATAATTATAGGATGTCCAATTGATAAATTTTGACATCCGAGTCATAAGCTTTGAGTCTAATTTATATCGCTTTCCTATGTCATTAGATGGCAGGAAGACGACAGACCCGAGCTGGTGGTGGGCCCAATCGTACTGAGGTGCCAGACAGAGAGCCCACCAATGCTGAGATTATGAGGATGACGCATCAGATGATGCAGGTGCAGCAGGGTATGCTTCAGAATACCTAGAATGCCTCTCGCTTCGAGCCGGGAGCGAAGCAGTTTCGGGAGCTGGGCCCGACTTACTTTGATGGATCTGAAGGACCACTGGCTGTTGAGGAGTGGATCAGGAATACTGTGGATAATCTGAAGATGTCGAAGAACAACCTGGCTGGATGGGTTGAATTGGTGAAGAAGCAGCTCAGGGATAATGCCCGCAACTGGTGGGATGCAGAAGAGGAGCTGTTGACAAAGCCGATACCTTGGGCTACCTTTAAGTCCAAGTTCGATGAGGAGTACTTTCCGAAGGCTGCCAGGAGTGAGATGTTCCAGTGATTCATTGAACTGAAGCAGGAAAACCTGACGGTGGACCAGTACCATCAGGAGTTCACCAGACTGAGTCGCTTCGCACCGAAGATGGTGGAGGAAGCTGAGGAGAAGTCTCAGAGGTTTCTGCAGGGTCTTTTCCTAGACTTACAGAGCCTGATGTCTTCGTCAGATCTGGAGTCGTATCAGAAGTTGCTGGTAGCTACTAGGAGGCAGGAGCTGATTGCGAGGTAGAAGAGAGGACAGACTTCTGGAGCTGGGAAGAGGCCTATGGAGCAGGCCAGAGCAGTGGTTAGGCCAGGGTTCAAGCCTAGCCAGCCAGTGCAGTTCAAGAGGCCAGGTGGGCCTACTCTGAAGACTTGCCATTTCTGCGGCAAGACTGGCCACATCAAGGAGCAGTGCAGGAGATTTCTGGGGCAGTGCCTGATCTGTGGAGACGCTACTCATGTAGCAAAGGATTGTCATCATGCGAACCAGACGAGGAGAGCACCAGATGGAGCACAGCTACAGAGGGGACCAATTGCAGCTTAGCCATTGCAGCAGAGAGCACCTGTACCTGCTGGACGTGGAGCGCCTCTCATTCTGCAGAAGCAGGCATTTCAGCAGGCTATTCAGCCGAGGAGGCAGGCTTTCCTGATGACTGCTGTGGAGAGCGAGGCTGTGGATGAGGTTATCGCAGGTAATCCTCTGTCTAGTTGTTCCCTTCTTTAGTTAGTTTTGGTTGGTAGATTATGTTTAGTTGCTTGCATATGATTGTTTGCTAGAATAGGGGTTGATTGTTAGATTGTCTGTTAGGTGTAATTTTGGTTTGCACATTTCCTGCACGAGTCCTCTTCGACTCTGGTGCATCGATGTGTATTATTTCTCGGGGCTTCCTTGGGAAGCATTCCTTGACGACATCCCCTCTTCCCAAGAGTTGGAACATCGTTACAGGAAACAGAGTGATCTCGGTGCATCATGGGTGCAATTCTTACCCTTTGGTGGTCTGTGGACATGAGCTTTACGCAGATTTTATTGTCCCCGACATCATCAACTATGATGCAGTGCTTGGGATGGATTGGCTAGCGAGTTTCTATGCTACGATCGATTGTCGGAGGAAGAAGGTGGTGTTAGAGATCCCAGGACATCCAGTGTTTGAATTCAGTTGAGGTAGCAGTTCGCTTGGCCCTATCAGATTTCGAGCCAGACCGGTGGAGATTATTGCTATGCAGATGGAGCAGAGTAGACCAGCTGTGGTGTGAGAATTCGATGACGTCTTCCCCGAGGAGAGGAGATGTCTGGACTACCGCCCGATCGAGCTCTCGAGTTTTCGATCGATCTTATGCCGGGAGCGCAGCCTATTTCGAAGGCGCCGTATCGTATGTCTCCAGCTGAGTTGGAGGAGTTGCGTAGGTAGCTGGATGAGCTTTTGCAGAAGGGTTACATTAATCCCAGTGTGTCTCCGTGGGGAGCACCGGTGTTGCTGGTGAAGAAGAAGGATGGTTCGCGTCACATGTGCGTGGACTACAGGGAGCTGAATGCTGTGACCATCAAGAATAAATACCCATTGCCTAGTATAGACGACATTTTTGATCAGCTTGGAGGTTCGAGGGTGTTCTCTAAGTTGGATCTGAGGAGTGGTTACATCAGCTGAAGGTGAAGAAGGAAGATATCCTGAAGACAGCATTCAGGACAAAGTATGGTCACTACGAGTTTGTGGTTATGCCTTTCGGTGTAACCAACGCACCCGCAGTTTTTATGAACTTGATGAATCGGATCTTCTACGACTTTCTAGATAAGTTTGTCGTTATCTTTATTGACGACATCCTGATCTATTCAAAGTCGGGGGAGGAGCATGCGTCGCACCTGAGGACAGTGTTGGAGATCTTGAGGAAGCATCGTTTGTATGCTAAGTATTCCAAGTGCAAGTTCTGGCTTGATAGGGTTGCTTTTCTTGGACACGTGGTGTCAGGGGATGGAATTTTGGTGGATCCCGAGAAGGTTAAGGCTATCAGAGAGTGGCCTATTCCGCAGTCAGCATCTGAGATCAGGAGTTTTCTTGGACTTGCAGGTTATTATCGGCGCTTCATTAAGGACTTCTCCCGTATTGCTGAGCCGATGACCAGACTGACACGGAAGGACGTACCATTTGTTTGGTCTGATGTTTGTGAGAAGGCTTTTGATGTTCTAAAGGAGAGGTTGACGACTGCCCCTGTTCTTGCTGTACCTGATCGGAGTGGAGGATTTGAGATCTTTTGCGATGCTTCTGGCAAAGGTCTCGGCTGTGTTTTGCATCAGCATGTGCACGTGGTTGCGTATGCTTCTCATCAGCTTAAGACTCATGAGAATAGTTACCCGACACACGACTTGGAGTTGGCTGCAGTCGTGTTTGCGCTGAAGATTTGGAGGCACTTCTTGCTGAGTGAGAAGGTGAACATCTTTGCCGATCACAAAAGTTTGAAGTACATTTTACTCAAAAGGAGCTCAACATGCGACAGCGTCGATGGTTAGAGCTCATGGCAGACTATGAGATTGACTTGCAGTATCACCCTGGCAAGGTGAATGTGTTCCGGATGTGCTGAGTAGACTCCCATCGGTGATGATGTTGACTTCGCAGTGGAGATTACAGCAGATTTTTACGAGTCTGGTATTGAGATTGTTCTTCCCGGAGAGGCTTCTTCGTTGATGTGTATGCAGATACAGTCGACGATCGTGGATAGGATCAAGGCTGGACAGGCTGGAGATGCGAAGCTGGTGAAGATACGGGAGCAGGTGGAAGACGATCTGCGGACTAACTTCTTGATTCATGAGGATGGCTCACTGAGGTATGGAGCCAGGTTGTGTGTGCCAGCTGGAGATATCAGAGAGGAATTATTAGTTGAGGCACACAGTTCGCCGTATTCTGTACATCCTGGTGGTACCAAGATGTATAAGGATCTCCGTTTGAACTATTGGTGGCATGGTATGAAGAGGAGCATGGCTCGGAGTGTGGCCAAGTGTCTGGTTTGCCAGCAGGTAAAGGCGGAGCATCAGCGTACGACAGGGTTGCTACAACTATCTCCGATTCCGGAGTGGAAGTGGCAACATATCACTATGGACTTTGTGATTGGACTGCCTCGGAGTCCGAAGCAGAATGACGTGATTTGGGTGATCGTAGACCGGTTAACCAAATCAACGCACTTTATTCCTTTCCGAGTAGGACAGTCCACTGAGACGCTAGCGAGGAGATATATGGAGGTAAATCATTTACTCTCCGTTTCTATGTCATTTTCTCTAGTTTAGATAGTGATGTAACGTGAATCGTGCAGGAGATCGTACGACTTCACGGAGTCCCTATGAGTATCGTGTCAGATAGAGACACGAGATTCACGTCTCAGTTTTGGCAGAGTCTGCAGAAGAGCTTGGGTACGAGTCTGAGTTTTAGTACGGCGTACCACCCGTAAACAGATGGCCAGTTCGAGAGGACGATTCATATTTTGGAGGACATGCTGAGAGCGTGCATGTTGGACTTCAAGGGTGTAGGATCCTGTCAAAACAAGGACGTTAGGATCGAATAATAAAGTAGAGACTTACGCTTGCGTATGCGGCACCGTAATCTCGGAACTTCGCCCTCGGATTCGCCACAACGGTCAGTACTTCGTCACAGAGGATCGAAGCAGAGTTTCACCGCCTAAATCTCTATTTAGAAGATGATTTTAATGGAAGGGAGAAGAAGAACACAAGTTTCCTTATGCAAACTTATGGCATGGTTAGATTAGTGTAAAAGGCATACCCTTGGGTCCTATTTATAGGCTTTAGGGGTAGTTATTGTAGGAAATAACCAATTATAAGCTTATTAGCCTATATTAGCCCTTTTACTTATCCTCTTCTTCATTCACTTATCGAGTGCCTTTATGCACTTATAAAGTGACTTTTTCCACTTATCGAGTGGTCCTTTTCACAAGAGAAAAGGTTCCCTTTGTGCACGCTTCGTACACGCGACATCTGAGGTCCGTATACCCTCATACATCCCCTCATGGGTGTATTCATGTCGTCCATATCCAACATCTCCCACTCACACTTGAGGGGATTATAAGGAAACATCTTTCCTTTAACTCTTCTGTTTATCATACCGAGAAATAGGCCGTGTGACCGTCATGTGCATAGAGTCCGCTGTTGTGCACTTGTTAGAGATACACAACACTCCTCAAGGTGCAAAGTTGAGTAGATCAACGCATGCTTTACCCTAGATTATCTCTTCACATTTCTTATACTTTATATTCAACAATTGAATCCCATCTGGATTACAATTGGCTGGCCAGCTTTGAATCTCTAAAGTCCAAATGTGAATATGAAATCAATCTTCCTCTTCTTGCGATCCTTTCGATCTTGACTTGACTTGCTTTTCTAACATGCCCCACCGGACCGAATTGACCATAGTCCATAAGTAACATGCTAAGATAGCAATCACCCAGTCAAATCTAAAGGAACCAATTAGAGTCCATAAGGGTAACGAGTTAAGACCCATGTGGTCTTTGGGTCTCACATAATAGTAAACACAATTTACTATTCTAACCCAATGGTCAAATGCATACGTAGTATGAATACGTATTACAACATCACTCCTTTCCCAGGGAGCGTATGTCTTAATGATGTTGTAAGGATGATGATCAGACACCACAATGTCTGATTTTAAGTCCCTTTTACTACTCAAATCATCTTCTGGACCCACATCCCGCATAAGATAGATATGATTTAATAATCCTATTAGATCTTTTGTAAGCATCCATATGATGCAGATCTTTCATATGACCATTTTGTTTAAGTCATGACTCTAAATCATCCGTCTGACGATTTTGACTTTAAACAGGTCTCATCTTTATTCTATCCATCTGATATAATAAAGGCGGTTGCTCATGTGAGAGAGCCAACCTCAATCTGTCCGACATACTAGAAAACCAGCTGAGATTTAAAAAAATGTACACAAACATTTTCAAGAAATTCATATGCAATGTTGAAAAGAACTCGTTCTTTCATTAAATTTGATCTTTTACAGACATGTGAATTTACATTGATACAACTCATCTCTTACACAATCCTTGAGATGACAAGTGTTTGTAAAACACATCTCTGCGGATCGCCTTCGTAAGCGGATCCGCTATCATCTCATGCGTAGATATGTACCTTATGTCTACCTTCTTGGTTTTATCATATTCTTTTGCAAATTTGTAGCGGATATCTATGTGTTTGGTCTTAAAATGGAATTTTGGATCTTTGACATAGGCTATAGATACTTGACTGTCACTGTGTATTGGTACATCACCTAAGTCATTTGCATCAATTAGCCTGTCTAAGAATTTCCTAAGCCAAACAGCCTCTTGGACTGCCATGCTAAATGCTACAAACTCGGCTTCCATAGTTAAAAGTGCGATGCAGGATTGTTTCTTGCTACTCCAGGATATTGCACCAGATCCGAGTAGAAAAACATATCCTGAGGTCGATCGTCGCTCATCGAGATCACCCGTCCAATCAGCATCAGTGTAGCCTTCGAGCCTCAAGGCATCTCCTTGATAGCATAAAGCATAGTCTGCAATTCCTTTAAGATATCACATTATCCTCTTAACCGCTTTCCAGTGTACTTGCCCTGGATTGGATTGGTAACGACTTACCATTCCAACGGCAAAACAGATGTCCGGTCTTGTACACATCATAGCGTACATAAGACTACCAACTGCACTGGAATATGGAACTTTTTCCATAATTTCCTTTTCCTTTTGGTTCTTTGGACATGATTTCAGACATAAATTATCGCATTTGCTTATAGGAGTATCAATGGACTTACAGTCCTGCATATTAAAACGTTCTAGAACCTTCTTTATATAAGTCTCTTGTGAAAGAGAAAGAAGTTTCTTTGAACGATTCCTTGAAATCTTAACTCCAAGGATATATGCGGCTTCTCCCATGTCTTTCATCTCAAAAACTGATGAAAGCCAAGCCTTGATATCCATCACAAAGCCCTTGTCATTTCCGGCTATTAAAATGTCATCTACATATAGAGACATAATAACGTACTTGCTCTTAATCCTCTTGATATATACACAGTTGTCTTCATCAAGCATGGAAAAACCATTTGATAAGATAACTTCTTGAAATCATATATACCATTGCCTCGAGGATTGTTTAAGACCATATATGGACTTACGAAGTTTACAAACCTTATGTTCATTTCCTTCTTTTACAAACCCTGTTGGTTGTTCCATATAGATCTCCTCGTCCAATTCTCCATTGAGAAAGGCAGTCTTTGTTGGGAATTGGGCGTTCCCTTAGGGCACAAAAACTATAGTCCCGTCCTAAGTCGGACGGAACATAGACAGGAAAATCAAAAAGCAGCGGAAGAAAAACAGTTAATCTAAATTAACATGCAAGTTAAAACAATTTTAACTTGGCCCTAAGGTCCAAGACCCTATGCCAAGATCTATGCCGACTTGGGATGGATCTGACCATCCCAAGAAGGATCTAGCCTACTGCGATAAAACTAAACTAATGCTAAAAAACACTTTAACCACATACCCAGAATCTCAGCCCTGGAGCAGGCGAGATGTTCCGCGCCGTCTTCCGAGCTGCTCCCGTCCCACGCCGAGCCGCTCCTCGAACCGCTCCCCGAACCGCTCCTCGAACCGCTCCGCATCCCGAGGCGATCAATCCCCGTGCCGCCGAGCCAACCACGCGCCGAAGAAAGTTTCACGCGAGTGAAACCTCCGCCAAGATTTCAGATCCAGAATCCGAACTCCTTTGTGGCTTTGCTAGAGCCCTCAGGAGTAAGGCAGAAAATTAGGGAGATAGAGAAATATTTATTTAAGCCAAGATCCGAGCGTGCTCCAACATTTACGAGAGCCGCTCAGATCTAGAGCTTGGGACGAGTTTTGAGGAAGGGGGGAGACCCCTATTTATATAGGCGGCGGACTCTCCCCTTTTCTCAAAATCCGATGTGGGACTAAATGATGAGTTAATTAAAATCAAGTTAGTTTGCACTTCACAAAGTGCAAACTTCCGTGAATTTTAACTCACTCACCGTTGAGCTTCAAGATCGATACAACCTATCAATACGACAAGCGTTCAACGGTGAACGCATAGGAAAAAACGGTTCGTCAATCGGAGTTCGTTTGACCCTCCAATTGTGTGTCCAAAGATCAGCCCTAGGCTAGTTTTTCACAAAAACTGAGCCGTCAAAAATGCCCATCAAACCTAGGGTTCCACACCCAGAGGTGGGACCCACAAGTCTAACTGGGCGCCCAAACCCAGACCTGGGCACGGGCGCCCAAGTCTGGGCTCGGGCGCCCAGGCGCCCAGGCGCCCAGGCACCTGGCGCCCAGGCGCCAGGCGGGCGCCTGGCGGGCGCCTGGCGGGCGCCTGGCGGGCGCCTGGCGGGCGCCTGGCGGGCGCCTGGCGGGCGCCTGGGCCGGGCGCCCAAGGCGCCCGGCCCAGGGCGCCCGGCCCAGGGCGCCTGGGCGCCCAGGCGCCCAGGGCGCCTGGGCTCCCAGGCGCCCAGGCCCGTCTGGGCGCAGGCCCAGGCGCCCAGCGCCTGGGCCTGTGCCCAGGCCTGGCTGCCTGGGTTCCTGGCTCAGCCAAGTCTGGCCAGGCACCCAGGCCAGACTTGGTCAGGTCTGGGTCAGCCTGGTCTGACCCGGTCTGATCTGTTTGGCTGTTTTGGCTCTAACTTGAGCATCCGGTGTCCGATTTGGACGCCGTTCGAACCTGGGTCTAGACCGGGACATTCCCGTCTTACCCGTGAACTTTTCCTTGCGTTTATATTATAAAATATTGTATTAAACAATTTAATACACATTTAATCGCTTTTGCATCAAATGCAAAATAGTCCCTATCTAAGCTTAAATTATCACATTGCATCAAATGCAATTATCTCTTCTTTTGCATCAAATGCAAATATTCTCCCTAACTATTTTCTACCTATTACTAGACGAAGCGTTGCACTCTGTGTGAGACCCTACAGCCTGACCCTTACAACAGGTTGGGCTCGAAGCCCTGTACGGCAGTGACCACGAGCAGTGGTTGCCGTCCCTGCTTCAGGAATCATCATTATGTGGTTAACTCATTGGCATGAGTATTGTCGGGACCACCTGACTGTTTCCGTGATGAATTCCGCAGTTATAGTCTCTTCGTCTTAAATATGTCGTTCGGATCAAGTCTGGGGTACGGTCAAACTGTCAACCCCAATAACTTGACTCCGGTTAGTTTCTATCGATCTTTAGTCAACTAATGTTGGACTTCTTCCAACATACTCTGCGCAGAGATTTTTACTAAAGACCGAACTAACTCTACGACACTAACTCCCATTGACCGGGAGAGACGAATCCTCTCTTGGTCATTACTCGCCTCGTACGTTTCAAGTGACACCCAATCAAAAGACCTTTCGACAGGCCTTGCCTCGAAGCTAGGTCAGTTGATCTAAGTGGCACCGTTCACGCACAGGTCCGTCAAAATGACCTCAAGTCAAAAGACCAACTATCCTATCATCACTCAGAGTTATCATTGACAGATTGGTCAATATAACCATATGATAACTCTAGTGGATCGTTCAGTGAACTCATTCTAATGAGCACCTGTGTCTCGTCTTCGATTTCGCCAAGTCAAGCGATCATGAGATCATCGCCACCGTTAAACGGTGAAGACTAAGACACAATGGTCTATCCGATGTTTCGATATCCTTGTCTCGAAACATCTACGACCACGAACCATTCTAGACTTATGCTACAGACGGTCAAATGTTTCTCCATGATCGAGATACTCATCTCGATACCCATTTGACCTTGCATAAAGTCTCAGGACTTTACCTAAGTTGATATCTAATGTTAACTACATTACAATATAACTTAGATAAATTATTACCAAACAGCTTACTGTTATTTCGAACAAGATGTTTGTGCTATTCACACAGGAATAAATGGCCTTGAGGGCATCATATTCCTACATCTCCCACTTGCACTCAGGCCCATTTATCTTGATATCTAATATCGTTTTTACACATAAGTTTTCCCGACTTCATGTGGTAGAGCCTTCGTGAGTGGATCTGCTAAAACCGTCTACACTATAGACTTAAGGGGTTTCTATGTTTATGTTAGACTAACCTTTTGAATCTCATTCAAATAATTCATTTGGTCTGTCGGAATCTATAATACTTTATTTCCCTGGATCTTATCCAGTTCATCGTACTTTACGATAATCATTTAAATTAGTTACTGGTCATTTCAAATGGTTCATATCCATTTCTGATAAATAATCAAACTCTTTGATTACTTAATCAGAATATATGTTCCATCTCTTTGATGCCTCGCATGTAATTTACACGCTCCCACTAACCTTGAAAACTCTTTGGCTAATTCATATAAGTTGGTTCGTCTAAATCACATTTAGAAAAACGAACTTATAAGTGAAGGCGCAAATTTTCATGGTCAACTTGAGCATTTACATCGAGCTTTGGTCCGAGTACATCTGTTGGCGAAACCGGTTTCATCATAATCCGTTTTAAAGAAATTAGGATGAAAACCGTTCCCGTCCAACATTATTGTACTTCACTATTTTCTTTTCTGCACCAATCTTTCAATTTAAAGATTTACTTGCAGAAAGTGAGGAAACATTTTCCTTGGGCACGTAAACTAAATTCTCAAATTTATTTACGCACACGGACCTGCATCAAGTTTTAAATCGGAGTTACTACTCCGAATATCATCCTAGAAGTTGACTGAGTCATCATCAGTTATGATGTCTAACTCGACAATCCGTCTCACGAGATTCGAGTAATAATACAACTTCCTTACGATTGATTTATTGAATATATTATTGATAATGTCCTTATAGAACATTATCAAAACCTAGGCATTACTATCTGGGATTTAACCCAGAGGGAGGAGTTAACTCAGAGTCACTTATTTATGGATCGCACCAAGTCTAACTAAGTGTGATTCATACCTTTTAACACTCTGATGTGTTAACAGACTTGATCTGAGAGAAAATCACATTTTCTTTTAATTACACAAGATTTTATTTAGCTAAGTATTTGACCATTCGATCTAATCGAATCAGTTTAAATACTTTCGTCATTTTATCAGACTTGCGTTTCATCAAGAACACGTGTCTTAGTAAAATATACGAATAACTTATTTTGGTTAATCTAGACTCGGGTACATCAGTATGTACTAGACTGAGTTCGACAACTCATTCTCCCACTGTCTCACAGATGGGTTTCGGCCATTGTATCTAAGAGGCTAAGACTCACAAGTTTCCGTAGACTTCATAATACGAGAGGTCAGACCCCTCTTTATGTGACTTGTGAAGCTTAATCTCTAGATACGGCCTAGTCTAATTTTACCATATAAGTTTGCTAATATCTTGTGTATTTATATTAACATTTAATATATATTTAGTTATTTACAAATTACTTAACACAAAACATTACTTCAGAAGCAATGTGACGACATTCGTCAAAATGTGTTAAATGTCTTTTGTATAATAATTCATTCTGAAATCGTGACATCAAAATATGTCGCATTTTCATTTCCTCCTACTTATGCCTTTACTAATGATAAATTAAACTAACTTTCTCAATTGACTTTCCGAAGTGCCTTCTTCCCTTTTCTAAATCACATTTAGATATTAACATAAATAAATAGATATGCAAGCAACTTATGTATCCAAACGCTTGAGCTTTGCAATCTTGAGTGTAGCTCAAGAAGTTGCTTGTCTCAAGATCCGGTTGGGATACATAGTCTTGCATCGCCCATGTACTCGTATTCGACTCAAACGGTTTGATCGAATTTTCGAACTTTGCGGATCAAAATTGTTTGTCCATACAACCTTGAGGGTAGCTCGACAAATTGTAGGGAGAAACATACTTTGAATGTCCTATATGTTCAAGCTGCCTCATATAGAGACGCGTGACATGTAGCTTTAATTTATTTGTTGGACCCAGAACTTAATGAAATCATATTTCTTAAGTCTGTTCTTTAGAAGGTCATTTAATGTCAATGAGAGTATAGTTTTAATTCTATCAATTAGAATTTAACTCGATATTCAATTAATCAACTTATTGACCAATTAACTTATTAAAATATTATATTTTAATTCCTACGATAAACATAGTCTTGCCCTAGTTTTAGCATATGTTCAATATTAAATATAGGTAGATTGGCTTTTATCTATCTATACCCTCCCACTATTTTTACGATCGTTTTAAAGCTTAATAACGAACGATTTAATCGAATTAAAAATTAATGGGTAAGAGTTCCAATCACCTTGAGTCTAAACAACCTTGAGTGTAGCTCAACAAGTTGATTGACTCTGCGATCGGAAGATGACTCTTCATCGATCATATCGGATATGACTCTCTTAATCGGTTTTTGCCCCTAGCCATTCGTGATCATGAGTGTGCTCATCCAAATCACCATGTCTAGTCTAGTCGGACCCTTGTTTTCATGTCTAGCCTGACTTGCCCCTCAGCTCGGTGTATGCACGACACGTCGGTTTGGGTCAGGTCTTAGACTACATCTAGTCAGACTACATCGTTGACTTAACTTACGCCGGCGCTCGGGGTACGAGACGACGGTTAGGGTTAGTCAAGATTTCATCTTATGTATTTAAGGAGTTAGTTTCTACAGGGTTGCCGTGTCACAGCTTGAGTGTATCTCAACAACTATAACACGGGCCCTATAGTTGCTAACCCCTAAAACAAGGAGGGCTACGGCTAATCTTGAAAAAGATCATTAACGTATTTGACTTAGATATAGTCCAGGGTGTCATACAATCATGATTCGCGACATTGCGGTCCAGCGGAACTCAGCCAGGGAATTGACTAAGCCAGGATCACTACCCCTTGGACTAGCAAGGGTTGACCCAGAACTCTTAGCCAAGCACATTGACTGGATCATGGTCCATTGAATGAAGCTTGTCATTTTTGTATGTATGCCATAGACTAAACAGCTTTTATTAACAACTAATTAATCCTATCAACTAGTTGAATCCTTAAATTCAAAATTTTAGGATGTGTTTAATAACTTTTATTAAGTCCTTATCAACTATAAGGTTCACGTGCTACCCTAATCGTTATTAGGTTTTTAATAAATTATTAACAACGCTAGAAGCGAAGTCCTTTAATGAAAATTAATTATAACAATTAGAATTTGAAAATTCATTTAAAGGACTACCCTAATCAGGAATTAGGTCTTTAATATTGTTGTTAATGATTTATTAAAGCATAGCATGTCATTAAAATTCAAGTAATAAATTTTAATCATTTTTAATGGCTAACCTAAAGGGGTTGTCTTGTGTTATCAAATAAGGGACAAGATGTCAAGCCATTAAAATAAAGCTACACTAATTTATCGCATAAAGATAGTGCATAACTATTTAACATTTAAATATACTAAGTTTATCGCATAAACAATTTTTGCATGCAAACATAAATTTAACAATTAAATTTAAAATATGATTTTGAAATTATTTTATTTTTATCTCATAAAAACTTAATTTTAAAATCATAAATTTGCATGCTACTTAAAAAAAATTTATCGCATAAAAATTTTAATCTTTAAAATCAGTTTTAAAATTATCTCATAAAATTAAAACATCATTTTAAAACTTTCAAGCTTAAAAATTTATCAAATAAAATTTTAGGCAATTTAAACTTATCGCATAAATTTTAAAAGATTTAAAATTGGTTTTAAAAATTATCACATAAATTTTAAAATGTCATTTTAAAAAATTTCCATGTTCAAAATTTATCAAAAAGAATTTTTGAACATCTAAAACATTTTTAAAATATTATCTCATAACTTTAAAAACTTTTGAAAGTATTTAAAAGCATTAACACGTTTAATCAAATCGCAGTACCTAGATCGCTACGCAAAACCTCGCTCTGATACCACTGTTGGGAATTGGGCGTTCCCTTAGGGCACAAAAACTATAGTCCCGTCCTAAGTCGGACGGAACATAGACAGGAAAATCAAAAAGCAGCGGAAGAAAAACAGTTAATCTAAATTAACATGCAAGTTAAAACAATTTTAACTTGGCCCTAAGGTCCAAGACCCTATGCCAAGATCTATGCCGACTTGGGATGGATCTGACCATCCCAAGAAGGATCTAGCCTACTGCGATAAAACTAAACTAATGCTAAAAAAACACTTTAACCACATACCCGGAATCTCAGCCCTGGAGCAGGCGAGATGTTCCGCGCCGTCTTCCGAGCCGCTCCCGTCCCACGCCGAGCCGCTCCTCGAACCGCTCCCCGAACCGCTCCTCGAACCGCTCCGCATCCCGAGGCGATCAATCCCCGTGCCGCCGAGCCAACCACGCGCCGAAGAAAGTTTCACGCGAGTGAAACCTCCGCCAAGATTTCAGATCCAGAATCCGAACTCCTTTGTGGCTTTGCTAGAGCCCTCAGGAGTAAGGCAGAAATTTAGGGAGATAGAGAAATATTTATTTAAGCCAAGATCCGAGCGTGCTCCAACATTTACGAGAGCCGCTCAGATCTAGAGCTTGGGACGAGTTTTGAGGAAGGGGGGAGACCCCTATTTATATAGGCGGCGGACTCTCCCCTTTTCTCAAAATCCGATGTGGGACTAAATGATGAGTTAATTAAAATCAAGTTAGTTTGCACTTCACAAAGTGCAAACTTCTGTGAATTTTAACTCACTCACCGTTGAGCTTCAAGATCGATACAACCTATCAATACGACAAGCGTTCAACGGTGAACGCATAGGAAAAAACGGTTCGTCAATCGGAGTTCGTTTGACCCTCCAATTGTGTGTCCAAAGATCAGCCCTAGGCTAGTTTTTCACAAAAACTGAGCCGTCAAAAATGCCCATCAAACCTAGGGTTCCACACCCAGAGGTGGGACCCACAAGTCTGACTGGGCGCCCAAACCCAGACCTGGGCACGGGCGCCCAAGTCTGGGCTCGGGCGCCCAGGCGCCCAGGCGCCCAGGCACCTGGCGCCAGCCTGGCGCCAGGCGCCAGGCGGGCGCCTGGCGGGCGCCTGGGCCGGGCGCCCAAGGCGCCCGGCCCAGGGCGCCTGGGCTCCCAGGCGCCCAGGCCCGTCTGGGCACAGGCCCAGGCGCCCAGCGCCTGGGCCTGTGCCCAGGCCTGGCTGCCTGGGTTCCTGGCTCAGCCAAGTCTGGCCAGGCACCCAGGCCAGACTTGGTCTGGTCTGGGTCAGCCTGGTCTGACCCGGTCTGATCTGTTTGGCTGTTTTGGCTCTAACTTGAGCATCCGGTGTCCGATTTGGACGCCGTTCGAACCTGGGTCTAGACCGGGACATTCCCGTCTTACCCGTGAACTTTTCCTTGCGTTTATATTATAAAATATTGTATTAAACAATTTAATACACATTTAATCGCTTTTGCATCAAATGCAAAATAGTCCCTATCTAAGCTTAAATTATCACATTGCATCAAATGCAATTATCTCTTCTTTTGCATCAAATGCAAATATTCTCCCTAACTATTTTCTACCTATTACTAGACGAAGCGTTGCACTCTGTGTGAGACCCTACAGCCTGACCCTTACAACAGGTTGGGCTCGAAGCCCTGTACGGCAGTGACCACGAGCAGTGGTTACCGTCCCTGCTTCAGGAATCATCATTATGTGGTTAACTCATTGGCATGAGTATTGTCGGGACCACCTGACTGTTTCCGTGATGAATTCCGCAGTTATAGTCTCTTCGTCTTAAATATGTCGTTCGGATCAAGTCTGGGGTACGGTCAAACTGTCAACCCCAATAACTTGACTCCGGTTAGTTTCTATCGATCTTTAGTCAACTAATGTTGGACTTCTTCCAACATACTCTGCGCAGAGATTTTTACTAAAGACCGAACTAACTCTACGACACTAACTCCCATTGACCGGGAGAGACGAATCCTCTCTTGGTCATTACTCGCCTCATACGTTTCAAGTGACACCCAATCAAAAGACCTTTCGACAGGCCTTGCCTCGAAGCTAGGTCAGTTGATCTAAGTGGCACCGTTCACGCACAGGTCCGTCAAAATGACCTCAAGTCAAAAGACCAACTATCCTATCATCACTCAGAGTTATCATTGACAGATTGGTCAATATAACCATATGATAACTCTAGTGGATCGTTCAGTGAACTCATTCTAATGAGCACCTGTGTCTCGTCTTCGATTTCGCCAAGTCAAGCGATCATGAGATCATCGCCACCGTTAAACGGTGAAGACTAAGACACAATGGTCTATCCGATGTTTCGATATCCTTGTCTCGAAACATCTACGACCACGAACCATTCTAGACTTATGCTACAGACGGTCAAATGTTTCTCCATGATCGAGATACTCATCTCGATACCCATTTGACCTTGCATAAAGTCTCAGGACTTTACCTAAGTTGATATCTAATGTTAACTACATTACAATATAACTTAGATAAATTATTACCAAACAGCTTACTGTTATTTCGAACAAGATGTTTGTGCTATTCACACAGGAATAAATGGCCTTGAGGGCATCATATTCCTACAGTCTTTACATCCATCTGATGTAATTCGAGGTCTAAGCAAGCTACCATAGCCAGAATCAGGCGAATCGAGGTAAAACGAACAACATGTGAGAAAGTCTCTTCGTAGTCTATCCCTTCCTGTTGCGTAAAACCTTTCGCGACAAGGCGAGCTTTATATCTGTCTATAGAGCCATCAGCCTTATGCTTGATCTTGAGAACCCATTTGTTCCCAATATCTCTACGTCCTCTGGGTAAGTCAACTAAGTCCCAGACTTGGTTAACTTTCATGGATTTCAACTCTTCCTTCATCGCTTCCATCCATTTGTCTTTCGCAGGGCATGATACGGCCTGTTTGAAAGTAGCAGGCTCGTCATCATCCTGTAGTAAAGTCATAAAGGTTTGCAGAAATTCATCCTCAAATCTTAGAGGAGCCAACCTTGTACGATTACTACGTCGTATTTGAGATTCTTCAAGTCCTTGTTGACTCGAATTTAGATCAATTCTAACATCATTCCCACTTGGAATGTCGTTAGAAATGCTCCCACCTGGATCATTATTCCCGTATGGAATAGGATTTGCGTCATTCGTATCATCCATTGGTGAAGTTTGAAACGTATTTTCATCTTCACCAAGAATTCTCCCACTCGATTGAGGTAATCCTTCTTGATCATTAACCTCAAATAGAGATAAGTCTTGACTTATCTCGCCCTGTCTTGGAAACTCGTTTTTCCAAGAAAGTGACATCCCTCGACTCAAATTCAATTAGACCTCCATTGTCTTTCTGACTAATGAAAACATAACCTTTGGAGTTTTCTGAGTATCGTATAAAGATACATTTCCTTCCCCGTGGCCCAAGTTTGCCATACTTGTGGGAGGAAATATGTGCGTAGGATGCACATCCCCAAGGTTTTAAAATGTTTAAGTCAGGAGACCTTTGGTTCCACAACTCATAAGGAGTGGAGCTAACTGATTTCGAGGGTACGCGGTTTAAAATGAAAGTGGCCGTCAATAATGCATCACCCCAAAAGGTGATCGGCAAGTTAGCTTGCGCCATCATTGAACGGACCATTTCCATTAAAGTCCTATTCCTCCTTTCTGCAACACCATTTTGTTGCGGAGTATAAGGCATAGTTACCTGATGAACTATGCCTTTTTCATCACAAAGTTCTTTAAAACTTGTTGATTGATATTCACCGCCCCTATAGATTCGCAAGACCTTAATCTTGCGATCTAATTGATTTTTCACCAAACTCATATAGTTTTTAAAGCAGGTTAATGCTTCACTTTTGTGGGATATCAAATAGATCTGACCGAATCGGGTGAAATCATCAATAAAAGTGATGAAATAGGACTTCCCGCGTCTTGTCTTGACATTTATCGGACCACATATGTCCGAATGGATGAGCTGTAATGGAACCTCGGCCCTTGTGCCGGTTCCAAACGGCTTGCGACAAGATTTCCCTACAAGGCAATGTTCGCAAGTCGACATATCTGAAGGGTTTTCTGGGACCCTTAGGGCACAAAAACTCTGTCCCGTCCTAAGTCAGACGGAACATAGACAGAAATGCAGCGAAAATTTTTTATGTTAATCTAATTAACATGCAACCCTAAGGAACCAGACCCTATTAGCCATGATCTCTGCCAACTTGGGGTGGATCTGACCACCCCAAGAGGGATCTAACTACTGCGAATAATTAAATGAAAAACTTAAACACATACCCGGAATCTCAGCCCTGGGGCAGGCGAGATGTTCCGCACCGTCTTCCGAGCTGCTCCCGTCCCACGCCGAGCCGCTCCTTGAACCGCTCCCCGAACTGCTCCTCGAACCGCTCCGCATCCCGAGGCGATCAATCCCATGTCGCCGAGCCAACCACGTGCCGAAGAAAGTTTCACGCGAGTGAAAACCTCCGCCTAGATTTCGGATCTGAATCCGAACTCCTTTGCGGCTTTGCTAGAGCCCTCAGGAGCAAGGCAGAAATTTATAGGGAGAGGAGAAATATTAATTTAGCTTAGATCCGAGCGTGCTCCAACATTTACGAGAGCCGCTCAGATCTAGAGCTTGGGACGAGTTTAGAGGAAGGGGCAGACCCCTATTTATATAGGCGGCTGACCCCTCCTCTCTACTCAATTTCCGATGTGGGACTAAAGTTGGAGTTAATTTAATTCAATTTAGTTTGCCTTTCACAAAGGCTAAACTTCCGTGAATTTTAACTCCCTCACCGTTGAACTTCATGATTGATACAACCTATCAATACGAAGGGTGTTCAACGGTGAACGCATAGGAAAAAACCGTTCGTCAATCGGAGTTCGTTTGACCCTCCAATTGACCGTCCAAAGATCAGCCCAAACAATGTATTTCATAAATACAGGCAGCCATCAGCAAGAAAACGCACCTAGGGTTCGCAACCCTAGGTGTGGGGCCCACACAGGGGCCCCACGTGTCCGTCACGCGCGCGCAGCCTGAGGGGCGCGTGCAAGGCACGCGCCCGCAAGCGCGTGCCAAGCACGCGCCACTACAGGGCGCTGGCACCCTGCGGCGCGTACAAGGCACACGCCCGCAGGCGCGTGCCAAGCACGCACCGGCAGGGCGCTGAGCGCCCTGCGGGCGCAGGGTCACAGGCGCCCCTTTCGGGGCGCCTCCCCTTCCTGCTGCAAACAGGGCCCGGCCCTTTGGGCCGGGCCAATAAGGCCTCCTCCTTTTTTGTTGTTGTTTTCCAAACACAAAAAATGGACAGCCTTTTGTTTGGGCCTGATTTCTTTGGGCTTCTATTTAAACACTTTAAATAGACTTATTGAGCTCATTTGAACTCCGTTTCTGATGCGGTTTGAACATGCGTTAAGAGCAGGATGAACCCGTCTTACCAGTAACCTTTTCCTTGCGTTTATTTTATTAAATATTGTCTTAAACTATTTAAAACACATTTAATCTATTTTGCATCATATGCAAATAAGTCCCTATCTAGGCTTAAATTATCGTTTGCATCAAATACAAATGATCCGAGGGCATATTCCTCTACATCTCCCACTTGCACTCAGGATCATTTATCCCGAATGCAGGAGATGATTACAAACATCTTTTGCAATATTTTATCTCCTGCATCAAATGCAAATTATTCTCCCTAACTAATTTCTACCTATTACTAGACGAAGATCGCACTCTGTGTGAGACCCTACAGCCTGACCATTACAACAGGTTGGGCTCGAAACCCTATACGGCAGTGACCACGAGCAGTGGTTGCCGTCCCTGCTTCAGGAATCATCATTATGTGGTTGACTCATTGACATGAGTATTGTCGGGACCACCCTGACTGTTTCCGTGATGAATTCCGCAGTTATAGTCTCTTCGTCTAAACTATGTCGTGTAGATCAAGTCTAGGGTACGGTCAAACTGTCAACCCCAATAACTTGACTCCGGTTAGTTTCTATTGATCTTTAGTCAAATAATGTTGGACTTCTTCCAACAAACTCTGGCCAGAGATTTTACTAAAGACCGAACTAACCCTGCAACACTAACTCCCATTGACCGGGAGAGACGAATCCTCTCTTGGTCATTACTCTCCTCATACACTTCAAGTGTCACCCAATCAAAGACCTTTCGACAGGCCTTGCCTCGAAGCTAGGTCAATTGATCTAAGTGGCACCGTTCATGCACAGGTTCGTCAAAATGACCTCAAGTCAAAAGACCAACTAGCCTATTATCACTCAGAGTCATTATTGACAGATTGGTCAAGATAACCATATGATAACTTTTGTGGATCGTTCAATGAACTCATTCTCTAATGAGCACCTGTGTCTCGTCTACGACTTCTCCAAGTCAAGCGATCATGAGATCATCGCCACCGCTAAACGGTGAAGACTAAGACACAATGGTCTATCCGATGTTTCGATATCCTTGTCTCGAAACATCTACGACCACGAACCCTTTTAGACTTATGCTACAGACGGTCAAACATTTCTCCATGATCGAGATACTCATCTCGATACCTGTTTGACCTCACATGAAGTCTCAGGACTTTACCTAAGTTAATATCCAATGTTAACTACATTATAACATAACTTTAGATAAATTTTTACCAAACAGCTTACTGTTATTTCGAACAAGACGTTTGTGCTATTCACACACAGAGATAGATTGCATCGAAGGTATCTTCTCTCAACATCTCCCACTTGCACTCAGGCCCATTTATCTCGGTATCTAATACCGTTTTTACACATAAGTTTTCCCGACTTCATGTGGTAGAGCCTTCGTGAGTGGATCTGCTAAAACCGTCTACACTATAAACTTAAGGGGTTTCTATGTTCATATTAGACCAACCATTTGAATCTCATTCAAATAATTCATTTGGTCTGTCGGAATCCATAATATTTTTATTTACTTGGATCTTATCCAGTTCATCGTACCTTACGATGATTAGTTATTGGTCATTTCAATCGGCTCATATCTATTTCTGACAAAGTATTAAACTCTTTTGGTCACTCCGTCAAAAATATATGTTCCATCTCTTTGATGCCTTGCATGTAATTTATACGCTCTCACTGACCTTGAAAACTTTCTGGCCAATTCATATAAGTTGGTTCGTCTAAATCATATTTAGAAAAACGAACTTATAAGTGAATGCTCAAATTTCCATGGTCAACTTGAGCGTTTACATCGAGCTTGGTCCGAGTAGATCTGTACACATCTGCTGGTGAAAACGGTTTCATAATAATCCATTTTTAGGAATTACTATGGAAAAACCGTTCTCGACCAACATGATTGTACTTCACTATTTTCTTTTCTGCACCAATCTTTCAACTTAAAGATTTACTTGCAGTAAGTGAGGAAACATTTTCCTTGGGCACGTAAACTAAATTCCAAAATTTATTTACGCACACGAACCTATTCTGGTTGCATCAAGTTTTAAATCGGAGTTACTACTCCGAATTTTATCCTAGAAGTTGATTGAGTCATCATCAGTTATGATGTTTAACTCGACTCTTCGTCTAACGAAATTCGAGAAATTATACAATTTCATAATGATTGATTTAATGAATATCTTATTGATAATGTCCTCATAGAACATTATCAAAAAACTAGGCATTACAATCCGGGACTTAACCCAGAGGGAGGACTTAACTCAGAGTCACTTGCTATGGATCGCACCAAGTCTAACTCAGTGTGATTCATATTTTTAACACACGGATGTGTTAACAGACTTGACCTGAGAGAAAATCACATATTCTTTTAATTACGCAAGATTTTATGTAGTCAATATTCGACCATTCGATCTAATCGAATCAGTTTAAATACTTTAGTCATTTCGTTCTTTATTTTATCAGACTTGTGTTTCATCAAGAACACGTGTCTTAATAAAATATACGAATAACTTATTTTGGTTAATCTAGACTCGAGTACATCAGTATGTACTAGACTGAGATCGACAACTCATTCTCCCACTGTCTTACAGATGGGGTTCGGCCATTATATCTAAGAGGGTAAGATTCACAAGTGTCTGCAGACTTCATAATACGAGAGGTCAGACCCCTCTTTATGTGACTTGTGAAGCTTAGTCTCTCGATACGGCCTAGTCTATTTTGCCATATAAGTTTGCTACTATCTTGTGTATTTATATACTAACATTTAATATATTTATTATCATTATACATTTTACTCATTGCTTCAGAAGCAATGTGACGACATTCGTCAAAATGTGTTAACCAATAATTATGAAATCGTGACATCAAAATATGTCACATTTTCATTTCTTCCTCCTTATGCCTTTACTAATGATAAATTAAACTAAATTTCTCAATTGACTTGCCGGAGTGCCTTCTTCCTTTTTTAAATCACATTTAGATATTAATTAGCCCAACATAAATAAATAGCTATACAAGCATCTCATGTATCCAAACGCCTGAGAGTGGTAATCTTGAGTGTAGCTCAAGAATTTGCTTGTCTTAAGGTCCGGTTGGAATACATAGCCTTGCACCGCTCATGCACTCGTATTCGACTCAAACAATTTGATCAAATTCTCGAACTTTGGGGATCAGAATTTGTTTGTCCATACAACCTTGAGGGTAGCTCGACAAGTTGTAGGGAGAAACATACTTCGAATATCCTATATGTTCAAGCTGCCTCATATAGAGACGAGTGACATGTAGCGTGAATTTATTTGTTGGACCCAGAACTTAGTCTGTTCTTTAGAAGGTCATTTTAATGTCAACGAGAATATAGTTTAATCCTATCAATTAGAATTTAACTTGATATTCAATTAATCAACCTATTTGACCAATTAACTAATTCCATTAAAAAATTATATTTTTGATTCCTTTGGTAAATATAGTCTTGCCCTAGTATTGGCATATGTTCAAAATTAAATATAGGTAGAATGCTTTTATCTATCTATATCCTCCCACTATTTTTACGATCGTTTCAAAGCTTAATAACGAACGATTTAATCGAATTAAAATATTTAAAAATTAGTGAAAGAGGGATTCAATCATCCTGAACCTCACAACCTTGAGGAGACTCAACAAGTTGATTGGTTCCATGATTGGTAGACTAACTCTTAGTCAATCACATCACATGTGACTCCCTATCGTTTTTTACCCACAGTCACTTATGATCTTGAGGAGACTCAACAAATCATAATGACTGGTCTAGTCAGACCCTTGATTTTGTGTCCAGATTTGACTTAGATCG
Source organism: Scilla litardierei (assembly GCA_030789695.1). NCBI lineage: Eukaryota > Viridiplantae > Streptophyta > Magnoliopsida > Asparagales > Asparagaceae > Scilla > Scilla litardierei. The sequence goes on from CM061132.1 coordinate 109,150,727, forward strand.
ATGCTCGAGGAGACCCGACGTATCGATTTGGGTCAAGTCTAGACTACATCACATGTATGTTGGTGTTTGTTCCTTAAAGATAAACATGTCATAGCTTGAGGAGACTCAACAACTATAATTGTCTTCTTTGAGTTACCAAGCTCCAAAATCAAGGAGGGATACGGATTAATCTTTAATAAGATTTATAACGCATTGACTAGATATAGTCCAGGGTGTCATACAATCATTATTCGCGACATTGCGGTCCAGCGGAACACAGCCAGGGAATTGACTAAGCCAGGATCACTATCCCTTAAAGGGTGATCCAGAACTCTTAGCCAAGCACATTGACTGGATCATGGTCCATTGAATGAAGCTTGTCATTTTTGTATGTGTGCCATAGACTAAACAGCTTTTATTAACAACTAATTAATCCTATCAACTAGTTGCATCCTTAAATTCAAAATTTTAGGATTTGTTTAATAACTTTTATTAAGTCCTTATCAACTATAAGGTTCACGTGCTATCCTAATCATTATTAGGATTTTAATGAAATATTAACCAACGCTAAAAGCGAAGTCCTTTAATGATTTAATAATAACAATTAAAATTAAAAATCCATTAAAAGGACTACCCTAATCAGGAATTAGGTCTTGAAGCATTGTTAATGTTTTATTAAAACATAGCATGTCATTAAAATTAAATTAATTAATTTTAATCATTACTTAATGGCTAACCTAAAGGGTTGTCTTGTGTTATCAAATAAGGGACAAGAAGACATAGCCATTAAAAATTTACACTAATTTTATCGCATAAAAAGTGTACAACTATTTAACAATTAAATAGGCTAAAGTTTATCGCATAAACAATTTTAGCATGCATACTTAAATTTAACATTTAAATTTAAAAATACGATTTTTAAAACATTTTATTTTATCTCATAAAGTAAAAGCTTGTTTAAAAAATCATAACATTTGCATGCTACTTTAAAATATTTATCGCATAAAAATTTTAAACTTTTAAAATCAGTTTTTAAAAATATCTTATAAATTTAAAACATCATTTAAAAAATTCCATGTTTAAAATTTATCACATAAAATTTTAAACAACATTTTAAACTTATCGCATAAAGTTTTAAAGCTTTAAAACAATTTTAAAATTTATCACATAAATTTAAAAATTCCATTTTAAAACTTTCATGTTTAAAATTTATCATATAAAATTTTAAACAAAAAAAAATTTAAATTTATCGCATAAATTTAAAGAAAACATTTTTCTGTAAAAGCATTCAAATAATAAATTCGCAGTCCTATAACAGCATACAGAGATGGCTTTGATACCAATGAAGGGTTTTCTGGGACCCTTAGGGCACAAAAACTCTAGTCCCGTCCTAAGTCGGACGGAACATAGACAGAAATGCAGCGGAAAATTTTTATGTTAATCTAATTAACATGCAATCCTTAGGAACCAGACCCTATTAGCCATGATCTCTGCCAACTTGGGGTGGATCTGACCACCCAAGAGGGATCTAACTACTGCGAATAATTAAATGAAAAACTTAAACACATTCCCGGAATCTCAGCCCTGGGGCAGGCGAGATGTTCCGCACTGTCTTCCGAGCCGCTCCCGTCCCAAGCCGAGCCGCTCCTTGAACCGCTCCCCGACCTGCTCCTCGAACCGCTCCGCATCCCGAGGCGATCAATCCCATGTCGCCGAGCCAACCACGTGCCAAAGAAAGTTTCACGTGAGTGAAAACCTCCGCCTAGATTTCGGATCTGAATCCGAACTCCTTTGCGTCTTTGCTAGAGCCCTCAAGAGCAAGGCAGAAATTTATAGGGAGATGAGAAATATTAATTTAGCTTAGATCCGAGCGTGCTCCATCATTTACGAGAGCTGCTCAGATCTAGAGCTTGGGACGAGTTTAGAGGAAGGGGGCCGACCCCTATTTATATAGGCGGCTGACCCCTCCCCTCTACTCAATTTCTGATGTGGGACTAAAGTTGGAGTTAATTTAATTCAATTTAGTTTGCCTTTCACAAAGGCTAAACTTCCGTGAATTTTAACTCCCTCACCGTTGAACTTCATGATTGATACAACCTATCAATACGAAGTGTGTTCAACGGTGAACGCATAGGAAAAAACCGTTCGTCAATCGGAGTTCGTTTGACCCTCCAATTGACCGTCCAAAGATCAGCCCAAACAATGTATTTCATACATACATGCATCCGTCAGCAAGAAAACGCACCTAGGGTTCGCAACCCTAGGTGTGGGGCCCACACAGGGGCGCCACGCGTCAGTCACGCACGCACAGCCCGAGGGGCGCGTGCCTGGCACGCGCCCGCGGGCGCGTGCCAAGCACGCGCCACTGCAGGGCGCTGGCGCCTTGCGGCGCGTGCAAGGTACGCGCCCGCAGGCGCGTGCCAAGCACGCGCCCGCCGGCGCATGCCAAGCACGCGCCGACAGGGCGCTGAGCGCCCTGCGGGCGCAGGGTCACAAGCGCCCTTTTCGGGGCGCCTCCCCTTTCTGCTGCAAACAGGGCCCGGCCCTTTGGGCCGGGCCAATAAGGCCTCCTCCTTTTTTTTGTTGTTTTCCAAACACAAAAAATGGACAGCCTTTTGTTTGGGCCTGATTTCTTTGGGCTTCTATTTAAAGACTTTAAATAGACTTATTGAGCTCATTTGAACTCCGTTTCTGACGCGGTTTGAACCTGCGTTAAGAGCAGGATAAACCCGTCTTACCAGTAACCTTTTCCTTGCGTTTATTTTATTAAATATTGTCTTAAACTATTTAAAACACATTTAATCTATTTTGTATCATATGCAAATAAGTCCCTATCTAGGCTTAAATTATCGTTTGCATCAAATACAAATGATCCGAGGGCTTATTTCTCTACAATATCAACCTTTGAAACATTGGATAGAAGGCCACGTTTGGCAAGTCTATCCATACGTGTTGGTCCAATGTGACCAAGCCTTGCGTGCCAACAAATTATATCTGACTCATAAGTCGAAGAATTTGCAACAAGGAAATTTTCATTACAAAATGAAGAGTTATACATTGTATTTAATACAATAAATCCTTTAAATACATACCCAGTACCAATTAAGGAATTATTACAAAACAAGTCCACTTTACAATCATGAAAAAAACCAGCTATAACCAAGACCCATTAACACGACCACAGATATAATATTCCTTCGAATATCTGGAGTGAAGAGGACATCATGTAGTAAGATAGTGCGGCCGTTGTCCAAGACTAGCTTGCAAGTCCCAACGCCTTTCACTTCAACACGTGTGTTGTTTCTTACATAAATCCACTTTGTTCCTTGGGGTATCCGGTGATACTCCACGAAGGACCGTCTGTCCCTTGCTATGTGGTCGGTGGCACCTGAATCAATTATCCAAAATGGATTAGATTCCACAACAAATATTGAACTAGAAACACATATGTAACTATCATTACAAGTTACCTTGTCACCTTCATCCGTACAAGAACGGGCATAGTGACCTAACTTGTTGCACTTGAAGCACTTGATCCTCTTCAAGTCTTTCTTCTTGTGCCATTTCTTGTGCCCACCCTTATGTTTGGGTTTCTTGGTAGACTCATGTTGCTTATTACGTTCATTAGAAAACTTCGAACGATCTTTCCGTTTCTTTCCCCCGTGTGAGGAACTAGCAACCATGTGCACTTCTGCACTTGGCTTGGTAGCCGCAAGCCGCTCTTCCTCTAACTCGAGGTGCTTAGAAACATCGCTGAAGGTCTTGATGCTCTCATTGTGAGTGAGATGCATCTTCATTTGGTCCTACCCATTTGGCAGGGAACGTATGACTGCTTGGATTTGTTGCTCATCAGTGAGCACATGACCTGCATCCTTTAACTCTGAGATTAGATTCGCCATATGTCGCAGATGTTTCCCATGGAATGATCTGGACATTTCTTGTATGAATCAAATCTTATAGTTAAAGAACGAAGTTTGGACACCGATGTGCCACCAAACTTCTCCTCAAGCTTGGACCATATGTCCATGGCTAGGTCATGCTCTCGGAAGATGCGCATTATGTCATCGGCCATACTGTACAATAACGTAATGCGAGCTATCTTGTTCTTCCAAGACCAAGCATCAAAAGCTTCCTTGTCTCGTCTATGTTGGGCCGTAGTGCCCAACTCGGGTTCAATCATTACGTTCTTCAGAGTTTCGAGCACTTCTTGCTCCTCTAGAACGTATTGTATCTTGATGGACCATAGTTTGTAATTATCGCCGTTGAGTTTTTCACCTCTGTTTAACTCAGCGACGATGTTCTTTGAAGCGGAAGACATTTTAACTTTAAAATGCTACAAAAGACACAAAACCGAAGGTTCGATCAAAAATCATTGCATAAAATTCTTATACATAGATATCACTCCCACTTGGAATATCCCACTTGGAATGATATCATTATATTTGATAAGTTACTTTCGAAAAATATTGAAGATGTTGCTCTAGAATCGAAAAGGTCTCTACGATTCCAATCACCATCTAGAACAATCCTTCAATATTTCCCCCTCACTTATCAAACGATAGTACTCTTATAGTACTTCGCAGAGGAAAAGCATTTTTGAAAACGTATTTTTCAAAAGCAAATGCGATATTTCAACTTAGTACACTTATGATACTAGCGAAATATACGGCAATCCCTGGCCATTGCCGGGATTGAGCCGTAGCCGTGCCAAGGCCGGATCCCCCCTGAGGGGATTTTTCTGCAAGCCATCGTCGCCGGCTCCCGTATGGATCCAGGCGCTTCCCCCTATAGGAGAATTTTACCGCAGACGACTACCGTCGGCCCCGTATGGTCTAGCCATGCATGTCACATTCATGCAAGCCCCCCCAAACACAGGGTCAACCGGGGCTCAACACTGGCCGAGACTGGGGCCGACAGTGGCCTGGCGCCGGCCTCGGCCATGGCCGGCAGTGGCCCTGGCCGGTCTCGACCTGGCCCTGGCCACTGCCAGGGCCAGCCGTGGCCCTGGCAGAGGCCAGGGTTGGCCAGGGCACCGGCCCTAGCCTCTGCCAGGGCCGGCCAGGCCTTTGGCCCTCCAGCCAGGGCCGGCCAGGCCCTGGCCGAGGCCAGGCCCTGGCCGAGGCCAGGGCGCCGGCCCTGGCCCCTGCCAGGGCCGGCCAGGCCGGCCCCTGGCCATGGCCGAGGACGGCCAAGGCCTCCTGGCCCTGGCCAGGGCCCCTTGGCCCTGGCCAAGGCCGGCCAGAGCCGACCTGGCCATGGCCCCTTGGCCATGGCCGGCCTTGGCCCGTATGGCCATGGCCGGCCTCCCCCTTGTTGGGGTTGGCCGCACACCACCCACCGGAGGGGTGGTCGTGGAAGTTATTGGCCGTAGCCAACCCCCTCCACATGGGGAGGGGGGATGCATTGCCTCCATAGCCCATATGGCCATGGCGATCATGCACCAAAAATGTCATCTTCTCCGTTGAGAATAACCACCATCGTCTTCTCCGATGAAGCACCCGTTCGTCGAGAAAACGGTTTTGCTTCAATGACCGTGTGCCAAAAATGAAGAGAATGTGTTTTCAAGGCCGCAAACTTCACCCTCTACATGAAGAGAGTTCACATTCTCAATTGAATGGAGACTCAGCATCCATGAGGAGCGCGAGTTTGGCGATATGAACGGTAAGTTCTTCCCGTCACGGAGAGTTCCTGCCATATCCGTAATGATAGAAGACCCTAACGTGAAAAGAACAACTGCTGCGATTCTCTCTGTCACGATTCATTCCTACCATATCCATAATGGAAGGAGACTCATTCGTGAAAGAGACAACGCCTCGTTCATCGGTGAGACCGGGGCGAACCCGTATGGCTCCGATACCAATGTAGGATCCTATCAAAACAAGGACGTTAGGATCGAATAATAAAATAGAGACTTACGCTTGCGTATGCGGCACCGTAATCTCGGAACTTCGCCCTCGAATTTTCCACAACGGTCAGTACTTCGTCACGGAGGATCGAAGCAGAGTTTCACAGCCTAAATATCTATTTAGAAGAGGATTTTAATGGAAGGGAGAAGAAGAACACAAGTTGCCTTATGCAAACTTATGGCATGGTTAGATTAGTGTAAAAGGCATACCCTTGGGTCCTATTTATAGGCTTTAGGGATAGTTATTGTAGGAAATAACCAATTATAAGCTTATTAGCCTATATTAGCCCTTTTACTTATCCTCTTCTTCATTCACTTATCGAGTGCCTTTATGCACTTATAAAGTGACTTTTTCCACTTATCGAGTGGTCCTTTTCACAAGAGAAAAGGTTTCCTTCGTGCAAGCTTTTGTGAACGTGACATCTGAGGTCCGTATACCCTCATACATCCCCTCATGGGTGTATTCATGTCGTCCATATCCAACAAAGGGATCTTGAAAGGATCATCTCCATCATGTTGAGTTTGCCTACAATAACAGCTACCAGGCGAGTATTGGCATAGCACCATTCGCCACGCTATATGGGAAGAAATGTTGATCGCCACTGAGCTGGGATGACATTGGAGATCGGGAGCTGTTAGGCCTGGAAATGATCGTGGATGCTGTGTATATTATGAGGAACATTTGGGAGAAGCTGAGGATTGCGCAGGACCGTTTCAAGCATTGGGCAGATGCTAAACGGAGGCCTTTGGAGTTTCAGCCTGGAGATCACGGCCTTCTGAAGATTTCTTTGAACCGCGGAGTTATCCGATTTGGGAAGAGAGGCAAGCTGAGTCCGAGGTACATTAGGCCGTTTGACGTCCTGGAGAGAGTTGGAGCGGTGGCTTATCGCTTGGCGTTGCCACCGTCACTGGAGAGAGTTCACGACGTATTCCACGTATCCCAGTTACGTCGATACGTCAGTGATCCGTCCCATGCTGTGGATTTCTCGGAGATCATGGTTCGTCTGGATCTGTCTTATGTTCAGCAGCCAGTTGGGATTTTGGATCGACGGCAGAAGCAGCTGAGGAATAAGACCGTCGACTTGGTTCGAGTGCAGTGGCGCCATGGTTCCCCTGGGGAGTCCACCTGGGAGCGTGAGGATGATATGAGAGAGCGCTTCCCGCACTTATTTCCGGAGCCGTAGTTGATGTTGATTCCGAGGGCGGAATCATTCATAAGGTGGGGAGGATGTAACGGTCGGTTTTCGATCGTACCTTATTCGTGCACGTATTTATTTTAGACTTTGTTTGTTTCTGAACACTTTGGTCTGATATGTCGTTGTGATCGTCTCTGAGAGTATTAAATTGTGGTACTATTTTGGAACGACATTTCTTGAGTCGTTCCCTCACGATTTGATTTTGTTTGAAGAGACGTCACGATTTTCGCTTTTGATGTGAGACGTTTCTATTTTTAGTTTTGTCCCTCGACGTCGGAATTGTGATCCGTCTTCTTAATTTTCTTTCTCTCGTCGTCCCGGTCACCCCAATATTTATTTCACAATTTTTGGATTTCATTTGACCTATTTTACATTCCAGGCTAGGCAACTGCGTTGCAGGCACAACCCTATGCCAAATACACTTCCTGGCTCGTGATCCAGAAGCGGGCCATTTGTGTTGGTCAAAAGCCAATGCCCGATACACGTGTAGGGGTAGGGTTGAGCGACCACTCAGCGTAGAAGTGTGCCCGTACAGCCACTTCAGCTGTAAGGCGTGAACTCTGTGCACAACATGAAAACGTGACTTGTGATTGTTAGTAGTTTGCTACTCTTGCCATGCCATGCTAGATGCTTGTTGTACTTGTTTCATTACCTGTTGCACTCATACAATAACTGCCATGTCATTGCATAAATTTAGAACTGCTAGGTTGTTTACTTTTCTTTTAGTTTCCTTGCACAAGTCTTTTGTAGACTTGCTGACATGTGCCCCTCTCTCTTTTGGGTGTCACATGTTAGACCCTGAGCCAGAGACTGTTGCTGAGGACGAGGTGTTCACTGACGCTGAGCCTAAGCCTACGTTTGACGAGGAGTTTGTGGACACCGGTGACCATTCTTAGGGACTGTTCTGAGTTACTTCTGTTTTAGGTTGCTACTAGTTGTCGGTGCGTAGCACCTTTACTTTCTGTATGTTGTACTTTTGTTGGCCATGCTTGGGCCTTTTAGACTCTTTTCTTTCCAGCCTGGTGGTTTTTCTGGGATGTTGGAACTTATTTATTTTGGACATTCTGAGATATTTTTATCTGTCTCTCTTTCCTTATTTATTATTGTTGTTCTGCTTCGCAATTGCAAGGACCTGAACTCCGTTAAATCTAGACGCTTTACAGACTGGAGCCTCACAGCTCCAAGTCTGAGCGGACCTTCTCACGTCTCACCTCCATTTTAGGGAAGCGGGGCGTGACACCCCTTCTGGGTTTCCAAATTGTATTTTTTTCTTTTCTTTATGGACTGTATATCGGACTTTGGACTTTGTACGTTTTTGGGTATCTGGCCGATCCCCACATTTTACTTATTTTTCCTTTGTGCATGAATTTACATCGTAATTAACTCATGCTTGTTTTAAATTGCATAGATAAATGGAAAAATTAGCAAGCGTCGATTTCGAGGTCCTTGATGCTGTAGGAAAAAATTACCTGAGTTGACGAGTGGACCTGAAGTTCCACTTGCGTTCGATGGCCCTCCTTGGCTCCATTTTGGCTCCTTCATCGGCCCCAGCAACGGCCGATGCTTCTGCTACATCTAGCAGCACTCCTACCACTGTCTCCGATGTGGATAAGACGAAAGCCATTATCTATATTAGGAAACATATAGATCGGACCTTAAAGGCCGAATAACAGTAGAGGACCCAATGGAGCCGTGGACATCACTGGAGGCACAATATAAACATCAAATTGATGTAATATTACCACATACCAGTTATGAGTGGGCAAATCTCAGACTTCAGGACTATAAGTTCGTCGCTGAGTATAACTCTGCACTTCATAATATCACCTCACGCCTGAAGTTGTGCGGTGAAGAAGTGACAGAGCAACACATGTTGGAAAAGACATTTACCTCGTTTCACGAGAAAGATGCAATCCTCATGCAGCAGTATCGTGAACGCAACTTCACGAAATTCTCTGATTTGATCTCTTGCCTCCTTAGGGCAGAGCAGAATAAAGATTTACTGCTTGCTACTCATAATTTACGTCCTGCTGGTACTGCCCCTATCCCTGAAGCCCACCATGTTTCTCCCCAGAAGTGGAAAAACAAGAAGAAGGCTAAAAAGAACAAAGGGAAAGGTGTAATGAAGCAATCACAAGGAGCAGCACCCCCGTCCAACAACAACAATAAAGGAAAGAGAAACTTCTCATGGAAGCGTAAGAACACTGATCAAGTGTCAATTCCAAAGAAGAACTGGGAGGATAAATGCCATAAATGTGGCATGACTGGACATTGGTCCAAAAACTGCCGCACTCCTCGCCACCTTCAGGAACTATATCAGGCAAGCCAGAAGTCTCTGCCTGCAACAAACTTGGTGGCTGTTCAGCTGCCAACGATTTTCACTGCAAAAGACTTCGAGAATGACAACTTGCTCGATTGAGCCCTATCTTTATCTATGCATTTAAAATTATATGTAGCTAAACCTGTCACGCCCCGCTTCCTAAAACAACGGAGGCGAAGCGTGACAAAGGCCCGCTTGGGCCGGAGCTGTGAAGCTCGGACCCAATAAGCGTCTGTAGAGGTACCATTTTAAAAGATTTTCAGGTTCTTGCATTAATATAGTTCGAAACAACAGAAAGTACGGAAAGGAAGATGCATTCATTAAATTAGAGATACAATATCCAACAAGTACAAAGTCTAAAAAAAGCCTAAGCGTGGCAACAAACTATCTAAAAGAAAACTGAAAGTAGTAACCTCTGAGAGTGGCGACTAAAAAACCTCAAGGTCTGATCCTCGTCAGGCACGAACTCTGGATCAATGTCCTCGGCTCCTCGTACTCCAGTGAGTCTGCCTCGTCCACGAACTCTGGCTGAGCACCTGACGTACAACACCCAAGAGAAAGGAACTGTACGTCAGGTAAAGTCTACAAGAAGGGTTAGACTTTACTGCAAGTGTACCGAACTTTAAACAACGGTTTACTGGTTGATTAGCATGCTGATGTTCTATTACACAACAGTTTACTGGTTGATTAGCATGCTGGGGTTATAACTGAGTAACAAACAGAAGTAACGTAGCAGGAAAGTAAAGCACAACAAGTAGTAGTCGTAGCGTGTGCTACCAACTAAGGGACTAACCTACAGGTGTCAATGCAAGTCGGGACGTGACGGAAACAAGGCAAGACAAGACAAGTGAGACACGAAAGGGTTCACGCCTTACGGTTCGAGGGGGATCAGACCCTCTTGCCGTGCGCACGCTCAACCCAAACCCAAACCCCAAGGAAGACAAGACAAGACAAGACACCAGTACAAGGGATCACTCGCTCTAGCTTGGCGAGTGCCATATTGCCCGCAGGCTGAGAATCAGTACAAGGGATCACTCTCTCTAGCTTGGAGAGTGCCCTATTGCCCTCGGGCTGTGTATCAGTACAAGGGATCACTCTCTCTAACTTGGAGAGTGCCCTATTGCCCGCAGGCTGTGAATCAGTACAAGGGATCACTCGGAGAGTGCCCTATTACCCAGCGGGCTGTGCAAGACGGGACGGGACGTGACAAGACAGGAATGGTTATTCTAGGGTGTCCACACACACGCACACACATGATAGCCCTACAGCATCAAAAGTTGTTGTTGTCAGGCTCAGACTTCGTCGTCAAGTCTGAGCCGTCAGGAGTCGTCCCGGACGCTATCATTTCACGTCCGGTTCTATTTGTTCACAGTTAACAGTTCTAACCAACTAGGGCCTAGGCACAGCCAAAAGTGCAAGTGGATACACTTGCTTGCGGAGGTGAGTGTGTCGTCCGTCCAGAGCGCCTCGTCCAAGCGTCGCGTCCTCGGTAGTCCGTCTGAAATAGGGTCACGGCGACGGTGTCAGGTCTCGTTTTCAGTAATTCCTATTAGGGTTTGTGTCTAGGTTGTCGGGACTACCCTATTCATCAAAAGTCACATTTTAATGTTCTGTTTGATCTAGATTGACTTCTATCCTATGTGCATAGAAATAATTGTCCGATTGTCGATCTTTCCTACGGTGGGCAGCGTTTTACAGATGCTGAAAGTAAATTTAGTTTGAGTAGACCAAATTTTAGTTAGGGTTTGATTTAACTATGGTGTGGGTTGCTACGAGTTCGGGGTACCAACCTGAATGTTGTTCACGCGTGAATCTGGCGTCGGATCTGAAAACAGTTACAGACCCCGTCGCGGTTTTCAGTTACTTGACTATGGTAGCGCGGAATCTATCTGTGTCATTCGGTCCCGATATCAGTAAAAAAAATAAAACTATCTTTAAAAAACACTGTTTACCTATCACTAAATGGTATGACTTAATATGCTATAAAATACGGTATAAGTAACATTATAAATGTAACCTGATATACTAGCATATCACGCAACACTGATTTAATATGTAGCACAAATAGGGTCTAAATAATATAACTTGTACTCCTATACAATAATATAATTACCCTAAGAAAACTTACAGATCCTATTGCAACTCATGGGTACGCACATCACATGCCCTCACATACATTTTATTTACCCAAACATGATGCACTCAAAATTGATAATTGCAGGTGCAATGAAAGCATGCAAGGGAAACTCACCATCCCTACGTGTTGCCTCGGGCTATAGGCGGTGGGGGATGTCGGTAGCGCATCGAATGACGGAGGGCGTTGGATCTATGGTGGCAGGAGGGAGAGGTCTCGGGCGAGAGGGTGTTGCCGGAGAAACATCGCGCGATGGTGTCGCCGCTGCTGCTGCGAAGAGCAACAGCCGGCGCCTGGAGTGGCGCCGTAAGCCTCTCCTGGGCGGCACTCACCGGCGTGAAGAGGGGAGGTTGGTCGGCAGTCCAAGGGGGCAAGAGCTGAAGGTCGGGGTTTGCGGCGCCGTGAGGGAGGCCGAAGTCGACTTCGGGAAGGCCTCGTGGGAGGTGCGTGGTGGAGTCGACGTCAAGTTGAAGGGGGGGGGGGGGGGGTCCGGCCGGAGGTTGTGTAAGGTGGTCGGAGCTCTCTGCGTGAGTGATGGATGAGGAGGCCGTAAGGAGATTTCGGTGCATGGGCTAATGAGCAAGGTGGCTCAGAGAAATCAGAATTTAGGGTTTTAAAAAAAGATGCGGCTCCTGAGTTGTTAATGGAAAGATTTGGTTGTGATTTCAAATAAAAGATTGACTCTGTGGCAAAAGAATTACCATAACATAATTAGATTAGCATTTTTAATAGGTTATGGTTTAGAATAAGCATTAATGACGAGGTTGTCAAAAAAATTACGCACACTCTTCTTTAAATCAAATTTTATAAAGATAAACATTTTTAAAAAATAGTAATGAGACTAAGCAGATTGGTCCGTTGACAACCAAAAATTACAAAGAAAATACCGGGGCGCTCACGCCTCCGAGAGGATGGTGAAAGCGGGGTCCAGTCGCGCGTCTGAACTACGTAAAACCATAATAAAAAAATCAAATGTGAAAAGACGTACACAAAACAACACATGCTAAAAAAATACGTACGATCGGAAAGTGACCGTTACATTCTACCCACCTTAGAAATGATTCCGCCCTCGGAATCACTTATACTAATAGTAATAATAATAATATCTATAAACACTTAAGCCTATAACTCCCATCTTCCACACAACCATCTTAATCCTACAGCTTCAACATCGTCCTCAAATAATCCATCATAACTCGTCTTTTCACTGGATAACGCCATGAGTAAACTCACATCCTAACAGTTAACTATAGACCCATCACTTACTGTTCAAATTCCCAATTCCAAGTTCTCCTAAAAGAATAACAATCATCTTCTCATACCATCCCACTCCACTAATCATCATCGCTCATTAACATCTTTAAATTCCCAATCTCTTCCCAATATTAATCAATCGCTAAAATGATGTTCTAGTTAATCACCAATCCAAGACAAAAAGAACTTGTCTATCTTACAACACATTCACAAATCTACAGCCGTCGTGTCCTCAACACGTTCCTTGTCATATCTTCCCATAAATTCATCCGCCAAATAATTGAACTATCAAAAATCATATCTCATCCTACTCATTATAATTATTCTTAACCAATATTAAATCTGACAACCTAGCCATCCATTTATCTCAATACATCGTGTTATTCCCAATGTTTTCTCACGTCAACTCATCAATCAAGTCTTGATGCTTTAAATGCTCTACTCATTCTCATGATCACCCTAACTCGTACCATACTCCGTAGCTACTCCTATCTACCACTCGTCTAAGTATCAAGTCTGATAAGTTTTCTTCTCCCTGCATAAAATTTCATCCGACCAGAATCTTCCATTGAGTCAGTCACCCATCGGTATTATAAATAAGTCTTAGACAGCTAATTCTTTTTATCCAAAAGAAATTTTAATCCAACATCCTGGTGTTCCAAAAATCAATTAATCCTTGCTATAACAAAAACTCATCTCTCCCTGAGTCTACCCGCAAACAAAATCCTATAATGATAATAGCTAGTCCCAAATAATATAACAACCAGAAACACGAAGAAATTTCTTAAGGGAGAAATACGAGAAGAGAAAGAGAGACTTAAGGCCAATGAAATATTTTAAAACATTTGAAAAAAAAACGTGTGGAGCTGCGGTAATGGGTGAGGGAGGATAAGTGATTTGTGATCCTGTGGGCTAGTTTCAAAACTTTTAAAGATTTGGTTTAAAAGAAAACAAAAGTTTGATACAATCACATGCAGCCATGATAAACTATTCATTAATATAAGGACTAAGTCTAAGGAATTGTCTGCTATGATACTATTCACATCATATGAATACTATCATTCAGACAACTTCAAGCATAACATGCTTAACACTGAGTACACGTTCAAGACACAAGGGCTAACATCAGGATCCTAAAGATGACACACTCATACAGGTCTTCATCTTTAGTTTGTTTTCGTACAAACTTTTATTTTGAATGTCAGTCTACATTTACTTAAATAAAATTTCGTTTTGCTTATATAGATGAAGTATGAGTGCCTAGTGGACAGTGCCTCGACGCACACAATCCTTCGCGAACATTTCTATTTTAATAGCATAAATATATATGACGGTCCTGTTATAACAATTTCAGGAATGTCCAAAATAATTGAAGGATCTGGTGAAGCAATAATATTGCTCCCAAATAACACAAGACTTCAAATAAAGAATGCATTATTCTCTCCTAGATCAAATAGGAATCTCGTAAGTTTTAAGGACTTTCGTTTAAACGGATTTCACTTAGAAACTAGAGATGAGAGTAAAGTTGAATATCTGTATGTAACTCGTCAAAAAGAAGGCCGGAAGACCATCTGCGAATGATTCAAGGGACTCCCATCGGGTCTCTACCATACATACATTCAACCAATAGAAGCCAATATAACTGAGCACCAGACGTGCCCATCATTGCCAGAGTTCCAACTCTGGCACAACAGACTTGGTCACCCTGGATCAGTAATGATGCGACACATCATCACTGAATCCCGTAGACATAACTTGAAGAACATGAAGATTATTCATAAGGGTGATTTTCCTTGTCCCCTTGTTTCAAGGGAAAACTAATAACGAGACCCTCCCTCCTGAAAGTGGGATTAGAGTCTCCTGGCTTCCTTGAGAGAATTCATGGTGACATTTGCGGGCCTATTCACCCCGCAAGTGGCCCATTTCGGTACTTCATGGTGCTGATTGAAGCATCAACTAAATGGTCTTATGCGTGCCTCTTGTCCACCCACAACCTAGCTTTTCCAAAGCTATTGGCACAAATAATAAGGTTGCGGGCTCATTTCCCCGATAACCATATCAAGAAACTACGTCTTGATAATGCGGGCGAATTTACTTCACAAGTCTTCGAAGATTATTGCCAGGCAACGGGTATTGAAATTGAACATCCAGTAGCACATGTTCACACCCAGAACGGATTAGCTGAGTTCCTTATAAAGAGACTCCAATAGATTACACGTCTATTGCTTATGCAATCCCAGTTGCCGGTGGATGCTTGGGGGTATGCTATTTTACATGCCGCATCACTTATTAGGATAAGACCCTCTGGAGGTTATACATTATCCCCGATGCAACTTGCATATGGCGCACCTCCGGATATCTCTCATTTGAGAGTGTTTGGTTGTGTAGTATATGTCCCAATAGCACTACCTCAGAGGACCAAAATGGGTCCACAGCGTCGTCTAGGTATCTATATTGGGTTTGATTCTCCCTCTATTATCAGATACCTTGAACCCCTCACGGGGACGCATTCAAGGCACGTTTTGCTGACTGTGAATTTGATAAGAAAATTTTTCCTAAACTAGGCACACAGTCTAAGAAGCCTGAAGCTACTGAGACCATCAGTTGGGACCAAAAGTCTTTGTCCCTATATGATCCGCGTACTAATCTATGTGAAGATGAGATCCTAAAGATCCTTCACATTCAGAATACAGTACATCTTTTACCAGATAAGTTCACAGACAACCAGAAGATTGTCCGTTCATACGTCCCTGCTGCTAACACGCCAGCTAGGATTGACATCCCATAAATGGATGCAATCCACCAGCAACAGAATTGGATGTACCTCAATTGAAAAGAGGACGTCCACCAGGTTTAAAAGATAAAATTCCTCAAAAAGAGGAAGATTCCTGGAGATAATAAGATTATCCCTCCACAGGATGCTGAGCTCAGACCAGCTACTTCTCCCCTCCTTATTTTCCCTGCAGAGAAAACAATAAGAGAAACATCATTAAATTTTGTACGTACTGGAGAGGTACTGGACAGACATACCACAGTTGTCGATGACGATTTTGCGTTCGATATTTCCGTTCACGTCGCTGAATACAACGATGACGTCGAACCACGATCTCTAGCGGAATGTAAACACAGAGATGATTGGCCAAAGTGGGATGAGGCAATAAGAGTAGAGCTGGACTCATTCTTGAAACGCAAAGTCTTTAGACCAGTAGTCTAAACACCAGTTGGTGTAAAACCTGTGGGATATAAGTGGGGTTTCATAAGAAAAAGAAATGAAGATAAATGTGATCGTTCGCTACAAGGCACGCCTTGTAGCCCAGGGTTTTTCCCAAAGACCGGGGATTGATTACGAAGATACATATTCCCCGATCATGGATGCAAACACATTCTGATTTTTATTAAGCCTAACTTCTCTGGAAAGCTTAGAAATGCAGCTCATGGACATTGTGACTGCATATCTATATGGCGATATAGATAAAAAGATCTATATGAGACTTCCTGATGGGTTTAATTTACCCCCAGAGATGAAAGAGATACCTCGAGACGTATTCTCTGTGAGGCTGCATAGATCATTATATGGTCTAAAGCAATCAGGTAAAATGTGGTATAACAGACTTAGTGATTTTCTTGCACAGCAAGGATTCACAAATAATGAAGTCTGCCCGTGTATTTTTATCAAAAAAACGGGAACATGATTCGTCATCATAGCAGTATATGTTGATGCCTTAAATCTCATAGGATCTCCTGTAGAGATCAATGAGATATCTGAAAGCCTAAAACATACTTTTGAAATGAAAGACCTAGGCAAAACAAAGTATTGTCTTGGCTTACAGATTGAACACCTACAAGGTGGAATCCTATTACACCAATTAAATTATACAAAGAAACTTCTACGTAAGTTTCATATGGATAAATGTCATCCTTTAAGTACTCCTATGGTCGTAAAATCACTAAATCTACATAAGGACCACTTCCGGCCTCTGTAAGAGGGGGAGGAGATACTGGGTCCTGAAGTACCCTACCTCAGTGCCATTGGAGCACTTCTATATCTGGCTAACTGTACGCGTCCCGATATAGCATTTACAGTTAATCTCCTAGCCAGACACAGTGCAACGCCTACAAAGCGCCACTGGAACGGAGTAAAGCATCTTTTGCGATACCTCGAGGGTTCAATAGATCTGGGACTTTACTACCAGAGAGATGCCTCCCCCAATTACTTGGTTATGCCGATGCAGGTTATCTTTCAGATCCTCACATGGCAAAATCACAGACAGGTTTTGTGTTTACCTACGGAGGTACTGCTATCTCCTGGAGATCGGTAAAGCAAACCATAACAGCTACGCCATCCAATCATTCAGAGCTCATTGCGATCCATGAGCAAGCAGAGAGTGTTATTGGCTACGATCTGTCGTCCACCACATTATTCACTCCACTGGCCTGAAGACTGGTGATTTGGAGCCTACCGTCCTGTTTGAAGACAACGCTGCGTGTATTGCTCAACTTCAAAAGGGCTACATCAAGGGCGACAAGACGAAGCACATATCTCCCAAGTTTTTCTGTACACACGACCTAAAAGAGGACAAGCAGATTGAAGTTCAGCAGATTCAGTCCTGCAACAACTTAGCTGATTTTTTACCAAATCTTTACCAAAATGTATTTTTGTAAAACTTGTAAAAGGAATCGGTATGAGACAGTTGAAAGACCTACAAGCCTGAAGCTTGTACGGATGAGGGGGAGTAACTTGTGTGTTGCAATCTTTTCCCTTAAGCTGTTGGTTTTTCTCACTGGGTTTTTCACAGCTAAGGTTTTAATGAGGCAAACACGATTACTCAGGATCCAGAAGTATCCACCCCTTTTAGCCTTATACGCTAAGACCAAAGTAATGGATGGATAATGGGGAGTGTTGTGAGTGGGGGAGGCTTTTGGCCACCCCACCACTTATCCATCCATTACTCCCCCACTCTTAGTGGGATGGAGACCTTTGGTATCCAAGTGTCTCTTGGGATATCATATGGATTTTATAAATAAAGAACCATGGCTATTGGCCATGGTGACACTTCTTCCAATTTTATTCAACAAAATTATTGTTTTCAAAAATTCCACTGTCAGTACACTCTTGGTAATCGTGATAAGATACTGGTTTTGTGCTACTTTTGCTCCCTAATTACAGCCCTTAGTCATTTTAGATGACTGTCATTTACCCTTTTTGTGTGTGCTAATTTCTTTGTATGAATAGGCATCTTTAAGACGACACTGGCAAAAAAAGATATTAGGGCAGCTTAATGATTATTCCAAAAGAATATGCATATATGCATTTTGATTCTCTCAAGGTGCTTCACATCATCAGTACATGATACTTGAAGTAAGGCATCGTGTGAATGTTCACGCATCTTGTGAATATTTCATTCATTATTTTCCTCATGGCTTTCCTAGTGACCGATATCTCCAATCCTTGCCTCCTTTCAAATTCTTGGGTCCTACATGTTAAACTTCTATTTCTGAATTCTCACAATGGAAAATTCTCTTATATATTTATCTATATTATAATATCATAGTCGGTTTCCACTGAGATTTTTCTCAAAAAAGGGGGAAACGGGATTAAATAATTCAAATATATATGAGCCTTGTTGTTGTATATGAAACATCATGCCATACGATAATGATTATTTCTAGTCATACCTAATCTCCATTTAACCTACAACCTTTTTTTTCAATTCTACACTGTTTTGCACAATGCCACAAGTATCTTGTTAAAAATGAATAAATAATTAAACTATTGTTCATGTTAGAGAAGCTCTTGTCATTATCATCATCCGTGTAATCTATTTTTTTGTTCGATTATAGTTTGGTAAGGTAGAATTTTACATTCTTTATAGTAGTAAATTTTGTTCATGTTTCTGATTCTTTTTTATACCTAAATTGGAACTTGTGAAGCCATGAGCAAATAAATGTTAATATTGAAAAAATGTAAACATTTCATAGGTATACATAGCGTGCACTTCACCTACCAGGTACCATATGCAGTTGAGAGTAATCTTAGCTGGGACAATTGAAAAATGGGTATAGATCAACATTTTAAGGAATATAACTGTGGAATATAACTAAGGAATTTTAGTATCTCTCTGCCTTGAGGATCATTTTCTTTGCAAGACAAATCAAGAGATGTGCTAATCAATCCATTTGATTATGAATTATTATTCTAGCTAGTTTTTCATTTTTTACAGGTTGTTGACGAAATTTCCATTCCTTGACGTAGGTCTCTTTTCATTCTTCTTCTTCTTGTTTTTTTTTGAAAATTGTGTTTTAGTTTGTGAAACTCCCATGAGACTATTTTACTTTGCAATCATTTCGAGGGGCATTATATTCAAGTGCAACTTCTCTTTTGCATTCATGATGTGTGTTCAGGTTGGTTTCTTGGCAGTTTCACCAAGTAAAAGCAGCTAATAGTTCAGAAATAAGTTTCAGTACCAATCTTAAGTACATGAATTTTTCTTTGTTGGTTTCTTGAGGGCACCAATCTTACCTTTTGATCTCGCCATTAACAAACTCACAGTAGTCTCAATTGTCATATTTACCGTCATATATATGTACAAGTATGTGATGAAGTTTTAGCCGCTTTTGCGCTTAGATATTTGTGTTTAGTATTGTTTGGGAAATTATATATGATCTTATGAGCACACGCGCATGTGCACAAACACATGATTATATGGATGAATAGCTGAAGGAGAGTGGTGATGGATAATGGGACTAGGAATACGATGCATGTCAGAAATGATGTTCTCTTGTCAAAATACATTTTCCTCCTCCGTTTTTCCTCTCCTTGAGTATTGTTTTTAAATTCATGTCTCAACAAACTAATGGATTCTCTTACTTCAGTTAACATGAGAAGTTTATTGCAAACATTTTTTGTTGGCTTCTAGGAAAAGGATCCCTTTTCGCATGGAATATCATGTTGACAATTGATGATTACTATGTAAAACATCTTCCCGGTATGTGCATATACATCTTTCCGGTATGACATCAAGGGTGATGTTCGTTTATATGGTTATTGCTTACGTGAATCTCATTCTTATAAGCTATATACCCATTTTATGTGTCAGAAATTTGTGTCAAATCTGCTTAAAAGCAATCACTGTATATGTTGCCTCAACTTCAAAAGAATGTGTGTCAAATCTGCTGATAGTACATAGACTCTCACCTTCAGAAGAATCAAACAATTGAAAAGGTCAAAGATTGCTATTTCAGCAAGTTGTAAAATGTGCAACATTTTAAGTAGAATTGTTCTGTTGTTTGCTGGAAAAGACTTTCTTCTATCTGCTGCTATTTTTGAACATAAAGTGACTTACTAGCACACTTTTACATACATTGAAAAATATGGCAGCAGAGGCCAGCATGCCTACGACCCATTCATTGTTTTCTTGATGGTATATAGTGGAGATTATTTGTTTCTGAAATTTTACAGTATTCAATATACTTTTATGGGGGAGAGATTAAATTTCACATGTTTCTTTATATTTAGGTGACCGAAACTTTGCAGAAACTGTTGCCAACGTATTGACTTCACTGCCTTTTGTTGTTCTTGGTTTTCAGGCACCAAGGCAAGTCTTCTTTCAATTGCGTAAATCGACTGAATAACATTCTTTTCTCAGAAGTACTGAGAATCTATGACAAAGAAAACTGACAAAATGAATTTCAACATTGCAGAAAAAATTTAAATACCACACTTTATGTTAATTCATTGATTGCTGTTGGGGTTGACTCAAGCTTATACCATTCATCCAAAGGGCATGCCAGAAAATTTTTGAGCTGGGCGGACTATACAATGATGATAGCTATAACTACACCTAGAGCCTTTTTGAGAAATCAGATGATATCTTGTTCATTTTTCAATGAATTCCCTTCTAGCAGTATTATTATTTTCCCTACATATTTTCCTTTGTCACGATATACATGTTGATTTTTTTCCTTGAAAAAAGAGAGTTGTGGAACTGCAGTCTAATTCATTGTTTAAAATAAACGTTCTTCTTAATAATGCTAACATCAATATCAGATGGGCCATAATCTTGGTAGTGTCAGCTTCAACATTTATTTTGCCATTTCAGCTTATGATGGTTTTAGCTTTGCACACTGACTAATGAAGGTCTGCACTTTGGGTACCTAGAACGATTTTTTTATAATTATTTGACAGTGTGCTGGCGGTTCCAAATTACCAGAAAATTGATTTTATTAAATTATTTGACATCGTGCTGGCGGTTCTTAACTGTCAGCAAATCACATATATATTAAATTATTTGAAGCTTTTGGCGGCTCTTAACCGCTAGAAACAACATTTATTTTCATTATTTTTTGCAATAAAAAACTATTAGAAATTGCCTTAGTGGCGGTTCGAAACCGCTAAAACACAAGGTTTCTGGCGATTCTGTAATCGCCACAAATCAAGTTTCTCACGACCCTTCTAGTAGCTAAAACACAAGGTTTCTGGCGATTCTGTAATCGCCACAAATCAAGTTTCTCACGACCCTTCTAGTAGCAGTTTGTTGAACCGCTTGAAATCTTGTTTGTGGCGGTTACGAACCGCCAAAAACTCATTTTTGAACCGCTAAAAACACTTACTTTTGTTGTAGTGCATGCACCACATTCTTGTAAGGACAGTCTACCTTCCAATAGTAACAAAACACACACTAGATGTGTGGTGAATATTGTAATGACAATAATTGTGTAATTAAAAATTAAACTTGCAAATGCAGAATAATAAGTGCAAGAGGAAATTAATACACACAATCAAGCAAACAAAAACACAAGAGATTTTACACTGGTTCCCTAACTTGGGTACATCCAGCCACACCAATATCCACTATGATCCTACACAAGGTATTAAATACAATCCCTACACAAGAGATACCCTACACAAGGGATTTGAACTCCCAAAAAAAAATAAACTAACTCCCACAAAGGGAGTGACAAACTCCCACAAAGAGAGTAACTAACTCCCACAAAGAGAGTTAGGGATTCAATTGCAAAGATGAAAAAAATAGACTCTTACCTATGCCTTGATAAGATGAACTTACTCAATGTTGAATGCAAGGCATGGAAGAGGATATCCAAGTGTTGAGATGAGCTTTGATTGCACGTGAAGAATTTCCCTATGAGCTAGCTTCAATGCATGAAGAGAAATGTGCTCAAGAGAGGGAAATAAGAGAACTGGGAGTAGCTTATTGATTCTCAAAGATATTCAATGTCGATCAAGTATTATCAAGAGTTCTAATAGAACTAACCCATCTCCTATATGTAGGAAGCCAAGAAACCCACTCAAACCCAAGCAAAAATCCAAAAGACAAAGTTCTGCAATGGCTAGATTTTGGCAGAAATCGGCTTGGACAGGCGCCTGTAGAACAAAGGTAAAGCGACTGATCAACTGCAACAGTTTCACCAACGGCTATAATCTGAGCTATGACAAGCGACTGTAAAAGATTACACAGGCGCCTGTACAACTGTGCAGGCGCATGTAAAGACTTCGTCAGGCGACTGTCACATGTGATGGAATGGAGCTGAGAAATGTCAACTTATGCACTTGTGCATTCAGGCGACTGATGAACAAAGTCCATGCATCTGAGGATTGACAGTCGACTGTAAACTCTACATCAGTTGACTGACACATAAGACGGAGTGATGCACAAAATTGAAAAGTTACACACTTTGGCACATAGGCGTCTGATGAACAATGTCCAGGCACCTGATGGTTTATAGGCGCCTGTCTTTTGTACTTCAGTCGCCTGCACCAAAATCTCAAGTAATAGTCAAGAAAATATTGACTTGAGCTCTACAGATCAGTCGCCTGTAGAAGGCTATCCAGGCACCCGGTGAACCACCAGTCGCTTGTCCTGTCTTCAGCAGGCACATGAAGGAAGGCTAGAGACTCCAATAAGAGTTCATAGCATAGGGAACCTATTATGTTGGATTCAATTATGATTCTAAGGTTCTCTAAGATGGTTAATGCATATGCATGAATGAATGAGACCATCTAATCAAGGCATGCCAAATTCCTAGACTCAAAAAGAGAAAAGCAAGTAATAGGAATTAAATGGATTACTATTTGCTCTCCTAGAGTCTAAGTCCTCAAGCATGAGTTGCCTTGGTCTTCCCATCATCTTCCAAGCTTTGGCACCACTTGATGAGCTTCCTTTCATCAAGTTCCACGCTTTGGCAGTGCTCCTCTTGATGTCCATCCTTGCACCAAGCTTTTTGTCTCCAAAATGCTATTCTTCAATTGTTAAATACGAGACTAAAACATTGAGAGTCATTAGCAACAACAGAATGTTGTGATCATCATCAAAACAATATTGGTAAAAAAACCAATATTTAACATTCTCCCCCCTTATGATGATGACACACATTATGTAAAACATAAACAAATAAAGCACAATGCTAATGCGCTCCCCTACTTATATGCACCAATTGAAAATAAATAAACAAATAAAGTGTCGAATCAATTGTGACATATAATAGGTAAGGATTATTTAAACCATATATGTATATATATCTCTCTCCATATATGTATATCTCTCTCCCCATATATTGTATATGAATGATTTACTTAATCCATAACTTTATTCCCTTTGTCATTGTCAAAAAGGTGGATACAATATACAAGTAATTGTAAGGACCCTGTCTATGGGGAACACACTAGAAGGGGGGTTGAATAGTGTTTATGCAAATTTAAAAGGAATTTACGCCAAATAAAATGCATTCCAACAAATAGTGCGGAATAGAAAAACAACCCAAAGAGAAAAACACGCAAACACAGTTATGTTTCAAGGGTTCGGATTACCCAAGTCAACTCCCGACTTGTTCCCGGTAATCCTACGTCCCTACCACCCGGATACCACCTGATACTCAAGTTAGAACCCTAACTTGAGGTTTCCTTAAAACCCACTTGTAGCAACCCTACAAGTGCAATCAAATACAATCGATGTCCTTGACTCCCACAACCAGGGAGTAAGCAAAAACCACTCTCACAACCGAGAGCATAATTCAAATAAAGAAGTTATGAAATCTGAAAGCAACACTTACAATCACCTATGCCTTGAAGTAGAACTTGAAGGAGAAGTGTGATGTGTGTTGAAGAACTCTCTTGGAAGAGAGGAGAAAAGCCCTTTCTCTTGACTGCACCAAATGCCTAGAAGATCAATCTTTGGTTCTAGGTTGGAGAGCAAGAGAACAAGATTTGGAAATACTTAGGGCTTTGGATTTGAAAGCTTTGATCTTTGGAAATGAAAGCTTGAAGGATTTTGCAATGAATGAGTAACCTTCCAATGAAACAGTAGAAGCTCTATTTATAGCTTTCTCAAATCCATAAAACAGTTTGGGCAAAAACCCAATCGAAATCCGTGAGAAAAATCTCAACGGATATAATCTGAACTCGCGACAGTCGACTGTTGAACAATCCACAGTCGACTGTTGCACAGTCAGCAAGGGTAGGTGAGAATTCATAACGGTAACTTACCACGTAGACAGTCGACTGATGAAGCAAAGACAGTCGTCTATTAAACCAACATGCGACTGTACATTCTTCGACAGGTGACTGGCCGAGAGAAGAGTAAGTTAGACAAATACTGGAAATCTCACAAGATACAGGACAGACGACTGATGCAAGGAACACAGTCGACTGTTAATCAGAACAGGCGACTGTATAACCTTAAATAGATGACTGTCACAAACATGATAAATTTCCAAAGAGCTGAATTAAAGAATTGATTTACAGACAGACGACTGTTGCAGCATAGACAGTCGACTGATCTAATAGACAGTCAACTGTATATTCAGCATAAGTTGACTGGTCGTAGAAGTGAGATCAAAACATAGTTTGGGCAAGAAGAGACAGGCGACTGATGTACAACACACAGTCGACTGTCACAAGGACATGCGCCTGTGAATCGTTCAACAGTAGCCTGTGCGAAATAATCAGAGAAGGCCCAAAACTGCATTGTAATAGTCTGTGCATAACAGACGACTGTAGAAAAAAACACAGTCGACTGTTTTTGAGACAGGCGACTGTAAACTGTTTAGCAATCGGCTGTTATGAACAATCCTAGCACAAACAAGAGAGAATTGAATTGAGATCAAAGGACAAAGGTCTAGAGATGTCCTATGACCGAAAGTAGATGTGTGTGAGTGCTCCATCAAAGTTCTACTTCTAAGCTACATACTAGAAGAGATAAAAGAAAAATTACATTGACAAATAATCTCTTCTTTCCATCGTATGAGCTTGAAGTCTTTACGGAGCTTCAATCATCAATCTACGATCATCCAATTCATATCATTTGCCTTCAATCACGTTTGTGAGTCATCCATTGCTAGTTGATCTTCATAGTAAGCTTAGGCAATGGATTAACTGCAAAATAGGGGATTAGTCACAAGTATTTATGTTTGCTCATCATTAACACCAAGTAGGGAGAAGTCCAATACTCAACATTCTCCCCCTTTTTGATGATGACAAACAAACATAAACAAAAAGATAAATAATTGTGCGTAATGTAAACTTACTCCCCCTACGTAGATGGCAATCAAGTTAGTCAACAAATATTAGAGCATCTACATAACAATTGAAGCAAATGAGTGAGATATGAATGAATTTAATTCAAGAAATCTAGGAAATGAAATCCTTATTCATTGTAATCTTACTCCCCCTGAATCTAAGGCAACGAAAATCTTAGATTCAAGCGTTAGAACATACTTTGCACATCCATTATGAATCTTGTATGTTTATTTCTCTCCCCCTATGGCATTATCCAAAAAGGTGGGAGCAAATAACAACAACAATAATAGTGCTAAAATACGAACTAACAACAATCAAGGAGTATAAAGATATATCGAATCAAAAACTCATAAAATCTCATCATATACATATGTGAGTAATGGAATTGAAATCCAATATCAACATTTTAGATATTCGAAATGAAAATAATTTTCACAAATTCATCACATCAACGAAAGAGCATGAATTAACCAATATCAAATCCATGTTTTGTCTCAAAAGCACATCAAGGAGAGTGAAGCATACATAGAGACAATATATCATACATCACACAGAAGTTAATCAATATAGCATAGTGTGACAAAAGAGAGAGATGCAACAGCATATATATAGATATAAAGCAGCAGAGTACATCATCGGATGGTCATCAACATGGCCATCCCACAAAAAGATACATCAAGATCAACAAAAAGAATACATCATGACGACATCAAAAAAATATATCACCATACATATATAAAAGTGTTGCATACAGCATCATCCATCATACAAAACAAAAACATATGTCATCACTCCAAAATAACATCACTCAATAACATCGATCTAAGGGTGAGCGTCTCCAGGGGCTGCGGACGAGGAAGCAGGCTCTGAAGCAGCAGGAGTGTCCTCTGGAGGAGGGTCAGAAGGAGCAACAGAAGAAGAAGAAGAAGCATCCTGTGTAGAAGCAACACCAAGAGGCTCAACGACTCCAGAAGGCTGAGGAGGCACATGAGGCTGAGGAAGATACTGTCTCAAATCCTCAGGGAAGGGAATTCCCTGATGGAGGAGAGAGAGAGACATCAGCCTGTAGATTCCAGAGACCATCGCCAAAAGAGTATCCTGTGATGGTGGAGCAGATGATGATGAAGGCAAATCAGCAGGTGGCACAGTGGATGAGGATGGAGCTGAAGTAGTCTTCCTCTTCTTCGAGGCAGTCTGCAGAGCCGAAGAGGACTTCGACTTCGCAGAAGCATCGAGGAGAGGGCCAAAGGGCATGGGCTCGTAACGAGTCAAGTCAATACCAAAGTGACGGAAGACACGAGTCAAAAGACCACCAAAGGGAATGTGAGACGAGGAGGACGTGAACTCAACCTTGTCCATCCTGTCAAGGAGGACACTGGCCCAGTTCACGGGCATGCCAGAGAAAATAGCATACATACACTTTAGTATATCCTGAGACGGCTGGTCATACGATCCATATCTCTGTAGAATGTTGGACTTCACCACTAGGTGAACAGCCCAAACCCGTGCAGAGAACATGGATGATCTGACACCCGAATCAAGAGCTAAAGGAACCTCTCGAAACATATCCCGGAGAACAGACTGGTCAAGATCGTCAATCTCGGAAAAGCTGATATCAGTGGGGAGGGAACCGATAGAAGGAATCCTAAGAATAGTCCCTAAGAGAGAGGGAGTGATCTGAATGTGGGTGCCCTGGACGACAGTATCAAGGATGCCGGTAGTCGAATACTCACCGTGAACGCGGTTCGCATAGAAGAGCTTCACCAGAAATGGGTAGGCTCTGGGGGACTCGCTCTGAGAGAAGCGAAAAAGATCGGCCAGGTGAGTAGCGGAAAGAATGTCAGAGAGTCTCTCAGCAGGGGAAAGCAATGTACCGCTCCCTAAGTAGGTTGATCTCTAGGAGAGAGTGAAACTTTGCCAGACAAAGATCGTCTCGGTAAATGGGAACCAGGGGATCAGAAGGGGGTACATCAGGAGGCTCTTCTGATGAACTGGATACAGAAGGCAACACATGAGGGATCTCAGCAGCAGGCTCACTGATGTGAACACCAGTAGGCTTGCGCTGACGATGAATCAAGGGCTGAGCATCGCTAGACGAAGAAGAAGGAGAATAACCTGACGAAGATGAATGCACGGGTGACTGGGCATGCTTGGTTCGAGCTTTATAGGGTTTCTTTCTCTTGGCAATAAGTTTCTTAGGAGCCCTAGGTTGTTTAGAAGTGATCTTCTCTTTTCCCTTAGGTTTAGGAGCCATGGAAACAAGAGAAAGAGAAACTAAGGCAACAAAAGGAAACAACGAAGATCAAGAGAGAGAAAGCAAACCAACTGAGGGAATACAGACGATCGCGGAGAAGAAGATCAAAGACGTCGGTAGAACACGATCGACATCGATGATTAGGAGGAGATCGACGGTTGAAGAAACGAAATCGATCGTTTTTGTAGAGAAAAACGAGCGGGAAGTTGAACGGTCGAAGCGGAGGAGAGAGAAAATCGACGTGGGGAGTGATCGCATCGACTGATTATAAAATAGGGAAAATCAATCTGTGCCGTTGGATCAAGGAATCGACGGCTCAGATCAAATCACATGAACCGACACAGTAGGAGACAGTCGACTGGAGAACAAAAGTCAGTCGACTGTATGAAGTGATAAAATTAAAGCTCAGAAAGATGGGCAGTCGACTGGAAAGTATAATGCCGTCGCCTGTCCACTGGACAGTCGACTGACATATACTCAACAGTCAGCTGGCCGAGAATTAATACAGATCACAAGAATAACAGAGAACACTGTAAAAATTCGACAGAGAGTACAGTCGCCTGATAACTAAATTGCAGTCGCCTGTTAAGCTAACAGTCGACTGTAAAACAGTCATCAGTCAGCTATGCGAAAGATATCAATTTTCATATAGAGGATATAGAGTAGGGCAGTCGACTGTCAAAAGAAAAACAGTCGTATGTCCTGGTCCAAAAATGCACAGTGAGATAGAATTCCAGAGGATAAGAACACTCACCCTAGGACCTATACTCTAATCACAAATACATCTTAAAATCATTATGAAAACAATAAATCCATTGAAACACAAAGTACTCCAATCAACTTCGAAAACTCATGAAATCAAATAAGTCATAATTGCCTTTCTTAATCTCATAAAACAATAACGCACATGAAGAAAGACAATCAAGAGTATGAGCTCAATAAGGAATTATAGCATGAAAATTGAGCTTCTAGATTTCAGATTCACCCATAATTTCCAATTCTCCACGCAACCTCACAAATGAATCTTCTTTAAGAGGTTTAGTGAAGATATAGGCAATTTGTTTTTGGGTTTCAATGTACTCTAAGATGATGTCCTTCTTAGCTACATGATCATTTATAAAATGGTGTCTCACGTCTATGTGTTTGGTACAGGAGTGGTGTACTGGATTCTTGGAAAGACAAATAGCACTTTGGTTATCAACCATGATAGGGCAAGTATCACAATTGACACCATAGTCACTAAGAGTGTGTCTCATCCAAAGAACTTGTGCACATGCAAGACCCGCAGCAATATATTTCGCTTCAGTCGTGGACAATGACACCGAATTCTGTTTCTTACTGTTTCTTAAAGAACCAAGAAACTAAGGAATTTCCTAAGAAATGGCATGTGCCACTAGTACTTTTCCTGTCGGACTTGCATCCGGCAAAGTCGGCATCACTATATGAGATTAACTCATACGTGCTAGACTTAGGGTAAAGTAACCCATAATCTAGGGATTGATTGAGATAACGAAATATTCATTTAACCGCAATCAAGTGTGACTCCTTAGGTCTTGCTTGATATCTAGCACATATACATACGGAAAACATGATATCGGGCCTACTAGCGGTTAAGTAAAGTAAGGTACCGATCATACCTCGATATAGACGAACGTCTACATCTTTTCCGCTTTCATCCTTATGTAGATGAGTAGTAGTACTCATAGGAGTCCTTTTGCTTGAAGACGATTCCATCCCGAATCGCTTAATAAGCTCCCCTGTGTACTTTGTCTGATGTATGAAAGTGCCATTCTCCATTTGTCGAATTTGCAATCCAAGGAAGTAGGTGAGCTCTCCCATGTGGCTCATCTCAAACTCATCCTTCATAGACTTGGAAAATTCTTGACAAAGATTAAAGTTAGTAGAACCGAAAATAATATCATCTACATAAACTTGGATCAAAAGAATGTCATTTTCATAATCTTTAATGAAGAGAGTAGAATCAACTTCTCCCATTTTAAAACCTAAATTCAAAAGAAAGGTCTTAAGGCGATCATACCAAGCTCTAGGAGCTTGTCTCAATCCATACAACGCTTTCTTAAGTTTGAAAACATGGTTTGGAAATTTCTCATGAATAAAACCGGGAGGTTGAGAAACATAGACTTCTTCATTTACAAATCCATTTAAAAATGCACTTTTAACATCCATTTGAAATAATTTAAAATTCTTATGGGATGCAAAAGATAAAAGCAACCTAATAGCTTCTAATCTAGCTATGGGGGCAAAGGATTCTTCGAAATCAATACCTTCCTCTTGCCGGTAGCCTTGAGCTACTAACCTTGCTTTGTTCCGTGTGATTACCTCGTTTTCATCCGTCTTGTTCTTGAAGATCCATTTGGTACCAATAGCTTGGCGACCACTTGGAAGAGGTACAAGTTCCCAAACTTCATTTCTCTCGAATTACGCTAGTTCTTCCATTGCCACTATCCAAGAGCTATCCTCACAAGCTTCTTGAATGTTCTTTGGCTCAATGGTAGAGACGAATGCGCAATGGGAGAATTCTTCAATTCTTGATCTCGTTAAAACACCCACACCAATATCTCCAATAATTTGGTTATGGGGATGGTTGCGAACGGTTGGATAAGCTTTGGGTAAACCTGGATCACTAGGAACAACTTCAACAACTTCGTTAGAAGGGTTAGTCTCAACAATATTATCATTAATCTTAACATTATTAAGAGAGTCACAAAGAATCTCTACATTATCGTCATCAACATGAGGAAAGTCAAAATCTTCATAAAAAGATACCTGAAGTGATTCCTCAATCGTTGAAGAAGTTTTGTTGTATATCCGGTAGGCTTTGCTACGTGTGGAATATCCAACAAAAATTCCTTCATCAGATCTTGGCTCAAATTTGTCTAAATTACCGAAGGTGTTCTTTATAAAACATTTTGAACCAAAGACACGAAAATATTTCACTTGAGGCTTTTTATCATAAAACAACTCAAAACAATTTTTGTTTGTTCGGGGTCTCACTAGGATCCTATTGAGTACATAGCATGCCGTGTGCACCGCTTCTGCCCAAAATTGTAGTCCTAAATGACTATCATGGAGCATAGTGCGAGCACACTCAATAAGAGTCCTATTCTTTCTTTCTACAACACCATTTTGTGGTTGTGCACGAGGAAAGGAAAAGTTATGAGTTATCCCGGAGTCATCACAAAACTTAGTAAAAGACTCATTCTCAAATTCTCCTCCATGATCACTACGAATAGTGATAATGGTGGATCCTAAAAGATTCTGAATCTTCTTTGCAAATTTGGTAAACTCTTCATGAGCTTCATTCTTATTAGTTAAGAATGAAACCCAAGTAAATCTAGAAAAGTCGTCAACGACAACTAGTCCATAATCAGCATTACCTAAAGAAGCGGTTCTGGTTGGCCCAAATAAATCTAGATGAAGAAGTTCTAGGGGCCTCTTAGAAGTAATCCCTTCTTTAAGCTTAAATGAAGATTTACTTAGTTTACCTCTTTGACATGAATCACAAAAGTTTTTCTTATTAAAAACAATCTTAGGAAAACCTTTGACTAGATCATGCTTAGCTAACTTATATAAGTACTTGAAGTGAACATGACCAAAACGGCGATGCCATAATGTTGTTCACTTGTGTTAGTAACTAAGCAATGTTCTACGATTTTAGACAAGCTTAAATAATAAATATTTTTACGCCTAATACCGGAAAATAAAACATTTGAATCACAATCAACAATAGTACACAATCCTTCTCCGAAGTTAACCTTGTAACTTCTGTCACAAAGTTGACTTATGGAAATGAGGTTGTGACGTAAACCACTAATAAGATAAACATTAGTAATTAGGGGTTTGGAAGGATTACCAACGATACCTACTCCAATGATGGTTCCCTTTTGATTACCTCCAAAAGTGACTGTTGCACCATCTTTGATGCTAATCACTTCGGAGAGCAATGTGGGATCTCCCGTCATGTGTTTGGTGCAACCGCTATCAAGAATCCATCCTTTCCCTTTAGAGCTAATAAGGCATTTATTGCTCTTCTTCTTTCTCTTGGGTATCTATATAATATACCATAAGCTTATGGTACCCAATGTTTGTTGGGTCCAAGGGGATTAGCCCTTTGGAAGCCAAGTCCAAGTGGACTTCCGCTTCCCAACATAGTTACTATTTCTAATTACATCATGAAAGTAGGAATCAACATAAGCATTCCTAACATTTAGACTAGTGTTCTTAGGACCCCAAATAGTGTACATCTTGGGAGTCCTATTCCTAGTTGCATGCATATGACTTGGATTTCTATGTGGTGCATGCTTCTTAGGAACATGATTTCTAGCATAGATATGAGGTGGAGGATATGCATTGTACATTCTTGAATGATATGTATTCTTGGGAACATGCATATTATATGAAACATATTGATCATGCATGACATGTGGAGAATTAGCATACCTGAAAGAATGATGCGTATGAGCATATGGATGTGTAAGAGCACGTACATGAGTATTTCTCATGTGTGGTTGTGTACGTGTCCCTGGGTGCGGAGCATAAACTGTGTCATGATTATCCACTTGTGAAGTAGGATGTTTCCTACGTGGATGAGTATTAGTGTACATATAAGCATGGCCTTGCTTTTGGTTTCCACCCTTAGTGGGTTTCTTGCCAAAAGGAAGAGAAGGTGATGTGGTGACATTCTTGGTAGGATTGCTACCTATAGTGTCTTTGACACCACTTGTGGATGCACCGGAGGAAGGCCTCACAAAATCTATAGTGACACCACTTTAGGAGGTGCGATCATTAGATGCATTCGCTTTTACAAATCCAAGACCAACACGATGTGTGGCCGGAAATTGGTTTGCAAGCAAATCATCCAATTGTCCTTGTCCCTTATTGAATCTCACAATACGGGAGGACATGAGCTCATATTTCTCATTTA
The DNA here is from genome assembly GCA_030789695.1 of Scilla litardierei. Taxonomy (NCBI): domain Eukaryota; kingdom Viridiplantae; phylum Streptophyta; class Magnoliopsida; order Asparagales; family Asparagaceae; genus Scilla; species Scilla litardierei. The sequence goes on from CM061132.1 coordinate 109,183,246, forward strand.
AAGAAGAAATGTTGGTATCCAAAGTGGACACCCGTGCTTTTGAGCTCGTGCACTTGGGTTTTAAGAGAATCATTCTCTAATCCCAATTATGTGTGGCGTGTAACTAGATCACTATTATCCATGGGATGTGTTTGATCTAGTTGAGATTTGAGGGAATTCACCTCATCTCTCAATGTGACATTTTGAGAAGCTAAGTTTGCTTTCTCAAGGGTTAAAGTATCAACAATGGTGTCATTGTTGATAATGCATGGAATGGATGACTTGCTAACTTTTGATTTCTTTAAGCTAGAGTATCTAAGAATTAAAGATTGATATTTAGCAAATAGGTCTTCATTAGCTATGCGAAGTTCATCCATTGTTACCTCGGTGTTATCCATATCGGAATCACTCTCATCCGAGAGTGGGTCTTCAAGTGCCATGAAGCACATGTGGGCGCTCTCACCCTTCTCATCATTGGAATCGCTTGATGAGTCATCACTTGAGTCATCAAAGGTACCGACGAGTCCTTTCTTCTTGTCTTTCTTGTTCTTGTTGGACTTGTGGTACTTTGGTGCCTTCCGCTTTTCTTTGTTGTTTACCATTGGGCAATCCCTCTTGATGTGCCCTGGCTTATTACAATTATAACAAAGAGAGAAAGTAGCATTAATAGACTCAAAATGTCTGTTGGAGGGAAATTTACCTTTGCGGAAGAAGCGTTGGAACTTCTTCGCCATTTGGGCCATTTCACCCAAATCCATCTCGTTCTCGGATTCATCACTTTCAGAGGATGACTAATTGGCATTGAACGCCAAAGCTTTCTTCTTGGCCTCTGAGGGATTCATCATGGCTCGAATCTTCAATCGGTTATCCCGTCTTACTTCGTAAGACATAAGAGTCCCGATGAGATTCACCACGGTGTAGTTCTTCAAGTCATTGACATCCTCAATGGCGATTGCTCGTCTTTCCCATTTGGAGGTCATCCCCATGATGATCTTCCTTACCTTTTCAGGTTCGGTGTAGATTTGGCCAAGGGCTTCTAATTCGTTTGTGATGTCGGTGAAGTGTCCGTACATTGACGCAATGCTCTCATTTTCCTACATGTGAAACAAGTCGAAGTTTTGCACGGCAACATATAACTTTGAAAGCTTTACCTTATTCGTTCCCTCGTGGGTAATGATGAGATGGTTCCAAATTTGATATGCACTCTTACATGTGCATATCTTGTTGAACTCATTCGGGTCCAACGTACAATGAAGAGCGTTCATTGCTTTAGCGTTGTTGACTTCGACGGACTTCTCGGAAGTCGTCCATTTCTCGAAATCATCTTCGGAGGGCTCGACGTACTCCTTGTGGAGAGTTATCCAAAGAGAAGCACTCCTAAGGAATGTCTCCATCCTACTTCCAATAACCAAAGTTAGTACCATTGAAACGTGGAGGACACATCGTAGATTGACCTTCGAAAAGTGTGGACGCTCCATCACGGTCGTGATTGTTGTACGTAGGCGACAGAGGAACGTTGTTGTTGTTGGATGCCATAGATAAAACCTTGCGCTTTGATACCAATTGTAAGGACCCTGTCTATGGGGAAAACACTAGAAGGGGGGTTGAATAGTGTTTACGCAAATTTAAAAGGAATTTACGCCAAATAAAATGCAATCCAACAAATAGTGTGGAATAGAAAAACAACCCAAAGAGAAACACACGCAAACACAGTTATGTTTCAAGGGTTCGGATTACCCAAGTCAACTCCCGACTTGTGTCCGGTAATCCTACATCCTTACCACCCGGATACCACCAGATACTCAAGTTAGAACCCTAACTTGAGGTTTCCTTAAAACCCACTTGTAGCAACACTACAAGTGCAATCGAATACAATCGATGTCCTTGACTCCCACAACCAGGGAGCAAGCAAAAACCACTCTCACAACTGAGAGCACAATTCAAATAAAGAAGTTATGAAATCTGAAAGCAACACTTACAATCACCTATGCCTTGAAGTAGAACTTGAAGGAGAAGTGTGATGTGTGTTGAAGAACTCTCTTGGAAGAGAGGAGAAAAGCCCTTTCTCTTGACTGCACCAAATGCCTAGAAGATCAATCTTTGGTTCTAGGTTGGAGAGCAAGAGAACAAGATTTGGAAATACTTAGGGCTTTGGATTTGAAAGCTTTGATCTTTGGAAATGAAAGCTTGAAGGATTTTGCAATGAATGAGTAACCTTCCAATGAAACAGTAGAAGCTCTATTTATAGCTTTCTCAAATCCACAAAACAGTTTGGGCAAAAACCCAATCGAAATCCGTGAGAAAAATCTCAACGGATATAATCTGAACTCGCGACAGTCGACTGTTGAACAATCCACAGTCGACTTTGCACAGTCAGCAAGGGTAGGTGAGAATTCATAACGGTAACTTACCATGTGGATAGTCGACTGATGAAGTAAAGACAGTCGTCTGTTAAACCAACAGGTGACTGTACATTCTTCGACAGGCGACTGGCC